>CM018576.1:9231334-10431334 GCA_009078335.1 Salix brachista
AATAATAATAATAATAATAATAATAATAATAATAATAATAATAATAATAATAATAATAATAATAATTTAATTGTTTTTCTTGCTTGCTCTTTTGTTAATGTTTTTTTTTCTCCGTATAATTTAATAATTTTTATTGTTTTGACAGTAATGGCAATGATATTTTTTTTTCTTTTGTTGAAGTTTCTAGGATATTTTTAGTCTTTCATTAATTATATGTTCTGATATTTATTGAATATTATCTCATAGGAATATATATAGGGAGAAGAAAACATGACCTAGGATTTTTTGAATAAAAAAAATTAATATCAATATTCTTAAATACATTTAATATAATCATATAATAAATAAATCGGATAACATAAAAAAAATTTGTCTTCGAATTTTAATTTTGCACTTAACACAACAACAATAATAATAATAATAATAATAATAATAATAATAATAATAATAATAATAATAATAATAATAATAATAATAATAATAATAATTTGATTGTTTTTCTTGCTTACTCTTTTGTTAATGTTTTTTTTCTCCGTGTAATTTAATAATCATTATTGTTTTGACAGTAATGACAATGATATTTTATTTTTTTCCTTTTGTTAAAGCTTCTAGGATATTTTTAGTCTTTCATTAATTATATGTTCTAATATTTTTTGAATATTATCTTATAGGAATATATATAGGGAGAAGAAAACATGACCTGAGATTTTTTGAATAAAAAAAATTAATGTCAGTATTCTTAAATACATTTAATATAATCATATAATCAATAAATCGGATAACATAAAAAAAAATTGTCTTTGAATTTTAATTTTGTACTTAACACAATAATAATAGTAATAATAATAATAATAATAATAATAATAATAATAATAATAATAATAATAATAATAATAATAATAATAATAATAATTTAATTGTTTTTCTTGCTTGCTCTTTTGGTAATGTTTTTTTTTCTTCGTATAATTTAATAATTTTTATTGTTTTGACAGTAATGACAATGATATTTTTTTTTCTTTTCTTAAAGTTTCTAGGATATTTTTAGTATTTCATTAATTATATGTTCTAATATTTATTGAATATTATCCTATATGAATATATATAGGGAGAAGAAAACATGACCTAGGATTTTTTGAATAAAAAAAATTTAATATCAGTATTCTTAAATACATTTAATATAATCATATAATGAATAAATTGGATAACATAAAAAAAAAAATTTGTCTTCGAATTTTAATTTTGTACTTAACACAATAATAACAACAATAATAATAATAATAATAATAATAATAAATAATAATAAAAATTATAATAATTATAATTTAATTGTTTTTCTTGCTTACTCTTTTGTTAATGTTTTTTTTTCTCCATATAATTTAATAATTTTATTGTTTTGACAGTAATGGCAATGATATTTATTTATTTTTCTTTTCTTAAACTTTCTAGGATATTTTTAGTCTTTCATTAATTATATGTTCTAATATTTATCGAATATTATCTCATAGGAATGTATATAGGGAGAAGAAAACATGACCTACGATTTTTTGAACAAAAAAAACTTAATATCAGTATTCTTAAATACATTTAATATAATGATATAATCAATAAATCGGATAACATAGAAAAAATTTGTCTTCGAATTTTAATTTTGTACTTAACACAATAATAATAATAATAATAATAATTAATATTATTATAATAATAATAATTTAATTGTTTTTCTTGCTTACTCTTCTGTTAATATTTTTTCCCTCCGGATAATTTAAATTTTTTTATTGTTTTGACAGTAATAGCAATGCTAATTTTTATTTTTATTTTATTTTTTTGTTTTATCTTTTGTTAAAGTTTCTTGAATATTTTTAGTCTATCATTAATTATATGTTCTAATATTTATTGAATATTATCGCATAGGAATATATATAGGGAGAAGAAAACATGACCTAGCATTTTTTGAATAAAAAAAATTAATATCAGTATTCTTAAATATATTTTATATAATAATATAATGAATTAATCGAATAACATAAAAAAAATTTTATTCAATATTATCGCCTATAAATATATAAAGAGAGGGAAAAAATGACCTACGATTTTTTCCTTAAAAAAAATTAATATCAATATTCTTAAATACATTTAATGTAATAATATAATTAATAAATCTTATAAAAAATATTTGTATATTTGTATATTTATGTCAAATTAAAATATGTAAAACTAATTATATGTTTGAATATTTATTGAATATTATCGCCTAAAAATATATTAAGAGAGAGGAAAAATGACCTAAGATTTTTTGAATAACAGAAATTCATATCATGTTTTCTTAAATATATTTAATATAATAATATGATTAATAAATCTTATATAAAAAAAAGATTGGCTTCAAAATTTAATTTTGTGCTCTTTTATTTAAGTTTATTTCTATACAAGAATTTCCAATGTTTTCATTTTTAATATTTTAGATCTAATATTACTGGAAAAAAAACATCTAAAAAAAAATGTTGACAAATTTACCTGCATTATCTACAAGTCAAATTAAAAAATATACAACTCACTTCCCGTTTCCATTAGACTGTTCTTTTTAGACGGCAAATAAATAATTATAGTACACAAAAAAATTAAGTTTATGTTTTAAAAACAAATTACAATATTTTTATTTCTAATATGTCTGATATTTATTGAATATTATCGCCTAAAAATATATTGAGAGAGAGGAAAAATGACTTTGGATTTTTTGAAGGACAAAAATTCATATTAGTATTCTTAAATATAATTATACTAACTAAATATTAAAATAATAAAATACAATACATAAAAAAACAATCAATTTTCTACATAGATAAAAAAAACTCGCCACACCGCGCGGGTAAACCGCTTTAATTATGTCTAAAACAAAAGGTGTTTTCACTACTAAAAAATGCTCCGTTTCAAAGATTTTTTGCTTTGTCAAATTTCTTTTACATATTTTTAGTTTAAAAATTATATGCTTTAGTCCAAAATTTTATTTTACTCACATATATCTCCCTAAGTCTAAGAGAGAGAGAAAGGAGTCACAAAAAAATAGATGGAGACATAAAAAATTTGTTGGCTTGATTTTGTTAATAAGAAAACAATTTTAGTGTCAAAGCATTCCTTTTCATGAGAAAAATATCGTTAAGATGTTTTTTTTTTCTTCATTTTGATAGGAAAAAATAGATAGAGTTTGAGAGATTTCTTATTTTTAGTTTAATTTTGTGTTTCTCTAATTGAGGAATTAACGTATTGTAGTTATAATAGTATTTCTTTAGGTGAAAATGAGTTAGAAATTAATTTTTTGGGTACAAAAAATATTAGCCTGATTTTCTAGTCACCTTTCTAATAATCTAAGATTAGGCTAGAAAATAAAACATTGTCTACTTTGTTTTTTTTTTAAATTAGGTGGAAGATTTGCCTTGCTCTAATTTTTAAAAAAATATAAAGGGCCTAGAGATGTGTGTCTAGATTTGTTTTTTATAGGCCAACCAAACTCATATATTTTGCTTATTTTTTCTTTAATGTAAATTAGATTTACTTAAAATTAATTAATTAAGATATATTAGATACAAAATTAATTAGTTGATGAGGTCACATTAAATTAATTCTCATACAATTTAATTTAATATTTAATCTAGGCAAGAAATTAAGTTAAACGATTTCAAAGTTGATCTACTAGTTGAGTTTAAAAACACAACTTTTTCTTATTCTCATAATTTTCAATACACTTGCAATAAAATTACTATAATATTAGTTTATATATATATATATATTACAAAACAAATATATATATAAATGTAACTTGTTTTTGCAATAATAATTGAATGTTGTCTTAAAAATAAATAATGTACTAAATAACTTTCAAAAACAAAATTGAGCACATTAGCGAGACAAAATTTTTTTTGTTAGAGAGATTACGAGCGAATTTGCCCGCTCCGCTGGGCTTTTTTATATATATAGAAAATTGATTGATTTTATAAATGTTGTATTTTGTTATTTTAATATTTAATTGGTAAAATTATATTTGATAACATTTGTTAAAAATGGTTTTTTCAACTTAAAAATGATTGAATATTGCTATTGCTAAAAAACTTTTGATAAAATTTGTTAGAAAATTTACTAAGAAGGTGAAATGATTTGTTAGAAAATTGTTGTCACGGAAACTCTGGTTAAAAAAAACACAAAAAAGAAACCGGTTTAAAAAAAAAGACTTGAACACGACGGTTATTAAAAAATAAAAAAAAATGTGAAAAAAAGGTTATCGTTTATTAAAAGAAAAAAAAAGAGTATAAAATAGAAATTTAAATTAAAAGCTAAAGCCAAAGTTATATTTATAAGATTTATTAATCATATTATTATATTAAATGTATTCAAGAATACCGATATTAATTATTTTTTTGCAAGAAATCGTTGGTCATTTTTTTGTCTCTATATATATTTTTATGCGATAATATTCAATAAATATTAAAACATATACTCAGCCTTACATACTTTATAGAGTAATTGAAATGGGAAGTGGGTCATAGATTTTTTAATTGTAGATAATTAAAGTAAATTTGTCAAAAAAAAATTATGAGTTGCCTTTTTCGTCTTGTAATATTAGATCTGACACATTATAAATAAAAATATTGTAATTTGTTTTTAGAAATAAACCTCAAGTTTTTTGCGTGCTATAATTACTTATCTGTCGTCTAAAAAAATAGTGTAATCGAAAAGGGAAGTGACTCAAATATTTTTTAATTGTAGATAATGTAGGTAAATTTGTCATTTTTTTTAGTTGTATTTTTTGTCCAGTAATATTAGATATGAAATATTAAAAACCAAAATATTATAAATATTTTTTAAGAAATAAACTTTAAAAAACAGAGCACAAAATTAAAATTCGAAGACTTTTTTTTTTAAAAGATTTATTTTTTGTATTATTATATGAAATGTATTACACTGTTGAAAAAAAAAAGGTAGACGTTCGCTGCAATGCATCAGAGCAAATTGCCAATGAATAATGACTATGATTCACGGGCTACAGTAGAAAACCGAGTTGTTTTAGCTCGTTAGGTAATAAAAGAAAATAATAATGAGCCCAGGGATTATTCGCGGCGCGCTTAGTTGGCTAGGAAAAAAAATATACTTGGGAAAAAAGAACCGTGGTACGCGTAAGCAGACCCGGACACATCGGTTAAAAAAAAAAATGTATAAGTAGCAAAACAAAATAGGGAAAAAAAAAGTTGATTAAGAGATTAGTCGTGGTGCACGTAAGCTGGTTTGGACAGTTTAGTTATTTAAAAAAAAATCTTGTTTTTTGGAAAAAAATAAAAACAACAACCAGTTATTAAAAAAATTCATTTTTTTTAACCAAAAAAATTCATTTTTTTTAACCAAAATTTTTTTTTTTTTTGCAAAAAAATAAAAACATCAACCAGTTATTAAAAAAAATCATTTTTTAACAAAAAAACATTTAAAAAAAACAAATCAGATTTGTAAAAAAACACAACAAAAACCAGTTATTAAAAAAAAATTAAAAAATCAACAAATTTTTTTCTTTCTCAGTTCTTAAAAAAAAAAAGAAATCACATTTTGGTGTCTGAGCGGCTTGAACTCGCGCGCGCCTGTGTTGGCAGCGCGCGGACAACCGGTCGGCCAAAGCTTCTGATCTGTCATTTTCACCATAAAAAATACAAAAAGAGTCTTTGTGTAAAAAAAAATTATAAAAAAAAAGTGGATCCGGAGATTAGTCGTGGTGCACGTAAGTTGCCCTAGACATTTTAGTTATTAAAAAAAAATTGTTTTTTGTAAAAAAATAAAAACAACAAATAGTTATCAAATTGTTTTTTTAACAAAAAATACAATTATTTTTTAAAAATAAAAAATAAAAACAACAATCAGAAAAAACATTTAAAAAAAAACAGTTTTTTTTAAAAAAAGCAACTCAGATTTGTAATAAAAAACAACAACCAGTTATTAAGAAAAAACATTTTTTTTAAAAGAGAAACCATTTTTTTTTAAAAAAAATTAAAAAAAAATTCATTTTCAAAAAAACTTTTTTTTTTAAAAAAACAGTTATTTAAAAAAAAAAAAATGAAATGAAATCACAATTTGTGGCCGAGCGTCTCGAACTCGCGCGCGCCTGTGTTTGCAGTGCGCGCGACAACCGCTCGTCCAAACCCTCTCATCTGTCCATTTCCACCATAAAAAATAAAAAAAGAATCCCGGCGTAAAAAAAAAAAAAAAGCGCATATACACCCGCGATTCACTGTGACAAATTGCCAGTCCACAGTGGCAATGAGTCACGGTGAACAGTAGGAAGAAGGACGACCTGTTTTAGTTATTAGGTAATTATTATTATTATTATTTTAAATTATTTTTTTTATATATATCCTTAGATTGATTTTGATTTTTAATAAATAAATGAAAATTAGCAAAATGTTAGATTTTATTTGTTGGAATTCAAGATGTTAATAAAAAAACAACACTTATGTCAACAAATTAGTTTATTTCATTGAAATCTTAATTATTATTATTTATTTTTTTAAAAATAGTGTCATATAATTAAGAATTTTTTTTAAAAGATAGTAAATATTTTAATTTGAGTTTATTTCTCTACTCAACAACTTAGTGGCGAGTTAACATTAAAATATTTTTTGTAATATTTATTAGCGCATTTAATTTTCTCTTTATTTTATAAAACATGTGTATTAATTTCGAGTTCACAATTTTTTTTTCTTTTCACTAGAGCACACGGTAATAAAACCTATATATTTTTTTGACATTATTTCGTTCCAACAATATGACAATCTCAATTTTACCCCTATATTTTCATAAAATCTTAACCAAGATTTTTCTTTTAATTTTAAGTTCTTATATTTCCATCCAAAATTATACTTTTATTATATGAAAACGACATCATAGAATTTAGTATTTTCGGTGAAGTGATCATAATCTAAGTCACAATTGAGAAATCAAAATAATATATTGGTAAATTTGACATAACAAGGATGTAAAATTGATACTAATCCAATAGTTTTGGGGGTAATTTGATGTTTGCCCTAATAAGAAAAGCTTCCTTGCGAAACGTTTCAACAAAACAAAACCAAGTGTACTCTCCCAATCGAAACTCTCAAAACCCAGTTTCCACAGTCCTGCAACGTCTCCCCCCACGCTTGGTAAAGCCTCAGTCTCTCCCCTCCTGTCTCTAACTTGGGCAGCCAAAACTGCAAAAATGGGGAGAAACTATTTCACGATCTTAACAGTTCTATCGGTCACACTACTTCCCATTCTTTCCCTCTCTTTCTCCACAGATTCCCCAACAGATCGTCGCCTCTTAGTCCTCCTCGACGACTTGTCACTAAAATCTTCCCACTCAATCTTCTTCAATTCTCTCAAATCTCGCGGTTTCGATCTCGATTTCAAGCTTGCTGAAGACCCGAAACTCGCCCTTCAACGTTATGGCCAGTACTTGTATGATGGCTTAATTCTCTTCTCTCCTTCAATCGAAGGTAAGTTATTGAATCCAAACAAATTGTTGTTTGTTGTTATCAAGTTATTGTTTTTAAGGTTCAGTTTCTGTTTTGAGAAGATGGGTTTTGTTCTTTTCACGATTTTTTTGTTTTCTTGGAATAATTTGTGATTTGGATTTTGTTTAGGATTTGGTGGTGTAGTGGATTTAGCTGCTGTCCTTGACTTTGTTGACTCGGGTCATGATTTGATTATTGCGGCGGATAGTTCCTGTTCTGATTTGATTAAGAGTGTAGCTACTGAATGTGGGGTTGATTTCGATGAGGTTGGTGTAGAATTTATGATGCATTGGATTTTTTTTTTCATTTCATTTTATTTATTGAGTTTACGTTATATTGTAGGATCCTTCTGCCTTGGTTATTGATCATAAAAGTTATGCTGTCGCTGAGACTGAGGGTGATCATACATTGATTGCTGCTGATGATTTTATTGAATCTGATGTGCTGCTTGGAAAAAAGAAAATTGAGGTTAGTTTGTTTGATATTTTCATTTGTTACATCAATTCCTTGGGTAGTTTAAGATTTTTATAGATTATGGATTAAACAGGCTCCTGTGCTCTTTCAAGGGATTGCACATTCTTTAAATGCAGCGAATACCCTGGTAAGGTCAAATGTGTCTTGGTTTTATTTCTATGTTAATGTAGCCTGATGAAGAAGTTTTTAATGGGTTTGCTGGGTTATGTGCTATGATGTATAGGTATTGAAAGTCCTTTCTGCATCCCCTTTGGCATATTCAGCTAATCCAAACTCCAAATTGTCAAGTCCTCCATCATTAACTGGATCTTCCATCTCATTAGTTTCAGTAGTGCAGGTAACTTTGCTCCCTCCATCAAAATGTGCTCCTTTTCTCTCATTACACATAAAACAGCTGAAGAACATTTGTTTGTTGTGCTGTATTTTATAATTTATTTTAATATGGTTTTCTGACCATTCCATTTATCTCTAACTATTCTTCCTTATGCTGCTCTTGAATCCCATGCATGCTCACATATAGGTATGACTTTTGCATGTCATAGTGGGTATCTGTGTTATGAACACTTGCTCTTATCTGTGGTTTTAATAAAAAAAATAAAAATTGAGTGAGATTTCGTATTGACATTTTTTACATAATGCAGGCTAGAAACAATGCTCGGATTATGATAACAGGTTCATTAGATATGTTTAGTAACCGGTATGCAATCATATGATGGTTTTTCCAACTCCAGGTTTTTTCTAGCAATTATATGTTTCATATTTGTTGACATATCTCTATGTGTGATTCAGATTTCTCAGATCAAGCGTACAGAAAGCTGGGAGCCCAAGAAAGTAAGTGAAGTCCTTGTCAAACTTTTTTTTATTTTGAATCTATTTTGGGCTGCTAAGGTTTTATAAAACTTGTTTCACAATGTCCAATAAGGAATTGTCGCTGCATAGATGTTTTGTCATCTCTCTGCCTAGATATAGTACAAATGACTGAAAATAGGAAAACTAATGGTCATTAACTTAATGCATTTTGAAGAGTAAAAGGATATCACCTTCCTCTACATCATCAATACTTTTCTTAAGCTTATACCATGCTGATAGCATTATATGAATACATGTCTCAAACTTTATTTGCAAGTTTCATTTTTATATTATACAAGCACACAATGTATATTCACTTTTTTATATGTCAAGGCCGCAGTTGGTTGAGGTAAGAGCTCCGGGCTCATATATCTTCTATTTATTCATGGTTGATTCACATTCTCAACATGCATACGGATGCAATAAGATGAGGCATAGTTTTCCTGAAGAACCACAAAGCCATGATGTTTGTGTTTGCGTCCTCATGAAAGAGTGCATTATTGATTTTGAGCTCACATTGGGAGAGAGGGAGTGGGTGGGGTGGGGGTCATTTCTCCTTATTTTGTTGTGGAATTTTTTTGGTTGGATGGTTTTGTTAATTTTCATCCATTTGTAATTTCCGCCTCCACTGGCCAATATTTGTAGCTTGTGAACAGATATTCATATATTCTGATTTTTTAAGGGAAGAAAGTCACATCATCTGTGACCTTGTGTTGACAGATATGACAAATCTGGTAATGAGCAGTTTGTGACTGAACTTAGCAAATGGGTCTTCCATGTAAGAGGTCATCTGAAGGTTAGGTTTCTATTCCAGTCGTCTTGAGTTACTATATTTGTCTTGGTAATGTGTAATTATATTGCAACATTCTGAGACATACTAAAGAATATTCTTTAGGTTGTTGATATAATGACAACTTTTAGGACTTCTTTCTTTCTTTCTTTCTTTCTTTCACTTGAATGTGTTTTGTTGCATTTTCATCTGTTGTATTATATCAAGTCTGTTCTTGCCTTCAGGCTGTGAATCTTAGACACAACAAAGCTGGGGAAACAGATGAGCCAGCAATGTATAGGATCAAAGATGATCTGGTGATTTGTTAAGCTGTGCACTCATTTAGTTATTTGAAATTTTGTTTGGAGAAGCTACTGATGAGATAGAGTATTGACAATCACCCTGAACTTATATATGAGTGCAGGTTTTTTCTGTTGAGATATTTGAATGGTCTGGAAAGAGCTGGGAACCATATGTGGCCAATGATGTCCAGGTCCAGCTTTACATGATGAGCCCTTATGTGTTGAAAACCCTATCAAATGACAAGAAGGTACACTTTTCCTAGGGCCCGATACTCATTTTACCTTACAAGTTACAAACCTGCCCCATGCCAATGTCTCCATTCTTTTTTGCATCGGTTTTTTCAGGGCTTGTATCATACATCATTCAAGGTGCCTGATGTTTATGGGGTTTTCCAGTTTAAGGTTGAGTATCACAGGCTTGGATATACTAGCCTGTCACTCTCCAAACAGGTAAGCTTCTTGGACTTGGATAATTTTTCCTTTGCTTAATCAACTTAGCAATTTTTACCTGGTTTACTGTACTGGATTGATTGGTGTGATTATGATCGATGTGAAAAGTGCTGGCTGCAATTTGATGATAGTAATATAGCCAAATTTAACATATTTGGGATGCCTTATAAAAAGGAATTTGGATGGTTAGTTCGGGTGGAGTGTTCTGACTTGTTAGATAGTAGAAGTGCTGCAGCTGTATCAGTTGGGTTGCTTAATTATTTTGCTGGAAGGACATTATTATGCTCGTTTGGGGAAAAGCACTTTGAGAAATATTATTGTGTACTGACCTGTATAGAGATCTATTCACGGGACAACAATAACGAATCCCAAAGAAGCAATTGATTTCAAATTGTATTGCTTCTATTAATAAAATGTGTGAATTGTTTTTATGAAGATTCCTGCATCTATTATTGGATGTTGTTAATATATCCTCCTCACAGAATTCTTCATTTCAGTGGTGGATGCCCTGAAAGACAGTTAAAAACCAATTGAAATTGTGAATGCAGATTCCAGTCAGGCCCTTCAGACACAATGAATATGAGAGATTTATTACAGCTGCTTTTCCCTATTATGGAGCTTCCTTTACTATGGTATTTTCTATAAAAAAAAAACTGGAATATTATTGTTTTGTGAACATAAGTATGTGCACATATGCATGCGAATCATATTCTCCTGTCGTTTGCAGATGGCTGGGTTCTTTCTGTTCAGCTTTGTCTACCTTTACCACAAATGAGGCCCTACTGTAGTAGAGAGGATTGCACTGCTATGAAGATGGTTCTTTTTGACAATATACTGAGAATATCCTGAGGGCCTTGTAACAGTTTCCCTCCCCAGTTTCATTATTTAGGAAGAATTACCGTGTTATGTTATTGTAGTCAAATTATCCGGCATTAGCATAGCTCTTTCTGAGGTGGTACCATAGCTTGAACCTCGTTCAGGTAGTTGGAGCTTTCCGGCAACAAACAGCAAGGCCAAGGAGCATTGGTATCAAAATGTTGCTTTCTCCGTGTAGAAAACTTTTTGACGAGCACTTGGGCCAGAAAATTATAGGTCCAATGCTGTTTTACTATTGATAAACCAACTTCAGTTTTTTTATGGAAATTTGCTTCCATCAATACCGTATCTTCCAAGAAGGCTAAATTGCGATTTATAGGAGAATAGGGATTGAAATTCCTTCCCAAAAATTGTTATTGGAAAATGAGGGGATTAAAATTGGTTTTTCTTTTCTTGTAAGAATTGTTATTAATGTTGTCCTGTTGATTGGCATGCTAAAAAGTTGTTTTTAGTTACATTTTGTTCACGGGATTGGAAGTCAGCTAGAAGAGGATTATTAAATTACAATTCAGCCCTTTGTAATTTGCTTTTAACAAATTTATTATCTATAAAACTTGATTTAATTTCGGTTTATTTTTGCGTTTTAAAAATGTTTTTGAAAAAAAATAAAATTGCTTCCAACTAATTTTTTTAGATATTTTAATGCGTTGATGTCAAAAGTAATTTTCAAAAAAAAAAATATTATTTTGATTTATTTTTTTAAAAAAAAAAGTATTTTGAAAAGTAACTACTACTATACTATACTCTCAAGTATCTTTTTAGAGGTAAATCCAATACAATAGATTGATGGCAAGCCAATGAAGTCATCTCGGATAAAAGTATTGAAACAACTTGAGTCTAAACCTTGCTTAATAAATTCAAAAGTAACCAAGCTTTCTTATACATCACTACATCCATGCATAAAATAAAATGATCTACTTGGGCTTAATAACCACTTGAAGCATTTTGATTATCATAAAAAAAAGGAAAAACAAACATGAAAACCTTAAATGTGGAACATGACATGATGAATTTAAAGGGTAAAACAAAGTCAAAATGCAATGAGGTATCATTTCAATTCCAAGGATCAAACAATATCGTATCTAACTCTGACCATGGCTACACATCTTACACTTTTTTTGTTGTCTCTCAATTCCTTTTGAATTACTCTATTTGTATAATATATATATATATATATATATATATATATGCTCTTGTAGACATCATTTATACATGATACTCGTATTTGTAGTAGACAAATTGACCTATCATTTTTAGAACAGTGGAGTAACATTTGATATAGGGGTGAGCAAACCGAACCGAATAACCGAGTTAACCGAAAAAACCGAGAAAAAAAAACCGAAAAAACCGAACCGAAAAAAAAAACCGATTAAACCGATTATATTTTTTTTTTAAAATGTCCGGTTCGGTTCGGTATCGGTTTTTTAAAAAAAAACCGATTAAACCGAACCGCACCGGTCCGGTTCGGTTAAAACATCCCATATAAATATAAAGTTACAATAACAATCTCTCATTTCTTCAACCCTAGCCGCCAGCCCCCTCTCGCCTCTCTCCCTCTCGCTCTCCCTTGCTCTGATATAAATAGAAGAAACCCTAAATTCTCTCCTTCTCTCGCCTCTGTCCAGACCCTCGCCTCTCTCGCCTCGCCTCTGTCCACTCGCCTCTCTCGCCTCGCCTCTCGCCTCTGTCCACTCCAGAGTCCAGACCCTCGCCTCTGTCCAAACACTCGCCTCTCTCGCCTCGCCTCTGTCCACTCCAGAGTCCAGACCCTCGCCTCTCTCGCCTCGCCTCTCGCCTCTCGCCTCTTTCCAGATCCAGACCCTCGCCTCTCTCGCCTCCTCTCGGCTCTCGCCTCTGTCTTCTCATCCTCTGGCCTCTTGAGTCTCGCCTCTGTCCTTTCGCCTCCCTTTGGCTCTGCAAGTCTGCATAAAGGTAAGTAAATTTAATACACGACAGCAAAATTTTCTTACAGATTTGTTGTACCCATTTTTTTCTTGTAGATCGGCAATCATATTTTATGATTTTGGTTTTTAGCATTTACAGTTTTTATTTTTCCTTCCTTGGATGTTTGAGATCTCACTTCACATTCTTCGTCGTGCTATTTTGATCAAGCTTTGTGAGTTTAATTCCTGCCATTTTGTGTTCTGACAACATAGATTCAACCCCATTATCCTGATGTTTTTTCTTATTAAATGGAATTTTGATTGTGCCTAAGTTTCTTGTTGACGATGATAAATCCAAAGGCTTGTTTCTCAAAACAAGCCAACATGGATTCAACCCCATTATCCTGATGCTGTCCTTTGTTATGCAGTGTGTGTCTGTGTGATTGTTAAGGTCTCTCGTGTTTTTTAACTCGTATTTGTTTGATAATTATGTTCTGATTTTGGTATTTTGATTGTGTTGACAATATAGGTCTCAGTGAGTATTTGTTTGGCCCAAGAAAGTTTATTTAATTAATATATATATTATCAATTATTATATTACTAAAATGATTCTAATGCATTTGTTTTCTCGGTTAAATCGGTTATTCGGTTCGGTTTGCTCACCCCTAGGTCTCACTTGTCAATGATGCGTTTCTGCCTATTCTCGTTTGACATGCATGTATTTTTCTTCTTTTGTATAACAGGCATTCTGGTGTCTTGTATAGTTTTTTGGCTTAGCAGATTATTCTGAGACTGAAGCTTAGACTAGTTAGTATTTGTTTATGTCTATGTTATTGATTTAGTAATATGAAAGAATGCCTCGTATTAAAACAACAGAATCGTATTGATGGTTGGAGGTCTAGTTCCCGATAAACATTAGAGGTTCAATTACATTTGCTTTAAAAATTAAATGAATGGCCTTTGAGTTTTTTTGTTGGAGAATCTTGAATCAGGTTATTTTTCTTATACATTTGTATTTTTATTTTATTAAATAATAATCAACTTATTTGCAATCTAACATTTCTACAATTTTTTTGTAGATTTTGGTGGAAAGTTAAATCTAGCGACGGATGATAATTAGTTGAAGACCGATTGTATTTCTTGAAGTTTTTTATATTAATGTTTCTTGTTTTTTTAAGCCCTTTTTGAAGGCATTTTCTGTAATTTAAATTTGTTCATTTGTATAGTTTTAATTATTTCGTATCATGCTAAATTATACAAAACAAAATTATTATTAGAAAGGTTAAAAAAAACTTAATGAATACTATATTAACAATTTAAAAAATTAATATTTGTATTTGTTGCAAAAAAATTTTTAAAAATACTTTGGGTTCTTGTAATAAAATAGTTTTTCAATCTTATCAAAAAGATTTTTAGGAAACCTATCAAAAAGCCCATCAGAAGGCCCATCAGAAGCCCATCAGAAGGCCCAAAAACAAATTCGGTTTTATGATTTTTTTAACCAAAAAAACCGGACCGAACCGAACCGAAAGTGGCCGGTTTTGAATAAATTCGGTTCGGTTTCGGTTTGTTTTTTGTTAAAAAAAAAAAATTCGGTTTGGTTACTATTTTGATAAAAAACCGAACCGAACCGAAAATGCTCACCCCTAATTTGATATATCATTGTGACATTGTCCCGTGAGCTTTTTTAACACTTAATCTTGAAATGAATAATGAAGCTTCTAGGTGAAATACTTTGAAATTTTCAATAAGGAAAAAAAATGAGTGGAGCAATTTAATTATGGAAAGTAAAAACAAAATCTTGTTGAAAGTTCGTACATATTATAATTCTTAATTTTTAGTTCAATTGATTTGTTTAGTAGTCACTAGTCAAAATTGATGCATTAGTCATCTAAATTCTCTAATAATCCAATCCAGTTCACTGTAAATTTAAATGCGACTCTCAATGAGTTCTCGAATGTTTTCAGTGTGAAAAAAAATATTAACAATTTATGTATTTTTAGCCTCAACATTAGATTTCTACTTTGTATTTAACCAAGTTCACAATTTATGTTTGTACTAAAATAAACAAATAAGTAAAAAGATTATTTTCAAATTATAAACAAATGGAAAAAAATCTATTTGGGAAACTTACAAAAAGTTAATTAAATCCTATAAGCCAAAACTAAATAAAAACAATCCATAAATGATGGATCAAGATCAAATTAATCCAAAACGCCAACCAAATAAAAAAAAAGAATTTTACTTGCTCAAAATTGAAATTCATTCTATAAAAAAAAATATTTGCTTAAAATTAAAGGTTGATGCTCTTTTGTGTGTGGATTAGAAAAAATAAACTTGAAATGACGGGAGAAATGGTAGACTTGATTCACAGAAAGAAATGATTTTTTCTTCTCAACTGTAAAGTATTTTTACACTTGAATCAAAATGATGATATTTTTTAAAAAATAAGTCAAATGTCATTTTAATTTTGCTAGGTTACCCGAATTTTAGGTCAGCTTTATAGGTCATTTAAGTTTAATCGAGCTAACTTCACAATAAATTTTTGTATAAATTTAAAATTAATTTAGGCCTCACATCATTAAGTCTTGTATTGACACGTCAGGTCGGTTTGATATTTACAACCATGGTGTCATAAATACCAAAAAGATATAATTTTAAAATATTTAATTTTATTTATCCTGTCTTCACTTGTTAAAAAGCTATTACAACCTTTTATATAGAGAAAAAACTAGAAAACCCTATTAATATTGAATAAAAATATACTATGAAAACTATTCCCTTTAAATAAAAGAAAACTAGAACAAGATTAAAATACAAAATAAAATACTTATTTTCCTAAAAAGCTCTTGCATCAAATGTCCTTCATAAACATTCTTTGTATGGGGACCACCCCCATCATGGAATTCTAATAATTTTATGCAAACACAATACTTTTATGGAAACCACCCTCTTCTACACAAACACATCATGCTCAACAACCTTTTTTAGTCATGGTTATTCAATAGCACAACATCTAACCACCATGAATCATTAAGCTCTTGTACATGTCTCTTACAACGTCTAACCAAAACCACCAAGAATCGTTAAATTCCAATAACAAAAGATGCTGATATTAGTGAACGTTAATAAAATTTATTACAAATCAAAACCTTCAAAGATCAAGAACATCATAGTAATTACATGAGACTCTTAGAGTAGTTAATTTTATTCATTCGATTCTCCACTTACCAAAAGATTATCACAACCCTATATATAAAGAATTTGTTTTAAGAAAATCCTAATAATACTTAATAGAAAAAATATTCCTTTCAAATAGAATTTTTTTTTAGAAAAACATTACAATACATAATAAAAACAAAACTAGAAAACAACATTAATTAAGATATATTTACTTTCCTAAACAAATTCATGACATCACTAATGGAAACGTCTAACCAAAACCACCAAGAATCGTTAAATTCCAATAACAAAAGATGCTGATATTAGTGAACGTTAATAAAATTTATTACAAATCAAAACCTTCAAAGATCAAGAACATCATAGTAATTACATGAGAATCTTAGAGTAGTTAATTTTATTCATTCGATTCTCCACTTACCAAAAGATTATCACAACCCTATATATAAAGAATTTGTTTTAAGAAAATCCTAATAATACTTAATAGAAAAAATATTCCTTTCAAATAGAATTTTTTTTTAGAAAAACATTACAATACATAATAAAAACAAAACTAGAAAACAACATTAATTAAGATATATTTACTTTCCTAAACAAATTCATGACATCACTAATGGATTTGTATAATTTATGGTTAGGGAAAAAAGTAGTAAGCTTAATTAGATATGCATCATAACCGGATTTTTAATACACCAATATCAATTAAAAAATAATTCAAATGGGATTAAAGGGAATATAAAAGATTGCCTTTTTTGATAGACAATACAGAAGGAAATTGATTCCTAACATTGCATGGAAAACGGCTATATATATATATATACTAGCAAATTGCCCGCGCGTTGCCGCGGGTATTTTTTTTGTATATAATTTAACATAATTAAATCTACAATGATAAATTTATATGATATAAGAAAAAAAAAGTTATAGATTATGAGATAAAATGTTTAAAATTTTGAGTTGAGTTTGTCACGTAAGCATAGATTACATCTTTTAGAATATAGGTATTGCGTCATAAACGATCACAAAAGAGCGCGCATTAACATTAGAAAAAAGAGCAAAATATTTGAATAAGAAAAAAACAAAATATTGAAATCATTATTGTGCAGATTATAAAATTATAAAAATCAATTAATAGAAAGAGCAAATAAAAAAAAACAAAGGGAAAAGGAAGCAATATTAATTTAAAATATTATAACAATACCAACATCGGAGTCTTAACATCTAAAATTATTATTGCCGCTAGAATAAAAACAACAAAAATTATTAAATTATACCGAGGAAAAAAAAAAGCATGAACAAAACAGCAAGCAAGAAAAACCAATTAAAAAATTATTATTATTATTATTATGAAAGAATAAATAATCACTATTATTATAATAATAGAATACATAATCACTATTATTATAATATTAATAATAATCACTATTATTATTATTATTATAATAATTATTATTGTGTTAATAATGAAAAAAACAAAAATAAATGAAAGACTAAAAATATCCCAGAAACTTTAACAAAAGATAAAAAAAAATAAAAATAAAATTATCATTGCTATTACTGGAAAAAAAAATTATAAAATTATCGGGAGGGAAAAAAAATAACAAAAGAGTCAGAATGAAAAATAATTAAATCATGATTATTATTATTATTATTATTATTATTGTGTTAAATACATTTATATATACATGGACAAAAGTAGGGATTAAAAAAATAAAAGTGTAAGGGCTGAAATGAAAATCAAATATAAAGGGATTAAATTAAAAAATTAAAAGTCCAAGGGCTGAAATGCAAATTACATTTATTGTCAATTGAAATCAGAGGACAAAATTGCAAAAATCGGAACTTTTGTACCGAATTGATTGAGTTATATACAACCAACCCGGAAATTGAAAGTAGAAGGACCGAAGTGAAACTTTCACATTCAATCAATTAAAATCGGAGGACCCAATCGAACAAAATCAAAACTTACATCAAAGAACTGAGGACCAAAAAACGAAATTAAAAGTAGAGGGATCGAATTGAAAAGTAACGCAATATGGGGACTCTCCTGCACATTGACGTGCAGGAGAGAGAGAAATGTGGCCGGCGGCTTTAACCGGCCTCTGCCGCGTCCACGGACATTTGGTGGTTACACGCACCACCGCGGGAGGAAGAGCACGCGGCGGCGCATCGTTCTGGCCTCTGGTAGACAATTTCCTGCCATCGAAGGAGGCCGCAGGCGCCACCTGAACAGGGAGTGAGGCGGACAACCGCCTGGCGTGTGCGCCTCACGCCCTGACAGACACGGAATAAAAAATTCGAAAAATAGGGCCAATTACCGTTCTAACCCTGCACCCAATTCAGTGTTTTTGTCTTATTAGGGGCTATAACAGTATTTAGCCATTTAAGAAAATAATAAAAAAATTAAAAGTTGCGGCGGACCGGGCCGGACCAGGCCGGTCCGACCGCGCGCAATTACGTCGGTGCCCCTCAGCCGAATGCCTTATTTTGTCTTATTATCGGGGGTTAAAGCGTGATTACACTGTTCATATCTGAATATTTAAAAAAAAAGGAAAACCTGAAATTAGCCCCGTTTTACATCGTGATTTTGCTGCGCGGCCGAGGGTCATTTTCGACTGTACACTGCTCGAATCCACAATGATCTGTGAGACAATCTACAGTGGAAAGGCCACGCCAATTAGGTGTTTTGTAATATATATAATAGGAATTAAAGAGAAAAAAACTCTAGATTGTTCGTATGCTTTTTTCTATTTAGTGATAAAGAAGTTTCCTAGATAATTAAAAAAGAAATTGACGAGGAACATCATTTGTTCTTCTGGTATAAAGATCATGAGTTTTTTTTAAGGTAACTTTTATATGCCCCTGTAAAATCCTCTCAAATATTGGTCTCGATTTCTAAATTTTATGGGATTTTTACCAAATCTAATACTTTTTTTTCTTTCTATATAGTTAGTTATAAATAAATATAGATTCCTGATTCTGAAACTTAATTTTTCAGAAAACACGTGCTGTACTTCACACCTGCTGTCATTGAAGCCATCGGCTGCGGGTCAAGCTCTTCCACGATAAACGTGTCTACCTTGTCAAATCAATTTAATGACAGATCATGAACATGAAACATGTCCCGGCGGTTTTCTCGTGGAACATGTTTTGAATCCACAAATTATACGTTGGGAAAGCAATTTCGTATTTGTTTTTAATATCGGTTGTTTGTTAAATAAATATATTAAGATAATATTTTATTTAAAATAATTTATCCTAAAATAATTTAGGCTAACATCATGCCATGTTCTTACTTGTAAGCATCAAATAATATCAAAATCTTAAGATTAACATTTTATATTCAAGTTCAAAAACAAAAGTACATGAACACAACCTACCTTTTATTTTTCATGCCACTCCTTTCAATTTCTTACTCAAGGATCATTTAAACTTATTTTAGTTCAAGTCCAACCATATTAATATAACACAACATTGTATTCAAAGTCCCTTCTCTTTCCTCTCTTAACTAGGCTGAATTTAGCATTTCATGTTTTGTTTTAAGATCCTATTTGACATTACATTTTAAAATATTATTGAATTTTTTATTATTTTAAATTAAATATTTAAATATTTTTGATATTTTTAGCTTATTTTCATGTGTTGATATTAAAAATAATTTTTAAAAAATAAAAAGAATATCATTATAATGTATTTCTGAACGAAAAACACTTTTAAAAGCAACTCAATCACACTTCCAAACATGTACTAAATCAATATCCCATGTATACGCATTTGTTTTAAATGTAATTTCAGTACATAATTCTACACAACAATTCAAGAAATTTCAACATAATCCCATGTTCTTTTATTCATACCATTTCATTTCGGTAGCTCATTAATTCTTCACACAACCATTCCAAAATCTAATTGATTTTTAACATAATTATTCATAAAAAAAACCCTTTAATATACCACAACTAACATTTTCTTATGATACTTTGAAAAAATAAATAAATAAAAACTCCATAAAACTTGAATTATTACTTTCATAAACGTTTTAAATTCTGACAATTCACGCAAGCTTATGAAAAGAATCTGATAATACGTCCTATAAGATCCATCCAATCCTATCCAAAATCGTATCTTCCACACTTCTCATTTCCATTGGTTTTAGCTTCAGCATAACAGTTCCTGCACCCACTCTCTCTGTCCAAAACTTCCAATTCCATTCCCTCTCTAGATTCCTATTTCTCTCTCTGGATACCTTCGTTTTCTCAGTACTTGTTGTAGGAAAGTCGTACTCATTTATGGACACTCAAATGTTATTCCATCTATGGCTAAGATGAAGTCTCATTGCCAACCTTTAGCCTTACTGTTCAGACCTTACCTAACCTGTTTTACACTTGCACTTCAGTTTTTTATTACAATTATATAGATACCCACCAAGGAAAATCCCCCATTGGTTTCATCAACTCACCTTCACAGAGTTGCGACAATCTCTCTCTCACACACGAAAGAAAAAAAAAGAAGAAGAAAAAATGACTTCTGTGAATCTGGGTCCATGGGTTCAGATAACTTCAGTCATCAACAAAGACACAAGATCCAGATCAAGACCCATGTCAAACTTCTTTTCCCCGGGCCATAAAACCCTTCAAATCCCTTTGATGCATCGAAAACAGAGAAAACCCATGTCTTCAATTTGTGCAGTTCTTACAAAAGAAGAGACTACTCAAGAAGATCAACACAGACCCACTTTTGATTTCAAGTCTTATATGCTACAGAAAGCCAATTCTGTTAACAAAGCATTAGATACTGCTGTTTCTCTTAAGGAACCGGCTAAAATCCATGAGTCTATGCGTTACTCTCTTTTGGCTGGTGGGAAGAGGGTTAGGCCAATGCTTTGTCTAGCTGCTTGTGAACTTGTTGGTGGGTTTGAATCCATGGCTATGCCTGCTGCTTGTGCTGTAGAAATGATCCATACCATGTCATTAATGCACGATGATCTTCCTTGTATGGATAATGATGATCTTCGCCGCGGAAAACCCACCAATCATATTGTTTTTGGCGAGGATGTTGCGGTTTTGGCAGGGGATGCTTTGCTGGCATTTGCATTTGAATATATTGCAGTGTATACACTCAATGTTTCGCCTCTTAGAATTGTTCGTGCAGTTGCTGAATTGGCGAAAGCGATTGGTGCTGAAGGACTTGTTGCTGGGCAAGTTGTGGATATTTGTTCTGAAGGGCTGTCCGAAGTGGGGTTGGAACAGCTTGAATATATTCATGTTCATAAGACTGCTAAGTTATTGGAAGGCGCGGTCGTTTTAGGGGCTATATTAGGTGGAGGGACCGATGAGGAAGTTGAGAAATTGAGGAGCTACGCGAGGAGCATTGGATTGCTGTTTCAAGTAGTAGATGATATTCTTGATGTTACCAAATCTTCACAAGAATTGGGGAAAACCGCCGGGAAAGATCTGGTTGCGGATAAAGTAACTTATCCAAAGTTAATGGGGATTGAGAAGTCTAGGGAATTTGCTGAGAAGTTGCTTAACGACGCTAAGGAGTTGCTCGCCGGATTTGATCAAGAGAAGGCGGCTCCGTTGATTGCATTGGCTAATTACATTGCTCACAGGCAAAACTAATTGATCTTGTATTTCAATTGTTTCCCGGTTGCCTGGTGTTTGTGTAAAGCTAGATCTCTCTACAGTTTTCAAAGAAAGCTTATTGCATCAATGTTTTCTCAGAGAGGTTGTAACAACATTGCGATTCAGATTAATAGCAGTAGGGACAGCTTAGTTTTCTCCCCGTGCTTAAGTTTTCGTTGCTCATAAAACAAGTATGATGTATCATTTGTGTCTTGTGCTATTCAGTGTGTTTTAAGAACTGCAAAGCAAAGAGAACACAAATTATATTTCAGAACGTAATTCTCTCCTGGTTCTCGTGTCTAGATGAAGAATGCCTTCATAGATTTTGAGGCATCTGCATTGATGGAAAGTAGTAGTGCATTCAATATAGTTTCTGCTTTAGATTGGAAGTCGTTGGCTCAAAATCTTTGCTGGGATCAGGGAAGAAGTCTGGAAAATATAGTTAATTTCTCTATCAAATCCGCACATGAATTTTTTCTAGGAGCAGCAAGGTCACGTATGTGCAAAAAGAAATTAGCGCCGTTGCCGGGGATCGAACCCGGGTCACCCGCGTGACAGGCGGGAATACTTACCACTATACTACAACGACTTTGTTGAGTGTCGTGTTTCAATATGGTATATATACTATTAATCTCCAACAAGTAAGGTACTCAACAAGTTTTTTCCTCGCTGAAATGCTGCTGGGATTTTATTCCAAACAAAGTCTTCCTCACAATATTGAAAATTAATCCACATAATCCTTCCTTTATTCATAAGGTTATTATAGTCATTTACAATGAATCATTTTACTTTAAACTGTACTGCTCCCAAAATAGTCTGATGCTCCTTTCCTAGGGCAGTGGAAAAAAAGAAGACAAATGAGTTGTGAAAGCACTGGGAATTGGAATCCATTGGTGGAGAGCATGAGTTGGTTGGGGGAATGTCAAATCGTGAGTCTTGTTAATAAACTTGATTTGTGAGAAGCATTGTTGGTGATGAGTCGTGAGTGGAGAAACTGAGATCAGGTTTAGTCACCTGTGCCTTTTATTTGTTAAATTCAGAATCGAAGATAGGCTATGGGTGGTAAATACAATTTGTTGGATGATGATGATGATGATGATGATGAGGTTTGTTGAAAACCCATCATGATTCAAGTTTTTTAATGGTTGAAAGATGGTTAGGAAGGAGTTTGAGTGTGAAAAAAATAATCATGTTGATATAGTAATTAATAATATTTTATTAGCTATTTATATGTTTATCTTGAGAGAAAAAAAAGACAGAAAATAAAACCTGCAACGAAACCAAATATCTCAACTTAAATTTGTTTTCTCCAACCTGACTTTATTATTTTTTAAGTAGGCATATGGAATTTCAAAGTTGTTAATACCGTTCCGGTAGCCGTTCCGGTTTTTTTATTGGAACGGAACGTTCTGGTTTCGGAGCGTTTCGGCGTGCCGTTTCGGGGTTGTACTGTTCATATATAATTAATTATATATATATATAAAAATTAAAATATTAATTTAACAAGCATAATTAAAATTCAAGATAAATTAACTTTAAATTATACAATATAAACACAAAGTCAAACAAATATAATCTCAAAATTAGAAAAAAAAAATCAAAAGTTAAAAAAAAAAAGAGGATTTTAAGGCCGGAACGTACAGAGACGTTCCGGCCGGAATTTCCGGAACGGGCCGAAATTAAAATCGAGATAAAAACGACGCCGTTTCATCTTAGTTTTCTTAACGGAACGGAACGGAACGGAATTGAGAACTATGTATGGAATAGCTAATAAAATCTATTAAAAACCTTTAATACTTAATTTATTTTTATAGGCTTAGAAAACCATTAAACTTCTTATAAAATGTCTTGAATTATAGGACACAAAGCATGTGGTTAATGGCTAATACCTCGAGCCCATCAAGTATTTATGGTGTGGCTAACATAATCAATTTTGTCATTACAAGACATGTCATGCCTCCACAAGCATCTCATCAAAGATACGAATAGTCCCATAGACATTAAAAGTTAAAACTTAAAAAGCCTGTTTTCACTCATCTAGTTTATTCTCTGCGGACAGGTGCAGCCTACTCATCTGGCCCATGTTAACAACACCACCACTCTTAAATCCGCGCTCTTCTTCTCTTTTCTAAATTTCCTCCACAGACCGAGCTCTGGCGTTCGTTTCCCATGTAGAGTTTGGATCCTCGTAAATATTTATTTATGTTGCCATTCAAAGCTCCCAAGACATTTCTCACAAAAAAATTGTTGTCTCAATCTATCAACACAATTTTCCCATCTCACTATTTCAAGATTCCCATAAAATGTTTTCACCAATCCAAACCTCAAAATTTCACCAGAAAATCAAGAAACCCAAATCCCAAGTCACCATTGTCAAATGTAATAGAGCCCCAAAAAACTTACATGAGGAACGTCATCTCAAACATATACAATATCTTGAAATACTCAACATGGGACTCGGCACAAGAAGAGCTAACAAAACTAAATATCAAATGGGATTCTTTTACAGTCAATCAAATACTTAAAACCCATCCACCAATGGAAAAGGCCTGGCTTTTTTTTAGCTGGGCTTCAAAGTTGAAACGGTTTAAACATGACCAGTTTACTTGCACAACCATGCTCGATATTTTTGGAGAAGCTGGAAGGATTGAATCGATGAAGTATGTATTCAAGAAAATGCAAGAAATGGGGTTAAAAATTGATGTTGTTACCTATACTTCAATCTTGAATTGGGTTTCAAAGTCTGGTGATGTTGACGGAGCAGTGGAAATTTGGAAAGAAATGAGAGAAAATAGGTGTTTTCCTACTGTTGTTTCGTATACGGCTTATCTAAAGGTTTTGTTCGATAATAAGAGAGTGAAAGAGGGTATTGGTGTTTATAAGGAGATGCTTGAATCTGGGATTTCTCCAAATTGTCATACGTATACTGTTTTAATGGAGCATCTTGTTGTTTCTGGTGAGTGAGATTTAATTGCGCCCTTTGTGTTTGTTGTTTTGTCCGTTTGAGTGTTGTTTTTCTGGGTGGTGGGTTTGATGATATGAAGGCTTCTCTAGATGGAAAACTTGGAATCTAGTTTTGGTCAATTATGATGTTTTGTGCAAAAATCAGTATAACTGTTGATGCTTTGAAGATATTTATTTTGCGTTTGAGGCTTGTGACTTGCTTTCATTCGATGATGAACAATAAGTCTGCCATGGCAAAAGGTTAAATAAGCTTGATGAAAGTTTGTGAATTTTTTGTTATGGTCTAAAAAGAATCTTCCATGAACTTTAGTGATGTTTTGAAATGATCCTCAACTTCTAGACAATTGATTGTGCCTCCTCAACAAGTATTTCTGTTACTTTACAACACTGAACTAATGGAGAAAGCTAATGTGGGTGATGCAAGGCATGACCTGCGCTGGCCACACCACACGTGATTACCAAAAAACAAAACTGTAGGATAAAAATATGTTATGTCAGTTCAGAACAAATTCAATAGTTTTTTAGCAGTTCAGGAGATGGTCTTTCATGTTAGCATTTCGTTACTGGTGCTTTAAACTTACAACTTTTACCATGCATTGCTTTTCCAGTATTGGGCTATATTTTGTTGGAGTATTGTATTTTTAGGAGTTTAATTTCAATTTTGTGATGGTTTCCAGGCAAATACCAAGAAACCCTTGAAATTTTTAGCAAAATGCAAGAAGCAGGGGTACAACCTGATAAAGCTGCTTGCAATATTTTGGTTGAGAGGTGTTGCAAAGCAGGGGAGACAATGACAATGACCCAGATTCTTCAATATATGAAACAAAATCAGCTCGTTCTTCGCTACCCTGTATATATGGAAGCACTCAGAACTCTAAAAGATGCTGGTGAGAGTGATGCTCTCCTCAGGAAAGTTAATCCTCATATTGATACTGAATCATTTGGTGATGTGGATGCCTTGGAGACTATTGCTGATGATGATTTAGATAGAGGTCTTGCACTGATACTCTTGAGAAAGCACAATCTCGTAGCAGTTGACCATTTGCTTGCTGGTACAATGGATAAGAATATACTACTGGATTCTTGGATTGTTGCAACCATCATTGAAAGAAACTGTGATCACCAAAGACCTGATGGTGCTTTGTTGGCCTTTGAATACAGCATGAAAATGGGAATACAACTGGAAAGAACATCATATCTTGCTTTGATAGGCATGTCGATAAGATCAGACACATCTCTGAAGGTTGTGGACATTGCTGAAAAAATGACTCTGGCTGGGCATTCTCTTGGAGTGTATCAAGCTTCACTCTTAATTTATAGGCTTGGGTGCGCTAAAAGGCCCACTTGTGCTGTAAAGATTTTTGATTTATTGCCTGAAGCCCAGAAGTGCACTGCCACTTATACTGCTCTAGTTAGCGTATATTTCTCTGCTGGTAGTCCACAAAAAGCACTTCAGATTTACGAAGACATGAAAAGGGAAGGGACACATCCTTCTTTAGGTACTTACAATGTTCTATTAGCTGGTCTAGAAAGAAGCGGCAGAATTAGTGAAGCAAAAACATTTAGGAAGGAAAAGAAGGGACTGCTGATTAATAATCATCATCAGAATAGTGTCCCGATGGGGGAAAAGATTTGTAACCTTCTTTTTGCCAGCCATTTGGTATCTTGACACCATCATGGATAAGCGTTCTCATGCTGATGGCATCGCCAAGAAAAGGTATACTGAGGCATGCTGTAAGTAGATTGTATGGCGAGCTGACAGAACCATGTACATGCACAGGAGAGTGGCAGTGGTAATGGCTGCTCTCAGCTATGGAGAGTCAAATTGCCACTTAGATAGGGTTCTCGTTTTGGCATGCTTGTGTTACGAGTTTCTCAATCAACTGTATTATGAGTGTCTCTATCAACTTCGTAAACACAGACAAGACAGAACTGCGTTTGCTGATGTTTTCCAAGTTCTTTTCTACATGATGATAGGGTGAAATCATAATCCCATCCCTTCCTATCGGTGATATTACTGCTGTTCTGTGACAAATGTGCTGATGCTGCTTCAACTCCTGAACAACTTAGTTGTTCATTGTGGTGGTGTATGTTTTGGTTTTATATCCACAGCACATCTGCTTGGATTCATTTTCTTCTCCAGCGATTATAGTTCACACACATGTATGATTTTTGATGATAGAGGATAGCCTAATCATTGTTTATTAGTAAGGAGATTGATTTTTTAACTTATGTTTTGGATTTAGATTATTTGAATTTTTAGTTTAGTTTTGTTATTTGATTTGATATTATTTTATTTTGAGCTTCAGTTGTTATAGCAAGCCTTTAACTGAATAGGTGGTTATTTTAGAGGTTTATACATATACATATATACATATACATATATACATATATACATATACATATATATATATATATATATATATATATATATATATAGTTAGATTAATATGATTTCTTTATACGGTTTTCCAACCCTAAATTTTCTTCAATTCTTCAGATCTTTTTTTTTTCCAGATTATTTTCTTCTAATTATGCACTTTTCAGTTCTCCCCTTTAAATATCATAGTAAGATTTTTAATTTTTTTACAATTAAACAATCTATGAGTTTGTTCGTTTCTCAAAATTGAATATCATACTTTAACCTAAAATATGTGAGAGAAGCACTGGCATTATTCCAATTTTTTGCTCCACACGTTGCCCATATCTTGATGTGAGTTTGATAGTTAGGAAGTGCCAAACAGGTTGGGGTTGGGTAGCTAAACAAGCAGGTTGTCTTTGTGCCTTCAATTATGATTGCATGCACAGCCCTCCACCCGTGTTTTCTGCTAAACTGACGTATGATTCTCGTGAAGTTTGGTGAGGTTAAAGAAGAAAAAGGGTTGAATCAACATGAGAGAGAGATGAAAAAAAAAAGATGATAAATATAGTTCTTTATTTATTTTATTAAATTTTGTACTGATGATAAAAAAAATATTAATAATGCCCCTACTATTTTGTGTTAGAAAAAAATTGTTTGTGCGAGGAATCAAACTTGTAGAAAGTACTATAAGTTGCAATTGACATTGGAACTTAAACTTCATTGATAATCTTCATTTGATAATTTGTTTCACAGGATTTTTAAAGTATTTAAAAAAAAAATTAATGATTTTTAGGTGCTTTTCAATGATTTTAATGGGTTGATATAAAAAATCAAAATAAAATAAATCTAAAAATAATACTATTTTAATATATTTTTACAAAAGCATCATATATTACACTACCAAATACACATTTAAAAGCTAATTGATCATTATTTTATTCAAACAAGATGACTTTTTTCAATTCAAAAATTATTTACAGCACAAAGATATTTTCCTTTGGACTAATTTTCATATATTAAAACTAAATTTTATATATCAAAATTAAATTTCTTTCAAATCAAGTTTTATTGAAACCATCCATGAACCATATGTTATTCTTGTTATGACTTATTTGTGAAACTTTCTTGTAAGAACATAAAGTCATATTATGTGTGCCAACGTGTATTACCTTGTGTATGTATATTGAACGTTATCTACTTATTGAATTGTTGAACTCACCCTCTCATTATTCATCTTTTTAAGGCTTATAGCTTGATAGCATGTCATTTTGTAAGACCTTTAGAACATGTTCTTTTATTGTAATTAGTACTTTTTTCCATTATGTATAGGCAGTGTTTCACAATTATGATATTTGTATTAACTTTTGTATTAAGATAATTAATTTATATTATGAGGTTAGTTATGCTATCATGTTGAGTGTCGCACCCTCCGCGAGAGCGTGGCGTCATGGTGACTCTCCCCGTGAGCGGGGGTATTTATGTCGGGATTTTATCTTTATTTTTGTGAAAAAGAGAGTCGTCACCTAGTATTATGATTACTAAAAAACCTAAAGTGGTCTTTCAGAGATTCTAAGGCAAGAGACTAGTTGCGTAAAGGGAAGGTTTTAGCACCCCTAGTACGCCCTACCTAAGGTAACCTACTTGGTGTGTTGGTTTGCCTTATGATTGCTATGGTATTGATATTTCAAAAATATGTTGGTAAATGATGATGACATATTATTCCCGTAAAAATATTTTGGATATTTACCACTTTAAGGCTTCTTTATCCAAATATTTATGGTGAATAACAACGAATTATCCCCACTAATATTTTGGATATTAACCCCTATAGGATTTCTTTACCCAAATATCAATAGTGAATATAACAAATTATCCCCGCTAATATTTTGGATATTAACCCCTTTAGAATTTCTTTACCCAAATATTAACAGTGAATAATATGAATCCTAAAAAAATAAGATTTTGGTATTTTTGGAATGTTGGCCAATACCTTTTGGATTTTACAAACATGTTGTAAAATCCAAAAATACGAGAAAATGATTTTTTTATGTACAAAATCCATGCTAAAACAATTTTTCTTTAAACTTCAAACTAATTTTTTTTTAAAAAAAGGAATGTTAGCGTATTGGACGTATGCACGAAAACAACACATTTTTGTTTTTTTAACAAAAAATATTTTTTATCGAAATTTTGTATTTTTTTTGTGGGCTGGTTGCCCAACCCTGACGGGCCTCTATGATGGGCCGAGAGGCCCATCATTTGGGGCTGGACTCACCCATTTTAATGGCCATACTGGGCCTTATCCCCGGCCTGGCCAACCCAGGACGGGGGAGTGAATTAATTCACTCCCCCGTCACAACAAAGGTGATGGCGCTACAATAAAGGGGAGCTTTTGGAGTGTGACGAACGACGTACCTGTTAATACCCATAAAAATATAATTATATCTTTTGACTTAATTTTTACAAATATTTATCTGACAATAAATTACTTTAGCCTTGAATCTGAATTTTTCTTCATTTCTGGGCATAAAAGAGGTACGATCGAGCTCTCAGAAACGTCTAAAATTTTTACCTTGATTTTTCTGCCGACACTAGCCCCTTTTATTTTATTTTTGTTATTTTTGGATAGATTCAGGGAATAACCTAAAATTGGGTTATGACATTGAGTTAAACTGAATTTCATTTATATAGGTTAATTTTTTTATATGTTATTGTTCTAACATGACTTAAGTGTTTTTGCTTCTTATTGAAAATGCTCAGGAATAAACAAATAACTTGTATTATTAAAGTAGGTGACATTTAGGATAACATCTATTATATGGTTGAAGACTGTAAGATAGAGGAAAATGGCCGATACATCTGCACCTCAACATATTGAGAAGGCACCTCTACCAGTACAGGAGGATCCTCAAGAGTTATAAGAAGAAAATTATGGTTGATGAAATAGGTATAAGTGTGTTAGACCTTTAACTTGTTATAATGCTTCAACAGTTTAAGCCAGGTTATGCAAACCTAAATAGAGCTTACTATAGAGAGATAGAAGAAGGGGTAAAGATATACCATCATCATCTTGCATTGTTAAAAAGAATCAATGTGACTTTGAATAAATTCATGAAGTTGATACTTATACCTTTATTAGGATGAATAGTTAGGAGCATCTTTAGTAGTTCCTAAATGATATATGGTGGTTTTGTGAAGCTTTGGAATATACAGACCATTAAGCTATGAGTTTGGTGCTATTAGGTTGGAAAAAAATGTGGCAATCTTTTGGTTTAAGTCAAGGTTGTCAAAATTGTTTTTTTTACACGACACGGAATATAAACTAGAATCGTAAAATCATAAGTAAAATATTTAAAAATACAATTATGTACATAAAACTTCATTAGTAAAGATTCATACATGATTTAAAATAATTTAAAAATACAATACAAAATAATTATGCCCATAGAATTTCATTAGGTAAAAACTAATAAATTTAAAACAAACACTTTGCTGGCATGCTATGTAAACTAAAACCAACCTCATTACCTTCAACTTCCTCATTATTTATAAGACATTCATCAAAATCATTACTATCGAAAGGATTACTACTACTACTACTACTACTAGTACCAATACCGATGTTGTGAATATTATTACTACTACTAGCTCCAATTGTTAGCAATACTTAACTCCAAGCTCTTTGAATTATTTGGATTGACATCATTCTGAATCTTATCTTTAATACCATTTCAACATCATTAAAAGTTTTTTCATCACTTTCTTCTTCTTTTCCATTTTTTCTTCGTGTTACACTATCAATAACACCAAGTAAATCAATGTTTGATGAACCATCATGTTCTTCCCCTTCAGTTATCCAATCATCATCAGATGAAAGATAATCTAAAACTTCATCAAAATCATTAACTTGCCTTTTAACTTGGTTGAAGATGTTGCTTCATGTCTGATTTTAGCGCTTCTAATAACCATCGAGTTTTAGGGTTAACTGCTGAAGTCTAGTAGTGGAGGTTCCTCCATACTAAATCTTTATTGCGTCCCAAACAGTTTGAGCTGAACGATGCCTTTCAAAATGCAACATTATATCATTTCTCATGTTCTTCAACATCAAAATGTGAGCTTCGTGATCCCTGCGTTTATAAAGTTGATTGTTTGCTTGCTCAGGTTCAACCATCAGTTGTGTGATTGTTTCTAGCATTTCTTGCTCTTCCAGGATATACTCAATCTTACGACGCCAAACATTGAAATTCTTCTCATTTAGTTTGTTTCCACGATTCAAATTAGAAATAATGCTCTTAGATGCAGCCATATTAAATGCTATTGACATCGATAACAAATATTAGTATATTGTTGGCAACGGGGCAGGCAATGGTGTGCGCTGTCTGTTGCTTTGGGAGGTGTAAGTGCAGTTTGGTCCCTCAATTTATAATTGTTCTAATTGCACCCCTAATTGGATTTAAACTTATGATTTTGTGCAATTATACCCCCGTCAGAATTTCAATATCATCCTTGACTGTGCACCCTTTTTTTATATTTTAGTCCTTGATTTCTGATTTGTGCAATTTGACCCTCAATCAATCGACAATTAGACTCTCAATTTGGCCCCTGATTTCACATAATTGGCTTGAAAAAATTCAAATCGATCTCCGAAAAATTCCAATCTTCTCAATTGAACCCGAATTAAGCTCAAGAACTTGATTTTTCATCAATTAAGCCCCTAATAAAATTAATTTGACCAATTTAAAGTATAATCAAGTCCTTGCACTTAATTAAATCCTTTGATTGGACCCTAAATTAATTCTTAAATATAATTACACTTTTAAATTGCCCAACGATTAAATCAAACTGGTCCATAAAAATATAATTATATTTTTTGACTTAATTTTTACGCAGATTTATCTGATAATAAATTACTTCAGCCTTGAATCTGAATTTTTCTTCATTTCTGGGCACAAAAGAGGTACGATCGAGCTCTCAGAAACGTCTAAAATTTTCACCTTGATTTTTCTGCCGATACCAACCCCTTTTATTTTATTTTTGTTATTTTTGGATAGATTCAGGGAATAACCTAAAATTGGGTTATGACATTGAGTTAAACTCAATTTTGTTTATATAGGTTAATTTTTTTATATGTTATTGTTCTAACATGACTTAAAGTGTTTTTGCTTCTTATTGAAAATACGGATGAATAAACAAATAACTTGTATTATTAAAGTAGGTGACATTTAGGATAACATTCTTATTATATGGTTGAAGACCGTAAGATAGAGGAAAATGGCCGATACATCTGCACCTCAACATATTGAGAAAGCACCTCTACCAGTACAGGAGGATCCTCAAGAGTTATAAAAAGAAAATTATGGTTGATTAAATAGGTATAAGTGTGTTAGACCTTTAACCTGTTATAATGCTTCAACAGTTTAAGCCAGGTTATGCAAACCTAAATAGAGCTTACTATAGAGAGGTAGAAGAAGGGGTAAAGATATACCATCATCATCCTACATTGTTAAGAGAATCAATGTGACTCTGAATAAATTCATGAAGTTGACACTCATACCTTTATTGGGATGAATAATTTAGAGCATCTTTAGCAGTTCCTAAATGATATATGGTGGTTTTGTGAAGCTTTGGAATATACAGACCACTAAGCTATGAGTTTGGTGCTATTAGGTTGGAAAAAAATGTGGCAATCTCTTGGTTTAAGTCAAGGTTGTCAAAATTATTTTTTTTACACAACATAGAAATATAATATAAACTAGAAACATAAAATCGAATCGTAAAATCATAAGTAAAATATATTCGTAGAAAAATCTTAAAATCATAAGTAAAACATTTAAAAATACAATTATGTACATAAAACTTCATTAGTAAAGATTCAACATGATTTAAAATAACTTAAAAATACAATACAAAATAATTATGCCCATAGAATTTCATTAGGTAAAAACTAATAAATTTAAAACAAACACTTTGCTGGCATGCTATGTAAACTAAAACCAACCTCATTACCTTCAACTTCCTCATTATTTATAAGACATTCATCAAAATCATTACTATCGAAAGGATTACTACTACTACTACTACTACTAGTACCAATACCGATGTTGTGAATATTATTACTACTACTAGCTCCAACTTAAACATTAGTTTTGTTAGCAATACTTAACTCCAAGCTCTTTGAATTATTTGGATTGACATCATTCTGAATCTTATCTTTAATACCATTTCAACATCATTAAAAGTTTTTTCATCACTTTCTTCTTCTTTTCCATTTTTTCTTCGTGTTACACTATCAATAACACCAAGTAAATCAATGTTTGATGAACCATCATGTTCTTCCCCTTCAGTTATCCAATCATCATCAGATGAAAGATCATCTAAAACTTCATCAAAATCATTAACTTGCCTTTTAACTTGGTTGAAGATGTTGCCTCATGTTTGATTTTAGCGTTTCTTAAAACTATCGAGTTTTAGGGTTAACTGTCGAAGTCTAGTAGTGGAGGTTTCTCCATACTGAATCTTTATTGCGTCCCAAACAGTTTGAGCTGAACGATGCCTTTCAAAATGCAACATTATATCATTTCTCATGTTCTTCAACATCAAAATGCAAGCTTCATGATCCTTGCGTTTATAAAGTTGATTGTTTGCTTGCTCAGGTTCAACCATCAGTTGTGTGATTGTTTCTAGCATTTCTTGCTCTTCCAGGAGATACTCAATCTTACAACGCCAAACATTGAAATTCTTCTCATTTAGTTTGTTTCCACGATTCAAATTAGCAATAATGCTCTTAGATGCAGCCATATTAAATGCTATTGACATCGATAACAAATATTAGTATATTGTACAATCTAAATGACATATATTGTTACTCCATTCTAAATTAAACAAATAATAATCCAACACATACAACAAAAACAAAAAGAATGTTAAACACTTAATTAATTTCCATTTGAATAGTTTAATTATTATTAAAATTTAAATGAGTGCAAAATTATAGTTATTAGTTTCAATTAACAAGGTAACATATATTATTAAATACATGTATATAATGTAATTAAAACTTCAACTATATAATAATGCAGTTCAAAATAAACAACCAATTATCTTTTTTTAAAAGATAAAAAATACAATATTCAAAATAATAAACTGTAGAATTATCTTATATTGTAGAAACAGAAGTAAGATCTCTAATCATGTTATCTATTTCATCAAAGTTATTTTCTTTAAGTTTAGTCTGCTCAAACCATAGAATAAATTTAGCAGCAACATCTAAATGACTTGTGTTTCTTCTTCCAGTGCGTTGTATATTACAAGATAATATAGGAACTAAGCATCACATACTCGATCTAGGTTGGATTAGTCCTCGAGTTTGATGTGAAAAATGTAACCAAGATCTTATGTGTTGCCGTTGCTGCACTGCATTGTCCTCTCTTATCTTTAGCCACATACATCCACAAATATAATGCTGCTTTATTTGTGATTTGAGTGTAAATATGAATGGGTGCAAGCGTAAGACTTTGGGCACTTTGATTCCAATCCTCAGCTTTACATGGACAAGATGTTTTTTCTCATTAAAAAAAAGAAGAAACTTTGCTCACCTCACATTCCACATCAGTCAAAGACAAATGGGAACCAAAGCACATGTTCATTACATCACCAATTCGAGCAATAATTATTGATTGATGAGGTAATTTAGTAGGTGGTTCAACGATACAATCTTAAAATTAAAAGGTTTGTTTTTTTTATAATTTTAAATTTGAGCTTTATAATTATTAATATGATAACCACTTAAGATTTATATGTAATTTTATGTTAAAATAATAATAATTATTATTGATTGATGTTTGCTTGACGAATCCTTGGTGTGAATTCCATTATGGTGCCTCAAAATGCTGGTGGGCCGACGTTTCCACTAGGGTTTGTGCAGGAATACCAGTGTGCATATGAGTTTTAGGTTGTGAGATTTTACCCTTTGAAAAATACTGTGTTCCAGGTGGAAAGAAAACAGCAGTCCCACAACTTCCTCTCCAGTAACTAGGATGGGTTCATAGGTAAAAGCAAATTCTTCCGAGCATCCAATCCGCTAAAATTATTGCTGAAACTGTGTTTACACTTTTGTTTCTTGGCAATTCTCGTTGGGTTAGAATCGTTTTAAAAAGCTAGCAAAACATGAAACTGTGATCCCTTCCCCTGGTGCCAACTATTTTTTTTTTTTTTCTTGAGTACATAATAGTTACTTGAAAGTTAAGTCAACCTATGACCTCATTGCAAGTTAGAATATTAATCTTGAATTTACTCAGATTAATTTAATCTTTAATTTTCTTGTATATTAAAAAAATCCAAAATAATTTAGCTATAATAATATTATTTTTCCAATTATCCAATATATGATTGGATCTCGAGTCAACGAGTCATATTATATATATAATTCAAGGTATCAATTTAACAAATATAAATTTAATTTAAATTCAAAATTAAATTTGAAAATATATAATTCAAATTTCAAACACAAGTAAAAAATAAAATTGAACCGATATAACTCGATTTATTCAAGTTTAAAAACAAGCTAGACAACTTGTAAAAATATAGTTTGATATAATAAAATCAAGATTAAATATTTTTTTAAAAAATATCGAGACAACAACATATCGAATTGATTCGGGTTAAATTTTTATATTCGTGATCTAGGTTAGGAGACCATAATAATCCCAAGTAAAACAAATAAAAAAAACTATAAAACTCAATTCTCAATAAACCTATTATTCAATGATGAAATTGAGAAAAAAATCAATCTTAAAAAAGATATAAAAATTAATATTTTAAAATAAAAATATATAATCACCATTGACAGTCTCATAAAGTTTTTTTAAATTTTGATTGTCTTAAAATTTTAATATGAAATATACCAATATATCAGGAAATTTATATTAATATTTTATTCTAACACATCAGTTAAATTAAAAAATATAATTGATACCGAAAGACTAAGAAAATTCATTTTTAAAAAAAGAACAAAAAATAATACTATTTGACAACACAACAACCATAATGAAATGTTGCAGTTTACAAAATGAAAATTAAATAAAATCTATTTTAATTTAGTTTAGTTTTTAAATTAAAATAAGATAAATCAGTATTGCATACGAAAACAACTGTATTGACAACCTTCTCAAAAGTAAGAGAAATTTACGTGAAGAAAGAGTATGTTCTTCGACATGTTCATACAAGATATGTGGTGACACGTTTGCGTGGACGCAATTAGACCCTGTCGACCCACCCCTTCTCCAGTAACCTGAGCTGTCTAATTCCAATTTTCCACTCTTTCAATACACCCTTCTTATCCCATGTAATCAAGTCTATTTTAGCTTTTATATTTATCATATAACGATTCCTCCTCCCTCTTACACGTGTTCACTATGATCGTGCTACATCAGTTTTAAGTCAACATCATCCTCTCAACAGTTTTCAGCCTTCCATTTGTCAATTTCTTACGAATTAGCCAACCACGTGTACGCTGGTTAACCAAGACCCCATGATATTTCTCGTACCTCTTAAAAGTTTTCAGCCTTCTATAGGTGTAGATTTCTTATGAGGAGACGGTGCTTGCCGGTGTTTACAGTCTACCAAAATGTCCAACCACGTGTACGGTACAAAGGGTCACGAAATTTATCCTCGTGACTGGGCCCCGTGTACTCAACCTCTCAATTTCTCGAAGCGAATATATTTCAAAAGAGCGGGAGAAGGTCAAAGAAATATATTTACTTTGTTTTCATCTAAATAGTGATGATTTAAACTTTTACACGTACTACAAAACATCCATAGAATGCATATTAAACTTTGAAAGAAGCTGTAATAATTCGTAACCTAAACAAAATCAAAATACCTATCATAGTTAGAATTTGTTTGATAATATGATTCAACTTATTTTTTAAAATGTTTTTCATATAAAAATACACTAATTTTATGTTTTTGATGTGTTAATATATATAATTATATTTTAATCTTTTTTTTCTTTCTAAAAACTACTTTTGCAAAAAACATTAGACACCACATTATCAAAACACACTTAGATAATTTAGAATTATGGTTGTTTTTGTTTTTTTCCCAACCTGCAACAAATAAAAGAAAATTCATTCGGTTAGATAAGTAACCTCTATTTTTTAATTGAACTTTACTTATAATTAAGTTTTAAATTTTGATTTTATAGAAATGAACATAATATTTGTTTTATTCATGAAGAATTTTTATTTTATTTTTAAAATATCATAAATGCTTTAGACAAATATATTTTTTAAAATTATAATTAAAAACATTTTTCTCAACCTTTTTTTTTTATAAAAAAAACAACTATAAAATTATCACAACATAAAATACACATTTTTACCCTTGAAAAAAATGTTTTCGTTGTGAATAAACGAATTTGCGTGGTAATAATCAAATTAGCGTGACCTCTCAAGAAACCACGATATGTTCAACTTCTCCTGACCTCCCTCATCCTGACAACTATATAAAATGCCACATCTTCCCTTTCCCATTTCACTGCAAAACAATACCAAATGCATCCAATTTTGTAGAGCGCCGCCGTAGGGCAAAACCTCCCGTCCCGTCCCGTTTTCACTTTCGTTTCTTTATAAGGTTTCCATTTCTATTACCACAATGTCGCTAAACAAATCCATAGCAGCGCGTCTCTTTGCTTTCTCCAAAATATCCAACCAATACGTGACCAATTGCCGCATCTTCTCTTCGTTCCAAACCCTAATCCTCCAACATGCCGGTCAACCCCTCATCAGACCCGATCGCCCTGGAGAATCCGGCACTATCCGACGATTTTTTCACAAACCTGCCATTTTATCGCCTGAGCTACGGCAACTGCCGATTGGAGAGGGCTTGATTGATAAAATTCGGGGTTTTGACATCATGAGGGATAGGATCCGGTTGGATGGTCTGACCCCGCCTCCCGAAGTGGCGGCTGAGGAGGGGTTGACGGTGGAGGTTGCCAGGAAGTTGTTGAATGCGGCTCAGTTGGAGGGGGTGAAATTAAGGCTGAGAGAGATGGAGAAAACGTGGATTAGTTATTCGGAGTTTGCTGGGGTGTGCTGTGAGAGTTGTTCGGATCCTGAGAATGGTATTCTGGTAGCAAGGAGTCTTGATGAATCTGGGACTGTTGTTATCCTTGGAAATCTTGTTCTGCTAAAACCAGAGCAGGTAAAAATCTCAACTTTTTATTGTTTCTTTAGCACTTTAATTAATTTATAATGTTAAATTTGTTTTACGGATTTAAAAGTGACAATAATGATTCTGTGAAGGTTAAATACAATTTGTTTTGGTATTTTATTTAGTTTCTGGAAAGCTGAAAACTGATATGTTCTTTATACACATGTTTTGTGTTTTCTTTCGGCAGGAAAATGAAACTTTTGTTGTTTCACTCCAGATCTAAGGGCCATTCAGTTTCTTCAGTGACAAGATTTGATTCACACTTGTGGTGCATTTAGATATTCCCGAAAGAAAAAAAAGATTATCTAATTAAAATAACTAAAATCAGATAGAGAGAAATTGGGAGTGGAAAAAAATTTGAAGTGGGTAATTTATTTTTTTAGTGGGAATATAAAAAAATAGAAGAAAACAGTGAGAGAGATGGACATTTAGCTGGTTGTTGATGGAGGAAATGTAAAAGTTAATTGGGCTGGCTTGAGTTAAATTTAGATGTCTAAAAATGGTGGTGGTGGAATTAGGGTTCTTTACTTGATGATCAGAGCTTTTAATTCATGATAATCTTGACATGAACCTTAGAATCAGTGATATTATTTAACAAATCGACATGAATTTACCAAGAAAGTTTCTTTAGCTGAAAAATAAAAGATATAACTTGACAAAGGAGTTGTTTTTTGTTTTTTAGTAACAGAAATGTCAAGTGACAGAAAAATGAAGGAAAGAAAAAAGTTGGGAGGATAAGAATTTATGTTATTTTTTCCCTTTTAATATTTGTGTTTTGATCAGGTGTTTTTGAAAAAGTCTAGCTAGCATGGTCTGGAAAACAGGTCAGCTGCCAGGCTGTAGCTGACAAGGTGTAGATGATGAATATTCCTAACACAATGACCAAGCTATTTTCTGACTCTTTGTTTCTATGCTGATTATTACGCTTTTTCAAACGAGTTTTTTATAATTTTTTGTTTCTTGGACTTGCAATCTGAATTCAAGGGTAACCAACCCTGCTGGTCAGTGATTATTAGTTTGATATTGATTTTCTGATATCTTTCGTGGGAGATTGATTCATACTCCCTTTAATCATAACCTTGTTAATCCACTAACAAAATTAATATGCTTAGTCTAGTAGAGTAGTTGTCTTTTACACAAACGATTCTTTTCAATATCTGTTAAATACAGGTATTGAAAGCAATTGGAGGCCTAATTCCATTCCCGGCAGCCAGCCCCGGTGATCCGAGAAGAAAGGAGCTGCAAGAAATGGAGAAACAGAAAGCTGCAATTGATCAGAAGGCCAGGACTCTGGTTCGCCGGGAACTATGGGGTGGCCTTGTTTTCTTAGTTATTCAGACAGCTGGTTTCATGAGGCTGACATTCTGGGAACTTACATGGGATGTCATGGAGCCGGTCTGCTTTTATTTGACGTCAATTTATTTCATGGCAAGCTATGCCTTCTTCCTCAGGACATCAAAGGAGCCTTCTTTTCAGGGGTTCTATCTGAGCAGGTTTACAGCCAAGCAGAAGCAGCTCCTGAAACTCTCCAATTTTGATTTGAAGAGGTACAGTGAGCTTCAAAAAGCTTGTTGCCCGCATTCATCTTCTCCGGAGCAAATCACATCATTTGATCAAGCTGGAAAAATATTCTAAACCGTTGATACCAATAGAGAAATTAAAATTGACAATTTTGTTGAAGAATCTCCCAAGGCAGAGTGTTTACTGAGATAGTGAGGCAGGGGGGGAGCTTGTCTTGTGGGTGCTGGTTTCAACGGTTACCATTGCAGAAGCGTTATAAATCGTCCCACACCATAAGAAAGATTTTTCAATATCTAGATATACTTGTTATGGTTGGTAGATGGAAATCTCGTTGCGTTTAAAGTTTTATTGTTTTCTCAATTTTAAATAGTAATAATTGGTAGAATCACTTGATGCCATCACAAGATGCATGACTCACATACCGTATAGGCGTGTGATTGGAACATTGGAGGATCCATTGCTGGCCGAACTGCAATAAGTTTTATCATTTCACTATAATAAAAAAACTAATTAATTGATTTCTGTGGTGTGAATTAGAGGTAATAAAATGATAACTTGATCGCCATTGATCATTCTCGGTTTGTTCAAAATTTCCCATCTTATTCTCCTCCATTTTATTTTTTTCCTCCCTTTTTCTATGTATATATAAAAAAACAGAAAAAATGAAAAATAATGTGAAATTTATTAAAAGAATAAGTTTTAATAGATTAAATTTGCATAGATTAAATATGTAGTGAGAAACTACAAGAACTAATTAATTATTTTATTATATCATACTAAAGTTATAATTAAATCTTTTTTTAATGAAAAAATGGAAAAAACATGCAGAGATTAGTATTGTCATTCTTGAAAAAAGAAAAGAAAAGAGGAACTGTATGTAATAATTGAAGCTTGGCACTTCCTTGGTTGTGAATGTAATCTTACTCGATTATCTGGATTATTCTGGATTTTTCACTTAAATTTCGGTCGATATATTATAAGTTTTTTTTTTTTTTTTTTTTTTTTCCGGTTGTGCTCCGAAAAATCTAGCAATAAAACAATGGTCAGTTTGGTTGTTCAAAGCTATCATGGAGGAGGAGGTCGTGGTGGTGGTTCAGCCCTCGAAACCTAGAAACTGATGTTAGCACTACTATTTGTTGGGTTTATAAGACAAAAATTAACAAAATAAAAATAATTCTTGGCTTACACCATTTTTCCATCGTGGAGTTTATTTATATTTTTTTCATGCCTCTATTCCATAATTTGCTAATTATCATGCCTGCACGTTTCATGGTAGCACAAGATTATTGTATTTCTATCTATATTATTGTCAAGTCCCTATATTCCAAGCAAAATAATTAGTTAGCCCTTATAGTTTAAAAAACCCAACATCATACTTTTTTCTTTTTTAAAAAAAAAATTCTATTTATAACTCACTCCCTGCACTAATACATCGAAACTTAATTCCCACCGGCTATTAAGATGTCCAAATATGAGACCAATTAATATTATATTTTATATGTACAAGACATCATCCAAATGAAATACTTAATACTCTGAAATCAAAATTCATTGTATCAATAAAAAATACAATGAGAGAGAGAGGTGCTATTGAGCTTCGGAATCCTTGCCTATATAACACAGGAAGCCCATTGACTTGAGTTCCGTGTCCTCTATTTTTCGGACATACCCAAAATCATAATTCATAAGCCTTGTAAGAGCTCTGCACAGGAATATCAGGCTGGGTGATGTTAACTAACTCTCAAGGCCCAGCCCATGAAATCACACCCAAAAGAGTAAATCCTGAACATTGTTTAACAGGGAAAATCTACAAGGTAAGTTGAGGTCAAGGAAGCCACACCCATCCAGAATCTTCCAGTTGAACTATTCTTCTTTATTTTCCATTTTAATAATAAAATAGTATTAACTATTAAAGACTCCTCTAACTCATTCTCCAGCAAAGAAAAGAAAAAGAAAACCTTTTTTCCCCCCTGCCCCTCTTGATAAAGGTGAGTGCTATTGGTTTCTGTCTCCATATGAAGTTTTGCTTTGAGTGTTTTATTGTTTGTGTTAATATATGATTTGGGTGAGGTTTTAGAGGATTTTAATGGTTTTTTTTAGCTCATCTGTTTGATTTATAAAGTTAAGAACTTTTTATCGTTTTGAAGGTTTTGACAGGCTGAATTATGACGGGTCATTTTACATTTTTTATGATCTTGTGATTCATTGGAATGGATTAGTTTACTTTGATTAGGTTGTTTGATGCTGGATTTGTGGAATAGGTTCGATTTTTGGAGACTTTTTTTGTGCTTTAAGGTTACAGAGAATTGAAGCATAAAATTTGTTGCTCTTACCTGAGGATTTTATGTGATTACAGGCTGTTAATTTTGAGGGTTTTTGGATAAAAGAGATGGAAACTGGATTTGAAGAAACGACAAGTGTGCCTCCGCAAAGCTCGTCCTTCTCGAGCAATAATGGCAATGATGCAGGCGATTTTGAATGCAATATTTGCTTTGAATTAGCTCAGGACCCGATCGTAACTCTTTGCGGCCATCTCTTTTGCTGGCCCTGTCTTTACCGATGGCTACACCATCATTCGCATTCACATGAATGCCCAGTTTGTAAGGCCATCATACAAGAAGAGAATTTGGTTCCTCTTTATGGTAGAGGGAAAACGCAGGCTGACCCTCGATCTAAATCTTATCCGGGAATTGATATTCCTAGCCGCCCTTCTGGTCAAAGGCCGGAAACCGCTCCTCCGCCGGATGCAAATGCTTTACCCAATTTTGGGTTTGGAATGGCCGGAGGATTTATGCCTACAGCGCCTACAAGAATGGGTAACTTTACGTTTTCAACTGCCTTTGGTGGTCTATCACTTTTCCCATCGTTGTTTAATATTCAGTTTCAAGGGTTCCCAGATGCTACTGTGTATGGAACAACATCTGGATTTCCATATGGCGTCCATGGTTTTCACGGCTATCATACACACCGATTCCCTCCGGCAACCACTCGAGGGCAGCACGCCGATAATGTTTTGAAAAATCTCCTCTTTTTGATTGGTTTCTTGGTGGTCCTCGCTCTGCTTTGGTGGTAAATCAATGAATTGCTTTTTGAACTTCTACTGATTTTGTCACATCGAATTGTTTCTGTTGTGTCTGTATATACATCATCTGCGATAGTTATTTATACTTAGATAATTCTGTAATGATTAAAATCCTTTCGAGGGGTTCTTATGTTTTCCACAGCGACTTGCAATCATGGAACATGATTAATAATAAATGGGATGTGGATTTTCAAAATTTGTATATCTGATCTCAAGGAAGGAATAAGCTCGTGCTGGCAAATTTTGTACGGCGAGGTAGCCTTTCAATAGCGGTTCAACTTGACAATGGTGTATTTGAATAGCGTTGCAGTTGATTGAAGCCGCTTCTGCCAGCCCTTTTACAGGTAAAATTCTATACATGATTTTCATTTGATGTATTAAAATATATTAAAAATTATTTTTAGTATTAGCATATTAAAATAATAAAAATGAAAATTGGGTGATTGCAATCCTAAACGTGGAATAAGAGTCTGTTTGAGAGATCACGGTGGAGCCTGTTTTATTTTTGTTTTAAATTAATATTTTTATTTTATTTTGATTATCATGTTAAAACCCCCCTAAAAAGAAAGCGTTGATATTTTCTTAAATATTAGTCAAAATCTCTCTCCCATTATCAATTATTTGCCAGCAGGGAAATGCCCTTGTCGTGCTGGAATTTAGAGTATGCTTGGTATTTTTTTAATTTAAAAATGTATCATAATATTTTATTTTTATTTTTATTTTTTAACATTAATTTAATGTTTATTTTTAAAAAAAATCTTAAAATAGAAGTAATTTCATCCCATACACAACGAATCCTCTAAAAGGTTATCGGGACATTTTTTGTTTTTTTCTCCACAGAATTCCTGGCTGAAATTTTCTTTTCTGGTTAATCTGTCTGATTACAACTGAGACTGTGTTCAGGATTTCAATAGTCGAATTGGGGGAGCAAATGATGAGAAAGTTGTTTTCCTGTAGGATTTGCTAAGATTATATTTGATAACAAAGATTATCAGTTTATGTTATTTGTGCCTTACATGTAATTATTAATTAAAAATAAATAAATCTCATAGGAAAATTTATATTAGATATATGAATTGATTTGAATTAATTTACAAAATTATCCACATAAGTAATAATAATAATAAAATTAATAAGATCTGAAATTAATATCCTAAATATGACAATATGATCTGATTTGTTTATTTTGAATTTTTTAATAATTTCAAAAATATAATTTTTTCTTATGAATACTTATCCTTACATTTTTTTTTTAGTCTTACATCCATATTAATTGTTTCCTGATTTTTCATTATGGGATAGCTATATCTTAACTTACGTCCACGTATATTAACACTTCATATTTGTTTTGTTTTGTATAGGCTACATTCAAATACATTGATTTTTTATTTTTTTTTGGTGTAAAAGAACTATATATATATATATATATATATGACAATATTCATATAAACTTTTTTTTTTAATTTTTAATGTGAAATAACTATACTACATTTTATATATCTACATGTATTGTCTTACAAAAATTATAAATATTTTTAATATTAAATATTAAATCTCAAACATATTGTTTTTTATTTCTTTAGTCAATCCAGTCAATTTATTTGACCCGAGACCCGATAATAACTGAAAGAAATAATAAGTATAACCACTTGTGGACCGTTTTGTCGGGGGGCTGAATTTAATGCTTGTACCAAAACACACGTGTCAAGACCAAGTCCTCAAAATCTTCATGTTGATAGAATTCTTTAATGTATTTCTTTTTATTATTTTATTGAATTAATTTATTTTTTTTGTTTTTTACATACAACATAACATTATTTTTTTAATCTTAAGAAGATTTAGTTCAAGTTTTTTATATGAAAATCATGTTTTTGAGAACGAAATTTTACCAAGAGAAAAAAAAAAGAAGAATAAAGAAAGGGAAGTTTTGGCCATTTTTTTCTTTCTAAATTTAAATCATTTGAATTTTTATTTTAAGTTCTTTATATTTTTATTTAAAGAATAAAAAAAATGCATAAAAAAATAGAATTCTGATAAAAAATACATTTGCTTACTTCTGAATTTCTAATCATTAAAATTCGTTTGATATTTTTTAAAATCGCCCCAAAATTAAATATGAACGATTTCTGAGAATAACCCGTGGCATAATATTGTGGGAAAAAAAACTAATTTCGATAATTATAATTCATGGTACCCATCATTCATTTCCTTCCTTTATCTACTCTAATTCAGCATACTTCACCAGGTAGGGTTTCTCTGTCAGTTCTGAAATGTTAGCCCTCACAAAAGTCATCAAGAGAGAAAATTAAATGTGCTAATATGATGAGGTTTATATATTTATTAATTTTAGAATTGATAAAATTAATTGAAATACATGAAATTGACCGGAGATCCATGTTAATTGTTAATTAAAAAAAGAACTTGGGCAATTGTCATTTGGTGAGTCAATTGCAGGCAATGATTAGTTTATTTGCGAAAGCTTTGACACGAAATACTCTCTGGGTCTACAAATGGGAGCTGCATTCTCAAAATTCCTCGTCTACTGCCCTACACATCCATATGCAACAAAATAGTATACGCGCTTAGGCTCTGCCACAACTACTCTTCCATTTCCCTTTTAAATTCTCTTGCAAAGAGACAAAGTTTCTGACAACGAGCTCCGCCCCTCTCAGCTGACTTTCTGGCCGCCCCCTTGACCCACCCGGTGGTGGTAACAAGACGTGGGGGTGATTGTGCTCACCGAGTTCCGTGAGTCGATGGCAAGAAAAAAAACGAAACTACTGCTATAACCTAAAGAATTTAAGTAAGGAAGTAGCCTGATTTGACAAATTCTCTCCATATCAGGAGGAAATATATTTGAACTAAAGATGCCAGCACGAGAGATAGGCTATTCTTTCCTCGTACTGATGTTCGGAATTAACAAAACTACTGCTGGGAAGACTGGGTTTTGGAGGTGCGCAAAGTTTGATAATTATGACAGATGATATTCAAAGACAAGTTGATTGGACTGCAGCTCAGTAATTGTAGTTTGGAGATTGACCTGCAAAGGATCTTTTCTATTGAATTTATGGAGATTTTTTTTCTTTCTGGATTGGGTATGTCAACCAAGAGGAGTTCAATTATGAATATGTTCCTGAATTTCGAAACTAAAGTTTTTTTTTTTTTTGAAACTACGGGGTGGTTCGGAACCTTAAAAAAAGTTTTTTTTTAAAAAAAAATGAATTTTTAAAGGTTTTTTTAGATTATTTTGATGTGCTGATGTCAAAAGATATTTAAAAAATAATTATTTATTATTTTTATTTTGATGTATTTCTGAACAAAAAAATAATTTGAAAAGCAATCTCAACCATAATCCCAAATAGACACTAATCGAAAGGGATAACATGCTTTGAACAACCATTTTTCTTTACCATCGACACCATCGACAACCCTAATAACAGCAACAATAAATCGAAAGGGATAAAAGGCTAGATCTAAAAAAAGAGTAAAAATCTAAAGTTTGTTTAATTTTTTCGTGTCTTATAGGTTTAATGAGATTTACCACGAATACAGGAAGGAAGAGGAAGAAATGTTGCACCTGATCCATCTATTTTTCGCTTCACCAGCAACGACGTGTAGGTTTGTGTAAGTTTATGCGCCAACGATGATGGTGATGCATGGAAAAACAAGCCACCAATGATGGTGGCATGTGGACAAACATGCCGCCATTGTTCTAACACTTTTTTTTCCAGAAGTTTCCCACACAATTCTCGACTTCCAATTGTTTTTCCTCTAGATTTAAGTGTAATATTAGGTTCTATTTTTGTAAATTTTCATTGTGTTTGAATTTATTATTAGTTTTCAAATTTTTTAGTGTTTTTTAAACATATATAATTCATAAAGGTGTAGAGTTTGAGTAAGAATCAAGATTTGTGTTCGTTATACAAGAGTTACGACCATGTGTCACCGCTTGAAGGACAAATTCATAAGAAAAAACATGCACTTACATTTACACATGTATGCCACAATTTGAAATAAAGATCCATCAAATTTGTTTTCCTTTAAAGAGTAAAAAGCCATTGATATTTGACAATACTAAAAAGGATTTGCTCCAATACATAAATATTATTTATGTTTTCTTATAAGCCAATAACAAGAGCATTTGCTTTACTATGAAATCAGTTTGACCGTATGCCTGAATGTCATCTATAAATTTGTAACGCACTCATCAATATATATATTGTGGGGAAATTTAGGTTTGCATTTAAAAAGTGCATCAAATTCATGTATGAAAAACCCACATTCATAAAGTATTAGTGAGAAAACCAACATTGCCTTTGAGCTCTTTATACAAAAGATGAACATAAATGAATATCAAGTTTTTTTTTTTTTTTTTTTTTTTTATTTCAACTAAAACTTTGAAGCCTTATTTAGAAATATCATTTTATTTGGCCTGATGGTTGAAAGATCAAAACCTTTACACCACAAGATCATGAGATTCTTAAGGCTTAAATTTCGCTCACCTGACTACAAAAACAAATTTGTATCATAGCATTGAAGTTGTTTTATTTGAATCAATGACTTGGAAATTAAAGTTATTAGATGAAAAGAAGTTGCCTCAAGAAGATCCCCTTTGCCAAATGACAAAAACATTCATGAATAATGCATTTTAGTGGTTTACTTGGAAGAGAAACATATTTCCATTTGATATGAAAATAAAAAGTAATTTCTTATTTTCACTTCCACTACTAGTTTATGAGGGCAATAATAACAAAGATATAGGACTTATTGATTATAATGGAAAACTCATCATGACTTGCATTTATACATTTATAAGGAGATTGTTTTCATAAATATATGGATCATAAAGGATTACAATGAAAAACAATAAAACAAGAGGCATTTAAATAACATATAGGTTTTAACAAAGAAAATGTCTCATATAAGTTCTTTAGCTTTTTGTAAGGCTGATATTTTGTTGATGTGAAAATATTTTCATGACATGTCATTCTTCAACTTCAAGACCAAGATGTGTTGCGACTAGGAAAATATTTATGCCATATATGCTTCCCATCTCAATTCACATTTTATGGTAAAGGAAGGAGAACAATTGAATACAACATTAAAAAATTTGTTCCGTCAAGAGTAATTGCCTTAAGTTACCATTCTATATAGGATATAATCCAGATAAAGATGTGAATATTTGTAAGAATTTTAAGAATCAAGTCTGTATGTTGATGAGCAAGAGGTTGGTAAAATTTGTTAAGGATGATATCATTGATTGTATTGACAATAAATTATCTTAAGCATAACAAAGATCAATAAGCGATGATATGAAGCTGATTATGGTGTCACATTGTTAACAAATTTGTTATAGAATTTTGCTAGTCATCATTTTGTTTTAGGATTAAATCATCTTATTAATGAAACATGTATCCTTTTGTTTTAAAATCAAAAGTTTCTTAACATTTTATTTTGACAAAATATTTTAATCAAACTTTAACATGCAAAATTAAAGCTTGTCATTCCTAAAAATAAATAAATTTGTTTTGACTGTATAAGTGACATAATGGTTGTTATAATAACATAATAAACAATACGGAATAACCAAATACTTCTTGAGATCATATACAAATTTTAAAACACACGTCATAAAACTAAGCTTTAATTGTATGTATATTAACATGTAATGAATTATGACTCTTACAAGTCCAATTCATTAGCCTTTTCTCATCTCAACCTTTGCTTGAGATGAGAAAAGGCTAATTTCATTTATTCCCTTTACTATTCTTGAAATATATACCCCTTGTTAATACCAATTCTAGCCTGATAATATCTTTCTTTTGAAACAATCCTAATATAGATCACACCCTATACTAGGGGCAAATAAGAGATTTTTGGTTGAAAAGATAATGACAATATAGAATAATTGGTAGAGGGAATGCTTAGAATGAAAGCCCAAAATTTTAGAAAAAAGTTAAATTGAGAAAAGACACAATAAATGCCAAGATTTAATGCCAAAGGTAAGTAAAAAAACAACAACAACAACAACAAAGATAAAAGGAAAAAAATATTGAATTACCCATGCCTTTTTTTTATATATGATAAAACCTTCATGATAAGAAAAATGTTAATGAGATTTATTATGTCTTCAAGATAAGTTATCCATAAAATAAAGATTTTGAGTTACTTTATAGCCTTTGTTAAAGACAACAAAAAGATAAAAAAAGCATCAAATTATAAATGATGGGCAATGAGTTCTAATAGTTCTTTTTAAATTTCAGATTGACAATGAAAGAAATAACATGGTTATGAAGCTCTCTTAAACATTGTTTAATTGATAAAAAGTTATGTTAAGATGATTTACAAGGTTATAGGTCATTTCTTCTACAAAGACAATAATAAAAAAGAGTTGATGAATAGTTAATGGTAGGAATTTATTAATTATCTTGTCATATTTCATGGTGCCATATATTTTGGCTCAAGCAAATCTTGAGAGACCAAATAAATGACATTTTTTATATTTTAATCGGTTGTTATTAATCAAGTTTCTTGGATATGCTAAGGTTAATGAATTATAATATTATGACATTCTTCTCATTTTCACTAATTATAATATTATGCGTAGTTTGTTATTGTTGCTATGCATATAACAATGTCAAAATAAACAGCTCATATATCAATTTAAAGATTTTACTAACAATTATAACACAAATACATTCAATATGTGTAAACTAAAACCTACTAAATAACCCTAGAACTTTTATAGTCTTATTCATTCAAACTTTAGCTATAGCTTGAAGTTCAATCATAAGTATTACGAGGACTTCTTTAAGAGTGGTGGCCATACATTGTTCTTCAAAACTACAATAAATGGGCAAAAAATAATATTTAAAACTCCATCCTAGGTTTCTTCATCTAACCATCAATGGGTTTTATTGATCCATAGAGAAAAATAGATTTTGAAATTAATTTGGGTCTTTTAAAGGTTTTTATTTAAAAATGATTTTAGTGATCCATAAGTTTCAGCTGCTCATTAATGCTAAGGTTATTGCCTTATACTTATAAACCTTTGTTTTGTTATTCTGAAATCGAACAATTTTCCAATAATATAAGGACAGAAAAGTGCAAAAAGAATAATACAATTTGAGATAAGTTAATCGAGTTTTAAAATTTTCAACCCACCACCAAACTTGTGATATCTATTTTCATTTTTTTTTGAACTTATTATTATATATGGTATCTATTCGATCTAATTTTGTGGAGTTAGGATAATATAAATACTATAGATCACTCGTGATGTTTTGAAATATTTGAACAACCATAGGAACAACTTCATAATATTAGTAAGATTAGTAAGATTAGATGGCGAAAATTCTACTCTTAACACACACAGCAGGCATTAGAGTACGAGCTGGTGTTAATGAAATTCATGTTCCACAAATCAAAGATCCGCAAAACAATTGTTTTTTTTTATAACCGTGTGTTCGGGTCAGCTTACGCGAACCACAACTAATTCCCGGACTCACTGAATATCCTGCAAACCCAGTGAACATATAAGATACCGTGGAGGTGACAGGCGTGCATGGTGGGACTTGAACCCTGATGCAGAGTAAGAAAACAAGTCCCTTCAACCGCTAGGCCAAGACCCCACTTGCATCCGCAAAATAATTGTTACTTTCAAAAGTTGCTCAATTAAGGTAGGTAAAGTCTATTTTGACCTTAGTACTTTATTGTACCAAATTGTACTTTCTCCTTTTTTTTTTTCAAGATCCGAGAGTTACTGATTTATTTACACTAATTGCCAGATAGTCATTGATTAATTATTTGCTTATAGAATCACATTGGAAGAATTTAAAGAGTGCATTAATTATATTTGGACTTGGTTTTTGAAGTACATTTAACAAACATGCTGCTGTTCTTGGCTTTGTTTTGAATCGTTGACTGATGTATGTTTCCTAGCATTTTCCATGCTTTAACTAATTGGATCCATAGCCATGATTGGACCCATCTCTTTCTAAATAGAACCTATCACTCAAGTCTCTCCAACTCTTTGAAATCTCTCTGCCCTGCCCCAAGCCATGTTCAAGCTAGGACGGAAATTACCACCACCATCACGACCAGATCGTCTCCTCCTCCTCCTCTCCATAATTATAATCAATGCCACCGCGACGGCTACCGTCAATACTAAGAGATTCAGAGAAGCCCCACAATTCTACAACTCACCAACATGTCCACCAATCTCACCCGAAGACATGTGCTCCCATCAAGCAGTGCACGTGGCTATGACTCTGGACTTCCCTTACCTCCGCGGCACCATGGCCGCTATTCTTTCCATCCTCCAACACTCCTCCTGCCCGGAAAATACTCGTTTCCACTTCATTTCCTCCCTTTCTTCCACCTACCTCCACGAAACTATCACCTCCTCCTTCCCTTACCTCCGTTCCCAAATCCACTCTTTCGACACCAACTCTGTCTCCGGCCTCATCTCCACCTCCATCCGCTCGGCCCTCGACTCTCCTCTTAACTATGCTCGCAATTATCTCGCCAACATCCTTCCTCCTTGTGTCCGGAAAGTTGTCTACTTAGACTCTGATTTAGTCCTAGTCGATGACATTGCAATGCTAGAAGCTACTCCACTTGGTACCGGAACCGTGTTAGCAGCACCAGAATACTGTAATGCTAACATCACCGCATACTTTACGCCTACATTCTGGGCAAACCCTTCGCTTTCCTTAACATTTTCAGGACGCAATGCCTGTTATTTTAACACAGGAGTGATGGTTATTGATTTAGAAAGATGGAGAGAAGGAGGTTACACAACAAAAATAGTTGAATGGATGGAGCTTCAAAAGAGGATGAGGATTTATGAATTAGGTTCATTGCCTCCATTCTTGCTGGTTTTTGCTGGGAATATTGCTGCCGTGGATCATAAATGGAATCAACATGGCCTTGGAGGGGATAATTTTAGAGGTCTTTGTAGGGATTTGCATCCTGGTCCGGTTAGTCTTTTGCATTGGAGTGGCAAAGGGAAGCCTTGGGTTCGCTTGGATGCTAGCCGGCCGTGCCCTTTGGATGCATTATGGGCTCCTTATGATCTCTTGCAGACACCTTCTGCTATTGACTTTTAGGGTTTAGGCCCTGGTTTAAATTCTCCAATACTGAATATTGATCGGCGTAAAGGTGTTCATAGATTAATAAGGCCATTAACAGATCTTACAGTACTTTCTTCTTCTTGTTTCATATATATGTTGCATGTTCTTTGCTATGATTATTATTTGTGATCATTTGTTTCTATATAGAAGTATCTAATTTGTTCAAATGTTTGTCTCCTCTTCCTAAACTGTCTCGTGAATAGTTTTAAATTGTAAGATTATTTGTTGACCATTTAAAATTAAGTGGACATTAGGAAATTGTCTTTTTAAAAAGAATTGACTCTAATTTAATTTGTGTTTTAATTATTTTTCTATTTACCAGAGAAGCATGTGCTAAGATATAGTTACTGAAATATTTTAACTAATTAATAGTTAGCCGGCCATAAAAATTGTATTATGCCGGCATAGATTGAATTGACTGATACTGTAAATTTGAAAAATTTATGTACAGCTTTTTTTAATCGTATTATTGTTTTCCTTACTTGGATTTTTCATTATTACATTTCTAACTGAGTTATAATTTAGTTTTTATGGTTTCCCAACAATAAGTATTGTAGGATTTAATGTGTATTCTTAACTATTATGATTTTAAATAATTGTATCCCCAAGAGACATATCGTAATGATAGAGAGTTTGTGATATGCACAATAAACACCTCTTATAAGAGTCTGAGACAACCAAAATTTTACTCGCCCACCAGAATTCACAAAGTTCAATTTTCTAGGGATGGATTTTCCTCGCATAAGAATTGTGTTATTCTTACTCCATTAATTATTAACATCCCTCCATAATTCTTTATTATTTTTTTAAAGTCTTCTCTCTCAATATTTTTTTTCCTTATTAATTATGAAAACCTATAATAATATCATAATAAATCAATCAATTAACTAGTTGTTTCTTTTGATAATATTCAAAATGATGGTTTAAAAAGTAATGTAATGAGACTTGACTCTAAAAAAAATAATCGTAAAACTGGGTTTGTAAAGTAGTGCTCTAATTGTGGCCAAGTGGTTCTCACTAGCACCGACTTCTTCCTTTTCTTATTGATAGTTTTAATTTATCTGACTTGTTTATAAATCCAAGTTTTGCATTTATTTTATAGGGTCGTATCTTGACTATTTGTTCTCCTCGTTTATTATGATATTTTATTTTCTGAATAAAAATTTAATGATTGTTGCTATTTTAATGAAGGAATTTTCCTTTTATCATTAAAGTTTTGTAATAAGATTCGTTTCCCTTATAAATATGATGATCCAAAATCATTTTTGTTAGTGAGTTGTAATTTTTTTTTCTTATCATCCAAATTATTGAAAAGAGTAGATGTTGTTTGGAATTGCAATGCTGGTATTGTAAGACTTTTTTAAAAAATAAGTTTTACTTTTTAATAAATATAATATGATAATAATTATTTGTTCATATTTTATTTAGTATAATAAAATTGTTATTTTAAATAATTTGAGTTTACGCTTGCATTCTGGCCAAATAAAATTGCCTCGTTCACCAAAAAGCATTGATCGGAAGTAGGGCAACTAGCCCTGGTAGCTCGTCATTTCATAGTTGCAAAAGGCCATGAAGCGATATTTTCATATTATTTTCTCGCATTCCTTCATCTATCAATCTCAGTCGCATCCATTATCCAGCCATAGAAGATGCTATTCTCTTGCTATATATTTACCTTTTTAATGTACATGTTTATGGGTTTTTACATTTTTTTTTTATGCAAAGACAGTTATTTGTGCTTGTGTTCTTGAAAATCAATCTGTGGATTGTAAAATGTGAGCCAAAATATTCAGATCTCGTTGATTTACTCAATCAACCTACCAATCTCACATGAAACCCCATCACAGTAGCGAAGATCACAGCATTTTTATAAAATATTCAATTCTTGCTGAATCTTAGAATTGATTTCTCTAACGTACCGGCTGTCAATGGATTCTGACTTTGTCAGAAACATTATCCTCAAGAAACCACGAAGTCATTTTTTTCCCATGAAAATGACTTCTAGAGAAAATAGAATAACAGGTTGTCAACTTTCTAGTGCCCAGAAAACCAATATGAAAAAGCAAAGAGCATAAAGCTGTCGGTGACGTGTATCTCCCCACATAATAAAAACCTCAAATGCACAAAACAAAAAAAAGAGTTTACATCGTAGAAGCCACAACCAGTACTGCATGCAAAAAACCTAATTATAAACATGGGGACATCCAAGCGGCTAGATTTGGCACTAACCTAGCCGCCCACTTGAGTTTCGTAGTTCAAATCAGAGGATGGATCGGTTCATAATCATTATCTGACCAGAAACCAAGGAGTTGTATTCATTTAAAATCAAAGCTAGCTTATTTTCCTGAAACAAACAGTGATTAATGCTAATAGAAGCTGTAATTCTCTTACCTAATTTCTCTGGTCCCGAGGTGTCCCCGACGATCTAGTATGTGCTTGCGAGATCTTTGGCGCATCGCCGACCGGTTGCTGCAATTATGGGGTTTTGGAGTCAACTCGATGGGGATTATAGACTTCTAATTTTAATTACTTTTGCTCATATGATCTATTGCTATTTTTAATCAGTAGGCGTAGACTAATGTTAAAGATACTCGATTATCAATATTGTGAGTCAACTTAATTATCTAGGACTAATTCAAATATAGCCAGATCTGGAATGAGGAATCATGAATATAGTCTGTTTACTTTGTTTTTCTTTTAAAAAAAGATAAATGTATTAAAAAACGAAAACATACATGGAGAATAAAAGAGGCATACCTACGAACAGGAAATAAAGGAGAGGAAACGAAAAAGAAAACTATGCTAAAGGGATGAGATAGTGGGCTGGAAAGCGAAGGAAATTCTAAGTTTTATGAAGGCCCCCAAATCTTTTAGATTTTAGTTGTGATCCCAATGCATCAGATGAATTCGGATCAGCAGAAAGATGTCATGACATATTAGGCCAATGAATTGCTGGAGTAGGAACACTGAAAAAATACGCGATCATGTGTTTCCGGTGGAGCACCATGTAGGATGAAAGCAAGCCACAATATGAACGAATGATGAGGATTATGGCCATGAAACCATAAAAGATGGTGCATAGAAATTCTCCAGCCTCTCTCATGAATGATACATGAGACTTTGACATTCCAATGCAAACTCGAAGAGGATAGGATTCTAGGAGGGAATGTATCAGAAATTCATTGTCCACTCGGGAGCTAGTAATCATGCCATAATGATGTTGATTGTCCATCCCCAATACAGGGTTGAAACATCCTTTCTCCTTGTTCCTCTAAGACCATGTCAGACTGGATGGAATATTGATGTGCCATAATGATCTCCCACGTAGCAAGATGTTATGAACCGAAATTATCCATAGCAATTCTTTATTGGTAAAGAGATGCCATAAATGCTTTATAGTAGCGAGACATTATTCCATGTTTTTATCCTTTTGATGCCAAATTTGCATTCCTTTAAGGGGTAGCAAATAGAGTTCCAAGCTATTTTTGGCTTTAGAGGTAGTGAAGGATGCTCTTTTCAACAAGAAAACAACTAAGGTACTCTCTAGCTTCCTGACAATTAAGCAAGGTATAATGAAGACGGAAGACGAGCATACCTGAATTGAAAAGGGGACCAATTTGATGAGTTATAGGTATCATGTATAGGTGAGAGAGGTTGAGTTCTAGAGTTTAATTCTAAACAAAAAACGATCCATTAAAAGAAAACAATCAGTGTGGGTGAGTTTTGTTATGATAAAAGGGACTCCAAGGTATTTCATGGGAAGTGACTTATATTGGAATCCTATATTCCGTGGTGGATTCTTGAAGATGCACATCAATTTTAGAGAGGTAAATAAAACTTTTTGATATTGTTGATGGTGAGGCCAAAAGCTTCATAAAGGTGTCTAGGATGTCTTTCAAATCTCAACCAAGGCTTTGTCGTCATAACAAAACAACATGAGATCATTTGTAAGACTAAAACAAATATCAATGATAAAGATTTTCTTGCACCTCTAATGGAACTTGATAGTAGGTTGATTGGTGACCTTGTTAAAAATGTCATTCAACTCTTCCATACCAACACAAAGAGGTATGGTGAGAGGGGATCCCCTTTTCCTAGACCCTAATGGCAATGAAAAAACCATGGAGGTCCCCATTTACAATGAAAGAGAAAAGATATCATTCAACTCCTCAACATCAACAAAAATATTCTCATTGATGCAAAAATTTGAATTTTCTTCCAAGTCATTAAACATAGTAATTATGTATGGATCCAACTAACTTGTCAAGTTGAAAGACATCATCTCTCTCTATGAATTCATTGTTATCATCCTGAGCAACCTCGACATAACTTCTAGGTTTGATTTTTACTATGGATAACCAATCAACTATTGAACAATCATTTTTAAAGGAAGGGGTGTATGTGTAATAAACTTGTTGGCATTGCTGTATGAAAACAAAAACATCGTCAATGTTGCAAAATCTTTCTTTGAATTATTTTTGAACAAACTATGATGGGGATCTACCCTGATTCCTCTATCAATGGTGTCATATAATAACATTTGAATAAAAAATACTTTATTTTATTTGCTATAGTATTGCAATTCAAAGACATCTTCTAACTTTCCATTCTTTCATAATTTATAAATCTGGTACATAAAGTACACACATAAATAATTCACAAAACAAAAATGAAATTAAACATTATGAGAGATAAAAATAATTATAAAGCACTTAGATGTGTTCTGAACCACATGCAAATTTTTCATCTTTATAAGAACTTGCAACCATTTTACCTTTATTGATATAAACCTCAAGAAAAATGTTATTATCATTCAAATATGACTAGCAAATTATGAATACATGTAAGTTATTAAAAAAAGTAATATCCTTTTTTTTTAATCTCATATCTCACTTTTCTAAGCACATTAAAAAGTTGCTAGTATTGTCGTATTGTAAGAGAAACAATTATATAAAATGATTGTTGCTTTGAGTTTATCTTTGTACAAGACAAACTCTAGTACTGATTTATTGTCTTTAATTTTATTTTTCTTGTCATTTTCCATGATATTCTTAATAATTTATTCATCATTTAACAATCTTTAAGTTACCTCATTTTCTATTGAGTAGTTCAAAATGCACCTAATATCTATTATATCATGATAAATTATTATTATTTTTAAATATATAGAATAATGATAATTTATATATATATATATATATACATATCATTATATATATATATATATATATATATATATATATATATATATATATATATATATATATATATATATATATATATATATATATATGAAGTTGTTTTGAAAAACAAAGTTTGATATATTAGTTTTTATTAATTAAAGTGTAAATATCTCAATTAATTAATAACTTTCATAATTACAAGGATATTAATTTATAATGAGCATATGTTTGTTATATTTTGATCACATAAAAAGTAAGACTAAAAAGAAAGTGGTGATTCTATTTTTCATCATTATACAATTATCTTTAACATATTATATGGGGTTAGATTTTTTAATTTAATTTTTTTCACAATAAAATTACTTTTTTTTATCCTTGAATATTAAATATAATATCTTCACTCACTGTTATTTTAGTCCTTTTTTTTTATAAATAATATTGTGATGTTGTAAAAGGAAATAGAAAAGGCAACAATGCCCTTGAAGGCTTAGAAATATATATATGTATATGAATGAGAAGTATTGTGGTAATTGAATAAAGCTAGATAAATATTAATAGGAGAAAAAAAGAGAGATCTAATTTTAAGAGAGAGAACCAAGAGGAGAGAAAGAAGAAAAAAAAAGAGAAAAAGAAAGAAGAAGATGAAAGGAAAGGAAAGAAAATATAAGAAATGAGTTTTTAAGGTAATATTTATGTTTTAATATGTATAAGGGTTATTATTATTTAAGATTTTTAATGTATTAAAGATTTTGTCTTGGGTTTAATTAATGAAAACATTATGAATTAAATGTTATGGGATGATGGTTTATTTGGAAGATTTTAGGTAGAAACAATGGTTTGAGGTTAATTGATGTGTAGTTGTAAAAATATTGAGATGTTTTGAAAAATCCTTGATGGAAATTTGGACAGTGGTTTAGAGGTTGAAGATGACACAATTTCGGTATGGTCCCTCAATTTATAAAAATTACAGTTTGGTCATCTAATGAAATTCAAGATTTTGGACATAATTGAGGATGAATTATGAAAAAAGATTCAGTATAGTTAAAAATCTATGACATGTTTACAATTTAGTTCTTCAATATGACAATCACAATTTGTTAATACGAATTGGATTATGCTTTTTGAATATACATTTTGATTATCATCTTTTGTTATGATAAAACATAATCAATTGTTGATATGAGTCGATATACACTTTTGAATTGATTTCTAAATTGATGGCTCCTCATTTAATTTATGTTATGAGTTGAGTCTTAAGATTGAATATATTTGATTATGGTATAAACCTATGGTATGCTAGTTAGAATACCATGCTAATAGAGTAGTGTCAATATTTGTGTACATCATATCTGAAACCCTAGTTGATCAGGGGAGTCACCAACATATATGGTCGGATCATCCCATAATATGGACCTCATGTTTATTATATTTTGTTTTTCTAACGAGTTTTACATTATAATATTTTGTTATGATCTATTTGATAAACTTTCCTACTAAAACTTAAAGCCATATTCATAATTATGTTTTTTAATGTTGTATTATCTAGTATATGTAAATGTTATCCTACTTATTGAGTTGTTGAACTCACTTTCTCATTATTTATCATTCCATGCTTATAGCTTGTTAGCAAATCATTTTTGTTATACTCTCAAAACCTGTATATATAATTGATATTTTTGTTATGTTTAGTTAGTGCTTCATAATTATAGAAGTTTGTATTTAAATTTTGTATTAAGACAATCACAATATATAATGGAGTTAATTTTATTATTAACATTGTATTGAATTAGCTTATTTAAAGGATAAATTTATATGTAAGTCTAACTTAGCATAGATATGAAATCTTGGAGAGATGTGGGCCTATGTATCAGTCAGAGATCCGAGAATTAAGTCGTGACAAGTATAATCACTTTAATGTTAATGAATATTATTGTAATCGGTATATGTTAAATATTATTTTGAAAAAAAATATTTGTTGGTGTGTGTAATACACGCACTAGCGTGTTGACAACTTTCATGTTGTATAGACAATACATGTGAGGTTGTCCAGTCACCAAACACTGCTTTCCGAGGTGATGTTTTGAAGATATTGGTGCCCTGTACACAATGGTATGAACGTGTATTAAATTTTATCCTTATTTGTTTTTTGGAGGTTTTTTATTAATATTTTTTTCCATAATTTTATTCTTAAAATTTAAATTGGTTGAGAATTAAATTTCTTAATTGAATTTAGGTTTGGGATTTCACAGGTAGTTAATTTAGTGATTATATCAGGTTTTGAAGATTTTTACGGATTTCTTGCTTTTTTTAAGCAGATGTTTTCTTATTTTTTATCTTGTTTTTTAGCTTCCATTTGTTTTTTGTTTTTTTAGTTTGTCTTCTATTAATTTATCCATAGTTTCATGACCAGATCGCTAATTTCAAAAGTTAACAAAAGTTTATTTTAAAAAAAATAGATTTATTTCAATTTTATCTTTCAATCTCTTTCCTTGAAATTCTTTCAATGAGAATATCTGAATCTTATGCTTATGACCGTTGGGTTTTCGAGTTCACATAATTTAATATGGCTTATATATATATGTATATTTACATTTTCACCGTATAACGTTAGATTATTTGACAATCTGAATAGGCTTACGTTCAGTTCTTTATATTTTTTATAGTTTATTTATTGTTTCTTTTTTATATTATTTAAATCATCAATTAAACCAATAACTGGGGAATTGAATTATTTTTTTCCCTGACATTTTTCTTACATCGAATACTTTTGCCTGACCCGCGGTGGAGCACAGGCAACAATTGAAAAGCGATGCTATTGTTCTTGGGTCACACTAGAGCAATGAGGTCCAAGCCTCCTTGGTCGTCCTGTACAAAAAAGATGATGGGCCTATATTGGGTAGCCACAGGCCCAAACCTTCTTGGGTCACACAAGCCCAATTATTGACACTGCTGTGCTTGGCATAGATTGATCAAGCAAGCAACTGATGTTTTCCACAAGTCAACCACCACCATTAAATTGGAACTTTTACTTAGTCCCAGTTATGTTTTTTCGTAGAAGTAAAACGTAAGGACTTTCTAGTTGGTCTACCTTGATTAATTGTTCAACACGTTTTTCTTTTCTTTTTTTCAACACGTAAAAGTTAAACTCAGAGGCTGCTTCTTCTACCCTTTTCTTTTCTTTTTTTCAACACGTTTTTTCTTTCTGGTTAGCTGCGAAAGATGGTTTTTGTAGGCCACTTCCATGATTTAATATCTTAAAGAATTATTATTCTTTATTAGTTAAAGACTTTGTTTGATGGAGATAACCAAATGGAATACCTCCACGCTTTCACATGTGGAAAGAGTGGTCAACTACGCACATTAATGCTTTTGGTCAACTCATGCATGCTCATGAAATTTTCCAGTTATTATTAAGAAAAATCTTACTCCAAAGGAAAGAGAGAAGGGTCCCCTCGTTACTCCTCTGAAACTTTGCCTGCCATTCTTTTTTACCTGTATTTTGCGCCGCCACCCTCCATTGGATCGTTCCCGGTTCGAAATGAGCTGCCTTTCTGTGGTTTCTCCTTTTGTTCTCTTTATTGTTTGTTGCTGTTCTTTGATTCAAGCTCAGCAACCATACGTAGGAAAAGCTACGACAAATTGTTTCAACACAGAAAATTCTGCTCTTGGGTATTCTTGCAACGCCCTAAACAAGAGTTGCCAAGCTTATCTCACCTTCAGATCCCAACCTAGTTACAACACTGTTGCCTCCATATCTACCCTTTTGGGCTCTGACCCATCTCAGCTCGTTGAAGTGAATTCAGTTTCTCAGACCGAAACATTTCCATCAGACCAGGTGGTGATAGTTCCTGTAAACTGCTCATGTTCAGGCGAGTACTCTCAGGCAAACACATCCTATTTTGTTCAACAAGGCGACACTCTCTTAAGGATTGCTAATAACACATATCAAGGCCTCACAACCTGTCAAGCTCTCCGGAATCAAAAAAGTCCGCGAACTGATGATATACTTAGCGGTGAAACACTCACTGCTCCCCTTAGATGTGCCTGTCCCACAAAGAACCAGAGTGATTTAGGTATAAGGTATCTCTTAAGTTACTTAGTCATAACGGGAGATACAGTTTCAATTATTAGTGAACGATTTGGCGCAGAAACTGGGAAAACTCTTGAGGCTAATGGACTCACTTGGGAAAATCCCAACATTTTCCCCTTCACAACACTCCTAATTCCTTTACAAAACACACCAAGTCCTCCAACTGTAGTGCCTCCAGCACCTCCAGCTTCACCTCCACCACCATCGCCATCTCCAAACTCTGAAAAAAGCTCAAACAAAACATGGATTTATGTTGTGGTTGGGGTTGTTGGAGGAATTGCTCTAGTCATTGGAACCATTATTTTCTTCATGTTGTCCCGTAAAAGTAAGAAGCAACCCAGTCCAATTATCGAATCGCAAGGCTTTGAGGCACATGAGAAACCCCTCAACAAGAAGTTGGATAAAGAATCTCAGGACTTTTTCGAGACTTTATCCAGTATAGCTCAATCCATCAAAGTCTACAAGTTTGAAGATCTGAAAGCTGCAACAGATGACTTCAGTCCTAGCTGTTGGATCAAAGGGTCTGTTTATCGTGGCCTAATCAATGGCGACTTTGCTGCCATTAAGAAGATGAATGGAGACGTGTCTAAGGAGATAAATTTATTGAATAAGATCAACCATTCTAATCTAATTCGCCTCTCCGGTGTTTGTTTCAATGATTGTCATTGGTACCTGATTTACGAGTATGCTGCTAATGGACCATTGAGTGATTGGATTTATGATAGAAGCAATGAAGGAATGTTTTTAAATTGGACAAAAAGGATACAGATTGCTTCCGATGTCGCCATGGGACTTGATTATCTACATAGTTTCACTAACTATCCGCATGTTCACAAGGATATAAAGAGCAGCAACATTCTTCTCGACAGTGATTTAAGGGCTAAAATTGCAAAGTTTGCCCTGGCGAGGTCAACAGATGGCCTGGATGGTGAATTTGCTTTGACAAGGCACATCGTTGGGACAAAAGGTTACATGGCTCCCGAGTACTTGGAAAATGGACTTGTCTCTACAAAGCTTGATGTCTATGCATTTGGGGTTCTCACAATGGAGATAATTACCGGGAAAGAAGTTGCTGCCTTATACAGAGAGAACAGGAACTTATCAGATGTTTTAGATGGTGTTCTATCCGAGGAAGATGGGCAGGAGGACAGATTGAAGCAACTCATTGATCCTTCACTGAATGAGAACTATCCTTCAGGACTTGCTTTATTAGTGGTCAGATTGATTGGTCGTTGCTTAAACAAAAATCCAGGAGATCGCCCGACGATGGATGAAATCCTGCAGTCTCTCTCAGGTATTTTGACTGCTTCGCTGGCCTGGGAAATGTCTAACAATGCATCTGGCTATCATATCTCTAGCTAGAAACCTCGAGAATAAGTTACCTGAAGTGAATTATTTCATCAATTACTCGTACGTTTTTTCAACTTTTTGGTCACCAGTCACATCTGGTTTCCATGTTAGTTCAAGTATGTAAAGATGAGATGTATTACAAAGTGGGAACCGAAATATTATATTTTTCAGTATAGTGACACTATTGGTTTAGAAATTCTATAATCATAGTGGTAACAAGCTAAGAACATCTATGTAAAATTTTAAATTTCATCCATGATTGTCTTTACATTTTGAGTCAACCAAGAAGATGGCTACCACTAATTCTTAAACAGGATGTATTAAGATTGTTGCATAAGAGATGCATCAGTTTCACCACCTAACCTATTATTAAAATGTTCTTCTGCGTTATGGATAAGAACTAAAATTGGAAAATCAAATGGAACGATGCAGTTTCCAATTTGTAAATTCATCTTCTTCTAATTCACAGATCGAACAGGTAACCAAATGAACTGTTTCAAGTCATTTGCCTGATAAAACTGGTTGTGACATCAATTCTACTCGCCCAGTACTGTCATTAGTATAATATATTCTCTAGCTATTCTAATTTCTCTGAAACCTCTTGTCTGCTGCTCATTTCATGACCCTGATAAAATACTACACAAATCGAAGAAAAAGACAATGGACTTCGAAGATTTCTCCTCTTTTCATTATTTTTAATTGATTTGGTCTTAATTTAGTGCCTTACGACCCCATATACCTACCATATAAACTCTTAAATTAGATCAACATGCTTACTTTTAATAGTACATCATAATTGACGTTTCGAATCTGAGGCCAACCAAGGTTGATATTGTTAGAAATGCCTTCTGATATAGACAACAAAATTATTTAACGTTACAAAAATGAATCCAGTGAAGGTAAGCTTCAAAGTTCACTCTCTCATTTCAATTTTCACATCTGCAAGTCATCAGAAGAAAAGTGTGCCATCCAACATGAATCAGCTTCTTCCGAGTCTCCTGTTTTTGTTCTATTTATCTCCTAATCTCCATGCCCAACTAAGTTATTCAGAAAAAAACAGTCATGGATTGTGATAACAGCGATGCAACGGGTCCATCTCCAGCTTTTCTCTACACCTGCAATGGCAAGAATCAATCCTGCAAAGCCTTTCTAATCTACAAATCTCAGCCTCCTTATAACACAATCTCCAGTATTTCAAACCTCTTGTCTTCACGTGTAGCTCATTAGTTTACTGCTGGGAAGAAACGATGTTATGCAAGAAGAGACTGAATTGCAGATTTCTGCACCCAGTAACTACTGTTCATAGTGGTTCTCTGAGGACACTTCATCCCAATATATTGACAAAACGAGTGCATTGCCCTTGTTCAGCATAATAACAAAGTTCATAAACGAGTGTCAGAATCAAGATTTACCAGTCCCATTTGAATTGATCCAGTAGACCACAAGCAGTACCACAGGAATAAATGAGGGATGACCTATTCGGATCATTTCTGTTCTTTTACCAGCAATTCATGTAGACAAAATCTATCTGATTTAGAGCTCAATTTGATTTTGCAGCCACTAAGGAAAGGATGATAATAAATAAATTCAAATCCAGATGAAGAGCAAAAGGAAGAAGGCACTTTTTTTCTATAATATTATGATATAATGTAATGCAAACATATGGTTTTAAAAGTAAACACTGCTTATTTTCTTAATCCATAGAAAACACTAGCTAGTGGCCACTGCTCACTTAAAACTGTTTGAATAGAGATTATAAATTTTTGCGAAATCCGCAGAGCTCACTGTCCATTTATGACCGTGCTGTTTAAGTGGAAGGACAGGATTTATGCCGTCGCAGCTTTCTTCTACAGTGGCAGCCTCTTTCAGCTTGCCTTCCTTCCAAAGACTCTTCACAAGCAAATCTTTTGTTGCAGCATCAGATATCAAATTGGAGTTCTTCATGTCTTCAAAAATCCTCCATGCAAGAGCAGCTCTATCACATTTGCAATAAGCTTGGATCAATACTTTGTACATGTAAGCATCTGGTTCTACATCGCTCTGCCGAACTATTGTTAACAGTTTCTGCACGGTTTTAATATCTCCTTGCGATGCAAAGTGATACATCAATCCAGAAAATGTCTGAATATCTGGGCATATCCCACACAAAATCATCTCTTCAAGCATATCAAAGGCATCAGAATCTCTCCTGCACTTGGTCAATGTTCGTATGAGAGATGAATACAAAAGCATCAGATTATACTTTGTTATGGGGCCACAGAGTGCTCTGTCCTCCCGGAAGACCTTTAGAGCAGCATCGGCATTCTTTGAAATACCACAGAAGTCAATGATCAATCTAATGGTGCTAAAAGGCAATTTCATTCCCTCACTTCTTATCTTGGTTATGAGTTGATCAACCAATTCAACTCTCCCACGTTTCGCTAAGAGTGTCATCATCCTTTGTACTGTATAAACATCGTGAGTGAATCCTGGCTGATAAGCAACCCAACAGAAGAAATCCCAAGCTGTTTTTGGTGAATTAATGTTTCTAAGAACTTTCCAAACCAACCGAGTAGTCCAAACAAATCTCGCATCCTCCAATGCAGACACCACATCAGGGCTCCATTTATTTAAGGCATTAGCCAAAGCTCTGGGGTCCAACCATGGTTTCAACCGAACTTCTTGTATGTCTGCAACAGCATCACCATGGTTTTCATCCACATCAGTCTCCTCATCCTCATCCTCACTCCCATCCTCACCATAACTGATATCCCCACAAGTGCTTATGCTCCTTATTCTCTCGTCCGGAAACATTTCCTTGAGAAACTCTTCTGTTTCCTCAACGAACCCTGCCTCCTGCAAACACTGCAGGGCCTGACGCATGGCACGGCCAGGAAACTTCCCATCAGCCCGCATTTCATTAAGCAAAGTTATAACTCCATCAAACCGTTCCAAACCCACAAACCCTTCCACCAAAACTAAATACTGCTTTAAAGTTCGTTTAATCCTCATTAACGGCAATACACTAAAAATCTCAATTGCCGGATCCAATTTCCCTGAATTAACAAGATGCTCAATCATAACTGTATATGTTCTAGAATTCGGAATCGCCCCTTCATGAATCATCCTATAAAAAACCTTTACAGCCTCACAATCCCTCCCCTTCTGAGCATACAAACTCATAACAATATTATATGACTCAGTACACACACGCTTATCACCGTTTCTATACTGCTTCCAAACATCTAAAACTGCCTCTAGATCTCCAACGGCAGCATACCATTGCATAAGGTTCATAAAACTAACGTGAACACTACCATATTTCCCCTCATTAATTTCACCAATCAAAGCTTTCAGTTCTGAACCCCGCTGCCACCTGGCTAGCACCGTGGCCAGCGCATGGAGGGTACTTTGATGCTGAGAAAGATGCGCTCTGTTATCTATTCTCTTTAATGAATCAACAAAAGAAAGAGCGGCGTCTGGATTAGGAGCAGAACGTAGAGCCTGAGTAACCACAAAAGTGTCCAAAAGACGAGTATTGATGATGGTTTGGAGTGAAGTGGGATTGTTTGATCGAAGAGCAAGTCTAATTGAATCAATTAGCTCGGCACGGCGGAGGTAATGGGTGAGCTTGTTAGGAAATGGGTCTCTGACAAAGTAGCGAACTTGATGGTTGAAGGGGATTATGGCCCGCGAGAGACGAGTGATATTCATTGCAAGTGGTGTGAGATTTTAAGGAAATTGTGAATTGGAGTTCAGTGTGTTAATATATCAAACATCTAGTGTGCATTAGTCAGGAACAGACAATCATGTTCGTGAAATCAAACATCTAGTGTGCATTAGTCAGGAACATAGACTGTCATGTTCGTGATAACGAAATGATTGTCTATTAGTGTTGGTTTTGGATGTTAACTTAAAACTAAATTCCCGCCAAATTCAAGAACAAATAATGAATTTTGATTGGATTTTTTCAATTGTTGTTGTGGGTGATGGGGCTTAAACGACAGAGCGTCTCGCAAATAAAAATTATGCAACACAAGCTCAAGTCATCGAGTGACTTATCTTCTAACGGGGAATGAACAAGGATATTCGCAAATAAAGCTCAGTCAGCTTTATTTTATACAATAATAATTATTATAATTAATAATATAAAAGAAACTTATCTTCCCGGGGGGGGGGGATGAACAAGGAAATTCACTGTGAATGTTAAGAAATATTTTGATAATAAATTAAATACTAACTTTATAAAATAGATTTTTTATTGTTATTAAAAAAAATATGATTAAAAAATAGATATCCCTTTTCATTTTGACATTGAAAACTTCACTTTGATTTTTTTGTTTTTATTTTATTTTTAGGGTTATTAAAGAGTGTTTTCATTCAAAATGGATTTATTAAAAAAAATTATAATATTTTTGAGTATTTTCATGTGAAAATAAAATAAAAATTGGAAAAAATAAAAGTGATCGGATCCAAATTTAAGAGATAGACATGTACGTCAATCCATATTTTAAGAGTAGCTAATTCAAAGGACAATTCAATCAATCCATTATGTAGCAACTTATTCCAATGGTGACAAATAATTTAAGATCTGTATTGCAGTTCTTGGTTTCGAGTCAGAACATGTTCACCTTGTAAGAGTTTTAGAATAGCTGAGGTTTTACTCGATTCACCCGAGCCCACAAATGATACATAAAGAGAATGAGGTTTCCTCGAATAAAATATTTATTGGTTGTGCGAGAGTTGAAGATAAGAAAAATAAATTAGCTGTGTGAAAGATAAGTACTCAATACTATTATAAAGAAGTATTAGTGCTATGTCGTATATATGTATCTATAATTATATATTTATCTATCTATAATTATTATGAATGAACATGTTGAATAAATATTAAATGATTCTAGACTTCTATTTATATATTTGTTATTATTTATTGACTAAGTTATTGAAAATTCATCATCTCATTATTTTAATTTTTTCAAATCTATAGTATGGGTTAAACTTCTATTTATATATTTGCTATTATTTATTCACCAAGTTTTGGAAAATCCATCATCTCATTAAAATTGTCTGAGTATTTCCCCCCCCCCTCATAGATAGACATACCAGCATGCTTTGAATTCAAAGCTTTACTATAATATGCCAAAAGCCTTCCATCTTGCATTAACATAAATATTTTATTAAAAATCAGGTAAATCCAAAAACATTCCAGCTTGTATGTATCTTGACTAATCTCACTGAACCTAAAGTTAATGATTATATAAATATTTAGTGACTATCATATTAACAATCATAAGGGTCGAACATAAAACTACAGGAGTAGCAAACCTTTTAGTCCCAAACTTATATCTCTGAGACTATATAAGCCTCACACAATTGATTTTATAGGTTGTTTGGAGCCATTTTTTTATTATAATTAAATTAAATTATATTGTTTAATTATAATTTAATTGATTAAAAAGTCAAATTCACATGTTTGGAAAAAAAATAGAATTCAATTCATTTTATTTCATACATTCATCTTATTCCTTAAATGGTCTCTTAAAAAACACATAGGTAGTTAGACAATGATTTTGTCAGCATAATTTTTATCTACATGTTTATAAATCGTTATTGTTCGATGGAAAAATTTTCTTGGATAATTTATATTCAGTCGGGTATTTCATTGATTATATAATCATCCATAAATTTATAAATATAAAAATCACACCATACAAAAAAAAATAAAAAAATTGCTCCTTTTATTTCATCGGTATTTTCACAGTCGAATTAGAAACTTATCCTTGATAGTATCTCATTTAACTATCTAAAATCAACGCAGAATCTCCAAGTACTGTCTTTCTTTATAACCTCCAATATATGAAAGGCAAAAGGACTTTTGCCTGGTTGGATAACACCATTCGTAAGCAGTTTAGCCACCAACCTCTCAACCTCATCTTTCCGGATTATATGGCCTTGCATTCACAGGATTAGCATCAAATGAATTCGATGATCATTCTTCCAGGCCGGAGGCAGCTGAGTAGGTTCAGCTAACACATGATTTTATTCAAGGTTGTTAATTTCATTTTGTTTCATTGGCCGATATAACTTGTTCCAGTTCAAAAAATGAAATAAACAGGAAATTTTGTTCGAAACATTTCGATTTCGTTCACCTCATTCTGTTCCGACCAAATAATATTTTTTTAACTTATATATAGTCTTACAATATCAATCATATCTCTTAATCCAACTGTTATATTGAGATGAGATTTTACGAGGAGTCTCTTGACATATTGATATATATTACATTAAAATTTCAGAGCAATCAGAGAATATAATGACCTTACAAGATTGATAATGACATTCTCGTAATATTATGTAGGTTCATAATTTTGTTCAGAAAAATCATTTTACTGTGTCTTTTTTTAGATTTCATTTTTCTCAATTTTATTTTTCAATATTGAGTTTATTAGGAATTGAACTTTATAATTTGCTTTGATTTGCTTTATTTAAAGTTATCATGGTCTTATAACTCAGGTCACATATTTGAAAGGTTAGTCTAAGTTGAACCGAGTTGATCCAATATATTATTGTTTCAATATATTTTTTTAGATGTCAACATGAGTTTTTTAGTTAAATTATATTTTTATCAATTTTCTATGTTATCTTTGGACTGATCAAGTCGATTGAGTTATATCAGTTCAACTTTTATTTTTTTATTTATGTTTGAAATTTAAATTGCACAATTTAAAATAATTATAAAACTAGAGATGAAATAAGCCTTCGGAAGCAAGGATTATCAGAAGTCGTTAAAGATTAGGGCTTCCACATTCCTCTCCTGCGCAAGTTTTCTACATATATCACCATCTAAATACACAGAAGCAATCTCTACATATTAATTAACAGAAATAAAATTCACCTTCACATATTTCTTGCACTTACATATCCACTCTACGATTTTCACCATTAAAGAATTGAAGATTAATCCTAGGTGTAGCAAAATTATACGTAGACCTGGTGGATTCAGGAAAGGACGAAGGATTCTCACCATCTGTTCTTGGTGTGGGAATCAAGCCATCGCCTGAAGAAATGGATTTTGATTCCTGAACTGGTTCCTGCTCCGCGTTCTGTGCTAATCCTAGTCATGATTGCTTCAAAATGCAACTGTGTCTGCTTCTTCAATTCCTCCATAGATTCTTACAGAGATCATTCCACAGACTGAATTGAATCCAAAATGTTTGGTTGTCTCCTTGAAGAGAAAAGTTGTACATCGAAAGCCCACCTTATCATAGTTGGATGTCATAAGACATTTTTTTTTGTAATGAGAGAGAGTAAAGATTAAAAAATATCCCTTGTTCCAAATAAAAAAAATTAAAAATAGTAAGGATTAAAAAAAAATGTATAATAGAAGTTCCCCAATGACATCTAAGTAGAAACCCTTCCCTTAACAAAAAGGAAATTTCACAAACCGACCATTTTTTTTTTTGGTAATGATCGGGGCATACACCCTTCTAAATTAAACGAGGAATAGTAGACCCAATAAGGTCATAGTACAATAAGAAAAAAAATCCTGACAAAGGATCAATTATAATATCCGCCCCCCTATCTAATAAATCTCTAGTTAACCCAAAATTTGCCAACCAATCGGCCACACAATTGGCCTTCCTGTAAACATGTAAAATTTCAACCTCTCAATCTCTGCCCAACATATCTTTAATTTGCATAATCAAATTATAATTTTTTTCGACTCACTCTATCCCCATTAATAAGCCCTACTACTACCCTGGAGTTTGACTCCAAAACCACTTTTCTAAAACCTCTATCCCATGTAATAAGTAGCCCAACATAGATAGCCCATAATTCCGCATTTACAGACGAACAAATACTAATATTTCTTGCAAACCCCCCGATCCAAGACCCCATATGATCTCGAAAAACTCCTCCTGCACCGGCTATCCCTGGGTTACCCTTACTACAACCATCCATATTAAGTTTTATCCACTCGTCCGCTGGGTACTTCCATCCTATATGGTCAACCTCCGTATCGCCATTTCTTTCCTCATACCCATTCCTCTATATCCTTTTACTATCTTCAACCATCCTTTTTATATTAAGAACAGTCTCAAACCAATGAACCTGGTCTCGACCAAACGAAATAGAATTGCCTGTCGGAGTCATGTACCATATAAACAAGCTACTTCAAAATGAACAACGGATAGTAGGGAAATGTTGTAAAAAAGAGAGGAGGTATACACATTCTAATATATCTAATCTTTTGAAGAGATTCAATAGCTTGTCATAAAATGCCATCCATGTGGTGCCACCTTCAAGAGTATTACAGAAGTTGCATAAAGGCAATATTATTACATAGGAAGGAAGTCTCCTGGTATATTCCTTTTTGTGGGTTTTCTACTTTAGATAGTACAAGTTGAATATGGCAGGGGTGAGGTATTTGTGAGTGAAAATACCAATTATTGCTATAACTATCAATCCGTAGATCAGACAGGAAAGGTTCCTGTCATCTTAATATGGTCAAGGGTGCTCCTGAGGCCATATTTCAGCACTGCCTTGTTACCTATCCTGAAACCTTCTCCATAAGCTGGCGATGCATCTGACTCGATCTGGTGTTTGAAAAACTTACCAAGTTTCTTCTCAAACTCAGATCGCTGCCCTTTCTTTGATGATGTGGGAGAAGATGATGAGGATGCGGATGAAGCAGCTTCACCTCCTGGACTTGAATATATCTCAGAATCTAGCCACATATGAGCCAGGACCTGGCATATGCCTTCTTCAACCTCTGGACGTAGGTTGGGATAACCTGTCAAAAACAACATTTGTACTTAGTAGCTGACCATATGAAATAAATAAACAAATAAAAACGAAGGAAATGCTTGACGAGATCATATATGTCATTGGATGGGCAAACCTTTAAGTCGAAGCCAAGCATGCATCATCTCATGCGCCAAAATTGAACCCGTCAACAACCTGTATGTATGGAATGTAAAGGATGCATGCATGGAAATTCTCAAATATCATGAATGATGATGAATTTGATGAGTGATCAACACAAATAGATGATAATACCTGGGAAGGCCAAACAAAATGAGAATTGCAGTTACTTCACTCCTACGGCTTAGCCTATAAGGTTCCGTTATCATGTCTACAAAACGGTATCCTGCCCCAATCCTTGGCCTCCTCAAAACCTGGTGATTAGGGTCAAATAAATATACAATTTCAATATATAAACACACCTTTAAGAAACTAAACAGTCGCTTAAGTAGGACTTGAGAAGAGAAATTACAGTGGTAACAGTTTGTTCTTCAGACAAGCAGAGTCCTCTGGTCTCAGGTAAGTGATGATGAGCCTGACCATGAAAATTTAAAAAATGAAAATAAAAACCATAAAAGTATAATAAAACAAAAGGCTAAATTATTGATTGCCTCGATGCATCAGCCTTACAATCTTTTCTCCTTCCATGGCCTCATTCAGGGCTGGTCTCTCAACCAAAAGTAAGGGAACTTCCTGCTCGACCTTCATATTTAAACCTTCATAAAATTCTCGAATTTCAAAGTAAAGAGGTTGGCATTCATGAGTATCCATTATTGCAGAGTCTAGACACTCTAGACACAGCTTCCTGCCATCATCAAGCGATATATATCTAGTGTCTCTAGGCTGCATGGCATGGAAAAAAATATTATTATAAAATTCAAACCCGTTTTCAGAAAACTACAATTAACATTTTCTTTCTAAGCTTTTTTATCCCCCTCCCTTCACTTCGGTTTTGAATTGCAGAAAAGCTGAATCAAATTCTTTCAACTGACCTCCATTCTCTCACAACTACAGCAACGAGGAGTGCCATCACGCTCATGTGAGGGACAGTATTTTTGTAGCCAGAAAGGATGAGCCCTATACTCAATTAGCCCAGCTGAATTTGTAGGAATCTGTACAAAAGGGAATGGGAAGAAAGATTTTTAGGTCACCATGAATCAAGGCAATATGATGGAAATGTAATTATTTAACTATTTCTGTGTTTTTTTTGGTTGATTGTAGATGACATATGATTAAAATTAGAGAAAAAAACATACTGTAAATCCCATTACCCCAGAAATGCTAGAATAAAAAAAAATACTGTAGCCAGCTACTTTATCACAGCAAAATGCATCACAATACCACTTGGCAAATCCAAGGTTACATGACACTACCCACAAGGTTGGTCAATGATACAACACGCCAAGGCATCTGTCAGCCTATGAGCATAACACAAAATGCACTCATAAATAATACAACAGGCAAATTGAGTTTCAATGGCAGCTGGAGAAAACTAAACAACAAAATTACTTGGATATTACTATCAATGTTCATTACCTGGAAAAAGAAATATGTGCATCTAGCACACTAACCCAGATTATTATAGTCGAGATGGTTTCTGTTCCATCTCAAAATATGCAAGACAATAAGGCCTAAATGAACCCCTCAAAATTTGTTCACTTGTTCTTTATACATTACAGACCCAAATTCAACTGTACCTCTATTCTTTTTTTCAATAAAAATATCTGGTTCTTCACTGGATGAGGTGCACAGATAATAGGTGATTACTCAGTTTGAAAGAGTACTTGGCCAAAGAAAGAATATCAGAGATAATTCCAGTGACTCTCTAATCATCATTTATTTATTTTGTATAACAGCTAGCACATCTAATAGTTGAGCAAAAGGATTGCTGAATTTAGAAAAAGCAGCCCAATTTTGACAAAAAAGGGCACCCTTCAACAACTTTACCAACAACAGTTGATTCTTCTTTGGCTAACAAGATGGGTCAAATGAAAATTATGCAGGGTTGATAATTTATATGGTTTCTCTCTATCATAATCCCACTTATTAGAGTTTATGAAGTTAGTCCTATTACATTGCAAACTTAATCTGGTTTGCAGTGGCTTAGCTTCATTGTGCATGTACTCAACAAAGCCTTCATTCAAATGAATGTATACAAGCACAATACTAAACCAGCAGAAGGTATTGTTTTGTTTCTATCATACAAAAACTTACAAATTTGTTGCAAACATCGCATCTTGGATGATTCAGCTCCCTATAACAGGATTTGTGGTACGGACGATTCCCAGACACTGAAAACTATTACAAGAATGAATTCGAGGGTTAGTAAGAATACACCAGTCTCTTGATACTCGACCAAAATAAAACACATTAGTTAAGAACTCATGATCACTGCCATCAATTCCAGACAAAAGTATCAATTTACTAAAATAAGATTCAGGTTTAAACCTCATAATCAGTAATTGGAAGTTTGCAAACAGTGCAACAAAAACAATCAGGATGCCAAACACTGCCGATGCAACTCAAAAATTGTCCATGCCCAATATCAGTGTTGCACCCAGCACAGATCCTACGAGCAATAAATTTTCAACAATCAGATCAGATTCCCATATGGTGTCTCTGAACTGTGGTATGCAAAAATCATTTTAAGGAACAGGCAAGAGACATCATATCTGAAAGATATTAACATGCAATTCCATGCTTTAAGGATATAAAGCATCCTCATTGTTTTCTTAACTAACTTCATTTTGTCTCTTTGATAGAAAGATGCAAGCTCAAATGTCTGGCTAACATAATAGAGACAGCATAATTTTCTACAAGTTGATCTTGTAAATTAATGGTGTGTTTTATCTCTTGTCACTGCACTTTGGTTACCATGACAACAAAACAATCACTTTACTGAGAGGATCTTTTAAGAGAAAGAATTTATATTTATCCTTTTGAAATCTGATTGGAATGCATGTTACATCATTTGAATGCACACAAATGGCTGTTCCACAACCACAGTTACCTGTTACCAGATGAAAAGATTAATGGATTAGGAGGGACTAGATTTCCACTGTCATATCCAGCTCGAGGAGGAGGCTCCAAAATTAAACTTTCTTGAATAGCTATGGCAAGTAGCTCATCTTCTTCCAATTGAGCTGTCACATCCTTCTCATCCTCCTCTGGCTGATATTCCTCTGACTGTTCAGACTCATTATCTTCCTCTGGTTGAAATACATTTTTTTACTTGATAATTAAATAGTGAAACTGGATAACCACAAGGGCGCATAACTGACACAATCTATCATCAGTATATACATAAGAAAGGATGAATATTTCTGTCTTGGCTGACTACGAATTTTATGAATGAAACCAGTCACGGTTATTTGTAGTCATGGTTCATTTTAAGATGACGAGGACTATATTATCATTTTATGAAACCTTTAAAATGATATGTTGTCTGTGATGAAATCTTTCTATTTGTGTAAACTGTAAGCGTAATTGACAAAATATCATTTATATGATTTGTTGTCAAATTCAGCTTAAATTGCCTGATAATGAAATAAAATATGGTATGAAAAAGAACCTAATTAAACTACAACCATTTTGTTTCTCTTCATTTTGGTACTTCTATCTAATATCTTGTACAAAGCTGTTTGAAACATTGGGTCAACAGTCATGTTGCGCAGTTAATATAAGTTTTAAAATAAAAAATGGGAGTATCAACCTAATCAGTTCTAACAGCTTTGCAACTTACCAATTACTTTTTTTCCTTTTTGATTTTCTTCAGAAAGGGAAAGTGCAATAGCACATTCAATTTCTCCTTCATCAAAACTTGATAAATCATCCTGCTTCAAGTTGTCCATAACATACAGTTAAGTCAGAAAAACAATTTAGAGCAAACTTTTATGAGAAAAGTGTCAGTATATAGTTATGCAAGAAGATAAAACATCCCATCTCTTCACACAACATTTATCCAAGAAACCAGATCCAGCCAGAAAGACTAGGCTAGCATCATACCATGGACATGCATAAACAAAGGAAAACAATTATAAAAGTACTAAGACTGTGATTACCACTGATCGGCGAGGCTCATCCCAAAAGGGCCAACTACTGCTAGAACCTTCAAGATCCTTGGTCCACCAGTCCATAGTGCAAAATGTTTTTCGGTAGCAGGATGGTGAATTTTGGTCTGTTGAATAATTCATGAGCAGCACAAAGAACTTGGGATAAGAAAGGAAATGAAGTACGTTTTTAAAACATTGCTTACAACAAACTCATTCATTATTCAATATACAATTATTACAAGTTCTTGGAACAGTCGGTTGAAAATGAATACAAGAGGACGAAAAAAATGCATATTATTTAACAGGGTAAATAAAAGGCCTGTAATGAGCAGGCGTCTGAAATGGTAGTAGCAACTTGGAGCATCCCTCAAAGATGCCTTCGAGTTTCTAAATTAAGAGGGCAGCAATTCAACCGAGCATGGCAGGCATCAAGCTAAAGAGCAACTATATTTAAGCTCAGCAAATGAATAAAAAGATGTCAATTAGATCAAGGAAACGAAACGGACCTCAATCCAATCAAGAGAAATCGAAATTCATGACAATAAATAGGCAATGCAGTATCACTCTCCATGATTACAAGTTTTATCCAAATTTCATTATGATGTAATCATTCGTCCCTAATATCTCACCCCCAGCATCAATACTATCAACAGAAAAAAAGGAAATTTCAATTCTTCAAGGAAAAGATCCCCAACTTCATCTTGCAATCATACAGAGATCACATGGCACAGCTGTCTACGCTATGTTAAAACAGTAAAACATAAGTTTCAGACAGAACTTCACCTGAAACTAATTAAAAATCAGGAGAAACAATAGAATCTGATGAATTCAAGATCAGTTACAGCAACCAATTCCCATGAAAAAAGAATCACATGACACAAAAAGTCATACTTTCCATCATCTCTTCAACAGCAGCCAATCCTGCAAAAACAAAAAATACTTCAGACTTTTCACCTTCACAAAACAAAAGTAGTATTGCAATAGTGAAGTTAATAACATTTTATAGAAAGAGTTAAAATAAAAAGACAGAGACCCAAAAGGAGAAAAGTACTTGAATTGAATCCTACTCATATCCAGGCTAAAAGGGGAGCAAAATATACCGATAGTGTGAGCGTTTTCAGAATTTTTGATCATATACTACAGTTATATGTTGTCTAGCCTTCCTTGAAACTCACAAGACCAAAGAAAAAAGAAACTGTAGAGAGAGGAGGAAATCAAATCAAAGGGGCAGGGTGGGGTGGTATAGTATGTAGTATTCTTAACGACAACAATTTCTACTTTTGCAAGTGGGTCCTATACTCCTACAGCCATTTTTAACCACAATTCACAAAATTTCAAAGAACCCACATATATTTCTAGTTGAAAGGTGACATGGGACAAGAGAGAGGGAGGGGAGGAGGAGGAAGGGGGTGGTTCTGGTGATGGTTGCTGATCTTCGCTCTGTATGAACTTGTGAGTACTGTAGAAGAAATGAATAGGGTTGTGTGTGTGTCCCTGTATACCAAAATATTTGTCAGTGATAATGCAAAAGCATATGGTGGGGTGCTCTCAACCCCTGTAATTGTGACACTTTCCGACAGCATAAATAGCTCGCGTCATGAAATTTACCTGCCATGTTTTTCTTTTATATTCTTTCAATTTCATTTGTAAATTTATAAAAAAAATTATGGGAGATTGATTTGTATGTTTTGAGATTTAGATATGTGCTGTTTAGATTATTTTTATTATTATTGCATTTCACGATGAAAAACACCTGTTTGGGAATGGCAACAAAAGGAGCTCTTGCATGCATATCTATTGAGCAAAATTAATTTTCCTAACACAAATCAACAACGTAGTTATAAGGTGATTTCAGTTATATTGTTTAAATTTTAAATTATTATAATTACGTTTTGAATGGCTATGTTTTTCTCAACTCAGTGTGTATATATATATATATATATATATAATCCTTAAGGTAGCTAGCTTCATACTCAGTCATTATGTGAAACTGTGTTTTCCATCTTCGGATTCGGAAGACATTTGTGGGCTAAGCAACCATAAACTACGGCACTACATGTAGCATCCCATCCCCTGCTACCTTTGGGTCTTGAGATCCATATAGTGATGACCTCGAAATAATTTTGAAAAAAAACATAAAAAAAATTGCAGATCATCATCATCACCACTTTGTCCAGATTCTTAACATGGCCACACATTTTTTGCCACGGATAATGATACGTCAAGAGATTAGGCAATTTTTTTGACAAAGATGGCGTGCACTTTTCACAAAATAGTGCCATGACCCTACCATCCTTTGTCTCCATGCTTCATGCTCTACCCTTTCCATTAATCAAATTGAAGCAGGTTAGTACGAGTAATGACGTGGTTGAAAGCTTGATCGATTGAGATTGAAAGAAAAACTAGCGACGGTTGAATGAAAATAGCTTAACTAAAATCTAGATGCTTTAATCTCTAATAATAAAGAAAGGGAATAATATTTTTATTAACCTATCTTGAAATACAAATTAAACAATTTTGTTTATATATTACTTATAATCCTCGACTATATAAGAAAAAAAAATATTTCTAAATGAATTAGAAAGAAATAACTAAATAAAAAAAGGCAAATATATTTATAAAAAAATACTCATCTCTACAACTCTTTTTTTTTTCTTGTTTGCTTCAAATGTATAACAATTTTGGCTGTGTTTTTTTATAAAACAAAACTTGTAAAGCCTCCCCTTGGAAAACTTAAGTCTAATTCAATAGATAGATATGAAGTTATGAGTCTTTATAGTAAATAGGTTATTTGGCATTACCATAAGTATTGTTGAGTTTGGATTTGTCCATGCAGTCTAAATACATATCTATTACACTATCCATATGATTCAAATATAATAAATTCATATATGATTAAGCAAAACCTTTTTATATTTTTCTTCTTAGGTTACTGGTTTTGGTCAACTATTAGACAAGGAACATTGAAACCATCATAACTATTCTAATTACTAGGAAGATAAAGTCAATAAGCATTATTCTTAGTCTTTTATAGAACCTCACAAGGATTAATTTTCCTCTCCTAAAGTTGTTATACTCCCTCATAGAAAACCTATTACGAGTAAGCACTACCTAAACCAAGCCACCTATTTTGAAAGTAATTTTCTTGTTATGGTTATTTGCTTATGTTTTTTACCTTGTAATACAATTAAAAATTTCTTGTTTGACCTAATCATGCACCCTATAAAAAAGTTGTTTGTCATATCTTCACCTTGGATGAAATCTCCAACCTATAGAATAGGCGTCAACTCAAGCAAGTTTGATATATTAGATACACACACAATCTCAAAAATACTCAATTCAGTACAATTCCTTTACCTGTTAAAACCAAACTTTGTTTGTATTAAAGTCATATCATGTTACTTTAGATCATCTTTTAAGACTCAAATAAGTGATCTATTTATTGGCCTTGTATAACCAACATGGTCTACCAAAGCGTATAAACTGCCTATAAGTACTATGTTACCCCCTTATTAAGTATTAACATAAATATGCTAACAAACTTTTGACTCATTGAAAATTGAGAAATTTCAGTTCATGTATATTATTGTTACTAATGTTCCTATCGATTTAACCATTCACTTTATTGATGTAATAATAAAAAATAGAATTGAGAAAAAAATGAGTTGGCCTTTTGGTTGATTTATATTTAGGATTGCTATCATGACCATAATACTTTTATGTTATAGTGATACTATAATCATGATGTATGGAAAGATCATAATAGTAACTATTATCAAATTTGAAGTTGTAGTTAGTAAAAAACAATCATATCCTAAAATTTATATCTTGTCTTACCCTAAAATTCCTTAAACAACCCCCTATCCCTTTTATAATAAAATAGCTACAAGTATTATCAAACAACTTTAATAATTTTACTAGCTAAGTGGATAAAGAAGATTGATGTTGTTAACACGTTGCTAACAAATATGCCTCAAGATACTATGTAGGTTAATGATAGACTTATTCAATTGGATTTGGATGTCAAATAGGTGAATCAATATATTATTGGTGGTGATAAAGAATAGGACCAATATCTAATCAATAGGGAGACAAGGATGTATACAAGAGAAGGGAGAAAACTAAACAAACAGACTCGTTAAACCTATCAATAAAATGTTTTTTATTGTTTAAAAATCTTACTAGTTTTTTAATAAATGATAAATATTGAATATTAAATTATATGGTTTTTAATAACTAGGATATTTTGTTTTGCATTGGAACCTTTATGTTGAATACTTGATGCATTTTGAACTTCAACATAATTACATAATAATATATGATGAATATCAATTCTTGAACATATTATGAAGTATTAGGATAAAACATAACATGTGAAATTAGGTTATGAAGCTAATATGATTCTATTATATAGATATTATTAATTGTTCTTATGGTACATATCATTGTTTCATTTGTTCTTGCAGGAATACTTTAATGAAGTATTTGTTTATGACCAAATTATCTAAACTATTGATTCATCCTTATTATGTTTTTTCATAAATCAACCAAATATGGAGATTGTAAATGCCAAAATATTTGGCGTTGATTAGTGAAAGACCATTTGTGTTATTAAAGATGAATTTGTTTAGATTGTTAGTTTATACAAATTAGATAAAGCATTGGTCAAGTTTATCGCATATAATATAAAAATATTATTTATATAATTACTAATTTGTTTGGATAAATTATTTAGGAAGTTCATAAAGGTTTTATCAAAATAAAATATTTACAAAAATAATTGTCAAAGAAGGTTTTTTTTTTAAAAACAAATGAATAACAATATGTTAAGAACATAAAATATTAGGAAGATTGAAGATAATATTCTTATCTCTGGTTATATATTACAAACCAAATAAACAGTGTGGAGTTGTTCATTGTGCACCCTCTCTAAAATCACTGTGGATTGCGACAATGTGGAGACGATTTTGACCTTCGTCCGCGCGGCAAAAACCGACGGTCAACCGGGGCTAATTTGGGTTTTTCCTTTTTTTTTATTTTAATCGGTTGTGAACAGTGTATTGACGCTTTCATCCCCGGTAATAAGACAAAAAAAGGCATCCGGCTGAGGGGCACCGGCGTAATTGCGCGCGGCCGGACCAGCCCGGTCCGGTCCGCCGCAACTTTTTCTTTTTTTAATATTTTCTGAAATGGCTAAATACGGTTATAGCCCCTAATAAGACAAAAACCATGAATTGAGTGCAGGGGTGGAACGGTAATTGGCCCTATTTTTTCAATTTTTTAATCAGTGTCTGTCAGGGCGTGAGGCGCACGCGCCGGACGGTTTTCCGCCTCACGCCCTGTTTAGGTGGCGCGTGCGGTGGCCGGAAATTGTCTATCGGAGGCTATCCCGATGCGCCGCCGCGTGGTCTTCCTCCCGCGGTGGCGCGTGTAACCACCAAATGTCCGTGGACGCGGCGGAGGCCGGTTAAAGACGTCGGTCATGTTTCTCTCTCTCCTGCACGTAAATGTGCAGGAGAGTCCCCCAGTTTTTTTTACTTTTCACTACGGTCCCTTTACTTTTAATTTCATTTTTGGTCCTGATTTCTGTTATATAAGTTTTGATTTAGTTCGATTGGGTCCTCCGATTTTAATTAATTGAATTTGAAAGATTCACTTCGGTCCTCCTACTTTTGATTTCCGGATTGGCTGTAAATACCTCAATTAATTCGGTACAGAAGTTCCGATTTTTGCAATTTTGTCCTCTGATTTCAATTGACAATAAATGTAATTTGCATTTCAGCCCTTTGACTTTTAATTTTTTAATTTAATCCCTTTATATTTGATTTTCATTTCAGCCCTTATACTTTTATTTTTTTATATTTCTAGAATAATTCCTAATTTTGTCCATGTATATATAAGTGTATTTAACACAATAATAATAATAATAATGATGATTATAATAATAATAATAATAATAATAATAATAATAATAATAATAATAATAATAATGATGATGATGATGATGATTATAATAATAATAATAATAATAATAATAATAATGATGATGATTATAATAATAATAATAATAATAATAATAATAATAATAATAATAATAATAATAATAATAATAATAATAATAATAATTTAATTATTTTTCGTTCTTACTCTTCTGTTTTTTTTTTTTTCTCCCGATAATTTGATAATATTTTTTGTTTTGCCAGTAATAGCAATAATAAATTTTTTTCTTTGTGTTTTTTTATCTTTTGTTAAAGTTTCTTCGATATTTTTAGTCATTCATTGATTTTTGTTTCTTTCATTATTAACATAATAGTGATAATAATAATAATAATAATAGTAATAATAATAATATAATAATAATAATAATAATAATAATAATAATAATAATAATAATAATAATAATAATAATAATTACATTGTTTTTCTTGCTTGCTCTTTCTTTAATTTTTTTTCCCTGCGGATAATTTGATAATTTTTGTTGTTTTGACAGTAATAGCAATAATAGTTTTTTTTTTTTTAATCTTTTGTTAAAGTTTCTAGGATATTTTTAGTCTTTCATTTATTTTTGTTTCTTTCATTATTAACATAATAATAATAATAATAATAATAATAATAATAATAATAATAATAATTTAATTGTTTCTTTTACTTATTCTTTTGTTAATGGTTTTTTAGTTTGTTTCCCCAGGATAATTTAATAATTTTTATTTTTTTAATAATAAAAGCAATGATAATTTTAGATTTTAAGGATTTGATTTTGCTATTGTTATGATGAGGTGTGTTTAGCAATTTTATTATATTAAATTTTGCATATATAAATATTATATTTTAATTTTGATCCAACAAATCCTATAAAAATTGTTCGCTCAACCCGCAACATAGAACATATATTTTTTAAAATTTTCAGATTAAATAATTTTTTCCAGCTAATAATTTTGATATTTGTTTTATCATCAATTATAATTTTTATTTTTTTTTCTTGCTTACTCTTTTGTTAGTGTTTTTTAAGATTTTTTTCTTTGGATAATTTGATAATTTTTATTGTTTTGGCTGTGATAGCAACGATAATTTTTGTTTTTGTTTTATTCTTTTATTTAATCTTTTGTTGAAGTTTTTTGGATTTTTTTCCTCTTCCATTTTTTCCCTTTCATTATTAACACAAAAATAAAATAAATAAATGATGATAATAATAATAATAATAATAATAATAATAATAATAATAATAATAATAATAATAATAATAATAATAATTTAATTATTTTTCTTGCTTACTGTTTTGTTGATGTTTTTGAGGATTTTTTTCCCTCAGAAAATTTTCATAGTTTTTATTGTGTTAAAAGTGATGACAATGCTAATTTTAAGTTTTTATTGTATTTTTTGTTTTATCGTTTTTTTTTTTTACAATTTTTTTAATATTTCATTCATTTATTTATTCTTTCATAATAATAATAATAATAATAATAATAATAATAATAATAATAATAATAATAATAATAATAATATTTTAATTTTTTTTCTTGCTTTCTATTTTGTTCATGCTTTTTATGTTTTTTCCATCGGTATAATTTGATAATTTTTATTGTTTTCATACTAACGGCAATAATAATTTTAGATGTTAAGACTCCGATGTTGCTGTTGTTATAATATTTTAAATTAAGATTGCTTCCTTTTCCCCTTTATTTTTTATTTTATTTTTATTTCCTCTTTTTATTAAATGATTTTTATAATTTTACTATCTACACAATAATGATTTAAATAAAAAAAATTTTCCTGATAAAAATATTTCCGTTTTTTTTCTAATGTTAGTTCGCACTCTTTTGTTATCGTTTATGACGCAATACCTATATTTTAAAAGATATATTCTATGCTTGCGTAACAAACTAAACTCAAAATTTCATACATTTTATCTCCTTATCTATAACTTTTATTTACTTATATCATATAAATTTATCGTTGTAGATTTAATTATGTTAAATTATATACACAAGAATACCCGCGGCAACGCGCGGGTCAAGTAGCTAGTATATAATAAAGTACAATCCAAAGCATTTGTAGTAAGAGCAACATTAGGTAGAACAACACTTGTAGCGCAACAAGAGTGCTCGTCTAACCAAGAACTTACATAGAGTTTCACATCATATACTTATAAACATGTATATTGTGAAGAAAATCCTCAAGGAGAATTGTTCATTAAAAAGTTAGGGAGCCTGAAGACATTTAAGAAGATTAACTGGTAATAATTGAATATTCTAGTTAAGATGACAATACTTTAAAGATCATTAAGTGTTTAGGCAAGCTGCATTATAGTAGAAGAGAAAACAAATTGTTTGTCTTGACAAGTAAGGTAGTATAGTTAGAAGCACGTGGGCTTGGCCTTCCAAGCCTAAATGCTTGAATTGTTTTTTAGGGCCAGTGATGTAACTTGTACTTCTTGATCCAAATGACTGGATACTTTTTAAATGATTCTTTATGTTTATTTTTAAATTATTTTTTAAATAATATTTAAAAAAACTATCTAATTATGCCATATTTTTTTAAATAAAATTATAAACTTTTATGGTAATGATAACAATTACTTTATGAATTGTTATATGCAATAAAAATTTAAAACTTTTTCTCCTGAATATTTAATTTTTAATGAGAATAAAATATATATTTTGTTATTGTAAATTTCTTACATGATTGTATTAAATTAATCATTATTTGTTTTGTACAGTTATATTAAAATTATCAGGTTATGTTTTTTTTTTTTTCATTTAAAACTAATATATTATTTTAAACTCTTTTTTAATATCAGTGTGTCAAGCAATGTAAAAATATTAAAAAATTAATTTTAAATAAAAAATTGAGTTATTATAAAAACAAATCATTTCAGCTGCATTCCCAATCCAAAAGAAAAGTTCCTACAAAACCATGTATTGAAAAGGTCAACAGGCGTGCGAGGTAAAAAGGGCATAATTAGGTCTCTGTCACCTTAACCTTAAAATAATGAACATTGATCATTGTCTTTTCTATGGTGCTCTCTTTCTGTCTCCTGTTCAAATGTCTTGACTAAACTTGTTAATTTTGTTCCGTTCTTGCTGAAATGATCAGAACGTTCCGTGCCATTAAAAAAATCGAGACGAAACGATGTCGTTTTCATCTCGGTTTTAATTCTGATTCATTCCGGAAATTCCGGCTAAATTCTGGCTAGAACGCCTCGGTACCGTTCCGGCTCAAAATCATAATATTTTGGAATTTTAGAGATTTTTCTAATTTTGAGATTATGTTTGTTTGACTTTGTGTTTGTATTGTATAATTTAAAGTTAATTTATCTTGAATTTAAATTATACTTGTTAAATTAATTTTTTTTTCATATATATATAATTAATTATATATGAACAGTACAACACCGAAACGGCACGCCGAAATACTCCAAAACCGAAATATTTTGTTCCAATAAAAAAACAAAAACAACGACCGGAACAGTATTGACAACCTTGATCTTGACTTCAAAAGGAATTATGTTGAACCAAACGAGCCCCCGAATCCCGGCCAATCCAGGCTTGGGCTTCATACAGTTTAATATCAGATTAGCCAACCCAGATGAAGTGTAGCCGCATGGATTAGCCTCATGGTGGTCGATCCAAACGACTGGGCGTTTGAAAATGAATAAAGTAAGGAGTTGTAATTTAAAAATTACAGGACTCATTCTCGTGGTCAAGTCTAAGAATCTTGTAAAAAAGAAAACATTTTAAAAACTTAATATGTATATTTATGGATAAAATTAGCTCAATTAGAAATATAAGGATATATTAAAAATACCTCATCATATAACAACATAATAAACTATTAGTCTAAAAAACAATTTGCATAAGATGCTATTCGTACCTTAATCATGCAGGGAAAAACAACCATTTTCATTAGCACATTCTTAAATGTTTTTCTATATTTGTTATATATTAATTAAATAATAATATTAATATTATCATAGAGACCTATAATATTATTTAAAAGCCATGAAAAATTGAATAATAATTTAATTATTTTATTTAGAGTGCATTTTAATCAACATCTAAAGAATATTTAAAAACAAAAACAAAAGACTTAAAAAACTATATACAAAACGAGACCAGGCATCTAGGTCTAAGAGATTGGGCACAAACACCTAGCAATAGAAATAGAAAGAAAGCAAGTCCTTTTTCTATTTTAAGAATATATGATATGTTGTATGTTATTTTTTTCCAAATAAATGATTGTCAAGTTGTATATATTTATAAATAACCCATTATCTATTGATTGAGATTGTAGGCACTTTCTATGGTTGAAAAGTTAGGAACTTGAAAATCAATTTTCAGTTTTTTTCACTTGAAAAAGCCTAATAAACACTATAAAATCATATAAAACTTATTTTAAATCTCAAAAAACCATTCAATCTATCAAAAAATTCAAAATTAAGGCAAATATTAAAAACACATTATCCCTAACATATATAAGTTTGACGAATTGTCAGACTCACCATCTGTAGACTTATACAAGCGTTGAGGTAAAATATATTTGAGTCTAGTGAGGTACTAATTCCACCATCTATAGACTCAACCAAACGCCAAGTCTATGATCTTTTTAAACTCTAAAAAATCTTTGGCTCATTGATTACTCAAAAGACATTTTACTTTGATAGAACATATATTTTTCTCCAATATTTGATCTTGATGAGTCATTGCTTATATTTTAACCTTTTCTCTTAAAAAAATAAAGATAAGCTTTATGAGACTGTAAAGGGACAAAGATATCTCTCAAGAGAAGATTTTTCTCTCTCTCCATTTCTTATTATATATCTATTCGTATAATTATTCTCTAAAAAATAATTATTTTTTACTTAAATGATATATTTAAGCATCAGTGAATTTCTAAATTCATACGAGAGGATTTTTTGGAGGTACAAGGCATTATTTATTAGCTGCTTTGGCTAGTGAGAACAATTTAGATCATCAAAACAAGGATATTAATCTGTTAGTTGTGCATTGTAGAAACATATGAAATATTTTAGTTTATTCTGTTAATCGTTAAGTGTATAGGTATATAAAAGTTATTGTAAAAAAGCTCTTGAATGGATACCGTACAAGGGAAGTAGGAATTTACTATCCTTGACTAAATAGACAATTCAGTCATAATAGATACAATTGAAAAGTATATTAAAGATTTGTTCAATTATATAAGAATGAATTTATCTCTTTATCCAAACAATTGATTTGAGTTTGACAAATCCTAGTTTTCTTTAAAAGAAAAAAAAATTCATTTAAAGTGTTATTATTAACAAGAATGAATATTTTTTATTTAAAAGCAAATTATTTTTAAAAACTATCATTGCTGGGTAGAATCAAGAATTATTGTCCTAAAAATATGTTGTAGAGTATTTTGATGGATTTTTTCCTAATTATATTTTCTTATTTTAGAGCCGCTTAATCTAGTTGCTGGGTCTGTGTGTATACAGACGCACGTATACGTAGGCTATTATCTCGTGGGTAGCCCTTCCAGAAATTCTCAAAGGCATGGAACAAACCCTAGGCTACAGGGGTTTGAAAATAATTTGCAGAGCTTGTTTAAGAGCTTTAGTATTTGTTATTTTAAAGCATCTTTGTTTAAAAATATATTAAAAAAATATATATTTTTTATTTTGTTATAAAATTATTTTTGATATCAACATATTAAAATATAAAAAAAAACATGTAAAATTCAAAACTAAAAGGAGTAAAAGAAATTTAAAATGTGTCACATACAATCAAACACCCTGTCACGATTCATCAACCTCTCCTTATTTTATCCATCTAGACTTGGTTATTTTAATACATTCCTAGAAGTTTCAGGCTGAGCATCACAGGACAGCTCATTGGATTATTTTTTTCATTTGCGTAATAAAAAGAATCGAAGCCATAAGGAACTAGGTTTGACCACAGTAGTATAATTATAAAACGTTTCAAAAGTCCACCAAGTGATCCTCTTCCTTAAGCCAAGGCAATTGAATATCCCAACCACTTTTTATATAAATGGTTTCAATGACAACCATTTTAGAGCCATCGCAAGCCTTGTGGTAGGAGGGTGTGTATACCTTAGGAAATCAAGATGGCGAGGGAGTTCATAGTTCCTGAAGGTAGTGTCCATTCAGAAGCAGGTTTCTTGCTTGGTTCCTCTGAGACTTTTCTACTGTTATGCATGATTGTTGTTTCTTTGTCAATTATTTCCACGGTCATATTCGCTTGTGGTGGTTGTAATTCAGGCGGAGGTAGATGCCATGGAGGTGGAGGTGGTGGTTGTGGTGGAGGTGGAGATGGAGATGGAGGTGGAGATGGAGGTGGAGGTGGAGGTGGAGATGGAGGTGGATAGCAAACTGATTAATTATTTGGCTTGCAAAGAATTATTTAGTTGGTAGATAGCAAATTGTAATCGTTAAATTTTGTTGTAGATTTTTTTTATTGTCTGTATCGAATTAGTTGATTGTTGTTATCAGTTTAAGTGCTCGGATAATAATTTCATTGACAACTCTCAAAATTATAATCGATAAAATTTATTAAATATGAGTGGATTGTATTTTATAGCCAATTCATTAATGGGTGAACTTGCTTAAATATTTTATCGATTTATGTAATTTGCATATTGAAAAACTATAATTGATTAATGTTGGGCGTGTTTTAATTGTTCTGACAGTTATTTAATTGGTGAACGTAAATTTGCAATTAATAAAATGAATAAAAGATGAATTATTTTTTTCTTGTATCGAACTTGTTGATGGTTGGGTTTATTTTAACGGCAACGAACGATTTAACCGACAAATAGCAAAATTGCAACCGCTAAAATCTATTAAAGATAGATTATTTCTGGTTGATTGCTATTGTGTGTCGATTTATTTAATTCATAGATTGCAAAACTGCAATTGATTGATTCTTTGGTGTGTCTTAGTTGTTTTGACAATTATATAATCGGTTGATGAAAAAAATGCAATCGATGAAATCAATTAGAGAATTACTTCTTTTTTTGTAGTCAATTGAGCATTCGTTGGCGGTTGGGTGTGTTGTAATTGTTCGGCTTATTATTCTTTTTATTCTTTTTTTTATTTATTCTTCAAGTCAAATAATTTTTTTAAAATCTAATAATATTTATTTTTGTTTTTCCATTTATTTTATTTTTTAATTGCTTTTTTTAAAAAAAATTTATCAGGTGTTGAAATTTCTAATTATTGTAGATAAGGCATTCAAAATAATGATAATAATTATTCGTATTTTTTTTCTTATAAATATGTTAGACTAGTTATATATTTTGCTATTTATTTCATAGTAGCGCCTTAAAAATAATGATAATAATTATTCGTATTTTTTCTCTGATAAATATGTTACACTAATTATATATTTTTCTTTTTATTTCATATTAGCGCCTTAAAATATATATATTCATTACTTTTTGGAATTGCGATCTCCTTTAGGTATTCTATAAAACAATAATAGTCGTGGTGCGTGCAAGCTGACCCGGACACCCTGATTATATATATAAAAATGTATAGGTGAGAAAAAAACATAAAAAAATGTTAAAAACTAGTGAGTCTAGGGATTATTCATGGCGTGCTAAGATGGCTCGGAACAAAAAAAAAATACTTGAGAAGAAAAAAGTGTGGTGCGCGTAAGCTGACCCGGGCACCTCGGTTAGGAAAAAAACAAAAAAATGTATAAGTGGCAAAACAAAACAGGGAAAAAATATAAAAAAAGTGGATCCGGAGATTAATCATGGCGCGCGTAACCTGGCCCGAGCACCTTAGTTATGAAAAAAAAAATCCAGTTTTTTTTATTATAAAAAAAAATCAGTTATGTTGTCTGAGCGGTTCGAACTCTTGCGCGCCGAATTTGCCAACGCATAGACAACCACTCGCTCATAGCTACTCCTTTGTCATTTCTACTATACAAATAAAAAAAAAAAGCCCTAACTAAAAAAAAAAAAACCGAACTCATGTAGGCGCGAAGCAGCAGAGAAAATGTCCAGTCCACAGTAACAAACAATGAACGACTGATCTCTTTTAGCTCTTTAGTAATGCTAATAATAATAATTATTATATATTATTATTATTATTATTATTATAAATGTATTAAGAGGGGCAAAGTTGTCAATACCATTTCGGTTGCCGTTTCTTTTTTCTATTGGTACAAAATATTTCTGTTTCGTAGTGTTTTGGTGTGCCGTTTTGGGGTTGTGCTATTCATATATAATTAATTAATTATATATATAAAAAACTTAAAAAGAAAAAAAAATTATTTTTTATAAAATCAAAGTTGATAAAAAAATTATTTTTTTATAATATATATATTTTTAATTTTTATTATTTTTATTTTCGCATTTTCAATACATCTCATAAACAATATATATATATATATATATATATATATATATATATATATTTCGCAGTAGTGATGTGCCTTTTGGCCGCATCACGACTACAGAAGTGCAGTGCAGACATTAATTTGCTTGTGATACATAATACAAGAATCGGAATTAAAATAAATTCCTAAAAATGGCGATCAAAGCACGTGGACCTATGCTGCACGTTTACGTAGTAAATGTAAAAAATAACCACGTGGACCACTAATCCTTACGCTTCAGTGGCCATGACGTTTCCTCATTTAATTGGCCGCACTAATTTCATATGTACTCATGGCACCACCGTATCAATAAAATCGATCTTAGTAAGCTGTCACATCACCTTCTCAGTCCACTGCAGAAGAAAAAAAATGATGCGTGAAATCCACTGTTGTTCTCCTTTTCCATTTTCACTCGACTCAGAAAAAAATATCTTCCTTGACAAAGTCTTCCCCTTTTTCTCTCTTTCTTGGCAATTCCTTGTCTGTCTCTTTCATTCTTGAATTCCTACTGGTGACACTTAAATTCTTGTGTTTTGTTTTCCTGAGATTCTTTGAAATTTCTAATGGGTCTTTCTTAGTTTTGAAAAGGAAGTTTATTTTGGATTCCATTACTGTTCCCATTGTTCTCTTGGTCTGGTTCCTTGCTTCTGATCTCTTTCTCTCACAATCAGGTAACCTCTGTTGTCCACAGTTCTTCATCCCGATATGTTCTTTCATCGCTTCTCAAATGAAACAGCATGGAAAATGCCATTGCAATGTCGTCCATGGCAGTCAAAATCGAGATTTTGACACGGATCGGAAAGGGCTCCGAAAAATCGGATCGTAAGATCGGATCGTAAAATCGTAGAAAGATCGTAAAATGTCCGTACAAAAATTATTATTTTTAATTATATTTAAATTTAAAAAATGAATTTAAATATAATTAAATATTATTATTTTTTATTATTATTATTATTATACGATTTTGCTACGATTTTTTACGATTTTTCTACGATTTTTCTACGAGTTTGACCGAGTTTGACCGGTTTCGATTTTTCTTTCCGGTCCAACCAGGTTTTCGGAGCCAACTCGCAAAATCGTACGATTTTGCGAGTTGGCTCGCGATTTTGACTGCCATGATGTCGTCTTCTTTTACTTTTTCTTCATCTTCTTATTTATCAACCCCTAATGTTCCCGAGCCTGGAGTAAATCTTGAAATCTTGAGCTTAAGCAAGCTTAGTTGTCATCTTGAAAGGCTGTTATTTATCTATTTTTGTATTAACTTTTTGATTTACGTGCAGTGTCAAATTTGAAAGTGAGAAGCAGCAGATCGCACCCTAGTCTACAGTGGATCTGGATGTGTATAAACAGTAAATAAACAATGAATTAACGATCTGTTTTAACTATTTTGTAATGTAATAAATCACTTTATGTCATATAAACTATTTTGTAATGTAATAAATCACTTTATGTCATATATTTATATTCTATTTTATTTCACAATAAATCTTGTGATGACACGCTGTCTTTATAAATGGAAATATATTTAGAATCATGGCCTTATTTTTCATGACACATGGCACATCCACCTCGTGGATATTTTAAGTTCTCTTATTGACTTGTATTCCTTGTATCCTATTATAACCTCGTTTAATACATGCCTCCATATGTGGCCTTAAAAAAACACAACATACAACATGTTGTTCACCCGTGTTAGATGGTGTTTCATCCATCCCTTGCAGCTATTTTCAATCACATCAAGTAATCTAGAAATCAAGATCCAAGTTCTTTAATCGCTAAGAAATATTTTTCAACTTGTTTTCACCTCTAAAACAACATTATTGGAACCTTCATAACCCATGTTCCAACCTTCAATACAAACTTTAATGAACTTAAAATCTCAAAATCAAGTCAAAACCCCACTTTTTTTTTCATTACGATTTAAACATCAGAATTCCTTTATTGAACTATTTTCTTTAAGAAGAATCTAATGACACTAAGATTTCTATTTTTCATGATTAATAAAAAGTTCTCTTTTCTCTCTCAACTTTAGGGTCTAAAATGTGTATAAATAAACTTTTTTTTTACTAAAACATAAAATTTGAAAATTATAAGAGCTAAAGTGAAAAACGTGTGCCCAATAAATATTGAAAATAGCGAATAGTGAATGTATAAAGAATGTTGTTAATGGACCAATATTTTTTGTACTTGGATCCTTTTTTTTAAAGAGTATCTAAAAATAGGGTAATAACTCACAATCTTTAAGCTTATCCAAGCACTTAGTCCAAATATATATAGGTCTAACGAGCTACCAAATGGTTCGTCAGGTCTACTATCTTCAAGTTTAGCCAAACATTGAGCCTATGATCATTTTAAATTCTAAAAAATCTTTGGCTCCATGATTACTCGGATAAGTTAAAGGTATTTTACTTTAATAAGATAAAAATATTTTTCTCATTGACAAGTCAGAGATATTTGATCCTGATGAGTCATAGATATTGTTGCGACGATGTTTTTTTTTCACGCTTCGCTCCCCGCCATCCTCGGAGGGAAGATGACACGCGGTAAAAGAAGGTGTTTTATAGTCATAAAATCACGACTATAATTCTTGAGAGTCACCACCTAGTATTAAGGTGACTAGGAAATCTAATGGTCTACGATAGTCTGGGTAAGGGAACTTGTTGTGCAAGAGGAAGACGCATCACCCCCAATGCACCCTACCTAAGGTAAGCTGCATTGTTGTTTAATTGTTTTTTCTAATCTAGTTTTTATTTGTTAGTCTTTTCTAAAGTTCGAAGTAGATCTCTCTTCGTGAAGGAGTCTCTACCTTGTAGGAAATTCAAAACCTAACCATTCTACAGTTTGGAAATTTTCACACTACATAAAAAAATGTTTTTTTTACTATCCACGGGTGTACTTTAAAATGTAATTTTACACCCTAATTGCTAAAACAAAATATTTTTTTTGATATTTTTGTTAAATTCCAACGGATAATCATAAACTGGTTACAATATCCAATTTTCGCTTCAAAACATGAGAAATATGCAACATATATTTTTTTTTATGAAAAATATGCTTTGGAAAATCTTGGAATTCGGTCATATGCACGAAAACAATATATTTTTTTGTTTTTATTTAAATAGAATTTTTATATTATACTTTTTAAAAAAAAGAAAAAAAAAAGAAAAAATCATACTGGGCTTGACCCAACTTAATGGGTCGGCCCAACAAGTTGGGCCAAAAGGCACAACTCTGATGGACTTGGGTTGGGCCGAGAGCAGGTCTAGCCCAAATCCAAAGCAGAAAAGAAAAAAAAGAGAGCAAAGGAACACTTTTCCCGTGTTGAGTGAACAGTAATAAGGAGGTCGACCGATGGTGACGAGAGGCTCACCTGCCACTATCGTCGGGTAGAGAAGACCGAGGTGGTTCTTCTTATGGTGGTGACATCGATAATAGTGGCATGTGGTGGCGGAAGGAGCACTAAAAGGTTGCTACTGGTGAAGCTGGTGCTGCTGGTGCTACTATTGCGGCATTACCGACATTGGAGAAGAAGAGTTGGGCTTGCCAGTGGAGAGCAGAGGCTGACAGTGCCGAAGGTAAGGCTGCTGGTGCTCGCCGAGAAGTGCTGCTGCTGAAAGAGAGAGAGAGAGATGGTTGCCACTGGTTTTTTTAAGACAACCATGGTTGTTAGCTGTCGTGGTGAAAAGAGAGAGATTGCCGGTGTTAAGGTGAAGATGGAGAGGGTTGTCGAGGGAGACAGGGTCGACGGTTACCTACCGGCATTGACAAAGAAGCCTTCGTTCTGCCGGTGGTGCAACTGTCACTGGTTTTTGGCCCGTCTGTCCCTGTTCAATGTTTTCTTTTCTGTTCGGGTACTCTTATTTTTATTTGTAAATTACAGCCGTAGCTAGGTTATGATCATTTTTCTCCTCCGTTTTTGTGTTCGTCTCTGCCTGCGTTTCCCCCATGTCTGTGTATTTCTTTCTATGTTCTCCCCACGTATTATTTCATGCTTCCCCCAGTATTTTTTCATGCTCCCCCCCTTATGTGTAAATTTTCTCCACCCTTTTATAGACTAAATTTCCAGGTTGTTAGGCATGGGAGACGTGTCCAGGAATGGTTTATTATGATGGTAGGTTGCAGGGCATGGCAAGCATGGCTGCCGGTAATGCCTTAGCAGACATTTTTTTAATTTTTTTTTTAAATAACATTAAAAATGGGTTGTTACAAAAAGGAGTTTTTCGAAGGGAAAACCGGGAAGAACGATGTTTTTTCTTTAATTTTGGCTTCCGATTTCACCCCAAAAAGTTTTATCTCCGAAAATTCTGATCTTCTCAATTTAACCCAAATTAGGCTTCCAAACTTAATTTCTCACCAATTAAGCCCTTAATAAAATTAATTTGACCCTTCTAAAGTTTAATTAAGTCCTTGCACTTAATTAAATCCTTCAATTGGGCTCTAAATTAATACCTAAACATAATTACACTTTAAATTGGTTTGTGATTAAATCAAAATGGCCCATAAAAATATAATTATACCTTTTGACTTAATTTTTACGCAGATTTGTCCAATAATAAATTATTTTAGCCTTGAATATGCATTTTTCTTCATTTTTGGGCACAAAATAGGTACGATCAAGCTCTCGAATACGTCTAAAATTTCCACCTTCATTTTTATGCCGACACCAGCCCTTTTTATTTTATTTTGTATTTTTGTTTTATTTTGGGTAGATTTAGGGGAATAACCCAGAAATGGGTTATGATAGATATATTGCTTACAATTTAACCCTTTCTATTTAGCCTCATGAGGCTATAGAAAAGGACCAAGATATCTCTTATGAGGAGGGTTTTTTCTCTCTCTAATCCTTATTGTGTATCTATTATTATAATTCTTCTCTAAAATTTAATTGTTTTTTACTCTCAAATGATACTCATTTAAGCAATAATGAGTTCTAAAATTTATAAGAGAGGATCTTTTGCAGGTATCATGTATTGTTCATTAGCCATTTTGTCTTGGGAAAATGGTTTAGATCATCAAGACCAGAAGATTAATCCATTATTCAATATTCAGTTTGACCTTTAAGCTTATTGGGTAATTTTGAATCTTATTAGTGGCACCGTCTACAGGAAAATGATAAAAAAATCATTGATTTTTTTTAAGAGCCAAGTTATTAACATTCCTAATCGTTACCAAAGATAAATCATTAAATCACTATTTAAATGAGACATGTAATAGGTTTTTCTATAACTACTAACACACTTGCTTTATTGGTGCATCAATATTTCTTCATTAGCTAAATAAGTCTAGAAAGTAATTTTTTTCTTTAGCCAGTCAGAAATATTTAATCTTAATGAATCATAAATATATTGCTTACATTTTAACCATTTTTTAGAAACAAATAAGGACCAAGATATCTCTCAAAAAGAGGTTCTTTTTTTTTCTCCACTCCTTATTGTATATTTATTCTTAAAATTCTTCTCTAAAAGATAATTGTTTTCTCTCTTAAATGATACCCATTTAAGCATCAAGGAGTTCCTAAATTCATAAGAGAATCTTATGCAGGTATAAAGTATTATTTATTAGCTACTTTGACAAGGAAGAACAATTTAGATCCTCATAACAAGAAAATTAATCCAATATCCATGATATCAACTTACTTTCAAGGCTATTAAATAAATTTTAACCTCATTAGTTGTGCATTGTAGAAACATATCAAATATTTTAGATTATTTTATTAATTATTAATTGTTAATGTTAATTGTTAAGTGTATAGGTATATATAAAAGTTATTGCAAAAAGCTTATGAATGGATACCATAGAAGGGAAGTAGGAATTTACTGTCCTTAACTAAATAGAGAATTCAATCATGATAGATACAATTGAAAAGTATGATTTATTAAAGATTTGTTCAATTATATAAGTATAAATTAACTATTTATCCAAACACTTGATTTTCCTTTGACAAACCCTATATTTCTTCTAAATAAAAAATTTAAAATATTTTGATGAATTTGTTTTCTAATTATATTTTCTTATTTTAGAATCTTTTAAAGTAGTTGTCGGGTGTGTGTGTGCAGACACGTATGCATGTATATATGTATGTATGTTAGTAATTAAATTAATCCATTTTCAAATGTAAAATTATTTGACATGTGCTTTAATTTTAAAATAAAATAGAGCTTAATTAAACATTATTTTGGACTAAACATATATAAAAATCATATTAATATTGAACATGGACTTAGTGATTTGATGACTCAGAATGTTTTAATATCTTTCAAAGGGAATGATTCTCGGGAAAAAAAAATCCGAAAAACGTATATTTACAAAACCGACTAAATCTTCTCTCACTTAACAAAATTAACTGATTTGATTTTACGGTAACAAAATATTATTTTTACAGATTAAAAAAGAAAATTATTCATTAAGGATAAATTTTTTACAGTATGTACGTAAAATATTAATATAATTAACATTCAATATTATTTAATTCACATTGCAACCACTGTTACAGTATAAACCATCGAATAGACAAAGAAAGAATCGATTAATAAAATGATATATTAAGAAGCTGATAGCTAGAATTGTAGGCTCTTATCCCGTGGCTAGCCCTTCCAGAAATTCTCGAAGGCATGGACCGAACCTTGGGCTACGAGGGGGTTTGGAAATAATTTTCAACCAGACGTGCCTTGGTTTAGAGCTTACTTGATGATTTAGTGTATGTTGTTTTTCAAAGTTAATTTTTAATATTTATATATTAAAATATCGAAAGTATATAAAAAATATTTAAAATTAAAATATAATCCTAATAAGATAATAATAAAAAAGCAGCAGCCCAAAGCCTTCTTCATAGTGTTTATTTGAGATTCATTTTATAGTTTATACATTACATGGTATTTTATTTACACACTTTTATTGACTGCGTCAAAGTTTTATCAAAGTTTAAAGAAACTTCCATACATTTTCCTGGAAAATGCCAATCTATGTCTAAGAAATTTTTAAATTTTGATTTTTTTTTCAGTTGCGTAATAAAAAGAATCGAAGCCATAAGGAACTAGGTTTGACCACAGTAGTATAATTATAAAACGTTACAAAAGCCCACCAAGTGATCCTCTTCCTTAAGCCAAGGCAATTGAATATCCCAACCACTTTTTATATAAATGGTTTTAATAACAACCATTTTAGAGCCATCGCAAGCCTTGTGGTAGGAGGGAGTGTATACCTTAGGAAATCAATATGGCGAGGGAGTTCGTAGTTCGTGAAGGCAGTGTCCATTCAGAAGCAGGTTTCCAGCTTGGTTCCTCTGAGGCTTTTCTCTTGTTATGCATGATTGTTGTTTCTTTGTCAATTATTTCCATGGTCATATTCACTTGTGGTGATAGTAATTCAGGGAAAGGTCGCCGCAGAAGAAGAGGTGGTGATTATGGTGGTGGAGGAGATGGTGGTGGAGGAGATGGAGGGGGAGGCGGTGGTGGAGATGGAGGAGGGGGAGGTGGTGGTGGTGGTGGTGGTTGTTGAAGTATAAACTATTTAGATTAAATTATATTGTTTATCAGAAATGAATGATTAAAATGTTGCCTTTATAAAAAAAAAATATAAGATTTTTTTTGTATCATGTTTCTCATTTTTTTTAACCCTAAAAGAACATTACCATTAGCATTTTTTTTTTATTAATGTGGATGTTCGGGCCAGCTTGCACGCACTTCGACTAATCTCACGGGCTCTGAAGTTAACGACCATGTAAACCTCCAGTAACCATCATATTAGCAACCATAAGATTCAAACCTAAGATTACATAAAGAATAAACCTTTTAGTCCCAAACTTAAACCACTAGTACATTCAGTAACATTATTGTTAGCATTGTTGTTTACAATGGTAAAGATAAAGAGTTTGTCAAACCAGTAAGATTAAATACTTTTTATAAATCACTTTGTTATATATTTATATTCTATTTTGTTTCACAATAATAAAACTTTGTAATGACACACCGTATTTATAAATAGAAATATGAGATTTTTCTATCTAATAATGTTTCCATGTCCTTTTCTTCTCAAACTCTACAGCAACAAAACCTTTATCATATTACAAATATATATAAAAAAATTATAATTATCTTGTAAGAGTATATGAAAAAAAATCATGGGCTTGTTTTGTTATGACACATAGGCACACCTACCTCGTGGATATTTAATGTTTTCGTGTTGACTTAAATACCTTGTATCCTATTACAGCTTGGTTTAATTCTTAACATTAATAAAAACTAATCAATCTTGGAAAACATTGACACACACACAGATATATATATATATATATTTTAAATGCAGGGTTTTTTTTCCTGTTTTGCTCTCGGGCAGCCTAGTTGGTTGGGTCATGTCCAACCCAAGTCCAGCAAAGTTGGGTTCTTTTGGCCCAACTTGGCTTGGTCGGCCCATTTAGTTGGGTCAGGCCTAGTATGAATATTTTAAAAAACAATTATAAAAAAATTGCATTTAAAAAAAAATAAAAAAATTATTTTCATACATATAGCCGAATTTCAAGGTTTTTACAAGCATATTTTTTCGTAAAAACAAATATAGCATATTTCTTATTTTTTGAAAAGAAAACTGGATTTTTGAAAAGAAAACTGGATATAATAACCGATTTACAATTATCCGTTGAAATTGGCTAAAATACTAAAATATTAATTGGCTAAAATATTAATAATTAATAATTAATATTATTTTTACAGATTAAAAAGAATATTATTCATTAAGGATAAAATTTGTACAGAATTGGAGGCTATTATCCCGTGGGTAGCCCTTCCAGAAATTCTCGAAGGCATGGACCGAACCTTGGGCTACGAGGGGGTTTGGAAATAATTTTCAACCAGACGTGCCTTGGTTTAGAGCTTACTTGATGGTTTAGTGTATGTTGTTTTTGAAAGTTAATTTTTAATTAAAATATAACCCTAATAAGATAATAATAAATAAATAAATAAATAAATAAATAAAACTGTTGCTACCAAATTTTTGACTCATTATTTTTATGTTTCGAAAAAATATATCCAAAAATACATATCTGGGTACAAGGGCAAAATTGAACAAATTGAGAGTTTAATGGTCGATTGAGGGTTAAATCGCAAAAATTAGGAACTAAGGACCAGGATAAAAAGATCGCGCAAAGCTAAGGTTGAGATTGAATTTTTGATGGGATATAATTGCATAAAATCACAAGTTTAAATCCAATTGGGTGCAATTAAAGAAATTATAAATTGGAGGACCAAATCATATTTTTTCCTTCTTAAAAAATTTGAAATCTGCATTAAATAAGCATGCACTGTTCCGGTGTGCATTGCATTTTCAGGCGCGCCTAATTCTCATTGATCAAAGCAAAACAGATCAATCTTCTTCCTAATCAATCGTGATTTTCTGCCTGATTTATCTCCATCAAAATCTTCTTCCTGATTCTCCTCCTGTCTTCCTGATTCTCCTCTGATTGCTATCAATTTGCTTAGCTGTTTCGATACTTTCCTCAACACTGCATCGCGGGTCTTCTCTGCTATAAATAACAGCTTGCACGGTGAAGAAAAGGGGGGGAAGAAAAAACGGAGAGAAGACAAGGAAAATCTCACGTGAATTTTGGAATTCTTCTTTTCCCTCGCATCTGTTTCTCCTTCACTCTCCCTCTCTGCTTTCATTTTCTGTTTTCTCTTCTCTCTCTCTAAAAAATATACAGACCCGAAGCTCTCTCTCTCTCCCTCTCGGCCAACCAACCACCATCACCGTCGACCACCCACACCCCGCCTCAGCACCACCGTCGTCTCCTCCATCAACCCCATCAGCTCAGCCACCTTCTCCGGTGAAGAAAACAGAGCAGCCCCGACGACAGCCACACAGCCCGTCATCTTCCGACGACAACTCCGGCCACCACAAGCCACCATTTCCGTCACTACCACGACCAGAAGAACCACCTCGACATCCTCTACACAAAGGTATTAACAAGTAAGCCATTCGTCGAACTCCAAAATTTGGCAATTCACTATGCATCTTCTTCGTTTTGCATGCGGGGAGTGAATTAATTCACTCCCCGCCGGGTCGGGTCGGTCCGGGTTTGGTGCCCGGCCCGACCATCAAAGGGTACGGGCTTCGGCTCGTTTAGGCCGGAAGCCCGGCCTGAAAGAGAGACAGGCTGAGCTGGCAGCCCCGCCCAGTGCAGCCGGGCCGCGAGCCCAGCCAGCAAAGCCGGGCCACCAGCCCAGCTTCTGTGCGGGCTGTTAGCCCAGCCCAAGACAGGCTGGGCTGGCAGCCCAGACCTCAAACTGGTGGGCTGGCAGTCCAGCCCACCAGTAAATAAATAAAAAATAAATAAAATAATAGAAAAATATAAAAAAAATATATAAAAAAATATTAAAAATATATACTTTTTTAGGAAAATATCTAGAACAAAAAAATGTGTTATTTTCTTGCATACGGCCAATACACTAGCATATTTTAAAAAAAATCTTGTTGTTTCAAAAAAATATATTACCTTGGAATTTTAAGAAAAAATGTATTTTAGCATGGATTTCGCAAAGAAAAATCATTTCTTGTATTTTTGGATTTTACAACATGTTTGTAAAACCCAAAGGGTATTGACCAATATTTCAAAAAATATAAAATCTTATTTTTGGGAATTTATTATTCACTATCGGTATTTGGATAAATAAATTCTAAGGGGTTAATATCCAAAATATTCGGCGGGAATGATATGCCATTATTCACTGTCGGTATTTGGATAAATAAATTCTAAGAGGTTAATATCCAAAATATTCGGCGGGAATGATATGCTATTATTCACTGTTGATATTTGGATAAATAAATCATAAGGGGTTATTATTCAAAATATTCGGCGGGAATGATATGCTATTATTTACTGTTGGTATTTGGATAAATAAATCCTAAGGGGTTAATATCCAAAATATTCGGCGGGAATAATATGCTATTATACACTGTCGGTGTTTGGATAAATAAATCCTAAGGGGTTAATATCCAAAATATTCGGCGGAGTAATATCTCACTTATCATTTAACCAACATATTCTTTGAAAGATCAAAATCATAACAAATCATAACCAAACAAAAACACCAAGCAGCTTACCTTAGGTAGGGCGTACTAGGGGTGCTAAAACCTTCCCTTTACGCAACCAGTCCCTTACCCTAGAATCTCTGAAAGACCAGTTTAAGTTTCCTAGTAACCATAATACTAGGTGGCGACTCCCTTTTTCACGAAAATAAAGATGATACCCAAAACATTGAAACCCCCGCCCACGGGGAGGGTCGTCACTACGCCGCGCTCTCGCGAGGGGTGCGACAAAAACAGTGGTAAAGAACTTGTTTTAAGGGCATTTTTAGAAATGTAATTCAAATTATTTTTTAAATTGATTTTCGATGAGGTTGCATTTTATTTACACACTCTTATTGACTGTGTCAAAGTTTCATGAAAAGCACAGGTATAACAGCTCGAGAATTTAGTTAAGTTACACAGACTCAAATTCTTTGATTATAGATATAAAAGAATCTTGAGTGTTGTTTCTTCTTCGCAGAAAACTAGAGATTGAATTATCTCAACCATTTTTTATATAAATTGTTTTAATAACAACCATTTTAGAGCCATCACAAGCCTTGTGGTAGGAGTGTATACCTCAGGAAATCAAGATGGCGAGGGAGTTCATAGTTCATGAAGGTAGTAGATAGTAAAAATTACATTGACAAAGCTCTTTTTTTTCAATCTACCATTATTAGCTAGAATCAAGCATTTTTGTCCTAAAAATATGTTGTAAAATATTTTGATGGATTTTTTTTCGAATTATATTTTCTTATTTTAGAATCTTTTAATGCAGTTGTTGGGTGTATGTGTATACACACGTATGTATGTATGTATGTATGTAATTAAATTAAGCCATTTTCAGATGTAAAATTATTTGACATGTGCTTGAATTTCAAATTAAAATGGACCTTAATTAAACATTATTTTTGGACTAAACATATATAAAAATAGCAGTGCTTTGAAGTCATATTAATATTAAACATGGACTTAGTGATTTGATGACTCAATGTTTTAATATCTTTCAAAGGGAATGATTCTCGGGAAAAAATATGCAGAAAACTTATATTTACAAAACCAAAAAATCTTCTCTCACATAACAGAATTAACTGATTTGATTTTATGGTAACAAAATATTATTTTTACAGATTAAAAAGAAAATTATTCATTAAGGATAAAATTTGTACAGAATTGGAGGCTATTATCCCGTGGGTAGCCCTTCCAGAAATTCTCGAAGGCATGGACCGAACCCTGGGCTACGAGGGGGTTTGGAAATAATTTTCAACCAGACGTGCCTTGGTTTAGAGCTTACTTGATGGTTTAGTGTATGTTGTTTTTGAAAGTTCATTTTTAATTAAAATATAACCCTAATAAGATAATAATAAATAAATACATAAATAAATAAATAAAACAGTGGTCAAGAACTTGTTTTAAGGGCATTTTTAGAAATGTAATTCAAATTATTTTTTAAATTGATTTCCTTCCTGGATAATTTTTAATTTCTTGCTTGTATTTATGTATCTATACTGTTAGTTTTTACTTTTAATTTTTATTGTTATTTATCTTTGTATTAAATGCAGCTTGCGTTAAAAAACAGAGTAAGTTTAGCTTTTGTGGTGTGAAATGAGATTGAAACTCTTTTTTATCCATGTATAGTGAATCTTTTGTTGTTAGTGATTTGTTATATTTATGTTCTTTTTAGCTGTTTTGTTTATGTGTAACTTGATGTATTTTTAGTTTAAAGTAATTTTTACAGATTTGATTTTATGGTAACAAAATATTATTTTTATAGATTAAAAAAGAAAATTATTCATTAAGGATAAAATTCTTTTAGTCTGTATGTAAAATATTAATATAATTAACATTCAATATGTTTTAATTCACATTGCAACCATTGATATAGTATTCCATCGAACAGTCTGGTCTGTTTGTCAGAAGTTGTTTTTGAAAGTGCTTTTCGTTTAGATATGTATCAAAAAGATGTTTTTTTTATTTTTTAAAAATTATTTTTGACATCAGCACATGAAAATGAACTAAAAACACTAAATTTTTTTAATTTGAAATAAAAAAATCATTTTTTTTCAAAAGTACTTTTAAGAAAAAGTATGAAACACCTCAAAACAAAAAAATATGATTAATAAAATAATATATTAAAAAGCTGAGAGCTAGAATTATAGGCTATTATCCCGTGGGTAGCCCTTCCAGAAATTCTCGAAGGCATGGACCAAACCTTGGGCTACGAGGGGGTTTGGAAATAATTTTCAACCAGACGTGCCTTGGTTTAGAGCTTACTTGATAGTTTAGTGTATGTTGTTTTTGAAAATTAATTTTTCATTAGAAAATAAGATGATAATAATAAATAAATAAAACAGTCGTCAAGAAATGTGATTGAAATTTATTTACACTCTTATTGACTGCGTCAAAGTTTCATGAAAGTACAGGAAACTTCCATACATTTGCCTGGAAAATGCCAAAATTGACTATCGCGAGGCATTTTGCTTTCTTATTAAGATAATATAAGCCGTTTGTAGAGATTTTTAACTGCATTGAATCAAATTTCCATCTTACAACGTTTCAAGAGAAGCCCTTCTACGTCTAAGAAATTTTACGATCACTAAAAGTGTGTGTGTATTTAAGAACCTCAAACTTAAAACTTATCGAGAGAAAATATTTTAAAAAAGAAATGAAATGAATATATCAAATTCAGTTCATGTCATATTTCTTATAGTTATATAGAATCAAGATCATAAAACTTGAAAAAAACACCATGAAAAACATAAAACTAGTAAAATTGGAAGTGCAATTTTTAATCGGAAAAAGAATGAAATGGAAACGAGCGGAAATAGATAGTAAACAACAATAAATTTATGGAGGGTCAGTGTTTGTTTGTTTCAGTGATTGATTTTATGCTTCAATACCATAAAATACAAAATTAAAATCATGTTTTTGCTATTGTGTTTTTATATAAATACAAATAAAAATTAAAAATTATCCCAAAAAAATTAAAAAATTAAAGGGATTGAAAATAAACCAAAAGACCACAACAAGATAAAAAAAAACATTTTTTTTCCTTCAACAAAGCGCATGGCGAATGGCTCCTTCACTACTAAAACAAACACAACAGTCAAATCAAACACACACTTGATCAAGAGTATAGACGATGATGTGTTGCTTCTGTAGTTTGAGAGGGAAATTGAATTAAAAAAAAAAAAACAATTTTCCTTTTATTGACTATCTTTTCATTCACCCACCTTAGAATCTCAGAAGGAAAGATTTTACTTCAATTTTCCTCTGAGTAGACATTAACGTATTGGATATGTGAAAGATACCAATAATCCATAAAAAAACACGACTAGGATTTGATTGCCAAAATCTAATTCGTCGCTGAAAACAAAGACCTTGAATTATGCATGGGTATCGAGCAGGAACAATGCTTAAATATATAGACCTATTAGATACCAACTGCTTGGTTTAGAAGGCGTTAAACCTGGATATTTTCATTTTCTACTAGTCAGCCTTTAATTTTGATTTTTTGTCAGTTGCGTGATAAAAAGAATCGAAGAAATAAGGAACTAAGTTTGACCACAATAGTATAATAATAAAACGTTTCAAAAGTCAACCAAGTAATCGTCATCCTTGAGCCAAGGCAATTGAATATCCCGACCAGTTTTTATATAAATGGTTTTAATAACAACCATTTTAGAGCTATCGCAAGCCTTGTTGTAGGAGTGTATACCTTAGGAAATCAAGATGACGAGAGAGTTCATAGTTCGTGAAGGTAGTGTCCATTCAGAAACAGGTCTCCTGCTTGGTTCCTCTGAAGCTTTCCTGTTGTTATGCATGGTTGTTGTTTCTTTGTCAATTATTTCCATGGTCATATTCGCTTGTGCTGATAGTAATTCAGGCAAAGATCGCCGCAAAAGAAGAGGTGGTGGAGGAGATGGTGGTGGAGATGGAGGGGGAGATGGTGGTGGAGATGGAGGAGGGGCAGGTGGTGGTGGTGGTGGAGATGGAGGAGGGGGAGGGGGAGGGGGTGGTGGAGATGGAGGAGGTGGTGGTGGTGGTTGTTGAAGTATAAACTATTTAGATTAAATTATATTGTTTATCAGAAATGAATGATTATAATGCTGCCTTTATAAAAAAAAATATATGAATTATTTTTATCATGTTTCTCATTTTTGTTTTTTTAACCCTAAAACAACATTATTGTTAGCATTTTTTTTTTATTAATGTAGATAATTGGGTCAATTTGCACGAATCTGGATTAATTCCACGCACCTAGACTAATTTCACGGGCCCTGAAGTTAACGATCTTGTGAGATTTCAGTGATCATCATATTAGCAATCATAAGGCTCGAATCAGAGACCACAAGAGCAAACCTCTTAATCTCAACCATGTACATTAGGCCACCGACTAACATTATTGTTTACAATGGTAAAGGTAAAGAGTTTCTCAAAACAAGTTAACATATCCATCGAGCTTAAATACTTTTTATAAATCACTTTGTTATATATTTATATTCTATTTTGTTTCAAAATAATAAAACTTTTTATGACACACTGTCTTTATAAATAAAAATATGAGATTTTTCTATCTAATAATGTTTCTCATGTCTTTTTCTTCACCGACTCTACAGCAACAAAACCTTTATCATAATGAAATTTCAAAATATATATAAAAAATAATTATCTTGTAAGAATATTTGAAAAATTAGTTCATATATTCTTTCCTAATAACTAAGAAAATTTTTAAGGTGGAAACCTTATCCTGGTGTTCAGTTTTTTTCTTTAAAAAAAAAAAAAACAAATCATAGCCTTGTTTTTCATGATAAAAGGGCACACCTACCTCACGGATATTTGAAGTTTTCGTATTAACTTGAATACCTTGTATCCTATTACATCTTGGTTTATTTCTTAACATTAACCTTGTATCCTTTTACTGTTGACTACACACACACACACACATATATATACACATTTACATTATTGATTGAACTAATGTAATGGTGTTTTAGAAGACCATTGTAAGTTAAAAAAAGAAAATTAGTCTCCTATCTATAATAGAATCAATTGGTTCGCAAATATTTTAGAATACATCCTTCTATTACTGTTTATAATTTTTGTTAACATTGTTTTTTTAATAATTCACAATTTTCATTTGGTCATTATTTCAATAATTCATAATTTTGATTCATGATAATTAATAGATAAAATTATAATATAAATATTGAGCTTACAAGTAGGCTGATATTTAAATATTTTAATGTGATAAAAAATTCTTAGAATTATTCAAAGTTTTCACCAATTTTAACTGGAATATTTTTTCACCACGTCGCATGAGTTGCAGAAACCCATCTACTTAACAAGATAGATGAACTCTGTTAGGGCATTTACATGAAGCTTTTCCATTAAAAATCTAGTTTGGCACAAAATTCCATAATAAAACTCAAAACCCAAATTTATTCGTATGGATAATCTTATCTATCAAAACTTTTAAGCCACATTAAATTTCATAATATAGCTTACAATAGCTAAGACATATTAAAAATAGTAATATGTTATCTTTAAAACTAGTCTCTTACCCTTGAATTTATGATAAAACCTATACTAAACGGAATAACTAGATGGTGATGACTCTATCAAACCCTGACCTGCACGTCTATATATGATAATAATATGAAATGATTTCAATGAGATATTTGTATAAGGTTATTTTTTGTTAAGAAAGAAATATAAACGAGGTTCCAAAAGTGAAAAGGTAGATGGTGTAGCCTTTCATAGTTATCATTAATAACGGGTGGGCTGGACAACTATATAAAACACTTTATTTTTTTGAATCATCGCTTTCAATATGATGCTAGTCTACATATATTATGATTTTAGAAATGTGTTTATTTTGAATTAATTTACATTAATTTAATAATATCCTTTTAAAAATCACGACTACATCCCTGCATTCCTATCTATGAGCTTGAAAATTCGACTATGTTAAATTATATAATGATACAACTAGACTAAAAACTGCAGGGTTATAGGTCCAGATATTTTAAAGAAAAGATTATTGTCGAAAGACCCGGAGTATCTTAGGCATCACTCATTATTTTATTATTTTATATTTTTATATGAGTTATTGCATCTAAAACTTGGATGTTTTATTTAATTATTTTAATATATTGTAATTAATATGCTTTTATTTTATTATATTTAAGCTATTGATGATATTAGGTGTTTACAATTTAGACTTATGTAAAAAATAATTGAATTTCTTATTATTTTTTAAAATAATTCTCAAATTCTTGGGTTGACCTAAACCCACCCAGCTTGAAATTAATGGTTAGAGTCAGGGTTGGGTGGAACTCGAATCGGAATCTGAAACAGACCGAAGCTGAGATAACCCACTGTAAACCCAATTGCCAATTCTAATAGTAATCTAGCTGGGCCCATTGATACCCAATACTCTAAGCTTTAAGGAGTTTGAGCCTTTTCATAGAAGCAAACCCAAAACCGACTGCATGAATTATACTCTAACTGCGAACAATTTTTTTATAAATACAAATATAAGTGATGGCTACTTTTCCCTATTATCAACCAATCATTTGATAGAATTAATTATTTATAAGAAAACTTTGTATATTTTATCATCCTAAGAACGTTGAAAAGGAAATTTTTTTGGATGCGAGAAAATTCTACACCTTAGAAAATGTACTTTGTGGGACTAGAAACCGGGTAAAACTCTGACTATCCTAGATTCTTACAAGGAGTGTATAATTTGACTCTTACTCAAGATCTACTCTACAGATCACAAGTCCTCTGCTATCACGCCACGTCTCTTGGGATTCTTGGGACGCTGAAAAGGGATCAAGCATGAATAAGCATGAATAACTTACTATTAATCAAAATATATATATGGAGAGCTGCGTTTGAATATTGGCTTGTGAAAAGCTGATCCGTAAGTATCCAAAAATAAGAATAAGAAGAAGACAGTAGCTAATGAAAACAACCTTGGCCATGTCTGAGTTCGACAATCTTCTTACCGCCTTGCAAATAATGAAAATATTATTCTTTTCAAGAATTTCCATCTAAAAGTTCTCACATTGGATCTTGAGCATAAAAAATGATTGAGAAATGTCATGAAATTGACTGATACAAAGCTGCAAGCTGAAATTGATCAAAACTCAAATATCCAAAAGCACTTTTCCTGATTACTTGTGTCGAGTAGGACGCAGCAGCAGTCTACTTGTGAGCCAGTCCCACCTTGCCAAGCTGCAAAAGCAAAAATATCATCACTCCTATCTTTTCTTTTCGGCTATCTCGCTAAGCCTCACAAGAACTCTTTTTTTTTTATTATTTCTTTTTTGCCACAAATATAACCCTGCAGTCTACAATTAGGGATTAGATTAGTATTTTATAATTAAAAAAATAAAAATTGTTTAACTACCGAAATGAATTACTATAAATATGAGAGTTTGCTTTAGAATAATCTTCCTTTCCTTGCCTTCTTGATCAACAGCCTGTCACCTTCCTTTATATAACTCCTGTCATGTTTCAAACAGCTGATGATCCACTTGGACCATTACTACCACGTGGCCGTGGCCACCCCTTGCCGGCAGTGCCACGTGGACCCCCGTATAGACAGATACACACAGATTATATGTCAATAATAATATTACACACAGTCTTTGATAAATAGATATCAGCTTTCAGCGCACACCACCATTTTGAAGCAGAACGACTACAAGTGCTCTGTTGCTTTCAATTATTTCTGGTCGTTTTCTATGTGGCCCCCATTACTACAAGGCCCACCCATCATTTTAAATGCTTTTCTTTTCTCTCTCCTCCTTTTTTTTCAAAATTCTTATTTTCTCACTTGAAATTAATAAAAAAGAAGAAGCTAGTATTTGTAGTCTATCAATACTAGTCTATCATGGTGTTGTCACCTTTTCAAAATGTTTTTTTGAAAAAGAAATTTTTATTTTATTTTATTTTTAACTTTAAATTAATAAAAATTTGGTATTTTTAGATATTTTCATGTATTAATATCAAAAATAATTTTTAAAAATTAAAAAAAATTATTTTAATATATTTTTAAATTAAAAACACATTAAAAATAAATTTAATTACACTCTCAAACAAAGGTATTTAGAAAAGGTAAAAACAGAAAATTAAAGCCACAAAAGCAAAAGAAAGCAAGATTATCTCGAAAAACGGCAGAGCCATACCATGAGAATATTGTTGGACCCTTTAGTTAATGCAATGATATGAGAGGAAAGTGTCCCATTTCGAGAAGGACATGGTGGAGTATTGTCTTATTTATAAATTCCCTTATTCATACTCTTAATCGAGAGCACATCCATTTGTAAAATTATATACCCCAAAGTTTAGAGGCCTGTAAAATTGAAACACGAGATTTGGAGCTTATGGCCTCTTAATTTTATAATAATAGAAAATCTCTACCATTAAATTGTGTTTTGGGTCTCTATAGAGTGGCGGCCAAGCTACATCCTCCTCAACTTCTTGAATTTGATTGGATTCCTAAATCTTCGATCAAAAGCAGATAAATTTATAAATATTTTCAAAGTTTTCTTTTCCTATTGGGTAGTGGTAAAGTGAAAAGGGATGCTTCAATAGAAATCACTTTCACCAACATTTTAATTTAGTCTATGCAATGACATGATCATGTGTGCTCTGATTCAGTCGTGTGTGATATTTTTTTTTTAATAAGAGGAAACCTCACTTTATTTTATTTATTCTTTGTAAATTCAGGTTCAGCGAATAAAATCCTAGTTGTCCTTAACTCTTACAAGATGAGCATGCCATGCACTCGAGATCTGCAATACAAATCTCAAGCCCTTTACCACCATATCACGTCTCTTGGAGAAAATATTGATCCGGATTGGGGATGTGTGTCTATCGACATAGAAGTTAATTTCTTATGTTTTTTACTTGCATCAATGCGTCTTTTTCTTTCCAAATTGATAATTAATTAGGTAAATTGAGAGAGTAGAAAAGAACTCTAAAGAGTTGTTGGGGATAGGGTCAAGCTAATATAAGACATTAATCATATTTAATTACAGCAGATAAACCTAAATAAGTTTAACTAAACTAGCCAAATTTTGTCTCAAAAATAAAAGATGGTTAAATTAATAAGTTGTCTATAGTTAATTAACAAATTTTGTCTCTCTTTCAATATCAATATTCATATAACATACCTTCAAATCAAATCTTAAAAAATTCTCTTCTTTTTCTGTTGTCCTACAAGGATGAATTTTATTACGATATGCATAATCCTGTTACAAAGAGAACATATCAAAATATCAAGCAAGAAAAAATCCAATAAATTAAAATTAAAGAAAAAAACTAAGAGGGATCTACATTCCACTTTGCATGCATTTACATTTACTATAGATTCCCACAGTAAAATCATTATTTTGCCCTTGAAGAGTACACTCATTTAACTTGGTTTTAGAGGTGAAAACATCTTTCTCAGGAGACTCATCCTTCATTTACAGGTGGCACGTGTGGAATACTTGTTACTTGTTTGACATGTATGATTTTTTTTTCTTTTTTTTATCTCTCCTCGATTTTCATGTTGGCCTTACAAAAAAAACAAGTCAACCTCTAAAGTTTATTATCCCTAAGATTTGGTACTTATTAAATTGATTATTATTGTTTTATTTGAAATAATATATGAAATTAAAAATTGTTTTCAATTTCATCCATTATCAAATCCTATCCTTTAGTTTTAAGGTGGTTTTTTGAAAAACAACTTCAATTTAATACTTCTTGAGTTTATTTTCTATCAAATATAATCCTCTAATTTTTATTGCTATTTTTTTACCTTGAAAATATTTTTTGATTGATTTTTTTCATCCTTCAATATTTAGTTGATTGAGAGTTTAGTTTCTTGAATCCGAGTTTAGAATTTAATGATTTGTGAGTTTAAAAGTTTAACCCAGATTTACCAAAGTCACTTGGTTTGCTTGTTTTTTTTTTTTTTAAAAAAAAAGTTTTGTTCTTGTTGAATCCTCCAACATTTTGTATTTATTTATTCACTTTCTTTGCGATATTTTAGTCATTTTGAAAATAACTTGGGTTGTCTCATTTTTTATGTCTTTATTAAATTTATCTTTTTGAAAAGAATTTTTTATTTTGAATTAAATTAATTAACTTCATCCTCATTAACATTTAATTGGTTGATGTCTAGCTTATTTGTTGAGCCAAGGCTCTAGAATTTAATAAATTATGAGCTTGAAAGATTAACTCAAGTTTACAAGATGCATCTAGACTTGCTTGGTTTTTTTACTCTTTTTTCAACTATGTTTTTGTTATTGTTTCATCCCAAAAAAATTTGTTGTTTATTTTTTATATGAAATTTTTTTCAATCATTTTGAAAATAACACAGGTTTTGTCGACTTTTATTATTGTCTTTGCTAAATTTAGCTTCTTTGAAAGGAATTTTTGAAATTAAATTAAATTAATTTGACTTTTTTTTCTAACTTTTAATTCTTCAGGTGTTGAGCTTGTGGAATAAGATTAGGCTTAGAATTTAATGAAATTCAGATTTTATAATTTAGCTCGGGTTTACAAGATTCACCTAAGCTTACTTTGTTTTTTCTCTCCTTTTTTTTATTTAAGCTCATTTTTATTTCTTCCTCCAACATTCTTATTATTCCTTTCTATGGGATTTATCAATTGTTTTGAAAATAACACAGGTTGTATTTATTTTTTTAATTATATTAAATTTATTGATTTAATCCCTAACAATTTATTGGTCAAGTGTTGAACTTCTTAGTTGATTCCAAGTCTAGAATTTAACAAATTGCGGGTTTGAAAGATTAACAGGAGCTTACAAGGTTTACTAAGGTTTTCCTTAGTTTTTGTTTTTGTTTTTCAAGCTTTTTTTCAGTTTCATCCACCAACAATTTTTTTTATTCATTTTCTATGAGATTTTTATATTAATTTAAAAGTAGTAAGGGTTAACTCGAATTGTTTCAGTCATATTTTTTAATCTAGTTTCTTAATCAAATTAAACAAAGCATGAGATGCTTTGTTTCACTTGTAACGAATGTCATTTATATAAATGGGTTTATGATATGAATTAATTATATCATACACAATTTAAATAATGTGGGCTTAAGCCCTATTAAGATCACCAAACAGGATTTCTCTTGATTTAGTTTAGATTATTGGGATGACTTGTGTGCAATATGAACACTCCTTTGAAATGAAGAACTAACATTATTGTAATGATTTTAGTAACTGTTCTAGTGGTCAAGTGGTGAGAGTTTGAGACTAAAGAGTTAACTTTTCTTGTAGTCTCAGGTTTCAGCTCTCTGGTTGCTAATATGATGGTCACTGAAGACTTACATGGTTGTTAATTTCAGGGTTTATAAGATTAGTTGAGGTGTACACAAGCTAACCTGAACACCAGTATTAATAAAAAAAAAAACATTATTGTAATGATTTTCTCATGATATACATCTCAACATGGGTGGATGGATTTAAACTTCTTGGACAGACAGAAGAAGAAAGTGAACCATATATATAATCAAGCTTTCGTGGAAAAAGAGTATAACGACGCTTCACTTTTAAGAGGAAAAAAAAAACACATGCAACACGATTTCAGTTGCTTAAATCATAAACAGTGTCTATACAACCCCTTCATGGAAAAACATTTTTTGGTAGGCCCTAACATCATTAGGTGAGAGTACATATTTAATATAAAAAATAATTTATTTTTTATTTCAAGTAAAAATTGCTGTGGGATTTCAGATATGTGGGACAAATGTGTTTTTGTATTTTAATGTCCGTCTTTTATCATTATTGCAACATATGATCTTAGGGTATGCAGATGCCAGACTATTGGAAAGAAGTCCCCAACTTGAGGGTTATTTGCTTAAATATTTTATTTGTTTAATAAACCTTAAACTAATTAATCATGGTTCGCTCAATTGGTCTCTCTCCAATTATTGCCATTGACCAAAGTTTTATATGAATTAGTTGGTGAAAAAAATAATGAGTATAATTTGTGGATGCTATGCTTCCAGTTGTAGCTCATCTCGGAGCTTAGTGTTCTCTTGTATTTTCTCTTATATACCAAAAAGAAAACAAGGTCTACATGAACATGGTTCACAAGTGAAACATTACTCATTAATTCATGCCACCGGAAAATCTAAAGAACAGTAAGGACAACTGGGGAAAGTTATATCATTATAATAAGATAAATCAAAACTAAATGGTGAAATTCACAGTGCCAAATATTGTTTTTAAGTGGCAAAATAGATTGGATCAGCAGAAACATAAATTTGCCCCTCTCTGACTTTTGCAATTTTTTTTTTATTAACGTGAGTGTCTAGGTCAGCTTGCGCTCACCTTGACTAATTTTACAGACTCTGAAATTAATAACTATATAAGCCTCAAGTGACCGTCATATTAGCAACCACATGACTCAAACCTGAGATTATAGAAGAGCAAACCTCTTAGTTGCAAGTTCTTACCACTAACTTCCTACTATATGGTTACCTTTTTTATCCCTTTGCTTTGCAAATTCTGCATAATAATGTCATCGTCAAGAGTTTTTGTTATCCCTCTGTAAGAGCATTAGATTATCAAGTGAAGTTCCCTTTAGTTTCTTTTGACAATTTTTATGCTCCTCCCTGTATGACAAGTGTTTTTTGCATGGGAAAGCATGTCTTCATGTGATATAATACTTCCTCTCTTCCATTTTCATTTTTATATATGCAATTATGCATGTGTGTTAAATAAACTTGATCGGTTAATTATTGCGACTCTTTTTGAAAAGTGTAGCTAGGTCTTTGTTGCGACAGGGAAACAAAAAAGGTTTTTTTTTTTATTATTTATTATAACCACTCATACTATCTAAAGGCTTTAACTTTGCATGACCAAGTTTAAAAAGAAATCCAAAAACATATTTTTTGTTGTGTTTTGACCATTATTCGATATTCTTAGTATTATCATAAAAACTGAAAATACAATTACTTAGAGTTGTTATAAAACTCTTTGTATTTTCGTAGTATTTTGATCACAACATTTTACAAAAGTTCTCCATAATTTCATACAATTACTTAGAGTTGTTATAAAACTTGTAATGTGGATATAGTTTGAAAATGATTTCCATATTGAACTAAAAATGTAAAACAAAAATGATGTAAAGATGTTAGAAACATTGAAAAACATACAAAAACAACTATTTAATACCTTTTTAATTTAAAATAAATTTTACAAAATCACATACACTCTATTATTATACAAATAGGAAGTCAAATGATAACAATTAATTCATTCTGCTTGTCCCTAAAAAGACGGCAAGTAAAGAAAGATATGATAATAAAGTAGACTCAATAAATCATCTTCTCAAATATAAAAGAAAATAAAAGATATTAAAATAAATATTGCCTGCTTTAGAAAATTAAAAATCTTCTTTTTTTAATATGGAAAACACCTTTGGAAAATGAATTTTATTTACTTAGTTTTCCGTACTGTAGCTAAATATGATAATATTAAAAAAGTGATTATAAAAAAAACATATTAGTCTTATAGAAAAAAGCTTTCTGAATGAAAAAACGTTGATATGAACATTGGTTGGTCGTGGAAATCTCCAATATATAATTCTGATTTTATTATCATAGATAAAACAAATTTGTAGTATGATTATGAAAACTATCTCGAACCCAAGAGGAATGTTATTTAATCTTCGTACAAGAAACTGAAATAAGTAAAATAAATGGGGGATTTGAGTAAAATGTTAAAGAAACAAGATTCTGAGAATACAAATAATAAATTGATATGTCGTTAACTCATCTTCAAGGTCTAGATATACATTCTTATAAATTTATTGATCATCGAAGTAAAATAAATATCCTTTCAATTCAAACAAATAAATTTGATGTCTCTTAAAACTAAAAAAAATCAAGGAGATTATGAGTAAATTAATTAGATAAAGCTTTCTAATCAATTTTTTATCATCAAACAAATTTAATATTGAAAAATAATTAATTCACAGAGTTTCATAGGTACACAAAACTCATAAAATAGAGTTTCATAGGTACACAAAGTTCATAAAATAGACTCCAAACACATTAAAAAGGATAGTGTAAAAGCAATAAAAACATATGTATATATTATTTTATTTATCAAACATCTTTCCCATGTTCATATGCTTTTAATAATGAGTTTGAAAGTGGATAATATTCCCAAAGATTTATATTGGCTAAAAAATAACTTAGATACATCAACAAATTAATATCTTGTATTTCATGAAATATTTAGCTACTCACATTGCATTGTAGGTCAGATCAATATTTTTATTGTAAAAAAATCTTGCTAATGTTTTCTAATAAGAAAATAATTATCAAATCAAAATATTATAACAAATGACATGTTTTTTTAAATATTGAGACGATGACATTGAATCAACTCGAGGTAATTTATCAAATATGTAACCTGGTTATGAGATCATGATAACCCTATAAAAAGTAAAATAAGAATAAATTATGAAAGTCAATTCTTAATTAATCCAATATTTAAAAATAAAATAAAATAAATATAAAATTCAACTTCTAACCAACTCAATTTTGAATGATGAAATAAAAAAAGATTCAAAAAACAAATAACTTAAATAAACATAGGCTAACCTATCAAACCTACAAGCTAGATCATTAAACTAGAATAACTTCATAAAAGATAATTAAAAAAACTATAAACTCTAATTTCCAATAGATCCAATGTTGAAGACTAAAATAATAATAATACTAAAAAACTAAATATATGAGACCATGGTAAAATCACATTAAGCAAATTGAAAAATAAATTTCAAAACTCAATTCACATACAATCTAATATTAAAAGATATGAAATAAAAAAAAACTAAATAAAAAAGAAAAAGAAAATTGAGTTGTTTGAGGGTGAAATTAAAAAAAAAATCAATTACAAAGGAACAAAAAAAAACATAATCAACCTAGGTCAACCTACAAAAACTGTGGTCCAGGTCATAAAATTAGAATAATTGGATAAGATGTCCTACTTCTAACCATTCCAATATTAAAAAATGAATTAAGAAAATCAAATAGAAAAAACATTAAAAAACTAAAATAACCAAAACAATTTTTTTATTTTATATTTCACCTTTAACATAAAATCAATCAAAGTTAAGTTGTTCAACTCATGACCTAGGTAATGAGATCATGATAAATTTATTGAATTTTGTTTTTTATAAAATCTCATTTCCAAAATATATAATGTTAAAGGTTAAAATCATGAAATAAAAAAATTAATTTTTAAGACAAGTATATAACCTATGAACAAACAAATAATTAAACACAATTGCCGAAACATCTTAATATTAAAAAATAAATAAAAACTAAATACAAAATAGAACTATTAAAAGGTGAAATTAAAAAATATATATTCAAATAAATAGTGTCTTTCATCATTGACAATGGACAACGTGAATGATCGAACCTCTACACCAATATTGGTTAACTATTGCAATCAAATGAATAGCAACTCATGCTATATCGATTTATATATTTTCCAGATTAGGAGTCAGATCTCGAATCTTTTTTCCTCTGATGCTTTTAGGGTTTGTTTGACAGTATTATTGAAATTATTTTTTATTTATAAATACATCGAAATAATTTTTTTAAAATTATTTATGATATCAATATATCAAAATGACCTATAATACTAAAAAACTTTAATTTAAAACAAAAAATAATTTTTTTTTCAAAAATAATTTTAAAATATAGTATCAAAAAAACATTTAGGTATGATATAATTTCTGCCCCGCATCAATTTTATTTAATCTTGCGAGTGGGCGTGCTACTTGTCTTCTATTCTCGCGTAATGAATGGACTTCCAAATAATTGAGATACCATAAATAATATAGGAAAAATTCAGAAAATATAAACACCTCCAAGAGTAGGAGATGAGAAGTGTATGTAGTAGCAGGAAATAAAAATGACTGCACAATATGATTCCAACTCGTCGGAGAGAGAGCTAATATAAAACTTATTTAAATCTAGTGGGGTAATATAACAGATTGAGAGATCTTTTCTTTTGTTTTTTTGTTATTTAGATGTTCTGAACTTTTTTTTTTTTTTTTGGTCAAACCAAGGTATCCCAGGCCTTCGGCCCAGATTAATCCTTCGACCGGGGTGGCAAGGTCTCCCCATGAGGTGCTTTACTGACGAGGAAGAGGGTCGAACCCCCAACCTCGGCAGTGGCAGGAGCGCGCCTAACCGCTCTGCCGCGACCTCATGGGTGATGTTCTGAACTTTGCATATTAACAATGTTTTCTTCAGATTTAAATATTAATTGTTCCCTTTATGATAAAGACATTTAAAATATATGGTAAGATATGTAGAGAGCATATTTAAAATACAATACCATATATGAGCTTTTTTTTATTAGGTTTTGACTTGGCATTGTGAATATTGTTTTATAGTAGGTATCCTAATATATCAATTGTTTCTTTGTTTTTTTATATTGATTCGGTACATCTAAATAAAATTAATTAGTTTTCTAAGAAAAGGATTCCATAATTTGAATTTAAAATGTTAATAAGGAAGCATGTCGTCTTAACCATAGACTAACTCCTTAACCTTACATTATTATCATATATTTAATGTAGGAAGCAACCTTGTTTATTATCATCTCAACCATAGACCAATTCTTTAGATGTCACGCTTATATGGGAAAATCATAATAACATACATGTTTTTATCCATCTAATTATATTATAGTTGTTGTTTGGATGAGAAGAAGCCTAAGAGGAAACAAAATTAAGTTTTATTGTCCATGGGGATTCATGATTCATGTAATCAGAACTGCAATACAAGCAATCTATTTTCAAAGATTTATTCACATGAATCATAGTTCTATATTTAAAATCTATACAACAAGGTGGATAAAATTTGGCTGTGATTTTAAATCAATGGGCAATAATCAACTGGTGTAGCCAAAACAAAAGTGGGTTTACATGTTAGCACCTATATACGCAAATCCCCAAGGAGTGTGACGTGATGACAAAGGATTTAGATCTACACAGTAGGTCTCGAGTTCGAGTCAAGACATGCATTTCTTGTAAGAGTTTGGGACAACCAAAATTTTATTCGCTCACTTAAACCTATAAAATACATTCCTTAAAAGGTAGGGTTTCCTCGAATAAAAAAAAATCTACATACGCAATCTGCATGCAAAAGGGTATCGGGATACTGATTTTGACTTCAAAATAGTGACAGGTAATAATATCGGACTGCAATGACATCAAGGTGCCTTCGAGCACCGTAATGATGCTTATATTGAGCCATGGAAGATGTAAGAAGTTCGATCTGAAAGTTTTTATTATCGAAAAACAAAGAGTCTTGTTCATGGAGGTATCAATCAAGCCTCTGAAACCAAAATTAATTAACAAAAATGATATATGGAATAATATATAATAGAAAGCCGAAAGGGACCAACAAGGACCTTGGAGTGTGAAACCGTGTGACATTTACAATTTGCGTTTTCGCTATACAGCTACCACAACAACCTTCCACACCTTCAATACTTAGAGCACCACCGACACCTCGCACCACCATAACAGTGACAATAAGATTTATTTTTTTTTCAATTTCGGGTTTACAGCTACAAAAGAAGTTGTTCATCAAATAATATCTTTCACTAAACAAAATTATTTTCAAATGCTAACGATGAAATCACTAATGGTATATTCCAATAGCCCAAACGACAGAATATACCGATGAAATTATAGTCTATGTTTCCGTCGATGGGTCCTATGCCGATGGAATCAACACGAAATGTTTTTTACTATACCGACGAGTGTGTTACCAATGGATGGTTCTCGTCCGTGTGTTTATTGGGAAAATAGTTACCATTGAAAATTATATTACTATACCGACAAAAATTTCCATCATAATTCTAGTAGTGATAGTTTATTTTATAGCAGTATATTATCGCGAGCATGTATGTTAATATGTTTTTAAAAAATATAGTTTATATTGAGAATTATTAACATATTTGTTTTAAAAAACTATAGATAAATAAGAACTTATTTTTTAGGAATTATTGATTGTCATGTCTTGTAAACCTAAGTACCTTCAATTTCACGTAGAAAAATTACAAGATTTTCTTATTGTTTATATACTAAAAAATTAAAAAAAAATAAAGTTAAGCTCATAAAGCATCAAAACTTTTACATGATACAGACTGTAATTGGCACAACACGAGTTTAAGTCCATTAAAAACATATGGTCAGCTCATGAACAAACAGTCTAAACAATAACCTTTCTCTTCTAAACAATTTATTTGATAGAAAAAATTAAAAGGCAAAAAATTTGGTTTTTAAGAAAAACATTAGAAATAACAAAAAGTACATTCAAATAAGAGCACAACAATTCAGGAAAAAGTTTCAAATATAAATGATAAAGAAGGGTTTTTTCTTCAATATAAAACTCCATTTTGTAATCATTCAGTCATGAAGACTTTTGGTCTTTTCTTTGTAAATCCTTGCATTCTCATAGACATCATTTTATATCTCTTACAACTCTTGCAATCCTATCAGAATCATAATAAAAGTTGCATTGCATAATGTCCCAAAAAGTTATGTTCAAGCTCTGCTGGTAGATGGCATTCTTTCCTGTAAATCATCCTATAAGTTGACATTCCTATATGTGATTTATAAACAGTGAGATAAGCCTAAAATGCACATCAAATTGCAAACTCCAATCTCGCAAGTTAGGTTACATTATCTTCCCCAAAATGGATATGATTTCTCAATTTAAAATTTTAGCTTGGTCATTTGTTTGTGGGTGAAAGGCTATGCAAGTCTGACGCGTCATATGGTACTTGTGTAGTAATGCTTCCATTGAGCGATTATAAGAATGAGTCTCAAAATCACTATTGATACATTTAAGGATTCAAAACCTATTGAATATATGAGTCCTAACAAAATCTAAAACAATCTTAGCTTTATTATTTCTAGTGGTTTTCACCTCAATCTATTTGGATATATAATCAACAATAGAAATGATATGTAGATTACAAAAGAAGAAGGAAATGAACCTATAAAAGCAATATCCCAAACATATAAAATCCCACCTACAATAATATTAGTTAAAGGCATTTGATTCTTATGAGTGATATTAACTATACTTTGGCATTTTTCATATTATTTGCAAAAATGATATATATCCTTCAAAATAAAAAGCCAAGAGAAACCAATTTTCAAGTACCTTGTGAATTGTTTTTGCTCCAAAATTCCCACCACAAGAATGTGAATGAAAAAAAGTAAAAATGAAATGAAATTAATCCTACCGTACACATCTTCTAACTACTTGATCCACATAAAAATTCCACAAATAAGAAGTGTCCCAAAAATAATATTTAACATCAGCTCATAACTTGTTTTTTAATGGTTTAAACAAACCTGAAAAGAATTATTTTATGACTAAATAGTTTACCAAATCAACATATCATGGTCTTGTAAAGGATTGTAACGCATACAACTACTCGTCAGGAAATTTGTTTCTTACTGATTTGATTTGTATTTTCTTGGTTGACGGTCGTTCAAGTTGTCAACTACATGTTTTTTAGGACCTATTTGTCTTTGATTTCAATATCAAATTCTTACAAAAACAAGATCCACCTAATCAATCTAGGATTAAATTCTTTCTTCTTCAAAATATACATCAAAACTACATGATCAGTAAAAACAACTTTTTTACAAAAGTAAATAGGACTTGAATTTTTCTAAAGCAAACAACATTGCAAAAAGTTCTTTTTTAGTTGTATTGTAATTTAATTGTGCTTGTTCTAATATGCAAGAAACATATGGAATAACTTGCAAATCCTTATCTATTATTTGCCCATATACAACCCCTACCACATAGTTATTTACATCATATATTATCTTAAAAAGGTTCATCCCAATTTGGTGGTTACATGATGAGAGCAGATGTGACATGCGTGATCAACATAAAATTCATTTTTTTTGTTAATAATTTGTACAAGAGTGTTGTAATCTTCAAGCAATCTTTGATAAAGTATCAATAAATAACACGAAGACACAACATGCCCAAAAACTATTCATTAGTCAACCATAAAATAAAATTTTTCATAGCTTAAGATAATGTTAATTTCAATACATGTTTTTAAGACTAAATATAAATTTTCTAACCTCTTTTCCTAGCTATCTCTTTCTAAGATAAGGTTAATTTCAATAACACGTGATCCACATGTTTCTTTCTTTTTTTCTAGCTACCCACCCCTTTTCCTTTATCTCTTTATTTTTATTTGATATTAAACTTTAATCCCCATGCCCCTTCAATCCATTTGTATCCTCTAAAATAATAAATGTAGGATTTTTTTTTCAAAGTAGCAATATATATTTAAGTAGTACAATAACTATTTTTCTATAAAGAAGGAAAATTAATCTTGCATAAAATTTAAAGATTTCCTTTTGGACTTAGTAAAGTTAATTTTTCCAAATAGAGACCTTTTCCAAACAAAGAAATATTTGTAATGTTTTTTTGAATGCTTAGAAAGTAAATTGGACTTGTTTATTCACAAAACTTGTTAGCTAGTAGAATTTATAGGTTTTCTTAGAAATCTTCTATCTCTCTTATATAAGCTCTTTCTATACTGATAGTTGTTAGATTGATAGGGCTTTAAGTAAAGAATCCAACAAAAGCTAGTTTGCATCAAATTGACCTCTTTAACTCAAGATATTCAAGTTAGAATGACTAGAAGTCAAAATTGATAGAATATGAGACTTGTCTTTGAAGGTTGCGATCTCCTTTCCTTTTGTTTTCATTGAGAGGTGTGTATATTAGTTTTCTAATGCCACTAGAATCACTTTATTTCAACCTCTATAACTCAAATTCTGCATAAAACATTGATTGAAGATGATATTTGACAATATTTAAAATGGGTTGGGCCATGGTCTCAATTTTATCTCCAAATTACTCCTTTTCAAATATTACATCCAGAAGTACCTTTAAAGCATAAACTAAATAATATCAAGAAATTTTACATATAAAACATGGGTAAAATGTCAGATAAATATGGGTAAAACTATAAAATATTATAGTTGCATCATAAAGCTTAAACTCATGTTTTTTTAAGAGAGACATTTTGAGATAGATTTTCTAGTTCATGGACTTTGATTGATAGTTGAAGTAATTAAGGTATTGCCAATAAAATCTTAAGAGATTGATTGAATTCAATTAGTTTGCATTAAATATGACAAGTAATAAAATAGCAAGAACAAATAATATTACTATTGACATCAATGTCATCAGCATCTATTATAAATTTTAAATGCTTTAATAAGTAAATACTCTTAAAATATTCTTGAATTTTTCATAACTTGTAGTTAAACTAAACGTCATAATTACATACCATAATGAATACACATTTGAAGTTGAGGAAAATTTAATATAGGTTTCACAAGCGAAGAATTAAGTTTGTCCTTTCTCTAATCCGAAATCCTATATTATCAATTATTAAAATTTTCTCATCTTAATGGTTGCATGAACAATAAAACAAAATATTCTTGAGAACATTTCTATCTTAATCGAGGTTGGCCAAGATCTGTCAAAGAGTAGTGCTTTTATCCATGATTAAGCACCTAAAAATGACTACATTCCCTCTTCAAGATTAGCATAAAGTTCATTACTCTACATCAACTTTAATTAAGCTCAAAATTAGTGCAAACTTATGAAGTTGGATGTATAATTAACTTTTTTTTTAAAAAAAAGAGCAGTAATTAATTTCAAAAATGGTAATTGATTTTAATAGAAAATATTTACAAATTCCGAGATAATATATCTACAGTATTATATTTATAAATATTACTATGAGAAAGAAATATATTTGCTTAAAATAATGGTTGAAATAATGATTGGAATGTGAAGAAAACAAACTGTAATACGAGATCATTACTGTACATGTTTGTAGAAAACAATATAAATATAAAAAATTTAAAACATTGTATATGTTATAGCCCAATTCTTGACCCCTATTTTTGTATATTTAAAAAATTTAGAAAAAATCCAAAAAATATATTTTTTTCAGTAAATTTCGATAATTTTAATAATTTTTTTGATAATTTTACCATTTTTGTGTGCTTAAAAGTAATCAAAAGAAGTATAATAAAATACAAATATACAAAAAAAAAATACAGCAATGGTTGAAATTGGACCAATAATTGAGTATCACATGCAAAAATGATATTTTGGATATTTAGGGAGATAATTCAGTGTTAAATTGAAGAAATAATTGAATAAATGGATTGAATTGGTTTAATTTGGCTAATATTGAAAGCAATTGGAAGTTCAACGATGAATTTCAAACAAATTAATACCCATGTTAGAAAATCAATTAAGAGCTTATTGATTTTTTTTAAAATTGGCCGCAAAATCAGCTTTAAATTGGAAAATTAGATGACTATAAGCCAAAATTAAAACAATAAAGAAATAAAAAGAGTTATCCTGATTCTTTTAGGGATATAATTGAAAAAGATTAAGAAGAGAGTTTTAAATTGACCAAAATAAGCGAATTTAAAGCGACCACAGCATTGAAATGGAGGGACATGTTTAAAGTGTGATGTAATTGAAAAAGACCTTAAAACAATGTCGTTCCCTGTTAATTGAAACGGTGTGTTTCACTTGGAAAAAAAAAGATGAACATGAATGAAGATTGAATGAAATGATGTCGTTTTGCTAGAAAACACATGAGAAGCTAATATTCTGCCTTTGTTCAGAACCAATTCTAGCTTCTAATTGCTTTTCTGAGATGGTAAGAAACCATGTTGATGATCTTTAACACATGATCTTTCATAATGGGGTAATAATCTCTTTTTTTTGCCATGATCCTCTCTCCACAAACCAAGACAAAAAGAGTTGGTGGCTAGAATTTTTGTCATTCCTGTGGATCCAAAGCAAATTCTCATTATCCATATGTGCTCGACAATTGTTTTTAATAATGTTGATGTAATATCTTTTTTAAGGCTAAATTTCAATTTTATCAGCGTGTCTTTTATTTTTAAGTATTGATGTCATTTTTATGACATTTTTAAAAATCAATGTCAACCTTCAAAATAAACAATAAATAAGCCGTGTATCTTTTTATTGATTTATCTTTATATTTAGTATGTTTTAAAAAAAAATACAAAAACAAAAATGAGAAAATAGGGCGCGTGTGTATAGAGGTGCAATGGTAGCTAAATTAGAAATAAAAAGGATGGGACAAGTGCGTGGAGCTGATTTTGGCACGTGAGGGGAAGATGAGAAAATTATTAGATTTTTCAATGATGATGTGGAGGAAGAGGAAACGGTGCTGTCAAGCGTGTGAAGGGAGGGGGGGATTCATGTGACTATCAATACAAAAGACAACAGGTGGGATACAAGGAGAAGGTTAGGCTGTCAAACATCAATCTGGTTTGCAGTTGGCAAAAAAGGCTGTTTCTTTCTTCTTCTTTTTTTCTTTCCAACTGAGTGTTAATATACCGAAAGGTATATTAAGTGTTATTTAGCATTTTATTTTAAAAGTGTTTTTGAAAAAATATTTTTTTTATTTAAATTAAATTTTTTTGATGTATTTAGATTATTTTCATATACTGATGTTAAAAATAATTTTTATAAAATAAAAAAATATCATTTTCATGCTTTTGTGAACAAAAATCATTTTCAAAAGTAATTTCAACTGTATTCTCAAACAGGTATCTAAAGTTTTTGGGAGAAGGACCACAACCATTCTTTCTTTCTCTTATTTTCTTTGTTTCTTCTTGCTTTGCAATTAATCTACAAATTATTCAGATTATAATTGTGAAATGTTACAAAATATTCTGGAGCAAGTTTTTTATTCATATTCATCAGCATTTTCATGAAGCTTTCTTCGAATTCACTTTGTTTTAGTGCATAAACCAGTGAACTTGACCGCGCGTTGCACTGGACTTTTTTTCCATGTAAGAAATTTATTGATTTTATACGTGTTGTAATTGATTATTTTAATATTTAATTAGTAAAATTGTAATTGATAGAATCTGTTAGAAACAGTTTTTTCCCGCCTAAAAGTCATTGAATGTTGCTATTGTTAAAATTGTTTTTATAATTATTTAATCGATAGATTGTATAATTGGAATCGAAAAAATTATGCTAAATTTTTTCATTAGCAAATAGTTTAATACTCCGTGTAACATACTGATTGATTGTTGTGTATGTTTTATTTGTTTCATGAATTTTTTCATTAGCAAATAGTAAAATTACAATTGTTGAATTGTAGCACAGATGAGTGATTTGTATTATACAGCAAACAATTTGATATATGGTTTTGTTTTAACTACTTTGGTAATAATTTAATTCGTAGATAGCTAAACCACAATTGATCAAATTGACTAAAGATATATTATTTGTTGTCTGCAACATATTAATTGTTTATTGGGCATGTTTTAACTATTTACCGAATAATTTATTTGACAGATAGCAAAAATACAACTGCTAAAATTTATCAAAGATTATTTTTTCATATTTTTTCTTCATATTATTATATTAAAAAAATTTAGAGCACTAAGATTAAATTAATGTAAATTTTTTAAAGAAAAGTTAGCTCAATTTTTTATATATATTTTAAGACGTTAATATGAAACAAATAGCACAATATATAATTAGTCTCTCCTATTTTTTAAGAAAAAAATCCAAAAAATAATATATATAAAAATTTAGGACCATTAATAATTTTGCTACATGTTAAAAATTTGGTGCTGACTGTAGAGAAATGCAGGGCAATTTTTTATTTGATTATTGTAGATAATTTGGCATAATTTTTCTACATGTATTGTCTATGTGTGGTTTCATATATTTTTTTCTTGATATGATATCTGAAATATCATACATAAAAAAGACACAGAAGTTATTTTTCACAAAATTAACATTGACCAATGAATTTCTGTCACAATTATTATAATTGTCATTATAAATATTAATATACATAATTAATATTCTAATTATTATTGGTCATACTATTGATGACATCGTAATTATTGTTTAAAAAAGAAAATTTTGTTTTTTATTTTTTAAGATTTATTCCTCATATTATTATATTAAAAATATTTTAGAATACTGATAGTAAATTATTATTTTTTGAAAATAATAAATAGGTCATTATATATATATATATATATATATATTAAGATGCTAATATTAAATAAATATCAAAATATATAATTAGTCTCACATATTTAAAAGAAAAAAAATATTACAAATAATCATTATTATTATTTTGAATGTCTTATTTATAATAATTAGAAATTTCAACACCTAACAATATTAACATAAAAAACTTAAAAAACTCAATAAATGACAAAAATTATATATATTATTAGATTTAAAAAGTTAATCGACTTGAAGAATAAATAAAAATAATTTTAAAAAACAAAGAGAAAAAATAATAAATATCAATTTTTAAACGATCACCAACACAAATTAAAATGTAAACATTAAAAAAAATAACCTTAATAACAATGGAAATAATAAAAATTGGTGAGACCATGATTATTGTTAGAAAAACAAATTCTATTATTTTTTTTATAAGATTTATTCCACATATTATTATATTAAACGTATTTCAGAACAATGATATAATTGTTTTTCAAAAAAACATAGGTCATTTATATCTATATCTATCTATCTATCTATATTAAGGCGCTAATATTAAATAAATATCAAAATATATAATTAGTCTGACATATTTAAAGTAAAAAAAAACTTACAAATAATCATTATCATTATTTTAAATGTCTTATCTATAATAATTAGAAATTTCAACAACTAACAATATTAAGAAAAAAACAATTAAGAAAAAACAAACAAAAAAAAGGAAGCCAGGTTTTTTTTTTTAAAAAAAAAAGTGCAAGGAGAAAGAACCTTTTCAAACAGTAATGAACAGTGAAAAGCACTGTTCATTGTTGTTTAAAAGTGCGATCGGGAAAAAAAATCGTGGTGCGCGTAAACTGACCTGAACATCCCGGTTATAAAAAAACCAAAAAAATTGTAATGTGAAAAAAAAAACAAGAAAAAAAATGTAAAAAAGAAAGTGGGTACAGAGATTAGTCATGGTGCACTTAAGTTGTCCCGAACATCCCGATTATAAAAAAACAAATAAAAAAAGAAAGCCCGGTTAAAAAAGAAAAAAAAATGCAGGGGGAAAACACTTTTTTCAAATAGTAATGAATACTGAAAATCATTGTTCATGACAGTTAAAAGTGCGATCTCTTTTAGCTATATACTATTTTTTATAAGATTCATTTCTCATATTATTATATTAAAATTATTTTAGAAAAATGATATAATTTTTTTAAAAAAAACCTAGGTCATTTATATATATATATATTAATAAATATCAAAATATATAATCAGTCTGACATATTTAAGACAAAACAAAACTTACAAATAATCATTATCATTATTTTGATATTTATTATAATTAGAAATTTCAACACCAAACAATATTAACAAAAAGGCAATTAAGAAAAAACAGACAAAAAAAGGAAGCTCGATTATAAAAAAAAAAAAGGAAAAAAAAAGTGCAAGGGGAAAACACCTTTTCAAACAGGAATGAACGGTGAAAATCAATGTTCATTGCTGGTTAAATGTGCGATCAGGAAAAAACAGTTGTGCGCTTAAGCTGACCCGTACACCCTAGTTATAAAAAAAATGTATAAGTTAAAAAAAAAACTGGAAATTTTTTTTAAAAAAAAAATGGGTCTGGAGATTAGTCATGATGCGTTTAAGCTACACTGGACACCCCGGTTATTAAAAAAAAAAAGCCCGGTAAAAAAAAAATGCAAAGGGAAAGCACCTTTTCAACACATGAACAGTGGAAAATCACTGTTCATTTAAAAAAAAATCATGGTCCGCGTAAGCTGACACAGACACCTCGGTTATAAAAAAACAAAAAAAATATATAAGTGGAAAAAAAAACAGGAAAAAAATGTAAAAAAAAAAAGATTTGGGGATTAGTCGTGGTGCGCATAACCTGCCCCGGACACCCCAGTTAGAAAAAAAAAATCCCGTAAAAAAAATAAAAAAAGTCACTTTCTTATGATTGTTGCTTGCCCAAGGATTTGAACTCCCGTGTCCTCCCGAAACAGCACACACGTAACCACTTGGCCAAAGGGATTTCCTTGGTAGTCGTAGTATGCAAATTATACTTATATAATTATGTAAACTGTTTGAAAATGGAAATTTGTAGCCGGAGAGATTCGAACTCTCGGTGCGGGTTCTTAGTAGCACGCGCCTTAACCACTTGGCCAAAGTCACTTTGTTGTTGTTTTAGTATACAAATAATAATTATTGTTATTATGTAGTTTTACTATTCCAATCCACAATGCATCTGAGTGTTGATGAACAGTGCAAAACATTGTTTAAATGGCTGATCTCCTTTAGCTATATACTAATATGCATATTATACCAAATGTTATTGTACGTACATGATAAAACATACATTAAAAAAAGAAAATATGAAGAATAAGAGGAAAAGGGTGAATGAAATTGCATATTCGAAAGGTTTGAGAATTTGAAAGCAAAAAGATTTTTTATCTAGGGCTATGCACGTAATGAAGGTTTACATGCTTTGTTATCGTAATCTTAGAGGAAAAACTCTGTTATTAACAAAGATATGGCCACTAAAAAAGTTGAATTTAAAGAAGCTAGAGCTTATGTATACTGCTTTGAATCAAAACATATGGATTTGAATTCTATTTATTTCTTTATTTTGTATGATATTATTTATGGTCTCCAAGAGCGTGATGTGGTGGCAAAGATCTTGAGATCTGTCTTACAGGTTTTAGGTTCGAGTTAGGGCGTGCTCATCTTGTAAGAGACTAGAACAACCAAAGTTTTACTCGCTTAACTCCTGCCCAAAAAAAATGCTTAAAGAGAGGTGGAGTTTCCTCAAATAAAAAAAATAGATAATATTTATGATGACCAACATTGATATCAATTATAAATCTTTAAGTATTGAAGTTGATGAATAGGGATTATGAGGTATAATTTAGTATTGTTAAAGGTAAACGGACAAGAACCAAGTAAACACTAATTAATAAGGTGTGGTATTAATTTGGTTGTTCATGCATATATATTACTAGAAAAATCTAGTTTTATCAATGATCATAATATATATATATATATATATTCAAATTGTTTATTATTTCCATAAATGTATCAAAAGAGTTATATACAAATTTATAGATAAACTTTGACTAGAGGTAAGTACAAAATATGGTACTATATACATATAAAGTATTTATGGAATTTTAGATCAAAACAAAGTAGGGGAAAAAAGGTGTTACCAAAGACTATATATATATCATGTCATTAAAACCGAATTGTCCATCAATTACTATAGATGGTCATAGTGCGAGTAGCATCTCAGAATCCCAAAAGCCACATGTTAAAAGAATGTAGTTCCTAAAACAACTTCTTATAAACAAGAAAACTTTCTCAAACTTTATCTTTACATACATAACTTAAATCTTGAAAAAAGAAGAAAACGAAAGCATAGACAGTAAAAATGGTATCCTTGTATAAAAAAAATATTGTTCCCCTATTTAACAGAGGTCAAAGTTGCAAATTTAATTTGAAAAACATTGGAGATATTGTAAACTTGATTTTATTTTTTATTGGATCTACCAGTAGATCTAACTTCCAACCACAAATCCAGATCAAGTTCAAATAAATTGAAAGATTATCCTTATATCTCTCTCATGCAATTAGGTGTATATGATTCCCGGAAAATTCAGTATCTCCAACACTATAACTAAGGATATGTAGAGTGTATCAACTGTTTGTTCCTCGTAATCAAGATCAAGTCACAAAAATTTGATCATCGAGGAGATTGTACAAGAACATGTTCAAACTTAGACAACCTAATTTAGGGATAAAATAAATGGTGTTGATAAGTTATTGGTAACCCTCACTAGTAGTTGTGGTCAACCTTATCGCCCTTCTATTTTTGGTGAAGATACGTCTTCTTCTCTAAATTTTGTTCACTAGATAAAATGAATGGTGAAGATATGTTCATTGCTACAAGAACTTCATCAAACTCTAAAAAACTCTACTCTCATCTAGTGTGATAATGTTGTTGAAACTTACTTATCCTTTTAGATAACAATTTGCAAGTGGAAGCATTAAAGTGCAATATATCTCTAGCAAAGATTGAATTGCTGATATATTTACCAATCCTCTTACTAGTGTTTATTCCTTACTTATCAGGAACAAACTTCACATTTTATCGACCAATGATAAGCTTGAGAAAAGGTGTTACAAATATATTAGATATATACTTAGCATATTTTAATTTAAAATACTCAAAGTATGATAACTCAATGTTTATCATATCTAATAATTTAAACTCGTTATTTGTAATTTGTATTTATATTCAACACATCTTATGAATAAAGATGATAAGCTCTACTCTCCAACTTTCTGTATTGAAACATTGAAAGAGCTAGGAAGTGAATCATAATGAAAAACTTGTTTAATTTGTAAAGGTGAAGAACCTCGAATAAATGATTTTTTCATTTCAAAAAAATAAATAGATAATGAAACGTAGTACTCTTCACAATCAAAAAATCATTATTAATGGTCATATATTGTCGACCTCGTAATTTGCATCCATACTATGATGTGTTTCAATTTTGTTCATCCATTTATTTATAAATTTAATTTGATTATTATATGTCTGTTTTCATTGCATACATACATATAATAAATTAATCCACTCGGTCAGAATATTAAAGTATCTAGGATCCATGTTTTAATTAGCTTTAAAGCCATTACAAATATGGATCCTAGATACTTCAATATTACGATCGAATGCATGGTTTTGGTATCTAACATTGTCAAGCAAGCAAGATAATACCACTAAGTTTTTGAAACGATAAAGGAAAAGGCCCCATGAGATATTAGAAGTGCTGATGAGAAGACATTGCATTAATTGATACCTGAAAGTCTCACGCCTATGCTGGCTCTTCCCTGAATTTATTCATATGTTGTTGAGTGCACGGTTTCCGGTGACAGCAGAATTTCATTGTTAAGCTTCTTTAGTTATTGTTTGATACTCTAGGCTACAAGTTGGAAAAGGAGTACACCACCTTCGTAAACAATAAATATACTTCTCATGTGTATCCAGTGTAAACAATAAATATACTTCTCATGTGTATCCAGTGATACGAGCTTAAAACTAAAAGATTTGTTTCCCCTGTGATCTCAAGTTCGAGCTTTATGGTTGCTAATATGATGATCACTGGAGACATGCATGGTCATTAACTTCAAGGATCGTGGAATTAGTCGAGGTGTGCGCATCTTGGGCCGAACACCATGTTAATAAAAATAAATAAAATAATAAATATCCTTTCTCATGTGTATCTCTAATTTCTTATGCTGCCTTCTAAGTGTTTTGGTCTGCAAAATTGATTATGTTTAAGTTTCGAGAGAAAAACAAAGAAAAAGTATGATAACAAATCCCAACAAAAAGTCTAGGATATGGCAACACATCAATCAAAAGCAATCTCACATGGCAAAGCGGCATGCTAGCCAACCTGTTTATCTCTTTGTAGATAACAAAATTTAAAAAGATTCACTACCTTTTATCCTCAAATTGTAAATCTGAAGGAAAATGCCCCACGATCTCACAAAAGGGACCGGGGATCAGTGTGTATAGCGTCTTGAAAACTATTCCATCCATGAAAACTAATTTTTCTTTATGGATTGTCAAATTATGTCTTTCTCATTTCTTTGTGATGATCATGAACAAACGAAGATAGATTCGAGTTGATAGAAACAAATGTCTTTCAGTCACTAGCTTGTCATGATTAAAACTTATGTTAGATAATCCACTTTGGTAATCGAGATATTCTCGACAAGCATATTTGATATTGTCATAATCAATCATTCATTGAAGTATTATTTTATTTGATAAAGAGGAAATGATTACATGAACCTTGCTGATAGTTAAATTTATAATAAGAAGTCAAAATTATAATTAAACTGTAAAGAAAAGAAAACTCTATAATTAGACTGCAAAATAATATAAAAGAAATAAAATAACAAATTACTCTATCCCTTTTCTACATTTCTACCAATTCTTTTGTTTCTTCCCAATTACGACTTTCTGTATCTCTATTATTCCTCATTAAGTTTTGAAATTCCATGCCTGTGTTACCGTCTAATTATCAAATTTAAGATTCTCATATATATATATATATATATATATATATATATATATATATATATATATATAAATTTGTATGTTGGTGAGGTTGAAAAGGAAACTTGGTTGTTTGATGGTTTGTTTAAAGACAGGAAGGTGATGGCTAGCGGTTGCCTTTGGTAAAGAGGGGGTAAATTGAATAAATTTTTAAAAGTAGTAAAAAATAATACATGTGATAATATTTAAGGTGCAAATTGATATTTGTTATTTATATAGTTTTTAGGTAATAGAATGCGATGCCTCTTATTTTTTACTAAATGAAGGGTGAGTCAAGTAAGGTAAGTAAACCAGGGTTATTGATCCCGTCCCGGGTACCGTTCCGGTTTTGTGTTTGGAACGGAACGTTCCGGTTTCGGTACCGTTCCGGTTTTGTACTGTTCATTTTTATTTAATTATATATATGAAAAAAATAAAATATTAATTTAACAAGTATAATTTAAATTCAAGATAAATGAAATTTAAATTATACAATACAAACATAATCTCAAATTAGAAACATCTTTGAAATTCCAAAATATTATGAAAGTAAAATGTTCTAAAATAAAAGAAAAATACATCAAACATCTTCTACATCATTAATATAAAAATAAGGATCTTGATCTGGCTGTGGAACATAAGGAAAGTCGTCAGCAAGACATTCCAATAGCTGGTCATTTCCACCAAGCTCATTCTCCTCATTTACACATGTCTCGTCATCATCCAAATTTAAAGTAGCGAAAGGTGGTTCGATACTCTCCCAACTTATGTCATCTCCATCAAGAAGACCGGGTTCTTCACAAATCCATTCATTCAATAGATCAATGTTGTCAAGGCTAATGGGATCTAAAGCATCTCTTGTTCTGCTCATATTCCTACAAAGAATAAACACGAAAGAAATTAAAAAATTAATAGCAATGTAATAGAAAATAATTACTAATATAATATTGATATTTTACTTACCTCTGTTGAATCTTTAGATTATAGCGAACAAATACTAAATCGTTTAATCTCTTGTGCTTTCTATTAGATTTTCTCCGAAATGGTTGCTGGGTTATATAATGAGGACGAACTTTCTTAAATTTTGGAACAATTTATAAATGCAAACAGTTTATAAATGCTGCTAGATATTATTTTTCGTCTCATCACATGCTTATTAATTTCTGAAAATTTTCTGGATCTAACTCCTTTTGTCATTATTCAAGGATTCAAGGATTTTGTTCCTTCAAAGTACCACTCTTTGTACGAGCATTATCTTGAAGGAAACATCGATACACTCGGCAATCAGAGTAAGTAATTCTTCTCTTTCAGCACGTAACATAATCATTCAGAATAAGGGACCCCGCTTGGTTTTATATTTAATTGCCCATTAGTCTTATAGTGAATACATGATTTGGTTTATTGTTTTCATGGCAAGTATAGATGCGTAATGCATTGCCTTTTCTTATCCATTTTAACACCTGACGGTGTTTTATCCTTTCACGCTGTCTAAACGCACTGCAAATGGTTAAATATCACTTCAAATGTGTATCTGATAATTCTACTCCATGTATGGAGTGTGATTAACTTGGAAGGAGAAGGAACAATCCCACTCAGCTTTGGTTTGTTGCCAGTTATAGATGCATTGATTTCTTAGTTGATTTTAATTTATCTTTTGTCAGTAATATAACTCAATTTCTGAAAGTACTAACAACATCTCTCTACGCAGGGTTTTTTAAAGGAACATCAATCAATATCTTTTGACTTCAAATTGTATTAAATTCGCTTGAAAAGGTTAGTGTAATTTGTTGATTGTGTCATTTGAGTATGAATATCGATTTAATGCATATTTTTGTGTTGCTCCTATGTGTTTTGGTGTTATGTGTTTCATGTTTTGTTAAGTATTTGTTGGTTTTTTTGTTTTTTTTGTCTCTTATTATTGTCATATTGATTAGTTTTTACCAACAATACTTATTGACGACAATCCAATTGTTGTAGGATGTCTAAACGTCCAGCTATATTACAATATTCCAGAAGTGATAGGTCCGCATCCAGAGCGAATAGAACTCCATCTACCGTGGATAGGAACGCATCATCTTCTCACCAACCCGAGCCTGATCAAGTACATGATTATTATACACACCGAGTTGCAAGTACATTTCCTCATCAAGAGGATCATCTGCGTTTAAATGCACATGAAGCTTTCGGGTTTCAAGATTTGTTAGCAACACAAGGTGTCCCGCGAGATGATACAAACATGTTCAGAGAATTTAATGTACATCATCAAGGTTATGCGGGAGGAGTTGGAGATGAAGTTGATGAAGATGGTAGTGATGAGAGAGAATTCGATGAGTCAAGAGAAGGTAGTAACATGCGATGTTCAGAGGATCCAGATTGCCTCCATTCAATCCATGGTTCAAACTATTCTCGAACCAGTGTAAGCATTAAACGGAAGAGTTTTGACACGGCAATCGATCCAGTGTCGGGAAAAAAAGAACTCAGTTTGTATGGAACATCCGAGTAAGTATAATATTTTTATTACATAGTTATCATTTGTGTCATTATTGTTCCATGAACGCTTGTTACTTTAATTTTTCAGGTTCAATAACGCTTCATGTGGCAGAGAAATCGGAATAATTTTGAGAACTAATTTCAAGGGGCCATTGCACTCTTGGAATAAGGTTGATGCCATGTGTAAAGATGAACTGTTTAAGGAGTTCAAGGTATGTTTTTCTGTTAACTATTTTTGAGGGAGATTTGACAATCATGTTTAACAGTAGTTGAATGATTATTGAGAATTGATTTGCCTTGTTTGTTTAGTAGTTTGGAAATTGAAGGGAAAGATAATTTATATGGATTTATGATTTGGGTCTTATGACGAGTTCTTGATTTGGATTTTTGCTGTTCTGGGGATGCTATGAGGTATCTGGCTTAGTAAATGCTAGGTGTAGATGGTGTTGAGCAGTTTCTTCCTTTGGTTTTGGTTGTGGTATAAATATGTGTTTTGACTTTCCTGTTTTCAAGCACACTTGATCGATTATAATGTATTATTTTAGCATGGAGCTCCAATGTAGTTTATGCTTCCTTGCATCAGTGGAATTTTGATGCAACTTGATATAACTAGATGTTTTGCAAGTGATTGGCACGAGATACTAGTTTTTTGTTAAATGATGAGGTTGTTTGAGATTTGTGTGTTTATGTTAACATTTATTAATTGTCATATGTATGTGATAGAAAAAATATGCCTTCCCCGAAGAAGATGAAGCAATTGTTCGTAAAATATGGGAAGATAAAGCTCGAACTTCCTTGAACCAACAATTGACAAGAGCTCGAAATAAAGCTATGTCAATAATAGGTACCACAAATATCATCGATTGCCTGGATAAAGGACCTGTTTGGATCCAAAATGAAGATTGGAATACGATGATCAACGATGTTTGGTCTACCGATAGATTTTGCAAACGATCCAAAACAGCAAAACAAAATCGATTGAAGCAAACAGATGGGAAAATAAGTACCCATTCTGCTGGATCTGTGTCATTTGCATCATATCGAGCTAGTATGGTACGAAATGTTGTTGTTCAACACTTGTAATTTAATTTGTTTAATATTTTTGTTGCTAACTTTTTTTTTCATGTTCGTAGCAAAAACTGGCCGGGAGGAAAGAACTTCCCTGGGATGAGGTCTTTTCTGCTTTGCATCAAAAATCAAATGAGACCGGCACATTTGTAGATAACCGGTCTAAAATAGTGGTGGTAAGTACTTATATTTTATTTTATATATATATGAAATATCATTCATATTCAAATTAATATATTTTGACATGGACTTGTCTGTTTCCAGGAAAAATATAGAAATGAGATGGTTGCAAGATATGGACCTGATCAGGACAATCATCCCTCATTTGATGGAGCAGCTTGGTGTGAGGCTTCAGGGGGAGTAAGCAAGGGTCGAGTATATGGTGCACCCCGTATGCCTAAATCTAAAGTTGATGTGAGTTCTTCTTCACATACCTACTAGGTAAATTCATCATATCCAAGCACAACAACTAATAGACGGTATCAAGAGCAATTGGATAAAATGGAAAATAAAATTTCTTCCATTGAAGATTGTCTTAAGCTCTTGGTAGGACATATGGGTCTAAGTATGCCAACACCTGTGGCTCCGTCGATGCCAACACCTGTGGCTCCGTCGATGCCATCACCTGTGGCTCCGTCGATGCCATCACCTACAATGGCACTAGGATATCGACCTCGACCTCAACCTCAACCTCAAATGCCATATAATGGTCCATCTTCCTCTCATCAACAACATCGTAGATCATTTCCGCCTTAAACACTTTTAAAATATGTATTTTTAATTTCATGTTTATTTACTTAGTCATGTAAATATAATCGAATCTGTAGTGTATTAAGGTGGAAACGTTTATTTACTTAGTCATGTAAATGTAATCGAATCAGTAGTGTATTAAGAATTTTAATTTATAATAAATTTTATTTCCATCATATTTATGTTATTTTCAATATTAATAATATTTCAATATTTGCTAGTGCTTTTAAAAGATTTAGTTGTAATTAATTAAAATTAAAATATATTAAAAATAGATTTTAAATATATAAATATTTAAATAATATTCCTGCCGTTGCAATTGCAACGGCAGGTCCGTTGCAATTGCAACGGTCATCCCGTTGCAATGGCAACGGGCTCGCCGTTGCAAACCGTGTATTTGCAACGGGATAAATTGCATCGGGTCATCCGTTGCAAATTATTTTGCAACAGATGACCCGATGCAAACGAAATTTGCGGCGACTTGTTTCTAACGGATTGCGCCCGATGCAAATGCCGTTGCAAATATTAATTTGCAACGGATTTCTTTGTAATTTGCAACGGATCAAGCCGTTGCAAAACGCCCCCTTTTTTTGTAGTGCCGGCATTGAATATGTTTATAATGAAAAGATACAAAAATCAACCCCAAAGATTTCCAATTCTGGGATGTTTTATCTTTATCATAACATCGTAATATTCACCAATGAAAATAATAATTTGAAAGCAATTAAATTAAACATGGAGAAAGCATCACAAAGAAAAAGGAGTAGAGAAAGAAAATCGTATACACGTTGAAATCAAGGGGCAATTGAAAAGGGTAATCAAAATTGCCAATCTTGGCATTTCCAGACCGTAAAGCTGTTATATGTGCTTTTCAGAGACAAATCTATCTTGCCTTGAGCCAAACCTCTAGCATGTGCAAACCATTTTTCTTGCTTGTTTGTGTGTATCCCCCCGCCCTCGTTAACAAAATCTCCCTAGAATTTGCTCATGCATACTACTATAGTATTCTCTAGCTACCTCCATGGCTGCATATATATATATATATATATATTAATGCAAGAAAATTAACACCCAATTGGACCCCAGCAACTTGTATTATTGTGGGTTCGAAACGGTCGTAAAGCTAGGGCATTGTGGTCATAGAAATCAAATCAAGGGATGGAGGTAGCTTGGATCATTGAGACCACTTTGTACTGACCTCATCGATCTTTATTATTTTATTCCATATAGTTTGCATTGGTTTCCAAAGGACAGTGTGCAAAATTACATAAATAGGCTACAGAATTTTGTTCACTTAAATGAAATAAATATCATCGTATTTACAACACAACACACATGTTAAGAAAAATATAGTGTTTTGCTTCCAATAGTTAATGCTGCTGATTGAAAAAGTCAGTTTGGACATCCTGACTTTTAAAACCTAGAAAACCCAAAAAAAAAGAGTTTTATGGCCTGCAAGAGTTCATATATATTAGCCAAGTTGTAATAAACTTATTGCATTTTGTTTTTCTCTAATTTATTTCTAGTCGTTAATTATTGTCCTCGTTTTTATTTTCTTGTTGACAAAATGCAGAGGATACCATTTTATTCTTTTTTTATATAAAAAAACATTGAATAGTCTTACAAGAAAGTAAAAAAATATATAAAACATTGAATAGTCTTACAAGAAAGTAAAAAAATATAAAATATTGATGAGTAAAATGAGGACGTGAAGAAGTAGAGAAAGAAAAGCAAGAAACAATAGCGACCCCTCTCTCCCTCCCTCTCTCCCTCTCTCTCTCAATCTATTAAGCCTCCATTCTTTTACTTTATTTTATTGTTGAGCTTCACCTCTCCCTCTCTCTTTCTCTCTACACTCACTAGCGCTAAGTGCTGCTAAAGAGGAGCCAAAAGAAAGAAAAGGAGAGAAAGAGAAAGAAAGAGACGACAGACAGAGGACAGCGCGTATAGAGATTAGATAGATAGATAGAGAGAGATTGATAAACAAATGAATTTACCAAGATTTCAGTACCACAGAAGAGAATACGATGTCTGAAAACTCCAACAGGTACTTACTTGTGTGTGTGTTTATATATATATCAGTATGATAACAGTGAAATATTTATATAAATAAAAACAAAGATTAACCAGATAAAAGCTCCCACAAAGACCCATTTGATAATTGTTGCTCCTTCTTTCTTTCTTTCCCTCTCACTCAAACTTAATTTGTTGGTTTTTAGGATGTTAGTTTCTTGATATGTTGAGTTTAAGATAATGTTAATTTCTTGTTTGTCTCTAACTGCTCTATATGTAGCAGATTTGATTGACAAGAGGAAGAAAATAAGTTGGTGGTGGTGCTACAAATTAAGAAGATAATTGGAAGAGATGATGATCATCATCTTCAAGTTATTGATATGGGGATAGCTACACCTCCGTTCCCTCCAATTCTCCCTCACTCGAAGACTCACCAGCAAATCCCTCCAGACATTAATTCCAATCCTTCAAATCATAACTCTATGTCCCAAGATTACCATCAAGGTATTTTTTCCTTCTCCAATGGTGGTTTCGAGAGATCCTCCGTATCTCACCAAGAACATAATCAACAGCAGCAGCAGCAGCACGAAATAGCCCAGCAGATCCGCAGAGGTAAGCTTAGAATCCAATCAGACTATGAACCACCCCCACCGGCATTAGTAGGTATTGGACAAGGAGAAGAAGAAGAATCAAGTGGCCTTCCGGTCTACGAAACTGTCGGCATGTTATCAGAAATGTTCAATTTCCCTCCTGCTGGTGGACCAACGGCGGCAGTTGATTTGTTGGATCAGCCTGTACAGTCCAATTACCGGACCCAGCCACGACAACAGCAATCGGCGACTACCAACGATTGGTATAACAGAAACAACAGGCAAAGTATGACGGTAGGAGGTTTGGGGATAGGTGATTCCAAGAATCATAATAATAATAGTAGTAACCGTGACACTCCGGCTCAACATCAGCATCAAATTTCAGGCTTTAATGCAAATTCAGCTGCAGCCATGCAGCTTTTTTTAATGAACCCATCACAACCCAGGTCACCACAATCTCCTTCTCCTTCTCATAATCAGACCCCTCATTCAGCTTCTTCTACACTTCACATGTTATTACCAAATCCTTCAAGCTCTCTTCAGGGGTTTAGTGCTGTATCAGGAGGAGGTTTTGGTGCTACAAGTGTTATTTCTCCACCACAATTCACTTGGGTCTCTGATAGTTCTCATGAAGGAGGAAATACCGGTGCTCCACTCAATAATCCAAGTGAAATTATTGGTGTTGTTGAAGGACAAGGACTTTCTTTATCATTATCATCATCTTTGCAACATTTAGAGGCAGCAAAAGCAGAAGAATTGAGGATGGGAAGTGGTGGGTTATTGTATTATAATCAAGGAGCCGGTGGATCATCTTCTGCTCAATATTACAGCAAGAATTCGGGAGGCCACCAAAACCATCAAGTATTACATTTACAAGGAGGAGAGGGACAAAATCACCACCAAGTTCAAGTTGGTTTTGGTTCATCATTAGGAGTGGTGAATGTTTTGAGGAATTCAAAGTATGTGAAAGCAGCACAAGAGTTGTTAGAAGAGTTTTGCAGTGTCGGAAGAGGTCAGTTCAAGAAAAGCAAATTTGGTAGACAAAACACAAACCCTAGTTCTAAAAACAATCCCGGTGGTGGTGGTGGCGACGGCGGTGGAGGTGGTGGCGGTTCTTCTTCTTCAACTATAGATCTCCCTCATATGTCAGCTGCTGATAGAATTGAGCATCAAAGAAAGAAGGTCAAACTGTTGTCCATGCTTGATGAGGCATGTAAATCTTTCTCTCTCATTTTTTCTTTCCATACCTTCTCTCTCCCTCAAGAGTCAAGACTCAAGACCCTTTTTTATTTTCTTGGTTTGTTTATTTTAGTGCATCGATGATTTTCTAAATCACTCGGACAAACAAAAAATTACGGCAAGCCTTTTCAACAACATTATAAAATACTCAAAAATCCCAAGTAGATCGAGAAATGCCGGCTAACCCTTGTGCAATACAATAGGATTACGTGAGATCATCTAGTTGATAGAGTTAGATTAGTCATCATATTATTTATTTTCTGAAACTTTTATTTACACATAGATTGGAATGGTGGTGGGTTTGGTATGGTAAAAAATAAAAAAAAAATCATGAAAGTCTACTATTATTAGAGGTATCTGTGTCCAGCAAGAAGCGAGCGACGTTCCTCCAGACTGGGAAGACGACTGGTAATCCACCATGTTACACGTAAGGGAAGTTGTTGTGAAGCTAAAAGAGTGGTAGCCATTAAAGTAATAATATTGCAGAGAAATAAAGGCATTGATATTTTATCTTTAGTTGACCTTGGCAGCGAGGGGCGTTTTCCTTTTCTTTTCTCCTTTTGTTTTTATTTTGTTTATGCATTACACAAGCAAGCCTGTCAATTGGCTGTATTTGGGGTGAGACAGTAACGAAAGAAACACCAGGGACATTCTATGCTGCTACTATTTACAATCATTTCAGCACTGCACCAGCCATTGATTGATGCATTTATTCTTCTCCTTTCTCTTTCTCTCCTACGCGGGTTTGCTCTGAGAAGTCTAGCCAGTCAAATATCTATGTATTTTTTGGGTGTCGTTTGATTGTCTTTCACATGACTTAGTATTCTAATGGTGTCACCTCTCCGTACATACACAGCTGTAATATATTTGCAATGTGACAAGGTAGTGAAAACAGCCTAGAGTTTTGGTTTAGGGATCTGCTTAGCATTCTTTTCATACTTAAATACTCATTCATGGTTTCTTTATTCCTTACAGAAATTCAAGTTAGGATTGATGAAATCTAATCCTTGTATTTATATATTTAATTTTTCGGTGTACAATATTATTGCAGGTGGATCAGAGGTACAACCATTATTGTGAGCAGATGCAAATGGTAGTGAACTCATTTGATCTGGTAATGGGTTTTGGCGCAGCGGTTCCGTACACTGTCCTTGCCCAGAAGGCAATGTCAAGGCATTTTCGGTGCCTGAAAGATGCAATTTTAGCGCAATTGAAGCATAGCTGTGAGCTACTTGGAGAGAAAGATGGTGCCGGGACCTCAGCCATAACAAAAGGAGAGACACCAAGGCTCAAGTTATTAGAGCAAAGTCTCAGACAACAAAGAGCCTTTCACCAGATGGGGATGATGGAACAAGAAGCTTGGAGACCCCAGAGAGGCTTGCCTGAACGATCTGTCAACATTCTAAGAGCCTGGCTTTTTGAGCATTTTCTCCACCCGTACGCTACTTATACCTCTACTTCACTATAATCAAGAAAATTATCATAATCAAGAAAGTTGAAAAATAAAAGTTGAATTCACCATATCATCATACTTTCTGATAGATACCAACACAAGATCCAAGTTCTTTTGTTTTATTCTCTAGCATTTTGTCCATAATGTGATTAAGGGAGCAGTAATGCAGTGTCCTTGGATGTTGTCTCTTCAGCAAAAAAGCTGTCAAAGGGTTTTTATTTGCCCGCTGCTTTTCCCCCTTAAACCTAAGTTCCCTCCTCCTCCATTTGCAGACCTCGGAAAATATTAGCTAGTGTGTGAAAGAAAAAGAAACAAAAACTTTATTAAAGCTTAATTAACTGACTGCCTTTTCCTTTCTCTCTCTTTCGCTATGTGAAAATCACAATTTTCTTGACAAATAATATACAGAAAATAATAAGAGAGATCTATGAGCGCAGTTGTACGTACCCCGGCCCCTAAACTTCTTTGATACCTCTACTACTGCCTGCTACAAAATACTGCTCATCTTTTCTTCTCTTAGACTCTCACGCATCGAGTAATATGGTACTTGCTCATACTTTCTTGTCCCTTTCTGGTCTTTTTCTCAGGTATCCAAGCGATGCAGATAAGCATCTGTTAGCTAGACAGACTGGTTTATCGAGAAATCAGGTTAGTCCTTCTCTCTGTCTCTGTCCATCTCTTTCTCTAAATATATACCTTTTTGATCGTATCTTTTGCAAAACAACAAGTATACCTGATGAGGTAGAACGAGTGGGAGAGATCAGTACGTGTGCTCTTTCACGTTTCAGGGTAGGGTACTGTTCATGTAACAAGAAAACGGGATTCTAAAAAACGAAGAAAAAACAAGAAGCGACCGTGATTGAGTTGAGTAGATTTGTAAATTTGCATGGTTTAGGGTTTACTTTCTCTGGTTTCTCTCTGTTAGAGAAAGACACACATATGTTACCCATAAGGGTTCCTTAAATTTTAAATTTACTGATGTCTTTGGATTCTCTTAAAAGTTTGAGGAACATAGATTCTGAAGTGGACACAATCAGTGAAGAAACCCTAGGGAGATAGTATTATTTAAGAGCACAGACAAAGTACACAAGAGCTGAGACATGGGAGTTTGCAGCTTTGATTCTCTCTCTACGTCTCTCTCCCAACAAATGACACCACATACGTACTATCCACCCCCCGCGACGAAGAGCCATTAAAGACAGTGGAAAAAAAATGGATTTTTAACCCTTCTTACTGTTTTATTCACTGCCACGTGTTTTGGGAACTCCATCTCCTTGTTTCTCTTCTGATTAATTTAACCCTATAAAGCTTAAGGTAAAGATGGGTTCCAACTTGACTTTTTTCTTTTTTCGGTTGTATTTTCTTAGCAATTTTTTAAAAGTATTTCTATAGATTAGAATCTACTCATACTCTTATGACATTTTAAAATTAGTAGTAGATAAATGAAAAGTATGCATGCATGTGTTATTGAATTATTCATGGCAATCGATACCGTCAAGTGATCCAACAGGCTAGATTGAATTCCACTATTATTGTCTGTTATAATAATATTACTGTATTTTATAGCTGTTTCAGTATTGTTTTTTTAATAATTATCTCAAAAAGATATCCTAGTTAGTAACTAAAATTGAGATTTTCAATTTAAGGAATATTTCTAATCTGAATTATGTCTTCGTTAAAAAGAAGAAAAAAACAATTATGGTATAATGTTTTAATTTAAAGAATAGTTCACTAAACATCCTTTTGAAGCAAAATTATTGAAAGCATTACATGTGGAAAGAATTGTGCGTATTTTTGACCCTGTAACAATTATCTTTCATTGATCTTGTAAGATATTTGGAAGAGGTTAATTAAATGAACTAGGTTTATAATCCATATTACTCTATGCACTGTTTAGGTGTCAAACTGGTTCATCAATGCCAGGGTTCGGTTGTGGAAACCCATGGTTGAAGAAATGTACCAGCAAGAATCCAAAGAAGAAGAACCACCAGGGCCAGAAGATAGAGAAAGGAAGCCAGCCACCAGCAGCACCAACAGTGGGCTCGCACAAACACCAACGCCTACTACAACAGCGACAGGATCATCAGCACCAGCTGCCACAACTACTAGCACACGATCAGGCAAAAGATCCGAAATCAATGCCAATGAAAACGACCCTTCACTCCTTGCCATCAATAGACAATGTTTCTCGGAAAACCAAGCTAAACTCTCCACCTCCTCCTCCACCACCATTATTGCACCGGCCAATATCGCCTCCACCACAGAGGTGGCACCACAACCTCATGACGGACAATCGTTCCATGACTTCGCTGACGATACATGTCGCCATGGCAGCATTGTTACAGCTGATTATGGGACCACATCCGGCGATGCAAACACTGGAGCTGACCACATCGGGTCTACACTTATACGGTTCGGGACCCCTGCTGCTGGAGATGTGTCTCTCACTCTAGGGCTACGCCATGCAGGAAACATGCCTGAGAAAAGTCCTACTTTCTCTGTTAGAGATTTTGGGGGCTGTTAATTAAAATCAATTAATCATAAACTTTTATATAGTACATTCCAGAGAAAATAATCCTACTTTCTGTCTTTTCTTTTTACTTCCATTCTATGAAGAAACAGATACATAAAATGAGATGAAAACGTATAGCATATTGAAGTTAGCTAGCTGTACGGATTCCATTGTAATTGTATAGTAGATTGTTTTGCATTTTTCAGCCTTTCTTGTTTTCTTTTCTTAATTATTTGCGTCTTTAGTTAAGATTTTGTACCCTTTTTTTTTAATAGAATGACAAAACAATCAAATCATATATTTTAAGAGAGGAAGGTAATGTGGGCAGACAATTTTTTTATTCTTTAAAGATATTATAGATGTCTGCCTTTTCTCTCTTCCACACGTTGTTGCAATTCCAATCCCTTTTTTGCAAGAGAACACCACCACCCAATGGATGAAGAAGGATAATATATAAATACATAAGTCTCAGCGGTGCCAGCTTGGGACTAAAAAAATTATTCATTTTATGGTTTCAAGTTTGAGACTTGTGATTACTAATATGATAACCACTGAAAACTTACATGGTCGCTAATTTCAGAATTCATGAGATTAGTCGACCTGTGCCAAATTGGCTCGGACACCTATATTAATAAAAAAAGATAATACATAATTATGTGCATATAAAAACTTTTAGATTTCATTTAATAATGACAAAACCTAGAGATGAGCTGTATTTATCTAGGATATACTTTTCTGAGTATTATGATTGTGTAGTGAAAGCTACTGGTTTCGTGATTGATACTTGTTATGAAACGATGTGGTTGAAGCTATAGAGACGGATGCTAAACTTGATTTTAAAGCACATAACTATATTAAGCTACGAAGTTAGGTCTCTTTCCTCTCGGTTTCATCTCAACTACTTTTTTCACATGTAATGATTTTCAATTTAGCATAACTATATATATATATATATATATATATTATGTCGTAAGAAGCTTAGTACAAGTTTAGGAAAACGTACAAAATATGAGATATTAATAGTCTATCCTAATTGGTCAAAGTTTAAACAAGAATGAAAATAAACATAAAATTTAGAATTATAAAAGAGCTACATAGAAAAAAGAGATAAATTGTAAAACTAGAATTTCTAAATTAGGGTAATATGAATATATAATGCGGGCTGAATCATAAAAAGAATTGAAAATAGGTTTTCAATATGTATTTTAAACTTGAAAAGAGAACCTAATTAATTATTGAATTTGTCATCCGCATAAGGATCGAGACCTCTCAATTACATTTTTGCATGAATAAGATTTGCGTCAATCGCACACTCGAATCAAAATTTAAGACTTGAAAAAGAAGCAATGTGTGTTTCTATCTTATGATTTATGTTTATTAAATAGACTACCTTATAATTAATATTTATTAAACAAAATGAGATATGTTTATTAAATAGACTACCTTGTGATTAATAGTTATTAAATAGAATGGCAGTAGTACGATTTGAACTCGTGAACGTTTAGTTAATAAAGCTTTGTACTATATCAAAGATCCATCCCAAGCCAATAACTTACTTTATTAAGTGTGGCCCTAATATGTAATTTATATTTTTTCTATATTAGTCAAAAAAATAAGCTCTATTATTTTTAAAGCGAACTTTATTTTCCCCCTATCTATCTTAAAAACTAGAGGTTCTTTTGTTCTTTCATTGTTTTTTCTTATTATAATTCTTTCATACTCACCCATCATGACTACTCCTACGATTAATGATGGTGTGGTTATTGGGAATACAAAGGTTAATTCCTTAGAATTATCAACACTATATATACAGGATGTCTTTTCGTTGCCTACTCTAAAGAAACATTACGATACCAATTTATGGAGTGAGTTTTGAATGCACAAAATAAAATTAAGGGTCGAAAGTGCTAGGGATTTATTTCAAGTTCAAATTTCACACTTGAGAATTCCAATTCTAAATAATACAAAGCATGGGAAGATGACAATCGTATGATCAAATCATGGCTACTCAATTTGATGAACAAAGACATCAGATTCATTTTCTTATGCTTGTTTATAACATAGAAAATTTAAGGTATGGCTAAGCAAACATATTTAACCATTGAAATACTTCAAAATCATATAAGTTATATTATGAGGTGAACTTTGTTTGTCAAAAGATGGTTCTATTATTTCTTATTGAGGAAAATTACATAAATTATAGCAAGAGATTGATGATGTAGATGATGTTGTAAAGTGACATTAAGATATATACCACTAAGGTTATTCTCAATGTGTTTGTATTTTTTTGGCTAGTTTGAACTCATCATTGGATGAGGTATGTAGATAGACACTTGCCATTATACCTCTTCTAGATCTTCAAGTCACTTATGTTATGGTTTGTGATGAAGACAACCGTCATAATGTTATGACGGGTGGAATATCTATCGATGGCACTACTATAGCCACTTAACGAATTTCTACACAAAAATATACCAAGAAAAGGACATGAAAATATAGTCACTATAATGGTGACAACCTTGTTGTTAATACATGTTTTAAACTTCATGGTTATCCGTGGTGACATATCAAAAAAAAAACTTTGTCAACACTTCACAGCACTCATCAATGTCCATCTGTTGTGGGATTGGTTAAAAAACTAGTATGATTAGTATTGCTTTTACCTCTCTTTTTTATATGAAAAATAGTGTGTGCATAATTGACACAAATATTATTGATCATATTACTTGTGATTCTTTAAAATTTAGTCTTTTATTCCCTCCACATTCTACCTTAGCTATTACTAATACCAATGGTGTGTCATCACTTGCTACTGATGTTGGTAATGTTTTTTTTATCGTTATCTGTATCTCTCCCTAATATGCTATATATTCCATCACTTATATGTAATCTACTTTTCATTAGTGAGATAACCAATGTCTTTATATGTAATCTAATACACTAAATGATCATTTTTTAGAAGAATATAATAATTTATCTTTATAATGAATTGTACTATATTATTTTAACTAAGTCTTTTCACTTAGCTCTTACAATAAATATCTTCTCATTTCATGAGCTGATTTGAGAAATTAACTTGAGACTCGAAATCTAAACTAATCTAATTTTTCATTTGAATCAGACAAGATATTAATCTAACCAAACTCAATTTAATGATCTAGTTTATCTAGTCAATTTTAGTTCAAAATTCAATTGGAAAATATCTTGTAAAAGAACTCTTATTATAATAAAAATAATATATTCATAAACCAGTGATTCATCATCTTTTACAAGTCAATCCCAATATCGGGACGTTAAGTATACCTTTATATACTTATAGAAGTAAATGGTAGGTTTCGATACCTTGCCTCCTAAGCAACATCAATTAGAAACAATGGTTTCTTAGAGTCCACAACAATAATGTATAAAGCAACAATAACCCTCTACCTAATATGTTACTTTTCTTTGGAGGAAAAACATGCCTTACATTTGAATTTGCATAGGTCTTTCGCTGCGACTATCATGTTCCTTTTGAATTAAACTATGTATTTACATGGAAGAAAACTCTAAAAGAAATAAAATATATTTTGGGGCACTTGTATGATATGATGTAGCAGCGGTTAAATCGTTATCTTGATAGGAAAAGTACAAACAATATGTGTGAGCACCTCAATGTTTCAATCATGGATACAAATATTAAAGCAGAAATGTCATTTTCTTCTGTGTAAACGTTCTTCGACTGTGAAAGTTGCGTAAAAAAAAATACTCTTCAAAATATTTAATTAAACGGAGAATATATATGGATATGACTTACTTTTGCTAATCTTTTGATAGTTGTTTCATTAAATGTATTATAAAAATTGCTTTGGAGGAGGTTTGAGCAGAGTTCATAAACATCTGGGCAAGGATAGTCATCAATATACAGAGTTGATAAGTACCCCTGAATGGTTTCTTTGTCTTATTTGAACTCATAAATTACAAATTCAATGTGAAGAAACAGACAATATATAAAATGATATATTATGGTATTTATATATGGATGTGTGTTTTTTTATAAAAAATAATAATAATAATTAAAACAAGGCAAATAGAAAAGAAGTATCCCTACCAAAATATAATAACTTGGACGGGCCCCCTACCTCAAGAAATTGCTAGATTGAAAGCTACCCCTCAGATACAATCCAAGGGACTGTCTACCAGCAACCAGATACCTTAACATGGGGCCCACATTGGGAAATGGACAGAGGAACACACATGATGAAGAGGTCATTTCTATCTTTTATAATTAATATAGATATCTAGGTCAACTTGCTTGTAATTTAATTAATTTTTCAATTTTTGAGTTTCTTTCTTATCATGGGCCGCCCCATTCATCTAATAGTTGATGGCAATTTTACAGACTTCATTTACAAATAAATTGAAATGATTGAATGCAGAAGTAGGGTAGGGTTTCTTGTAGATGGGCTCCTCTAATTCAATCCAACTGGGAATACTGCTAGTTCTTGGATTGGATATGGAGTAATTTATAGACATGTGTTATTATGTGGATTGGATCAAGAGTAATTTATAGACATGTGTTATTATGTGGATTGGATCAAAAACACACGAGCATAAGAAAATATTCAAATTATTATGCATATATTAAAAGAAAATGGTTTTTTACAGTAGAAATGATACAAATATATTTAGCAGAAAATGATTCTTCTCTTAATAACTCATAAATAAAACACAAAAACATAGTTTTTTTTGTTTTTTATATGTTTATTAGTACATAAAAATAAATAAATAGACCTTAAATCTTAATAATACATATTTGTCTCATGTTTTTAAAATATTATTTATGTTTTTTATATGTAAAAACAATAATTGCAATAGTGTTTCATAATCTAAATTAACTAATTTTACATGACATGTAAATTTAGTCTTTCTATAAACTACCTTTATTTGGACATATTAAAAAAATGTTAAATGATAGGCCTTGTATATCCCAAAAAAAAACATTTTCCTTTGCTTTTGGGATATTTGTCCTTTCACATGGAGCATTAGTCATTAATACAATATTTAGGGGTATAATTGTATTATATTTTTTTTAAATATAGTAAATTGACAAGTATACTATTGCAATCAAAAATTAAAAACATAGGGTTAGGATCCTTCTAGTCTTTTCTTTTAAGATTTTTATAATTACTAGGGTATTCAATGGTATTTTTATCTTTTAATATCTATTACAAATTGTTTAATTCTAAGACATTATTGGTGTGTGCAATGCACATGTCATTGTCTAGGAAGCGCTCATGCTCTTTAAAGAACAAGTGTGATGTCTTTTGGTGGCATAATTTATTTTACGGATACTCACCTCATCCTATGTTTTTTGGTGCAATGTATGTTGATGATAATGGGTGATTTGTCATTAGTCAACCCTTTTTTTCTCTTGTTGTTGATATTTTAACTTTACTCTTTATTCTATCAATTTTTATTTTTTGTTCATGGTCTTTTTGTTAAAATTTTGTTTGTTTTCAATTAAATTATGTGATTTTAATTTGTCATGTATAAGTTTTTCCAATTTAGCCCTTCTTTTAATTTCAACTTTTTTTCTTGGCCTTTTAGAAAAAGTTTTGATGTTTTCAACTTTAATTCAATCTAAATTTACATTGTAAATATGTAAAACACGATAAACTAATCCATTTTCCTGAAAACTTGCATCATTTTTAAAATGACCCGCCTAAAAATCATTATAAGCTAGAAACAAAAACCTAGAGAAATCTAATCTAAATTTAGAATCCACATCAATCCTCTAAAACAAGCACCATGATAAACACAAAATAAATACGAACAAAAAAAAAGAGTGAATGATGTACAACTTCCGCACATCTCTCACGGCTAATAAGTTTGATCTATCATGTAGTAAGTATGAATAATTATAAAACTTTGGTCATCTTACTTTTTAATGATATCATTTTGGTCCTTTAATATTTCAAAAATTCAATTGTGATAAAAAAAAATATTTTCTTATGGTTTGACAAAGGTAAGAGAAAACACATGAAATATGATGGATGAAAGAGACTCTTGTTTAACAATGATTTTACAAAGAAAAAGTATTAATTTTGTTGTTGTGATTTATTCAATAAGGAGATTTTGTCTTATAACTTCCTTTACCTTTAACTTGCTTGAGATTGTAAATCTAAGCTTGAGAAGTGTCTTGGTTTTAGGTTGATTTTAGTTTTTTAGCCTATTTTTCGGGATATTTAAGATCATGGATAGAATTATCAATGTGTGTAATGTATTTTCAACTTGTTCTATGTGAATAACAAGTTGAAAATAAAGATTTTTAGGAAAAAACAACCCTTAGGCTAGATTTTTGGTGACTTTTTTATCGCATCAAATTGGCTTAACAAACAATGTATCATTAGTCATACTAGACAATATGTTACATGTTCATTTATTTTTTTGAAAAAAAATAAGGAGCATACAACAAGTCATTAGCCCCTTAATAATAATAATAAAAAATACATCTCAAATGCATCAAAATAAGGGCCTTATTATTCATCTTTTTTTTTATTTTAAGAAGTTTTTATTAAGTCTTTATGATGTGTTTTTATTTGTTTATATTTACTTTTTAATTTTAACTTTATTTTTGGGTATTCTTTCTCAATAGCACTATTTAATTTTTTTTTCCACTTTATTCCTAGAAACAATTATTAAATATAAACAAGTATCTATAGCCACATCTATCTCTAAGCGTTTCAATTTAGTCTATGTTTAAATATGGTTTAGTTTTTACTTGGTTTCATATAAATTATGATATTTTTTTCAAATATTTGATATTTTATTTCTTTGATTTTATTTAATCGCTTTCATGTAAATGTTTCTATCATTATTTGATGGAATAAAAAAAAAATCTAAGAAGCATAGTTATTGAACATAATTATGTACATGACACATGATGCAAAATGAAATATCTTCACCTATATTTCTCTCTATTTTTCTAGCATAGTCTTTAGTTATAGTTAACAGAAAATTTTGTGATTATTGCCACAAATAATTATTGATTAAATTAAAAAACTTATTTTAAAAAATAAAATTATGAAACAACTAGGTATATGATCCAATGTTTTAAGAGTAAGTATCTCTTGATTTTTCCAGTTTAGTTTTTAGTTATTGTTAATGATTTTTTTAATGTATAGTGGCATAAGTAAATCTCAATTTATTTAATTGAATGTTTTATATATATATATATATATATATATATATATAAAAGAACATCCCATTCCCATTAATGCAGGAAGCTTAATTATGCTCAAACGTGGCATGCATAGCTATGGAAGCTTTATTTAAAAACTAGCAATTTATGTATTTTTATGAAAAGAATATCCATAACAGGGGAGAGCTGAAAAATAGATGGAAATAATAAAAACCTACACTTTCCACTAAGCTCAGGAGGCACCAATTTTAGCCATTCCATACAAAAAGAAGCCAAGATACACTTATGAATGTCCTCTTTTATGGATGAAAATGTATCAACGAAATGAGAATCAACACTGGCCACTTGCCGGGACAGCTAGATGAAATTTCATCAAGAAGATGATTGTAGCTCCAATGACTACAGACCCCCGGCTCCATTGCTTGGGACTTGACCAAAATCTTGTCAGCGTGATACCAAATCCACTGAGGCAGCTACTTACAATTTGATCAGACAATGAATGACAGCCACAATACCCTTGAAAACACATCCGAATCTGATTCTCATGTCGGGTTCGCCGCATCCCATTATTTCATGAAGGAGAGGACATGGTGTGCTTTAAGATTTAATACAGGCGGCCTCGGCACTTTGAAGCTCCGCAATGGCAAGGATATCCTTCTCCAGGTAGCAGCTCATAACGATAGTTGTATGTCAGTTCTTCACCACAAGCTATCTGCACATGATATGATTAACCAAATAAATGAAATGTGAAAGTAATCTATACAAACACAGTACTGAGACAATAAGTTCTATTGACAAATAGTATGCGGTATGCTAGGAACTGCAATAAAGTAAAGATGAACCCCTCATACATCATGCACCATGAATAAGAAACGAGCCCAAAAATGTATCACACAAATAGCTTCCTAGGAACTAGTAAGAACATCAATATTCTTAAAGTTGCATTTAAGATTCAAGAAACATGTGTCTCTCTGTATCCCTAGTTCCATGCATACAACAACTTATATTCAAGATGGAATGAGGTGACTACTTACATCCCGACTTGCATAAAGACCGATATGAGCACGCTGAGAATCCATGCTGTTGACCAGAACTTGGTGGTTCACAAGATTTGGCATGCAGCTTCCAACATGAACAGATGTCAAGTGTGAATCAACAAGCACATCCTAGTGCAGATAAAATAACATGCCAGAAAAGACTTATGACAACTAATCAACTCTTTAGGCTTTTCTTCCCTTGAAATATGGGCTACCAGTCTCTTCATGTGTTGATGCATTTGAAAGTCTATATGTTAAAATTACATGCCAATAGCTAAAGCTTATAATTTTGAGGAGCATGTCATGAAGTGACGTCTCCTCAGATAGGAGAAGGGTGGATGGTAATGTGATGTATGTCATTATTAAATCGTCATATCCTTTGTCTTAACAATGTCCTAAACAAACCAGCCATCAAACTAGGGGGAAAAAAGGCTACAGAGATGTCCTTGTGCAATCATAAGGATTCTGTTGACCATCACTTAAACAAAAAATATACCTATATAACAAAATGTCTACCTGTACTTTAAAGCAAGAACCTCACATACAGATAAACATTAAAAGTCATCTAGCAAAAAAAAAATTAATATTTTGTTTTCTAGCTCAATAGAAATATTCCTTGGAAAAATCAATTGAGGTTATCAGTTTCACTGGTTTGCAGTTCTAACCAGACAGCTACTGCATGGGTTGAAGGTCATGAAGGGACTGGTTCCATGACCCTGATTGGATAAAGTCAGTCAGGTATTTTAAGAACTACCTTCTGGAGTTGCTTGATGTTTCTTATATGTTAAATCTTAGCAATTCTTATGCTTCTCTTCTGTATAACTCGCAATCTCCTTTGCCATCAACATTTCATATGATAAAGACACATTAAGCCGCATATTATCATATCAGACAGGCATTGTTTGGATTATGAAATGTTTTTAAGGCATTGGTATCACCTTTTTTCATATGAAAATGGCAACTGAGCAGTGTAGACACATTTATCTCACAAATCCACCTACATAAAGGCATCATGCTAATGCTTGGCATATAAGCATCAGTAAACCTAGATAACATCTTCACCTTACATAAAATCAAAGGGTTCAATAGCACAAGGAAATTTTAATTGGTTCACATTGATACATTTGTCTCCAATAAGCAAATTTCTCAAACTATAGAGAAGATTACTGCAAGGAATAATACCTAATTGCATTCCCTACCTGTGGTTGATGAACCGTGAAACATTCCCATACTTTGTAGAATCAATAAAATAATGGGCCTGCCCTTCAACCATCCTGCTCATATCATTGGTATGAGCATCAATTTTATATATATAGCTGCAACCTTCTTTGCCATACCTAAAAATCAAACAAAGCGCATTCAAAAAATTGCCAAAAAAAAAGGGGAACAAATTTGCATTTTTCAAAGTTATAACCTGTCACGCCTGTTGCTTGCCTCCTGTTCATTTAAAACCTCTCCAATGTACTCACATATAAATGTACTACGTAGGATTGGTTCTCCTGCCCTGACAGCCCAACCCTGTACTTCAGCAAGACAAGTTAATATGGTACGACAGAGACAGTGAACAATTGAAAGCAAAACTCTAACTGGGAAGTATTGTTACTTTATTATCTGTTTTGAAGACTTCCAGTTTCACTCGTATTCCATTCTGTAGAACTCTGTTTGGGCAAGTTTTATTGCAGTTGCACATGCTATTGCACTCGTAAACAAGGTAACCTTCCTGCACAATTTAGCAAGAAATGTTTCAAATGCAAGTCTAATCAGCCAAAAAATGGTGCAAGCCCAACCAATCCCCACCAACCTCTCACAAACAGGCAGGGAGAGAATTGTAACAAAAGGGTATCTGCTTGTCAAATAGAGCTTGGGCATAGAAAGGAGAAAAGGACATGTTTAAGACCTATTTAACTCCATCAGGGGGGAAATAAGACCTAGTGATCTCATAAGCCAATCTATAGGACTGATACTCGATACTTGGAAGCATCTTTAACCAATACCTTTCAGTCATCATATTTACACTTGGAAGGCTTAATCAAAGGTGTGAACAGTTAAAAGATATGTGCTTTGTTCTGCATACTGTAACATCCTTAACTTTGAGGAAACTCTAGAGGTACAGGGTAGTATTCCTCACTTCTTTATGGTGTGATGCTTCAGGAACCTTTGGAAAAGTTTACTTAGCTGACATTGAACAGAATTCTAAAGCTCTTGTGTTCCATTTTATTTCTTATATTGTTTTATGGGAGGGCATCTCTTCTATAAATCCATATATTCATCCAATTCCACTACAGTTCTTTCATCCCTCACAACAAAAAAAAGAGCGTTAGTATTAGCATGATGTTTCATAACTAGAAAAAATTGTACTCTTTTCAACTTTCTTAAAATTCAACTAGCCTTCATGCCATCTCCCTTCATCAGATCAGGTAAAAATTACTTACGAAGGGGAATTCAAGCAAGGTGGTGATGGGAATGGAAACTACTTTTTTACGTTATTTTCTATTACAGGATTTTACAGGATTCCCACATATACAGTTTATGGAATCAAATTGCCAAGTAATGTAGAAGATAGAAACAATAGCATGTATCAATCACCACACTAGATACTCTTCAAGCAGCAGGCCAATAAAAAATTTGCAGAGAATAGAAAGTTCTGGGAATGAGGAAGCTTCTCCATATGAAGCCAATATACTCAGCTATCAAAAGAACATCAACTTCGGAGTCTAATCAGTAACTATTTGCCATGGTAAAAAGAAAATGAAATTACCTCCAGAACAAGTCGCCCTTTATTGTCATATGGAAATCTGCCAAGCATGGATTTCCCATATATGTCCTTTGCATCTTCATAGTCATTATCAAAGAGATAAACATGATCACATGTCTCAGGACAGCACATTGAATATTGGCAAGAACACCTCAATTCCAAACCCTACATAAAAAGGGATGTGGGAGGAGAAAAAAGCAGTGGGTTTAATGCATTTCTGAAATTATTTGGACATGCAGATGGCATGAATGAGAATATTTGTTTGGTGTTTGTCTTCCTTTCTCTCCATCTCCATGCATATGTGTGCATTTCTGAAATTATATGGATATGCAGATGGCATGAATGAGAATATTTCTTTGGTGTTTGTCTTCCTTTCTTCCTTTCTCTCCCTCTCCATACATATGTGTGTATGTGTTTTATATTTTGATTTGCAGTGTCCTCAGCAGCCAATCAGGGTTCAATCATCTCCAAGGTAGGATGACAACCAGCAAGTGCATTCCACTTTGATACAGTTGGTCATAAACAAAATCAAATCAAATATTAAAAACAAAATAGAAACCCAACCAAAAGATACCTCAATGTCCAGATTATCACATTGATCATGAACTGGCCCTGTTACATAAGTAAAAGTATCCCAGGGCTTGGGGAATGTACTAATTTGACCATCGAAACCATCTGCCAAGACATGGAGGGAATCCAGGAGATCTTCATCTACAACACATGCCACTGGTATCGTCTCCTTCCCAAAGCTTATGTCAGTACACAAGATAGTAGCCTTTTGCTTAGGCCCCTCTGTAACATCATGCACATCTATAATATAGTGGCACTCATCCACTTTCCACTCACTGTTTATATGATCAGATGAATGTATCATTTGTTTCCCCTTTAAACCATTTGGAAGAGACATCAAGGGCGAGAATAATCCTGGGTCCTTGAAACTCCTACATCCTCTGGAACAAATAAACTCCTCCCGGTGCCATTGTACTTGAATATTATGCTCACTGCAGAGCTTGGCTGCCTTCAAATAAAAGCGTTCTGGCAACACTCCATATTTCCCCTCCAGTGATGCTTTTAGGCTCACCTTGCAGCAAGCAGTGCGTGCAATAGCTAAGATATCAAGGTTATTTGGCCGAGGTTTTGTTTTCTGAACCTCAGAAAACAATATCTTTGCAACCGCTGAGCATTGAGATTCTGCTAATCTACCTAGAGCCCCTGCCTCAGTCAAATTAGACTGTATGTTTAATCCCTGGCTGCTAAGTGATTTTGATGCCTGGATACGTTTCTTCAGACCAGCAGTCACCCTGTTCCTGATGCTGCTATATGTTACTGCCCCCAGACCTTTCTTAAGTCTTGGGCGGCTAAGCCTTCCAGATTTTAATCTATAAGCATAATATCGAACACCTCTCTTTGGGGGGCGAGAGCTGAATAGATTTGGTCCCATATGAGCAGCCTGATGGTGGCGACCAAGATCAGGCAGTAAATCAAACTTCAGGCCACAGAACTTGCAAATGTACTTTCTTAAACCACCTAAATTCTCAGTGTGATTTTCCATTGATGCTGCATTTTGCAGCTCATGTTTCTGCAGGGAATCCTCTTTCTCTTTACCCATAGATGGATCAAGTTGTTGAGCATTTTTTGGCAGCCTGAAATCAGCAGGGTGAACAGAGAGGACATGCAACCATAACTGGTCAGTGTTCCCAAAGTGGCTGGCACAAGGAATGCACTGGAACAGCATGCACTGTTCAACAAATTCCACATGATGTCTCTCCTGCACATGGGTTTCCAAACTTTTTCTGTTAGTGAAAGAATCCAGGCAGATGGCACAAGCATGACCTCTGAAATGCCACTGTGCTTCCTTTTTATGATTGTCCATCCAGTGGTTTCCAAGCTCTTTATCATCGAGAAACTCCTTTGAGCATATTTTGCACCTAATCGAATTTTCATCACCGTGGCTACAATCAATAGCTAATGGAAATATAGCTGGTTCTTCCTTGACAGAGGAGGAAATTTGTAAATCTTCCTCCACAGCAAATCCCCATAACTTTTTTAATCTCTCCTTTTCAGTGCAAACCAACTTTAAAAAGAGATCCCCGACATTAAAATCTTTAGAAGCTTCAGAGAGGGCCCACTGAAGTTGAACCTCCATAGGAACTGGGTTTCTAAGAGAGAAAATGCTTTTAAAAAGCTTATAGAAAAGCTCACAAGCTTGATGTAAATGCAATTTCTGCTGCAATGAGCTACAATCCTTCAAAAGATCTATAAACACTTCTTTTGATATTATCCTACTTTTACCATTTCTAGCACGCTTGAGCCAACTAGGAATGTGCTTGTCACAGTACAATGAATAGCGCTTTGGACTCTCAGGACACAGGATACTACTATCCAGGGAGCTTGAGCCCATGCAATGCAGCATCTCGGAGCTATTGCAATCATGGCCAGGATGCTCAAGTTTCTCTGGTAAGTTTTTCCTTCCATGAAAGGCATCACCATCCATGGCTGAGACAGGTTGCATTCGAAGGGGATTTTCAACTTGTTCAGGCAACACCATCTCTTTGCAATATGTGGTGTCTGAACTGGGAAAGATCTCTCCATGTTTTCTCTTAAGAGGATTCTCTGGGAAATTTGAAGTCTTCTCTGCATCAGGCCAGGGTCTGTGTTTCTTGCAGAATGTGGTACCTGGTAGAGACCGATGCTTGCATCGGGTACCCAGAACAGTGGTACCTTCACACATAGGACTATGAACAGGACTTGCCTCTCCTCTAGCGGAGCTGCCAGCAAAACGAGAGGCTAAATGCACACAGCAATAAACATCACCATTATTAGCACACCTAACACACTGCCTTCCCTTAGATTCAATAAAAGCTGTACACTGGCGATTCTTACTCCCAGGTTCTATGCTTTCCTTAGCCAAAACTTCATTAACAGGTGTCATTTCTGCACCTTTTTTCTGTGCAAGCTCAGAGTTTCCTGCTTCAACTACAATCCCATCCCATCTATCGCCCATGCTACAAGGTGACTCTAAAGGTGCAGCTACCTCGCCAAAACCATCCTCTTTAGAAAGCTCTGATTCTAAAGCATGAGCATTGACAGTGTCTCGATTACTGAAAAACTCAGAGTCAATTTCGGCATTCGTGGTTTGAAGTGGACTGCTGGTCTCAACCTGGGAAGCATGTGTCTCTGCACGACGAACTTCAAGCTTTGGCCTCTTCCTGGTAGCTTGAAGACTGATGGTTGAGGGGGAGAGACTGTCACAGTTCTGCTGCTCCATATCTCCACCACCTGTCACAGGTTGGGGGGTTGAGAACCACTTCATAGCTTCATGCTTCCAGGTTTTCCACTCGGATCCCAATGTCGATTGCACTGGTGCATCATGCAGAGAATCAACTTCATTCCATAGGATAGAATTGTACAATTCCTTGAATCAAAGAAAGACACAATCAACAAATGTTCAGAGACAAAGATATAAGATATGCAACTTAGCACAAAAAGGGAAGTGGGCATTGCAGGTGCAAGATAAAGCCTAAGAGCCCAGCAATCCACTATGTATCCTTGCATGAATGAAACAACCCACGAGAAAGGGTTAACCTAAAATAGGGACAGGCTTACTGAATTGAAAGTTCATATGGCCACAGGATTGTGGCATTTGCTGTCTATGTATTTCAATCAGATACAATTGTGTAAATCACACAGCCCAGCTCTTAGAATAATACATCAGATAGCCAACAATTGGTTATTGAATAAACATTTCAAAGTTAAATGGCAGAAGCAAAAACATGAATTGAATGTGGATGTTTTTGCATAATAAATAAATTTTAATTTATTTAGGTAAGTAGACATTAGCATGCCTTTTTTTGTCAATCTTCTAGAAAGTCCCATGCGGTAGATGAATATACCACATACCATATCAAGGAGCCAAATTTATTGAATTATAATCTTGACATGACAGAAATGGTAACTCCAGCATGCCTTTTGCAGTCAAATTAATGTGTTGGCAGCCAAGTTAACACATACCTCCCTAAGCAATTCAATGGATTCAGCACTACATGCAACCTGACACTGCTGTACCCAGGATTGAAAAGAATTCCGCAGCCAATCAGAACTTATGTACCGTTGCAAAATCATCTGCAGAGAAGTCAAGTGGCATTACATCATCATGTAACAAGAGTGGGGAAGTGTGTGTGTGTGTGTGTGTGTGTGTGTGTGGGGAGGGGGGGATTTAAATTAATGAAAAGGAAAACAATTGGTGAATAAGAGCGGAATAAAAGTCCAGGTTTTAACATATGTAGGGGAAAAAGAAGTCTTCAAATGGCCCAATGCACCTAGATTATAGTCTACAAAGAAAAGCACCTGAGCATGGCAGCTTGACACAATGAAATAAGACAAAATTTATAAACAAAAAACAAAGAAATACAACAGCAAACTACTTAATTTCCAAACAGTAAAGTTTATTCATAACTGCTTTCTCCAGCATTTATATGAACACATGTTTCAATGCATATAAAACCAAAGGAACAAATGCATAGCTTTAAGAAATCAGTAAGGGGGTTTTGCTTTTATAGATCGTGAAAAGGAGGAAAAAAGATCTAGAACCTACACTATCGACGGGGAAAGGAGTTTACATTTTGAAGTTTCAGAAGCATTGTTCCAAGATCAGAATAACCACTACATCGTGAAGCCTCCATGGCAAATTCCTTCCAGACCATCACATCACGAGCTGTGTCTACTAAAGCCTATGACAAGTTTAAGACAATGAGAAATAGCAAGGAAACAGTAACAAAAGCATGGGTATCAATAAGTATTTGAAAAAAAAAAAAAACATTAAAAATCATACCTCATAATGAAACTGATCAACAATATTCAGCATGGCAGCAGCCAGCTTTTTCATTATAAACCGTCTTGCAACACTCAAATCTTTAACCATTTTAAGCCCGATTTTGTGAGTCTTATATGCAATAGGCTCTGGAAATCCATTGATTGGTTGGACAAGCAGCATATCTGCCCAGGAATAATTCCTGGTATGAGGAAAAAATATAACAAAATACTGCTTTCGATCATGAGTTGGTTTGGCTCTCAAAGTTGACAATGGGCAGTCCGCACGTGCACATCTGATTCCAGCCTGCCACTTGCCTCTCCACTATACTTGGAAAATCATAGGAGTATCAGAATGAAATCAAACATGGCAAAAATCCCCAGTAATATACAGAAATTTAAAAATTCCTGGATTAAAAAACTTTTCCTAGTAAAAACTAACAAGTGAAAGACAATGCCAGGGGAGCCCAAAAAAACAGGTAGTGCACCGCCAGCATAATCTAAGCCTCAAAAGATTGAAACTGCATATGACAACTTACAATCAACATTTTCTGTACAGCATTTGCTAAAGACAAACTGTTATTTCATTGAAGCAAGAATAGAGAAATTAAGAAGAAGAAAAAGTTTACCTTGACCCATAATGCCACAGATTCATCTTGTTCTAGCCAGTTAGGCTCTAAAAGAGATGGCTCTCCGTACCTACAGTTGTTTGGTTCACTTTCAATGGTGTCAACAATTAAATTAGAGTTTTCAGAGGCTGCATAGGATTCTGTGTAATAATTCTGTACATTTATGTCATCTTCTCCAAAATCCTGAGATAATCTTTGGTTCTCTACCTTACAATCAGAATATGAAGTTCCATGTTCAGAAACATGCAATTTGTCTACTGTCCCTTGTCCCTCACTTTGTCCTTCTATGCGAGACTCTTCTACATTTAGCGATAAGTCATTCAATCTACCATCATCCATTTCAACTTGTTCTACACATTTAAAACCATTAGATTCTCCATAAGTAAAATCTGTCCCTGAACTCTGTCGTTCACAATCAGATTCTCCAACATACCGAACACCATTACACGGAAGCACATCCATAATTTAAACTGAATGCTGCAGTCCCACAAAACATGTATTGGTCATTCCAAACTCAGTTCCCTGTTCATGTGCAGGTCAATAAATCAGACAGTCAGAAGATTGTTCAGGAAAAAAAACAAAAAGCTACAAGTCATAAAAGGAGGTAATTAAAGATGGCCTTGATAAGTAAACTTCCAAACAATCTGTGGTCCAGAAATTCAACATAGTGTGCTTTCTTGTACGCTAATCAAGTCAGCTATTGGCCCAACAAATTCTCAGATATGGAGGGAAAAACCAAATGGAAGATAATCAATATGCATGCCAAATTTCCAGGTCTAAGCACATCAAATAAAAAGCTACCTCCCACCAACCTTGGTAATGCTTTATATAATAACCATTTTAAGCATGCATCAATTCAAGCATTCTTCTCTATAGCAACAGAAAAAAGTTAGTGCAGAAAAGTTTCAAACACATAAAAATCTGCACTCTTTCCACAGAATAAATATAGAGAATACTAAGTTGTGGGCAAAGGCAACTTGCAAGTACAGGCATACATGATAACCTAATGGCTAGAAGGCTTGACAAATAGATTGAAGAATCTTTAATAATAAATAATTTGACATTATGAAATCAGACTTTAAATTTCCCCCTTAACATGTAAACACAGAATACCATGTCCCTTTCAATTAAATTTTTAAACACTACTTACAAATCCAACAAGGAAAGCAAGCAAGGCAAAAGCTTTTATTACTTTCACTGTTATATATATATATATATATCTGTTCTACGGCTTTCCATATACCAGGGGATGTTAGGAAGAAGAGCTAGGACCTATTGCATTCATCAAGCATGGATTCCTAAGGTGCTAGGGCCAAATAAAGGCCAGAACTGTACTTGTGAATTGTTTTTAATCACTCCACCATAGGGAAGCTCTTTTAATGAGGTAATTGGAGACCACATTTGAAAAGGAAGGCAATACAGGTGCAAAGGGCCAACACTTGTATGAGAGATATTATTTGAAAGAAACACCTAGAAAGGAGGGGTGAGAATTATAATCATTCTTGGGGTGGGAAAAGGAAACACCAAGTTATCCATTACTATTGCAGGGACAGTACTGAATCAAGGTTTGCATATCATGACCTTATTCAGTTAATGACTTCTGATGTTTCACAAGACCACTACAAGAAAGGAAGATGGAATAATTGAAACCATCTTGAAAATAATGAACAATTCATCTTATCAATGAATTTCCACAGAAACCCACAACAATTTAACTGTATAAAAGGGTCATATTTTCAAAAAAATATTGTGTCCCATTATTCTGAATAAACAAAATTTCCCTATTTTTCACTTTTGCTAGTCATTTAATATTAAGTGAACATCCTTCGACAGCTGAAAACTGTAGCTATCATTCCTCTCTATCAGTTAATAAAACTCAAAGACATATTTGCAGTTTCTAAATTTTAATATTGTTCTATATTAGTCCAGTAAGTTCTATCATTACATAGAAAAAATTAAGCCAGTCTGAATAAAGTCGCTTCCTTCTGTATCTCATCCAGGTCACCTTATCATTCATAACTTACCGTGGTTGCTTATTTGTAATATATTTGCAAGTTATAATCATTTTTTCCCCTGAAACTGACCTCCTTAAATGAACATAATCTGTTCATATGTAATAGATTAAAATAAGGAGATATTGATATTTTAATATAAAAAGAGAAGCAAAATCTACTCCCATTTCATTCAATTAAGAATCCCATCAAGCCAATTATTTAAAAAAATGACTGAATTTTAATTTATCAAATTAATACAATGCAGATAAAAACAAATGCAGCTTTCATCAAAATCTAGGGGGTTTCCGCACCTAGCAAAATTCAAATCAACATGCAAGCGTGCAGAATCCATGTCCATTATAGAGGCTTGCGAAAGCAAAAGGTAAATTTTCATTTCTCTATCTACTCTTACAAACTGGTAAAACATAGCTTCTGCTACAGTACAAGACAAACTAGCTCGACTAAATAACACATGAAACAAGACAAACATCATAAATTAATCGGGATGAAATTTAACGAAGGCCCAGATCCTTAAAAACCAAAAACCCACCTCAAAGACTCAATCTTTTTACAGAGATTATCAGTTCAAACCCTAACCCACCAAACCCAGATACAAATCGTGCCATGGAACCGTACAGTACCATCATTTCACCACTAATCGTTGCAGTAACTTAAGAAAAAAACACAATGGATTCACACTATCCAAAACCCACAACCAAGTTTTTTGGTACATGATCAACATCATGTGAAATATGCATGACCTAGAAGATGATCCAATACTAAACAAAAAAAAACCTAACGAATTAGCCAGATAGACCAAAAATCCCTCAACAAAAGTCCTTAAGCCAAAAGGGGTTTGTTTTAATTGCATGTCTACTATTATTTTTTTCGGGGGTATTAAGGTGCTTTTATAATTGTATATATTTTTGTTAGGACACCAGCAGCAGCTACACACCAGACATACATACATACCAGCAGCATCAGCTAGGTCTTCCAATTGATTGCAAGAAAATAAAATGTGACACACATGCATACACAAATACATAAAAGTAAAATAATAAGTCAATAGACAAAATAAAAAAGAGATAATTAAGTAATGTAAATGTAGCTTTAGAGAATAATATGAGAGTGAGTTTGCAGGGAGATATGAGATCACCTTTTTTTTCCCAGTTGTGGTGTAATTGTTATGGTAGGTTATTGCCTTGAGGTTTAAAGGTAAGCGGGGTTGAGGGTTTTTTTTTTATTTGTGTGCAAACTTCCTATGTTTGTTTTTTTCAAAATTGGCTAGAGATGTGTGTTTCTGTGGGCAGTTGGGGTATAGGTCCCGTGACCAAAAAAATAAATACAGAGAGGGGGGGGGGGGGGGGATATATAATAAATCTAGAGAGAGAGGGAGGGAGGGAGCATCAACAAGATGTGATTTGTGGTGTGTTTATGAAGATATATAACTGGGTGAGGCAAAAGAAGTGCGATTCTAAAGGGCTGTTTTGGGGGAAATTTTCATCTTTTTTTTTAGGGAAAAATATGATGTGCTGTCGTTGTGGTATGTGTGTGAAGGGAGAGGTTGATTTAGGGGGGAGGCGGTGGTTTATGTTGTTGATGGGAGGAAGTCGTAGAAATTGGTGGCTTTTGTGTTTCCAAGGTTAACTAGGCATCGAGACACGAGATTTGGGGCACATCTTATTGAGTTCTGTTCAAAGACCGTAACTGAACTTTCAACAACGGCGTCGTAGCATCATCCCTTTTGTACTCCTTTTTTCCTTTTCTTTTTCTTTAAGAAATAAGAACAGAAAGGTTGAGTGGATTACGATTCAGTCTCCGTGGTTTATATGGGTTTTGTAAAATAGTTTTTTAAATCATAGGTTAGTCCTTTGGCCCATGTTGATTGGTCATTCTTTTTAAAATTTCCATATTTAACTTTTTTAAATGCATTTTTAATTTTTATTATTGTAGTCAAAGTTATCAATATCGTTTTGGTTGATGCTTCATTTTTTCAATTGGAATGGAATGTTTCATTTTCGGAGTGTTTCGGCACGCCGTTTCGGGGTTGTACTATTTATGTATACAGATATATATAATTAAATATATTAATTCCAAAAAAAATTAGTTCAAATCCAAAAATAAAATTATTTAGAATTGTGCAATTTAATTTAAAAAAAGGCACAGTAAAATGATTTTTCTGAACAAAATTATGAACATATATAATATTACAAGAATGTCATCATCAATCTCGCAAGGTCATTACATCTCTGATTGCTCTGAAATTTTAATATAATATATATAAATATGTCAAGAGACTCCTCGTAAAATTTCATCTTAGTCTAATGGTCGGATTAAGATATATGATTGATATTATAAAATTATTCATTATTTAAAATAAAAAAAACACTATTTAGCCGAAATGGAACGGGCAGAACGAAACCAGTACGTTTCGACCGGTATTTGGCAGAAAAATCCAGAACGAGCTGGAATTTAAACTGAGGTAAAACCGACCGGTATTGCTCTGAAATTTTAGATATACAAAACGTTTCGGCCGTTTCAGTCGAAACAGAACGAAATTGACAACTATGATTGTAGATGATAATTTCATTATAAATGAAATTAAATGTAAGGACAGAGTAATGAAAGGATTGAGGTACAAAAAATATAAAAATGTAGGACTCCATATTGAGTTTTTTAAACTAAAAGAATTAACTTTTTTTTCATAAAAGACAAGGATCAAATATATTTTACTAACACTAATTTCAAAATGTTTTAGGTGTCTATTCTTTTTAGGGTGTGCTTTGTTGGGTAGCTCAACCTACTTTTCGTTAAAATTTGAATATTTTTCTTAAAATATTATTTTTTTTTGCATTTTTATGGATTGTTTTAATGTATTGATATCAAAAATATTTTTTAAAAATAAAAAAAATTATTTCGATATATTTTAAAGTGAAAAATACTTTGAAAAGCAACATCTATCACACTCTCAAACACACCCTTAGTCTAATGTGATCTTAAATTGGGAAACCACATTTTTACTTCTACTTTCATTAAAAAAAAATTAGCATTTATTTGATATCCTTTGAAATTCTAAATATGGATGATAGCATAGAACTAGTTAATATACAACTAAGTATCTAAAAATAAATTTTTATCTATTTATGATATGGATAATATAGGCAGCTTCATTGAGGGTAGTGATGAAGTCATGAGATTTCCTTATTAGATTTGGAATTTTCAAAGTTATGTCCTATGCTAAAAGTCCAATTTACAAAACAAGACTCTTTCATACTTAAATTATTAAATATAGAAAGGGTAAAATATTTGTGTGGAGACAAAATATCTAGAGTAGAGAGTAATGAATTATGTGAGTTTAAGTGAGCCTATCAAGTGTTTAAAACTTGCTCTACTTACATAGTGACTCAGTGTATTTATACACTCAACCACTTGAACTTTTCTTGTTGTTGTGTCATGGTTTATACTGGTTGAAAATAGAGGCCTTGAAGTGAAACATGTTGAAGGAGATAATTATTAATATGAGAGGGTGTTCATTACAAACAATGAGAGTAGGTGCAGAGTCAAGTTGAGCACGCCAATGATGATCATTTCAAGCAAATATAGGGATTTTACATTATGGAGTGTGTGAGAAAGAATCAATGATGATAAGATAAACATCCTCTTCAAAGAGAGTAAGAAAGGGTGAGGGAGGTAGTTATTTTTGTGAAAGGGTGGCATTTATAGGAACATCATAATAAAAAAAAAGATAGATTTAAAGGTCTTTACATTTAGTGTATGACTAACAAGGTAACCCCATAACCATTTGTGGCTTGGTACAAGTAAAGAGAAAGGTGTTTAGGTTAGGCCAACCGGTCTTGGTTCGACTCGATGATTGGTAGTGACATAACCCATTTCTAGGTTACTCTTAGAATTCACTCAAAACAAAACAAAAAAATAAAATTAAAAGTGGGTAACATGGTGGAAAAATCAAGTTGGAAATCTTGAGCGGATTTGAAAGCCCAATCGTACCTTTATTGTGCCTAAAACTAGAGGAAAATGCAAATTCAAGACAAAAATAAATTAGTCCTAAAACTAGGGCTAAATTAAACTTTAATTATGTTTAGAAATTAATTTAGGATCCAATTGAAAGATTTAATTAAGTGCAAAGACTTAACTATACTTTAATTGAGTCAAATTAATTTTATTAAGGCCTTAATTGGTGGAAAATTACGTTTGAGAGCCTAATTTGGATTAAATGAAGAAGATTGGAATTTTCAAAGATGAAATTTAAGTTTTTACCAAGTAAATTGGTTGAAGTTGGGGATAAAATTGCAATAAAATTAGAGTCATTACAAGATAAAGTACCAAATTGAACTTTGATAGAGAGAAAAAAATAGAGTTAGATGACTCGTCGTCTGATCCATTAGTGTATCCAAACAACGCGTCGTCTGGTCACTATTCATTTTTTCCCCAAATTTCCCCCCAAAAATTATGTTTTTTGAACAAACTTTGCAAGTGTATTTAATGTCTTTATTCTTCATCAAATTTGACAAAAGATGCACGAAAATGATCCCCTGATTCTTGATTATACCAATATATGGTCAGTTCTCGTTTATTGACACCAGACACGCGTTGTTCAGCCCTAAAAGTGACAACTCAGGCAGCCTACTGTAGCTGTCAAATTTGACAGTTCAGGATATCTACTTTGAAATAAACGGTTGAGAAGGTTTTGATTTAAACTAATAGCTGAAATTTTATTATAACATAGACTAGATTTCTCTCTTCATCCAGCTATAAAATAGAGGTGAAATCTATGGCCCGAGGGGGGAGAAATCAGAAGCTAAAATTGAAGAAAAAACAACTTTCTCCCCAAATCTTCGCCGAAAAATCCTGCTTTGGTACCAACTTTGCATACGTATTTAATGCATTTATCCTTTATCAAATTTGACAAAACTTGAATGAAAATGATCCCCTGATTCATGACTATACCAATGTATGGTCAATACTGGTTAATTGACACCACATATGCATTGGTTCAACCCTGAAAATGACAACTCAAACAACCTATTATAGCTATTAAATTTGGCAGCTCATGTCACCTATTTTGAGCCAACAGTTGGGATGATTTATCTTTAAACCAATAGCTAAAATTTACTCAAGTGTATACCAGATTACCCTCTTCTAATTTACTCAAGTATATACCAGATTTATCTTTAAACCAATAGCTAAAATTTACTCAAGTATATACCAGATTACCCTCTTCCTCCAGCTATAAATGGAGGCAAAATCCATAGCTTGTCGGGGGGGAGGAAGGGATCAAAAGTCAAAATTAAAAGAAAACAATTTTCTTCCTGATTTTCCAGCCAAAAAACTCCTTATTGTCATAACTTGATTTTTAACTCTCTAATTTTAATATTTTTGCATCATTTTTTTGTATTTTCAATGTCATCTCAAAAATTTATTTAAAAAAAAAAAAAAAAAACTTGTTCTTCCAAAGAAATTGCCTTACTTGTAACCATACGCTGCAATTTTACCATTACCTTACCTATAACACACTATTACCTTGCCTATAAGACATCATTTTCTCATGTTTTAAATAAAAAATAGGATATCGAAACTAGTTTATGAATCCATTAAAGTTTAACTAAAATATCAAAAATATTTCAACAATCATTTTGTGCATTTTTTTGTAGTTGTAAACTTTAATTATTGAGGTGTAAAATTACATTGGAATTTGTACTTCACTCTAAGCTAAAATACCAGCTCTAATAAAAACAAACTTGTATTATCATCTTTAATGAATAACTGTGATCTATTCTTTTATACAAAGATTCGAGATCCTATTAAATCATAATCCCTAGAACCTTCGTATTCCACTTATAAAAATCCCACAAAACTCAACCCAAACTCAAGGGCAGGGAGAAGCAGCAACACTCCAATTAAGTCTAAGGTAACTAAGATTGCAGCAACCTTTCTTCTTAATCTTTCCAGCCTAAACAAATCCAAAAGACAATCCTCATAATCATCTACCTCCAAGTTGTAAATTCCTGTTAATAGAACAAAGTATTACTACAACTTGTGTCATTCATTGTCTCCTATTTATCATGTAACCAACAACAAAAAAATCCAACTCCTATTTTACATTATAAGCATTGTATAAAGCAGAACAACTGTCATAACCCAATTTTAGTGGAGGAGGAACACTGCAATTAACTCTATGTTAACCAAGACTGTAACAACCTTTCTTTTTCAATCTTTCCGGCCTGAAACAAATCCAGAGACAAGTATTACCACAATCTTTGTCTCCTGCTTACAATGGAACCAGCTACAAAAAAATCCAACTAGTTCTTTGCCTTCATCATTCCCATAATCCATTGCCACTACTCTTTACAGAAAGAAAAAAAAAAGAACCCATAACCAGGAACCATCCGCCAGCTCCACCATACACAGCCACTGCAACCAATCATCCTCTAGAATCAACCGTTAGCTTTAAAGACCAACCACCAACCATTCACAGCAACACCATTAGTCACCTCCCAACAACAATCTCTCCTCAAAAGCCGCCAACACTGCCACCGTGAGTAGCATCTCTCACAACTTCTTACACTATCAAAATCTAATCCCACAGTGAGCAAGCTACAGGGGTTTCTCTCCGGGCATATATAGTTTTGTTTTCCAGCATGGACCCTCCTCTACACCAGCTCCATTCCGAGAGTGCAATAGCTGCATCTTCTTTCCACAACTCTAGAAATTTATCCAAAACCAGCAACAACCATGTTTAGAACTGTGAACAGCAATTGAAGCAGCAGCGATGACAACGCTGGTTTTAGCTGAGAAGTCATAACAACTCTTATTCAGCAAGCAACACGTCAGCCGTACACTCTCACGCGCGGTCTCCATTGAAGCAACATTTAGAAGCTCTCCTTGCACCAACAACAGCCTTGATAGACCGTCTTACTCTAGCAGCTCTTCTCTGCACAACATCTCAGATTATGCTTCACAACAAATAACAGCAACGCCCAGCAGTGTTCCTGATCCAGCAGCAGAACATGCGACTTTGACCCAAACTTCTTCCACCGTAATATACCTGTGTTTCAAAAATATTTTTGAAAAAAATTGAATTTTTTTTATTTTTATTTATTATTTTAAATTAAAAAAATGATGTTTTTATATTATTTTTATGTGTTAATGTCAAAAATAATTTATTTAAAAAAACATTGTTCTGATAAATTTTTGAATAAAAAACATTTTTAAAAACAATTGCAACCACACTACCAAACAGTCACAAGTCAAAGATAACAACTAAATCAAAGAGGAGAAGCTTCAAACCACTACAAATAGATAACTTTTCTTAGGAGAGGAGGTTCAATTGTTCTTCAAAGCTAAAATCCCAGAGCAAGTCACCTTGTCTTTCCATTCTTACAACATTTTGCATGATAAAAAAAACTAAGAAAATAGTTGTTAATGCCAAGTTTCTCAATAAAAAAAAATAATTTGATGATATAAAAACCCTTTTAGTGATGAAGACTTTTCTCAAGCTTTAGACAATCCAACGACTAGAAAATACGACAATACCTTAGTGTATATCAAACAAACAATGCAACTTACATAAGGTGTGTGAGGGGTGATACATCCTCTCTATACACTATCAATCCACTTATTCAGACCCTAAGACCAATTAGGGTTCCTAGTGAATAAAATACTAAGTGGTGACTCCATTTATTTTTTTACTAATAAAGAAAAGGAATTCCTTGTTCTTTCCATCCACATTTATACTAATAACCTTGATCTAGAAAGATGATCGTCATGACGTTTCACGCATGCAAAAGATGTAATGTTAATGATTTTTAAAATGCCATGAATTTTGTGTTTTTACTTATAAAAAAGCAAAAAAAAAATGTATGTGCCATAATTTTGTTAAATAATGATTTTGTGTATATGATGTGATATATTTTTTTATTGTCACTGAAAAAATGTCTTTTGTTATTGTTTGCAAATATGTATTTATGTGTCCATTGTGAACTCATATAGGCCTAAATTACATTATCAACATCTTTAAGTCTTGAAAGATATAGTGGGTTCAAAGACTAATTTTCAAATAAATCAAGCTCAAAATATTATAGCATGTGATAAATTTAGGAAACCACGGGTAATTATAACCTTTCATTTTAAAGGATGTGTTAAGGGTGGTGTCTACCTTGCCATAAGTACAACCAACCTAGTGTCTGAATCTCTTAAACCAATATTAATTTTGGGATTCATGGCTCCTTTAAGTTTCTAGGTAGCCACTAAAGGGCAAAAAATATGTACAAAGTATAAGGGGTATAATATAAGAAACACATGGGCTTATTATCCAGGTCAATCTGACAAAAGGTTAACATGAAAAACAAACAAAAACTAAAGAAAGTTGAAAATATTAAAAAAAGCAGGTTGCATAACACATGCAACAAATGAATTAATTGATGAATTATTTACATGTGTAGATGCTAGACAAGAGCTTGAAAGGAGCAAGAGTAATGATACCTCATGTCTTTGGGAGGTGCCAAATGGACCTGAGAGCATAAGGTATTAAAATCTTGGTTTAAGCTCAAGCAAATAAGATCAAACTAGCTCAAAATTTTCCTCTCAAATATCCTAATAAGACTGGTAAATTTTATGAAAGACTTAATTATTCTTCTCATTCCAAATGAAGTAAATCGATACAGGGAGGACTATTCGATCAAGTAGATGTGTAAACTTTTTTTTTCAAGTATGAGTGTGCCCATTGAAACAGAAAAAACACCATCTCAAAGAAGGCTAACCAATAAAGGTCTTACTCGTGATAACACCTAAAAATATGGTAGGGAAAAGGAATTGAAAGAACAAATATTTATGTTTCTTAACCTACAACCCACAAAAAATACATATAAAATAGGGAATGTTTAAAAAATATATGGCTTGTCCATCGTGTGAAATCAACCTATTGAAGCAAGCCACATGATAAAATAGTGTCTCAGGGTGAGACCGAAGAACTAGAGAAGATTGACAAACTTTGCACTTGGTAAAAATTACATATTCACTATAGTAAAACATGTAAGAGTTTAGACAAATATAGATTGTTTAGTATTCTAGGACAAGAGGTTCATCATGGATTTTGCAAAATATAAGTTCTCTTTTGACTTGTTCATTTCAAATAGCATGCTTTTAACCCATTTAATGATGATCTGACTTGATGGTAAATACTCACGTAATGATCAAGAATTTGTTGTGAGTTGGAACTCATCCCATAATGGTTCATCAAAATATTTCAAAACTTTAAGAAATTTAGTTGAATCTATACTTAGTTCTTCGTATAAAAAGATGTTATCCCAACCTTCACTTGAATAACTTTGATTCATTGTCATTGCATCCATCATTATACTCTAATAAGGAATTATCATCCACAAATCTATGTATGTTGTTATAACTATAAGTTCAATTAATCATCCTTTTTAACATAATTTTGTAAGAAACATAAGATTCTATGCATGTAAAACAAAATAAATATTTCTCGGTGAACTATTTTTTAAGTAGATGAATCATCACAATATCTTTATGGTGAAACTTTTTGTTTTTAAACTTCACACATGAACATCTAATTTTACCTGCACTAATATTTTTTGGATTAGAAAGTATGAAATCAATAAAACCCTCAACCCCTTAATGATACTATCATCTATAGAATCTTTTGGGTAAATCTCAATACATCCAAAAATAACGTTCTTTACTTATAAATTACATAGAACATTGATGATAACATGAATTAATAATGTAACCATCAATTCAAACTTCAAATTTTAATAGAAAATAAATTTACAATCGAATAACCATTTATGATTTCTACATAAATACAATGTAGTGTCAAAATATGAACTAAACAGTCAAATTAACAAAAAAATATTAGGTACCCAATTAATTATCCATCACTTGTTCAATTCAAACTTATTGAACTAAATACAATGTAGTGTCAAAATATGAACTAAACAATCAAATCAACAAAAAAATAATAGGTACCCAATTAATTATCCATCACTTGTTCAATTCAAACTTATTGAACCTAAATTAATATCCTTTGATTATTATCAATTCCAAAAAAAATCATTTTTATCCAAGTTTCTAACTTAATAATAAAATTGACAAAATATGATTGGTACTCATTAAATAATCCATCACTTCTTCAATTATAACACACCTAAATTACTAAATCAATTTCAATTTCAATTTCAATTTCATCACATGAGAAAGAAATTAAATTTTCTCCAAATCTCAAGTAGACCCTCGCATCAAAACTTTAGATTACTACAAGAAATTTAATCAAATCTCAAATTCGATAGGAAAAAGTTGTAAAACACTTAAATATATAATCAAATTATAAATACCACAAAGAAATTTCATTAAATTAACGTAAACAATTAATGAATTATAAAAAAAAAAGGTTTGCTCACTTGGTTTAGTGAAGCCTCCCAAAAATATTAAACCCAAAGAAGTATATGTTGACACTTTTCTTAGATGTAGGTCGAAGTTGGCGGGTTGGGTAGCTGGATTTGTGGAAGTTTGGATTTTTTAGGTTAGATTGTTGTGTTTTGAAGAGAAAAAAAGGGAAAAAACAAGAAGAATAATATTGAACATATTTATGGATAATTCAGGAAAAAAACAATAAGGATATGTCATATTGCCAACATAATATTTATTCATTTTTTTTATTATGTTGGTTGTCCTATCATAAATCACTGTGAAACATAATTTCTATCACTATTTTCGGTAGACATTACTAATATAATAATACTTAACGATAATTTTAATGTTATTTGTAAATTTGGTTGCATTGTCAGCCCATAAGCGTGCATTTGAGTTATGATGAAAGCCTAACGTTTGTGCTTAAAAAAACCTTTAATAACAGGGCAGATGAGAACAGCACATTGATTGATGCATAATTAATTCACTACCATAATTTAAGTCAATCGATTATTGTTGGATTTTGCTTAAGAAACCTAAATTTTCTCTGTATCTCATCCCAAATTATTCGGAATCTTTCTAGGAAGTTCTACAACTCAATTTTAACATAAAAATCCAATTTAAGCAACCAACACAACTAAAAAATGATCATATCAGCCAAGGTTGTCAAAATCATGATTTTTACACAATACGAAAGGGGCTTCTGAAACTCGGATCATAAGATTGGATAGTAAAATCGTAAAATCATAAAATCATACCTGAAATTTTCAGTACAAAAACCGTAAAATCACAGTTAAAATCGTGTAGGTAGAAAAATCATAAAATCGTAAGTAAAATATTTTTGAATACAATACAACACAATTATAGCCAATTGGCCATAAAACTTCATTAGTTAAGGTTCATACATGATTTAAAATAACTTAAAAATACATTACAAAACAATTATGTTCATAGAATTTTATTAGGTAAAAACTAACAAATTTAAAACAAATATTCAGCTAGCGTGCAATGTAAACTAAAATCAATCTCATTTTCATATCCCTCGCTATTTCTAAGACTTGCATCAATAGCATCACTATCGAAATGATTATTAGTACTACCATTGATACCAGCACCGATATTCTTAATATTAGCTCCAACTCCAACAAATTATTTCGGCATCCACACATGAAAATGATTTAAAAACATCAAAAAAAATTAATTTAAAGTAAAAAGTAAGAAAATTATTTTTTTCAAAAATTCTAAATATAAATTTTAAATTTAATATTTAAATCAATACATGAGAATCAAGAAACTTTGTACATTTAAAAAATTTGATTTTCAAACCATTTAAATAATTTTCAAACCATTTAAACCATAACAACGAATTACACCACTGGAGAGAGAGAGAGAGAGAGAGAGTGCTGGGGGGACGAATTATAAGGGGGGGTTGTGTGGCAGCCTGGCATAGGCGCAAGGCATGGGCTATGGCCATTGGCCTAGGTTTAAGGGAGGCTTGGCGCAGAGGCCAGAGGTGTGGCAGGGCATGGTTTAGGGGGGGTTGTTGGCGCAGAGGCTAAAACATGAAGGCACTGGCAGACACAACATGAATTATTTGGATCGTAAAATCAGACCGATCTGGTCCAATTTTACGATCCAGACTGATTTTGTCATTTTTTTCCGAGTTTAAAGAGAACCAATTTATCAACCTGATTTGACAAGTTTTGTTTAGTTGACTCGTAAAATTGTACGATTTTACGAGTGAACTTGCAAGTTTAACAACCATGATATCAACTATTTAGTAGGTAGTCTAGTAATAAAAACTTGGAATTAAGAGGTTTACTCTCTCATGGTCTTAGGTTTGAGATTTATGGTTGCTAATATAATGGTCAATAGAATCTTACATGATCGTTAATCTTCATGGCCCATGGAATTGATCGAGATCCGCAAAAACTAACCCAACCCATGTTAATAAAAAAAAAATCAAATTTGAAAACTCTTTTTTATTTTTATTCTTGTTTTTATTTGACCAATTGTTTAAAAACCGACATTAACAAAATTCTTTCTCCAATACATTAAAGGAATAAATGAGAAAAAATTGATAGTCTTTTTTAAAAAAAACTATCCATAAACAAAAACAAAAATACATTTTGAGATCACTTATCTAGTTTATTCCTACTCGCTACATCCATAATCAACCTGTGGATTAGGAAATGATCTACCGTGTTGGAGTTGTTTTAATGGAAAGCTACTAGTGTTAACATCACAACATAAACAACAGGGCTTGTATGATACGATATATTAAAAAACAAATGGCAGTGCAATAAGAAGGGGGAGACATCTTCAAATGGATTTACCTAAACGTTTTTGTTCAGGCAATTAGGACTGAGAAAAGGGTTGTGACTCGCAAAGAACTTGGTGTAAAATAGAGAACCCTCTTGAAGCAAATCATAGAAATAAGAAAGAGTAGAGTACATCTTTAATAGTCACGAAGGCTAATAATTAATGAGGTTCTGTTTGTAACATTGGCTAATGACTATTGTCACGTCACAGGTTATGAGTATATTTTATTTAATATTGAGATGGAAACACTTTATATTTACATGTATGTATCTTGTTAAAATTACATGGATAATCTTAAAAAAAATAATTCAGAAAGCACTAATTAATTAAATGTTGAAGAATAATAATAATAAAAAATAACATTCATTTTTTAAAAAAAGAAGCAAGTGCACTCGAGGCAACTAACCATAGTCATGCAAGTAATGCACACCATCAAATTCAACATATTTTTTTTATCTCAGAAATAATTTTTTTTATTTAATAGATCTATACAATAATAAAACATATGCTAATGTTTTTATAACATATTTTCTTAAAATAAAACAAAACTATGACAAGCGTGCGAGACTAGAATAATAAAAGCAAATCATTGATAGCAAAGGGTGAAATTGCATTTTCTGTATAGTTTTAAGTTAAATAGAAAAATAAACAATACAGTGAAATTGTATTTTTTAAATTAAAGGAAAAGATTCATAAAAAAATAGCAGTCATATGCTGTGCCTTAACCTATTGAACCTATAATTCGGGTCATGGACTAAACGAGGTTCAATAAAGATTTTTTCATACATATATATTTAATTTAGATATATATTTATATAAAAAAACAAAAAATGGCAAAAAATAATCCAATAGTGTGGGCTTATAGCTCAACGCCCTGGGCCTTTCCAACAAAGAGTCAGGCTAATGGCCTAAAGCATTGGGCCTTCAAGCACAGGCCTGATCACTTGGGTTATTTTTTAATATTTATTTTGAAAAAATAGATAAATATCATGATGCATGTTATGACATTGACTAAAAATGATGAGGGACCGAACTAAGATGTTTTTATTATAATAATAATAATAATAATATAGATTTACTTTTTGGTCAGGCAATAATGCAGCTTGGAAGGTATTTGGAGTAAAAGAGAGCCCCCCCTCGAGAAAATCATTGAAATAAAAGAAGTAGACTGTGACTGTAATTAGGTTTGTAGAGAAGGTGGTGAAGTGGGGACAGAAAAGAGATGCCTTCTGCATGCTATGATCGACATTGACTCCTTGTCCAGATGTATGTGGAAACTTCCAACTGTGGGATTCTATACCTTCTCTGTACCCAAAGACAAGTGCAAACTACATCTCTTATATTTTAGTGGATTTTGTAGTGTTTGCCACCTCGACAGGCACTGCCTTATCAGTCCCCACTCGTTTATCATTATCATCATCATCATCATCAAGTATAAAACTAAAAAAAAATGAGGGTTTTCTACCATAATTAATCATTGTTTATTCAATCGTAAAACATTGATATGATAGAGAGAGTCTCTATCTCATTGAATCGTAAAACATCAAATAATTCATTGTAGTTATTCAGGTTAAATTTGATAATCACAATGTTTCTAGAGAGCTGCATGTACAAGACATTATCACATGATGAGTAAATCAGCAGGTATTCTTTTTAAACCTGCATCATCACAAATCTTCATGTTTCAAAGCTGCTTGTAAATTGTCGTCTTCGATAAGTTCAAATGAACTGTGTGCATGATTTCTTGGGAACTGAATGCTTCAATTTTGTTTCCTACTGAACCTAATTTTTTCAGAACTTAACAGGACTTGCTGTCTTGCATTGCAAATCATATTCATGTTCTCACCAGAGATCGCAAACATGTCAGAAACCTATAGGATCTCAGCTGGTGTTTTTCTTTTCTTTTCCTGCAATGAAGAATGGACATAAAAATAAAGATACTTTCTTGATCTAGAAATCATAGAGACACATGGGGGTATCTAACCCGGTCTCGTGCTTATAAACAGTCAAGTTTTCAAGAAAAAATTGACATCCATGGAACTCTGTGTTTGATCATTGGTGGGATGTCGTGTTTCTTGTGAATGTAATTAATGCAACTAATAGTTTCATAAATCTATGAAGCATGTCTGTCAGATCCTTAAAAAATACACAGTTGCTCAGAATCTGAACAGACACGCACATATTTTTTCTTGTTTTTGGCGCTGAGAAAGAATCCAATCGCGAGGCTGATGATAAGATAAAAATAGAAGTTTCATTTGTTTATTTATTGGAAAATGGGAATTTCTAAACTTGTAAAGCATAGAGATTAAACAAAGAGATGAGTCCAAAATAATTCTGACTCCAGCTTCATCCCCAGGTGACGAATCACCAAGCAAGCATACTATTAAAACTATAGATTCTTTTTGTGTTTTCGTTGAATCCAAAGGTTATTTTTTGTCCCTTTGAGTAATTTTGTCATCTACTACTCTGAAAATTAAATTCAACAAATTATCTACACTACTTGTTTTTATTATACATATATATATATATGAGACTAAATTATTTTTTCTGTCTAAGAAAAAAAGGGGAAAAAATAGTTTAAAATTTTTAAAAACATATTTAAGGTTTGATTAAAAGGAAAAAAAAGTATTTGACAATTGCTCACATTTTCAGTATTCTAAGCCATCCTATAGGTTCTATGGTTCTAAACTCATAGGTTAGATTAACCTTCTGTAATTTCTACAACCTCGAGAGAAAAGTTTTCAAGAACCAGTCTCTCTCTCTTTTCCTTTTCTATTCGCAAGTGAGAAAAAAAACTTCTCCTCTCTCTCTATATTTTTTTAATCAGTAGGAGAACGCACACTCACTCACTCACTCACACACCCAGTCTCCTTTTCTAATGTATCGGTGTTGGAGAAGGACAGGCGACAATAACTATATTTATTTTGGAGGATTCTGTGACAAAAATTAGGCTGCTGGGCACTGAAGGACAATAAGGGGGTATCTGCCCTGGCCTAGTTTCCACAGGAGAGATTTATTAGAGAAACACCCACAGAACCTCAATTACTTTCAGGCATCCATCGTCTCCTCTATCCCTAACCTTTCATCCCTTTTGAAGCGAGCCTGCTTTTGCTGTGTTTGAAGGCTAAAACTACTTTAGCAAGTTGCATTCGAACTTGACCCCTCTCCTGATTAATGCTGAATATAGCTGTTATATTTGGATGGACTACTCACTTTGGGCTGTATTGGAATATTATTCACCAGCAGAATCTTGTATCTTGAGCATAAAAGCACTGATTGGTACGATGAAAAACATAATAACGACTTGGTTTTTCATGTGACATTGGTTCCTCTCCCAGCTGACGGTGAATTAATTCCTTTCCTGTAATAACTGCAGGTCATTTATTGGATGTTGTTTTCCTTGAATTCACTACTTCCAGCTATTTAAGGCAGCTCGATCAATCCTACCACCTCCCACTGCTGCATTCTTCAATCTATTCCTTTTTCTCCAAATAGGATAGCAAATATTTGCATGAGGGCCAAGTGCCATCCAGCATGTATTTGGATGCATGGCCTGTTTAAGATGACATAAAATTGGTCCCTGGGATATCTAAGATTTTAGTCAGCTGAAAAACAATTTAAATCTGTTCCAGACAAAGTTCCCAATACATACATAGTATAAACAATATAGGACAGGACAAATGGAGGGGTGCTCAGCAACTCCCACCAAGAGAAGAGAATGTGGAAATTGGACCATAAATGTATGCGCATTATTTTATTGACGTCTCTCTCTTAGCACGCACACAGCAACTATTTGTCCCATTGGCGCGCGCTCTCTCTCTGGTGAAGAGCATCAACGAAATTTGTCCACTTTTGGACGCCTTTGACATTTAAGGTGCGAGGTTCTACTCTATACTGTAGCATAGACTTGAGCAAGCTTTCTTTATTCTCCAATTAAAGCCCACGAGCTGGTTTACATCTTTTAATGCAAAAAGACTTTTAATTTGTAAAAGTGAACTGATTTGTAGACCAACGTGAGTCCCTTCAAGGTGAAGATTCACTGGTCAAAAGCACCAAGGTTTTATCTTTGTGAACTATTTCAGGCTCTCTGCTATTTTCAGACACTGTTAACAGCTGCTAATGATCACTTTGTGAGTAATGATTCTGGTTGCATGAAGACAAGTTCAGTTTTTGGAGTCTAATAAGACCTCAGCGGCTCCGGTTCTCTGATTCATCATTTCTTTAAAGATTCCATCTTGGGTACTTGCTTGTTTGGTTCTTGGAGTTCAATGGTAGCTGTCTTTACCTTTGTTTCAGTTTTTTTTTTCCACTCTTTTTGTTAAAGGGGTGCGTTTTCTCTTAGTTTGAAGGTGGCGAAGATAGTAAAATGTATGGATTGAAAGTGACTACTAGACACAAGCGTTCAAAGAGGTAAGCTATTAATTCAATCTTTTGTTAGTTTGCAATTACTGTTCTCATTGCTCATTTCTGTTCATTGCCATTCTACTTGATGGCTTTCTGTGGTGGGCTTCATGAGCAAAATGAAAACTTGGGGCATTCATCACACCTGCTAAATAGTGTTGTTAACTAGTAAAAACAGTGAGATTACATGTGTACAAAACCCCATGAAAGTTTTGGTTTTATTCTCCGAGCTGTTTTCCAAGCAGAAAAGACCATGTCGTCCAGATGAAATTTTAGAGCTTCAAAAAACAGGAGCTTTTCCTAAATCATAAATAATTTCTTGAAGATGGGATCTTAGAGTATGCTTCCCTGCTTGGAATTTGGGGGTTTTTTCTTTTTGATTTTTTTTCCAATTTCTCCCAAGTTGTGTCTCTGATAAAGCTAGCAATTAATGAGTACTAGATGCGTCGAATGTAACTGAAAACTGTTTCAAGATGGGTCATGGGAAAATTATTGCAAAGTGGATCTTTGGTTGGAGGTACCGTTAACATCTCTAGCCACCTCCTCCTTCCTAGTTGAAAAGAAAAATCTGTAAATATGTTCCAGTAGCTGTGCTCATTATATCGAGGCAGCCAAGAGTTATATTGGAGGCCTTTTAATCTTCTTTTTCCTTCTCCATATATCCACTTCCGTTTTTATGTTTGCTATCTGTGCTGTGGCAGCTTCCCAGATAAGAAAGGAGTTCAGGAAGATAGCTTAGATAGTTCCTTTGAAGCATCCAGCCGCATAAAGCTGGTAAGATTACACTTTTTTTTCTGCCCTTTTGCTTAAAAAAATGAAAAGAAAAGGAAGAAGCTCGGTATCTTATTTATTCTTTACAGTTTCTACCTTTCATCCCCATGTTTTATAAAGACCTGGAGCATAAGGCCAGCCAAAACTTATCTGTAAAATGATTTATTTTAAATCTCCTCATCTGCACAAGGTTGTTTCTTCCCCTTTGAATTACTAGTCTGTTTGTTTAGGTTGGGGCAATGGGATGAATAATTAGCTTAATACATTTGTGTCAAATTTTAGTTATGGTCCCCACTGCGGTAGTGTAGTTGAATGGAATAAATTATTCTTGTGATTTAAACAAAGAATAACTCATATAATTAACACAAAAACTAAGCTGATTTGGTAGCTTTTCCCAGCACATCAATTCATTAGGTGAATCCTCCTGGATCATAACTTAAGAAGCAAGTACTAAGTACTGTTAGTTTTTCCCAACACATGATTTTTGGATACAATCTGATTACAGAATATGGGGCACTTGAAAAACTCTAAAGCCGAGAAGGCACAATCCCCTAAGACCGAAATGCAAAATTCTTTGAAGCAAGAGGTATGCAGCTGAACTTCTTCATTCTCGTTCTGTTCTTTCTTGCTCTGAGTTAAAAATTAGTTGAACTCTTTTATGCAGATTCCACTGCTTGAGAAAAAATTACGAGATCAGTTTCAGGCCCGTCAGGCTCTTGAAAAGGCATTGGGTTATGGGACTTCTTCCCATGAGAGTACATCTGAGCTATCATTGCCTACGGTAAATCCTTGCCATAAGGATTTTATGGGAATAGATATAGGTGTTCATATTACTGTCATTCAAAGTGAATTTATACAGAGCTGGGGCCTTTTAACAAAACTTGTAACCATGCCAACAGTTTACTTGCTGAATTCTTATCATTTATTTGGGAAAATCTTCTGATAATTTATAATTCAAGTTTCTTGTTCTGATTTATGTCACTCAATATGTAAAATGGAATTAAAATGTCATAATTCATTATTAGGCTCAAGGTTTTTGACTTGCTAGTTCCTGTGTTTTTTGTTAACTCCAGCCAGCCACAGAAATGATTAAAGAAATCGCAATATTAGAGTTGGAAGTTGTATATCTGGAACAATATCTTCTCTCCCTGTACCGGAAGGCATTTGATCAACAAGCATCCTCAGTTTCCCCATCTAACCAGAATCAAAGTTTAAAAACCCCTGTCACAACCCCGAGACGAAGGTTGTTTGATGTTTCCAGGCCTGATATATCAAAGAAGGAAACTTCAGCTACTGAAACTGCTTGCCAGTCACTTGACAGCACATGGAAGGAAACCAATAGTATTGGAGGAGAGGAGAAACTAATAAACTCTGGAGTTCATCGATGTCAGTCTTTATTGTCAGAACACACTACATTTTCAAATAGAGCCTCTCCTCCATCAGAATCTTTTGGTAGAGCTATGCGTGCATGCCATTCCCAGCCATTGTCCATGATGGAGGTAACTGAGTTCTAGCACATAAATTATATCGTTGCATTTTTCTGGTTCTGCTTTTTGCAGTAACTACCAATGACGTTGGAACACATTAAGCACAAGGAGCTTATTACTATTGTTTGCCGAAACAATGTGGAAGAACAGTGTCATTGGCTATCCATTTTCAAATTCAATAATTATAGAAAAATGACAGTAGGATGATTCATTTCATTAAATGACATTTTTATGAGCCTTGAATGGATTATAAATTATGAGTTTTTTTGCAGCAAGCCCAGAGCGCATCAAACATTATTAGTTTGGCTGAGCATCTTGGCACTCGCATTTCTGATCATGTTCCAGAAACACCTAACAAGCTTTCAGAGGATATGATAAAGTGCATGTCAGCTATATACTGCAAGCTTTCAGATCCACCTTTGACGCATAATAACCTTTCATCTCCCAATTCATCTTTATCATCCATGAGTGCATTTTCCCCACCAGAACAATGTGACATGTGGAGTCCGGGATTTAGGAATAATTCATCTTTTGACATACGGTTGGATAACCCTTTCCTTATTGAAGGTGTGAAAGAGTTCAGTGGACCGTACAGTACAATGGTTGAAGTCCCATGGATCTATAGAGATGGTAAAAAATTAGGAGATGTTGAAAACTTGCTTCAAAATTTCAGGTGAGCCATTCTGCCATCTGATTATTACCTGAAAACATGTTAATAATGTAGGTATCAAGTAAACAGCATATATTTTGCTGTTATGTTGAGATTCTTATTATGAATTTTTGGGATCTTCTGCTGCAGATCACTTATCTGTCGACTAGAAGAAGTTGATCTTAGGAAGCTAAAACATGAGGAGAAGCTAGCTTTCTGGATCAATATACACAATGCGTTGGTGATGCATGTAATGGCCCTTTTCAATAGAGATATTTAGCTAACAAGCTAATTCCATAATTGTTTCTTTTTATGACATGAGTTTGTAACTTCAATATTTTCTAATAGGCATTTCTGGCGCATGGAATTCCCCAAAACAATGTTAAGAGGCTCTTTCTGCTTTTGAGGGTAAGGGAAACTGTTTCGCCTTTTCCTTTGAGGCATAGATTTTGTGCAAATATACTTGTTCTTACACTCTTGCTCAATGCAGGCTGCATATAACGTCGGGGGTCATACATGTAGTGCGGACACGATACAGAGTTCTATCCTCGGATGCCGGATGTCTCGTCCTGCACAGGTGGATCTTTAGAGTTTTTCTTGAAACTAAAATTAAGAGGTCATTATTGTTAATATCTTGTCAAAGGGCTTTGGTGTGTAGGGTCTTGCAACTTTACCTGCCTTTTGTTGAGATCCAATGCTGGATTTGGCATCTAGAGTTGAGCCACCATCATGAAAGATCTTCTCAAATAAACAAGGGCATTATTTTTTGTGTCATGAAAAGAACACAGGCATGCTCACACACAAAAAAAAAAAGACAATACATATTTGCATGTTCAATAAGCAATATTTGTATTTGTGAAGTGATTCTCAGGGGATACAAATAATGCACTTGTCAGTTGCGTTGTAAAATTCATTTGCTTCAATCATCCTGAAAAGGCTTGTCCCTAATTGCAGTGGATTCGATTATTACTTTCATCAAAGTCCAAATTCAAGACAGTAGAGGATCGGCAAGCATATGCAACTGACCATCCAGAACCCCTTTTGCACTTTGCACTATGTTCAGGAAGCCATTCTGATCCTGCGGTACTTCATTTTCCTTCATCTGTTACAAGAGTTTTAGAAGATGAGTAGCAGTCATAAGTAATATACTGTGCAGCATGAACATTGATTGCATATATTATGCAATCGCAATACTAATTAATGCTATATCCTTTTGAAGTGGAAGTTTTTCTGATTAGTTGCTTGCACTTTATTTGTGCACTACTACCTTTTCACGACACTCTTTCACAAAGAGCTCATTTTTGTTGATACCATGCATTGGTTTCCAAAAGAAGTAATTTCCTTTTGAATATTCTAAAGTGTATTATGAAATATCAACTCAGTAAAAAGAACTGAAACTGGGTTTTGCAGATTTTGTGGAATTTTGGTCTTATTTTCTGTTCAGTTTATCCTCTTCTAATGGAATTTATACAAACGCTTTTGCCAGGTCCGTGTCTACACTCCAAAGGGAATAATTCATGAGCTAGAAGCTGCGAAGGAAGAGTATATCCGAGCAACCTTTGGTGTACGCAAGGACCAGAAAATCTTGCTTCCAAAGATTGTGGAATCCTACACCAAGGATTCAGGATTATGTGCTGCGGGTGTTCTTGAAATGATCCAAAAAACTTTGCCTGATACTGTAAGGAAGTGTCTTGAGCAATGTCAGCTAGGAAAATCTCGTAAGACCATTGAATGGATTCCGCATAATTTTACTTTTCGCTACCTGATATCTAAAGAACTGGTAAAGTGACTGCTTCTGCGTATCAAGAAGTTCAATAGTATTTGACCTCATCTAGTCATTCACATAGTTCCCAAGGTTTTAATATTTTAAGATTGTAGAATTTTTCCTTGTACAGATTAGGAGATGAAGTCCGAAATGGTGGGATAGAACAATACGATATTTTGTTCTGTATTCTGAAATCTTGATTCTGCCTTTTTCCGAGTCATGGAAGCATTCTCGATCTCTGTGATGTTGGGATATAAAATGAAAATGTGCGTTGAACATGTGCCTCATGCGTTGTTTTCTTGAGATACAATGTGGAGTATAATTCACTAACATAGTTATTAAGTTGATTGATTATAAGTGCAAAATTTTGCGTAGGCCAGTGACACAGACCAATCCTATGAAGAGGATGGCTATCATCAGTTGTCTCAGTGCTGATCATGCCAGCAATATCACACGACAGGTTGGATTTCTCAGATCTAGACATGGGCGCCAATGGTTTAGATTCATTGAATGAAATCCCGTCATATTAGACTCTGCCAAATGTTCAAAGGATCCCTACCACACTTGTAAATACCGGAAACCGAATCTTTGTAGAGCGTTGTTCTATTCCTGGGAAGACCGATCGCTCTCACCTTGAGAACTGAAAAAGATCCTAGTAACTAGAGTTTGGTATAAATCTGGCTGTGTTCTAACTAAATGTGAAGCCTTAAGTCAACAAAGACCTGCATTAAAATTGAGAGAGAGAAGAAGCAAATTTAATCTCTGGTAAGTAAAAGAGAGAGAGAGAAGAAGCAGCAATCTGCACGTCCATTACACACTAAACATAAGCACTGGAATCTGAAGATAATATGTAAAAAACAACTCTTAAACAAGTCCAAGAATGCACAAACACGCTTAACCGGAGATTCAACTAGCTATAACCTTTCTAATATGGGTTTTCCCCTATAATATTCCCAGGAGGATTATAAAAACAGATAGTTAAGCTAGCTTGATCCTTCACGCATGTAGCCTGTGCACACCCCAACTCCAAAGATTTCCTCCACACCACCTGTGTGTAAACTCCACACCTGTGGTTTGGTGCACAAGAATTGTTAGTGTGGTTATAGTAATTCTTCTCTTGTACCCAGTGATCAGCAGCCATACGTGGAGTCACAGCCATGCCACTAGCCCATAACTGATTCACACCATACCTACTGTTGGTCAAGTTTGCAAATTGGCAACCCATCTTGTTCCTTTGGTACCTGACCAGTCTGCTTGTGGCATTGGCTAGCATTTCGCTCCACTTGAGAGGGCCAACACCGACTGCTGCTCTTGCTTGGTTGTGAGGCTGCAGGAACTCTTTAGCTGCATTTGATAGTGGTATTGGAGCTGCTGTGACTTGGGTGGGGTTATGGTCTGATACAGGAGCTGCTCCATGGGTTGAGCCATGGCATAAAGCTAGAAGCAGAAGGGGAAGGAAGGCGTAGCAAGCCATTTCTTTAGCTATACTTTGACGTAGTCAATTGATTTTCAGCTGAGGGTCCAGTTTATTAATAGATTTGCTCGTGTGGTTTGGCTATACTTAGGTGATATGGCTAGTTTGTCCTTCACATTGCCGCCCTCACTTCCACATAGTTGTGGTTTATATTGTCAATCTGTCACATTTTTCTTCTTCTTTAGGAATCAATTTGACTAAGTGGATCATTCATGCTGTTCCCAGGAGAGTTCTATGAAATAATTTTCGGTATGACAGGATGGCGTGAGGGAATCATTCACGATGCATCGGGCCAGGTGATCGAGAGCTACAACTCGTCGGGGATTGAGACAAGGAGCCTTGAAACCAGGGGAAGAGGGTCAGACAGTGTCACCTGGATGGGCCTGGGGACAACGGGTTGTGACATTGTTTATTGGCTTGTGTTCATGCAAACACAGCAAGATAAGGTGGCCTGATTAAACAAATTGGATGGCACACGTGGGAGTACTGTTGACTTTGATCTGAAACGTTGTGCAAATCTCAGTGAAATCTGGTGTTCCCACGTGGTCTCTGCATTTATGAATGGGAGATGAAAACTTGATTCGTAATACGCCCGGGCAAGATTTCTTTATTCTGGGTGAAACAGAGGATGTGAGCATGCACGGGCTAAGGAAGTGCTCCTAATTAAAAGATGACGCAGAAGGTTTGGCGTTACAATATCTTCTATGATTTATATATCAGGATCTCTTGAATGACATGATCGCTGCTAGGCTTCACGCTGCAAACTTCTTTGTAATAGTGGCTGTAATCAAAGATGTCAATTATGCTTTGGTTTGGTTGGTGATTCATTCTTTTCGATTAAAATGGAATATTCTGGTTTTGGAACATTTCATATATATAAACTCGAAAAAAATTAGTTCAAATCTAAAAATAAATTATTTAGAATTCTGCAATTTAATCTAAAAAAACAAAATAAATTGTTGTTAAAATATAAAAATATATTATTATTTATTATATTTTCTTATAAAAAATATATTTTTATATTAAAATAATCTAAAAATTAATTACAATAAATAAATATATTAGGAGATTACAATAAAAAAAATTTCTCACAATCCTAATTTTGTTTCAGATGATATTTTACTATATATTGTTCCGGGATCGTAGAGGCCTTCACGTATGAATTTATAGTTCGTGATGAAATTATAAATAGTTTGATGAGACAATAAAAAAAGTGTCTAATTTACTTGAATGATTAATTACATTTTATTATTATAATTATTAAATATTTAAAAAACAATATATATATATATATATACACACACTTTAAAGTAAAATCACAAGTTGAAAATAATATGAAAAGCTTGGTAACCAAACACTTAAAACTGTTTTTCATTAACCTCAAAACTCAACCACAATTTTACCAAATACTTTAAAAATTATTTTGAACCACAACTAAAATATTTTTTATAAAACTATTTTCTTAAAATCTCAACTACAAAAATAAAAGTAATATCAAACATACCTTTACTGTCATGAGCAGGACTTGCCATGAAGCTCTATGGTGTAGGAACAGGAATATTCGTGGGAGCTGGGCTGATCTCACAGATAAATGATTAGGCTTATCAAATTGCCCCTGAAAAAGAGGACAAAATTCTTTGTTCCTTTTATTACAGCCTGTTCACTTTTCCGGTACTGTGATATTTGTCGAGGTATACGCATAAATTAATCTCAATACCCACATTACAAAATAAAGAGTATCTAACACAGCTAAAACTAACTATTAACATGATACAAGAAGGGATGCTATAACTGAATACAATGAATAATAGTAAGTTCATGCCAAAGATCCTAAAAATATATAAGATCATGCGAGTTTTTATTTTTATGGAAAATTAATATATATATATATATATATATATATATATATATCTTTTTAGTAACTTTTCTATTTGAAGATGGAAGAGTTTTTTATTTTATTTTTTATATACAACGTTATTAAAATTTTGTAGTTTTTTGTTTTATTAAATGTGATAGTAGCTTATTGACAAGGGGAGATATGAATGAATAATATTTAAATATTTTGAGTCTTTTTATAGTTATAATATTCTTGGTCTTTGAGCATTTTAGCTTATAAACCCTATTATCTTACGCTTTTGTCATGTCAATTGGTATCGAAACTTAATAATTCCTGGTGGTTTTGATTGGAGGATATAAAAGCATGTATCATGTATCAGAAAACCTTATGGTGTGCTCAGCTCAACAATGAAGTGATCCATGAAAAGTTGTTGTGTTAAGCCAATTTATATAAAGACATTGTGTTAAAAATATATATTAGAGATTTATGATGGAGTGATCCATATAAATCCGTTGTGCTGGAGACCTATGATGCAGTAACCTACACATAGATAATAGGGAACTTGATGAGGTGTGACGCACACACTCAAGGATAGTCATAACATCGTTTGACTAAGATATGCAGAAGATTGATTCGAGACCTTTTTCTTTTATTTTATTTTATGTCATTATGCTTTTTTATTTTTTTTTATTTGTGAGTAATAGTTTTCTAATTTATTACTCGTTGAAATATTACAAATAGCCTCTTCTTTCTACATTTACAGTCTTCATCTCTCTTCGAGAGGAGATACATAGACCCATATTCTTGTGAAGATGAATATAACAATATATTTTTAAATAAAAATTACTTTTAAAAAGAAGATGAATCAAACTATTAATTAAATAATCACTAAAGGAAAGCAAGATTCAAATTTCTATTCCAATGTAGAAATGACGTCAAGTGGCTTGCAATAATTAAATTATCAGCCATAATTTATCGATGTGTAGAAACGTTGTCAAGTGCATGCACATTTACCCCACCTATCATGTCCTTTCAGCTGTCTTGTAACCTTGCCATTTCGACCAGGCTGTTCTTATCGGACAATATCTTTAAAATTATTTTATGCTTAAACCACAAATACATTTACTAGTCAATGCAATGTGTTTAAACTATGTTTTAAAAGTGTTTTTTAAAATATTGAAATTATTTTTATAAAATCAGACATTTATGTCATCTACACAACTATTAGTAATAGGTTCATGGACAATTATTGGTAATTTCAATTTTATCGGCAATTATATTAGAAATATAATCATTAATGCATTTATAGACAAAAAAAAAACATTTCAAATAAAAAGAAAAAATTGGTAAATCATTTCGTTGGTATTTTCATCGATAAAAATGATATAAAACTAAAAAATCATTTGTAATTCGATTGGTGATTTATTTTTATATTATCGATGAAATTATCTTATTGGTGATTAAATAGAGTTAATGACACTTCTAGTAATTCTTTTTGAACTCTCTAGAATATATCAACGAATGTATTTCATTGATAAATTGTTTAAATATTAAAAAAAATAAACAAGTAGAAAAAATAAATTAAATTAAAAAATCAAATATTTATTATAGATTGAGAAATTTATCAATTTCAATACAAAAGACAACATGACTCTTTTCCATTTTGTGTATGATCATTATTACTATGATTTGATTCTTTCTCCACTTTCTCATTTAACTATCACTTGTTTAGAAATCTTATTCATTATCTCTAATTTAGCATAATTAAAATTAGAATTCACTTTATCATTTCTTTCTTATTTTAGTGTGTAATTTTGCATTGACATCTTTAATCATTTCTTTGTAGTTTTTCGAATTCATGCTCCAAACTTCTTTTAACATTTTGTTTCTCTCTAACATTGGACTCTAGAATAGCATAAGTTAATCTATCATTCATTCAATTTCATCATAAATAACTTCAATCATTTTCAACTTGATTTTAGGTTTCTCTTTAATGTTTTTAGAAAGATGCTTATACCTCTCTTTGAATTATCTTATTACCTCTTCCACTGTTTGTTCAAAGAGTAGAAATCTCTCTTTCACAACCATAAACTTGATTTCTTTTTTCTTTTTAATTTTCTCCCCTTGAAGGATTGATTTTGTATTCTCGTCTTCAACATGAACATCCATTAACTTTCTTTTTCTTCTAGATTTTATAGTGATTTTGATGTTTTTAATGCCATAATCTCAAATTATAAATATCATACTCTTACTATTATCATCAACTATTTTATAAGATAAAGGTCATACTTGTCCTATGCCTAAATATCGCTGTGATGTCGGGTAGCGATAAACATCGAAGATTTTTGCTAAAATCCCACATGGAATTAACATCAAATTTTTGGATAAGTTTTCAATGTCTTTTTAAAATATATGTCATAAAATAAATAATAAAAAATAGGCTCAAAAATAAATTTAGAAAAACACATAGTAAATGTAACATTTCATTTCAAATGATGCAATAAAAGGGTAGCATTGATCTTCTTTTAAGTATATTTATCCTCATACCAAAATCTTTAAAATCAATGTCTATTTTAGGATTCCTATTTTTTTTTTAATTATTAGGTGAAAACTACATTATTTTTATTTTTCCTGATTAATTTAAGAGAGTCATGTATTCAACATGACATATGACATATATGATTTAGTGCATGCAATCTTTGTATAACTAAGTATCTTTATATTTCATTCTTTTAAATCATCACCAATGCATAATTTAATTATAATACATAATTTGGGTTCATTATAAAATTGTAATAAATAAATGTTATAAGTGAGAAGTGGTTATTGGTTAAATTATAAGGAAAGAAAAAATGCATCCCCTAAATATTACCTCATTTATCCGGTCCCTAAATTTTTTTATTACTATATTTTAATATCTTATATAATTGAATGGTTAAGAATTACACACTACATATAGTAAATAACACATATAATAGGGAAAAAATAATTATAAAATCCTTTGATGTTTGGTATTTGACTATGTCGATGTTTGAGCAATTGATTTGGGGTGTTCAATTGAAAACAATATATGTAAGAAATCATTTATAATATATAGTTAGAGGCATATTAAATAACAATCAAAATAAATATAGGACACCTACTTATAATTGTCTAGTTAGGAATTGACAATTGGTTTCTTGATAAGAGGATATATGGTATGCCTATAATAATAATAAAAAAAGTATTAATGATTGGTATTTGTGATCGAAATTCACCGATTAGTGATGGTTAAAGTTTTTAGTGGACTAAGTGAATTAAAAAGACTTCATGAGTGGATGATTAAACAACTTATGTGAGAGGATTTTTTATTAATCTATATAAAAAGATTTGAAATCATGATGATTTTAAGTTATAGAAGTAATTGTAATTAGTTCATTATTAAAATGTTATATAGTTCTTGTTTAGAATTAAATTGAGGTCATTTATTTGTTTATTTTCACAATATATAAATCTTGTAGGATAAAAATTAGATCAAAGAACACATGATGCAATCTAAACTACACCAATATATCCAATAGAAGTTCTTGTTGTGTAAATTATAGTGTCAAAAGAAAAGAAGCTCGAAGATTGAAATTAGTAATTAATTATGAATTTTATCTATAAATATCCGAACTCTCATGATTTTATATTGTTCTTAATTATAAATTAATTAATCATCCTTTTTTGTGTTCTAAAAACCATAGATTCTAATTTAAATCTTCTTACAACTCCTCAAAAATAGCAATGGTAAACATCCTTATATATATATAAACTGTGGGATCATAATCTTAAAATAAAATTTATTTATAAGCAACATTAATTGAACATCTCATAGCTAACACGAGGTTATTTGCCCGCGCGCTGCGCTGGGCTTTTTTTTATGTAGAAAACTAATTGATTTTTTTATGTGTTGTAAGTAGTTATTTTAATATTTAATTAATTAAATTGTAATAGATCAAATTTGTTAGAAATTGTTTTTTTCCTGCTTAAAAAGAATAGTGTAATCGAAACGTAGGGAAAGAAGTCCTTATATTTTTTAATTGTAGATAACCTGGGTAAATTTTTCTACCTATTTTGTTTGTAAGTTGTATTTTTTCCCCTGTAATATCAGATCTGAAATATTAATTTTTTCTCTCTACAAAAACAATCTAAAATCCAAGAATCAATTTTTTCTAAGAAATAAGCTTAAACAAAACAGGACAAAATTAGAATTAAAATGCAATATTTTTTTATACGATTTATTCGTCATAGTATTTAAAAACACTCATATTATTTTTTTGTTCTTTAAAAATTCCTAGGTCATTTTTTTCTGTTTATATATCTATTTTCAGGTGCTAATATTAAATAAATATTAAAATATATAATTATTGTCACATATTTATAAGGAAAAAAAATAAATGACAAAATAAAAATAAATATAGGTAGATTGAAGAAAGAAATGACTTGAAAGATAAATAAAAAGAATCTAAAAAAAACAAAGAGAAAAAATAATAAAAATAAATTTTCAAATGATCATCAACACAAATTAAAATGTAAATATTTTAAAAAAACCTTAACATCAGCGGAAATAATAAAAATTGGTGAGACCATAATTATTATTAGAAAAATATATTACATAATTTTTTATTTTATAAGATTTATTACTCATATTATTGTATTAAAATTATTTTAGAGCAATGAAAGTAATTTTTTCTCCCAAAAAACCTAGGTTATATATATTTATTATTTATTACAATGTGAACAGTAAGTAATTCGGGAGATCTTTTAGCTTTTAGATAATACGAGCGGTATCCCCGCACGATGCGCCTGGTTTTTTTTATCTATGTAGAAAATTGATTGTTTTTATATGTATTATATTTTATTATTTTGATATTTAGTTAGTATAATTATATTTAAGAATACTGATATGAATTTTTTTCCTTCCAAAAATCCAAAGTCATTTTTCCTCTCTCTCAATATATTTTTAGGCGATAATATTCAATAAATATCAGACATATTAGAAATAAAAATATTGTGATTTGTTTTTAAAACATAAACGTAATTTTTTTGTGTGCTATAATTATTTATTTGCCGTCTAAAAAGAACAGTCTAATGGAAACAGGAAGTGACTTGTATATTTTTTAATTTTACTTGTAGATAATGCAGGTAAATTTGTCAATATTTTTTTTTCCCAATAATATTAGATCTAAAATATTAAAAATGAAAACATTGGAAATTCTTGTAAAGAAATCAACTTAAATAAAAGAGCACAAAATTAAATTTTGAAGCCAATATTTTTTTTATAGAAGATTTATTAATCATATTATTATATTAAATATATTTAAGAAAACATGATATGAATTTCTGTCCTTAAAAAAATCCTAAGTCATTTTTTCTCTCTCTCAGTATATTTTTAGGCGATAATATTCAATAAATATTCAAACATATAATTAGTTTTACATATTTTAATTTCACATAAATATACAAATATATAATTAATTTGACATAATTTCCATAATATATTTAATTTAAAGGATAATCTTAGGCTATTTTGTTCTCTCTATATATATTCGTAGGCGAATATTCAATAAATATTAGAACATATAATTGGTTTAACATATATTAATTTGATATAAATACACAAATATATAATTAAAAAGTCAAAACACAACAAATTTATTTCAAGAAATAAACTTAAACAAAAGAGCACAAAATTTAATTTTGAAGCCAATATTTTTTTTTTATTTTATAAGATTTATTCATCTTATTATTATATTAAATGTATTTAAGAATACTGATATGAATTTATGTCATTAAAAAAATCCTAGGTCATTTTTCCTCTCCCTCTATATATTTTTCTTGAGTTCCATTTTCTCCCTAGCAATATTAGATCTGATACATTAAAAATAAAATATTTATATTTTTTTCAGAAATGTACTTAATTTTTTTACGTGCTATAATGACTTATTTGCCGTCTAAAAAGAACATGAATCGAAACGGGAAGTGACCCGTATATTTTTTAATTGTAGATAACCTAAGTAAATTTGTAATTTTTTTTTGAGTTTAATTTTCCCCCCGGTAATATTATATTTAAAATATTAAAAATGAAAATATTGCAAATTTGTTTTTAAGAAATAAACCTAAACAAAAGAGCACCAAATTTAAATTCAAAGGCAAATTTTTTTTTTATAAGATTTATTAATTATATTATTATATTAAATATATTTAAGAATATTGATATCAAATTTTGTTTAAGGAAAAAATCCTAGGTCATTTTTTTCCTCTCTCTATATATTTATAGGCGACAATATTAAATAAAATTTTTTTATGTTATTTGAGTAATTCATTATATTATTATATAAAATGTATTTAAGAATACTGATATTAAGTTATTTTTATTCAAAAAATCCTAGGTCATGTTTTCGTCTCCTATGCGATAATATTCAATAAATATTAGAACATATAATTAATGATAGACTAAAAATATTCAAGAAACTTTAACAAAAGATAAAACAAAAAAATAAAAAAAATAAAAAATTAGCATTGCTATTATTATTATTATTATTATTATTATTATTATTGTTAGCATTTAAAAAATATTTGTGATTTAAAAAAAAAGATTATTATTATTATTATTATTAATTATATTATTATATTATAATTAATTTAAAGTGAAGGATTAATTTGACAACAATTAATACTTTTGTACCAAAAATATTCAAAGATTTAAAAGGAAAAATATTTACAAGAAGAGGGACTGAAATTAAAGTGCAATATATAATGAATTTGAAATGAAGGACAAAATTGAAAACAATATAACCTGCTGCACTAAACAAATTAAGGGATCTAATAGAAAACCGAAAAATTCAAAGAAGAAGGACTGACATGCAAATTGCATATATATTAATTTGAATGAAAGGACGAATTTGAAAGAATTCGAAACTTGGATTACAGAAATCAAACAAAAGCCAAGGGACTGAAATGCATGCACAATAACTCGGGGGACTGATATTGATTCCGGTGCTGAGGAGAGAGAAAAGATGACATAAACGTTCAACCGACTATATGAGCCTCCACGTCGATATTTGAAGAGCACGCGCCGTATGAAGCCGCACGCGCCACCTGAATCGACCGAGGTCACGAAACGCGCCGACGCGCCCATACAGCCTGCTGACAGCGCTGACACAAGTGCACAGTAACGTAGTGGTCAATTATTAAACCACCCCTGCGACGAATTGATGGATTTTGTCGTTTCGGGGGCTACGAACGTCATAACACATTTTCAAAAATATTAAAAAAAAAAGTTCCGGCGGACCGGTCCGTACGCGTGCAATTACAACTGTAGTCCTCATCCGAAAACATGTTTTTGTCTTATTAGCAGGGGTCCGAGCGTCATTACACTGTTCACATCAGGAAAAAAAAATAGGGTGGACGAACTCGCGCGACGCACGGAGGAGAAAGCTCGCGTCCACAGTGACTTTGAGTGTGTGTGAACAGTGATATCCGTTTTGTTTTAGTGTATTTGTTAATATATATATATATATATATATATATATATATATATATATATATATATATATATATATTATTAGCTTATTAAATATATATCCAATTCGGCTGCAAAAAAAATAATATATATATATATATATATATATATATATATATATATATATATTTATATAACATCACTTCATATTATTGAACAATAAATAAATAAAACTTCCAAAAATTGGAAATACAGAAAAAATAGAAGCAAATATTAAGAGCATGTACATATAAACATGGACAGAAATAGAAACTATATAAGAAATATGTATAAAAAATAAAGGTACTAAAAGAAAATCCAAGATTAAAAGTATAAAGGATAAAATGAAAAAAAACATATATAATAAATTTAATTTGAAAGACAAAAGTGAAATAAATCCAAACATTGATACCGATGAAATTAAATAATTTAAAATCAAACCGGAAATTAAAAAAAATAGGACCGAAATGAAACTTAAATCTATAACTAATTTGCATGGAAGGATAAAATTGAAAAAAATCAAGCTTTAATACCAAAAATATTAAGGATTTTTAATAAATTTGCATGGAAGGATAAAATTAGAATAAATCAAAACTTTGATACCAAAAATATTAAGGATTCCAGACCAATCCAAAAATTCAAAGAATGAGGACCGAAATGAAACTACAATATATAATTAATTTCAATTGAAGGACGAAATTGCAAGGAATTCAAACCTATATATAATAGCAATAAGGACCATACAAAACCGATTGAAAGTTCAGGGACTGAAATGAAATTTGAGAAAAAACAGTTGCGCTGACGTCAGCATGCGCAGGCAGGAGAGAGAAAAGGGTGGGAAAATTTCGATCAACCATTCACACGTCTCAGGCCACCGTGGACGAACACGCGCCGCACCGGGGGGAAGATAACATGGCTGACAATTATTCTAGACGTCGGTTGGGTATTTTTGGACGCCGGAATAAGCCGCACGCGCCGTCCTAAACACGCGTGAGTGTTAAAACATACGGCGCGTGCGGCAACGCGCCAACAGTAAATCGGCTGAAAAAAAAATAAAAAAATGGTAAATTACCATGACACCCCTCGATGCCAGACCTGGTTTTTGTCGTTTTCTGGGGACAAAAAGGTTATTGCACTGTGCAAAGAAATATTTAAATATGCATAAACCGGCTAGCCGGACCGGACCGGTTCGGTCCAAAAGCACGCAATTACCGTCCAGCCCCTAAGTCCAGTTGCCTTATTTTGTCGTTTTGTAGGGTTAAATTTGTTAATGCACTGTTCCAAAGGGGAAATATCAGCAGATCTACCGGACCGAACGAACCGAACCGGACCGAACCGAAAATTGAGCATAGCGTTAAAACGTACGGCGCGTGCGGCGACGCGCCGACAGTAAATCGGCTGAAAAAAAAATAAAAAATGGTAAATTACCATGACACCCCTCGATGCCATACCTGGTTTTTGTCGTTTTCTGGTGACAAAAAGGTTAGTGCACTGTGCAAAGAAATATTTAAATATGCATAAACCGGCTAGCCGGACCGGACCGGTTCGGTCCAAAAGCACGCAATTACCGTCCAGCCCCTAAGTCCACTTGCCTTATTTTGTCGTTTTGTAGGGTTAAATTCGTTAATGCACTGTGTCAAAGGGGAAATATCAGCAGACCTACCGGACCGAACGAACCGAACCGGACCGAACCGAACCAAAAATTGAGCATAATAGTAACTGTGAATAGTGATTTGTTTCTTGGTGCATAGTGGTATTGAATCGTGATCTGTTTTAGCTGTTTACATAATTGATTTTGATTACAAAATATACAAATAAATAATTCTCGTAAAGCTTTCCTTCAATTTGACTTATCTTCATGTGGAATATCTGTCAAGTTTTTGATGAAATGCGAGTGACAGGAGGGTTGCCAAATTATTAATGACAACAGCTGTAACTACAAAATAAATAATTTTTTTAATTAAATTAATACTATTGCAGCATGATGTGCCCATTTAAAATCTATACAGGAGGAAATAGTTCTTGGCCAGTGCTATCTTTTGAATCGGGTTTTGCTTAGAAATATTACATTTATCTGGGTAAGTAACGCTAATTATATTTTCACTTTCAGATCCAAGTTTTCAAAAACTATATTTTGCAACCTAAATTTTAAAGATGAGTGACGCTTTATATTCTTAGAAGCTGATGCCAAAAAAGATTGATAAAAAATATATATTTATTTCAAGATTATTATTATTTTTAAAATAATTAATGGTTAAATAGCTATTGAAGCCTAAAAATAATAAAAAAATCACTTAAATCTTTTTAATTCCCGTACTCATCATAACTCAATTACATAATAATCTAACAAATAAACAATCATCAATCTGGATCTATTAAGTTTTCTTGCTGTTGATGAGAATTCATTACTAAGGTCTAGATCTACTTAGGTTTTCTTAGTTTGTTTGATAACTAGTTATTTATTTATGAGGTGGTATGAATCCACAGATTTGCTTTAACTACTTAGATTTTTTCTTTTTGTTTTGTGTGTTTATATTTTGGTTGGTGGATTTGGACCTAGATATAGAGAAAAAATAAATGGCTAATCATTTAGTGATACGAGATTGAAATTTTGTTTCTTATGATTTTATATTCAAATTTTGTGATTGTTAATATAATGATTACTGAAGGTTTACATGGTCGTTAATTTTAGAGCTCGTGGGATTAGTCAAGGTGCACACAAGTGAGCCCGGACACTTACATTAATAAAAAATATAGTTTTTTTATGATTACTTTCCATGTTTATATATATATATTAATGAATTTAGGTGCAAAGTGAAACAATAACCATATCATAAAATACTCAAAGTGATATATTCAATTTATTTTTATGATCCAATAAAATAGATTTTATTCACATCAAAATTAAAAAATTTAGAAGAATTTTTCTTACGATCGGAGTTGAGATTTAAAATCCAGTGAGTGAAAAATAAAAAAGTCCCTCTTTAATCATCATTTTAACCTTCTTCTCTACATGAAACACAAGTTTTTAAAGAAGTTTAAACTTCACAAAGCAACTTTTTTATGAAAATGACTTCCTTTTGCAACGTTTTAGAGTGTATATATATATATATATTCGTCGCTCATGCTTTATCAATGCAACGGATTGTGGCAAAATTCTTGAAGGCAAATTCATCAAATTTTTACTTGCTCCGTACTTTATGATCTCAAGATTTCGTATGATCAGGAGAGGCCAGTTCTGGTGCGTTTAACCCATGATTTATAAGAAAGATCTATTCTTGTCTTATTGAGCTATTTATTACTTAGATCTTCTGTTTCATAATTGGATTAATTATTGAGGGAATGAGGCGTCCGACCTCCAAGACTTTCTATGAAACCGCAAGGCCTTTTCCCCTTCACCACTCAAATCATCCACAAGACTGATCCGAGCAGGAGCAATCACCTTGCAAAAAGACCTAACAAAAGCATGTGATTCTTCTACACAGACTGTCATTATTCGGCGAAGGATTTGACCATGGAATCCCTTGAACAAGATTTCAGCACTGTAATTATTCAGCTAACCAGCTCGATCCCACAGCACATCCGTAGAAATAATTCATGTTTTATATGATTGAACTGCTGACATCTTACAGTTACTGCTCTTGATAGGATTATGAGCCAAACTTAGTTGGCAAAGCCAGTAGAAACACACACCGACCGGCAAGAACACTATGTGGCCACACTTATATGGTGTTGACACAGGCATCTGAGAAAGTCTAATCTAAACTATTTCAACTGGATCTGTTGATCTTACAGGGTTCTCAATTAGACAATTTCCTTCATAGATACACTCGTAAAGTTGACCATTGACCAATGGGCATTCAGTCCCCTGAAGCAACTTCTACTCGATCCATGGTAGATTACTTGATGGTTGCCACCATACCACATCCATGTCCCGTATCAAATAAATGGTGCCCACATATAATGGAGATTTATTACATAAACTATTGCAAACAAACAAAAGTCCTATGTTTCTGTAGCTAGAGAGGCTCACGTTGAAAAATAGATAATAACTCTTCCATACTGTCGATCATCAGAGTAATATAAATGGATTACAGAACCCAGATTTTCCACTATCCTTTCTATGTAGCTCCTTTGTTTTTTCTTAATTCTTGAAAGAAAAGGAAAAGGCTTCAATCTTTTTTTTTGGTTTTTTTTGTGCTTAAAATCTAAAATAAAGGAGACTTTCTGGGCATAGCTTTTCTTCTTTTTCTACGAGTATAAGAAAATTGGTTGTCACATCCATTGATGGAAACAAATACCTCATCATCATCTATTTGTCTTGAACGCTTTGATCTTTTCTGCAACCAAAATTAAATTAACTTGTATAATAAGTTGCTGATCCATGATTTGATAGAATTGTTTTATATTATTATAGTTATAAAAATGAATATTTTATATTTGAGCTTGCAAATATTCAACAAGAAAAAGAGGAGGTCCAGCATGTTAACATAAAAGAATAGCAGCAGTAATTAACAAATACAGAAACAAAAGGTATACTAATAATAATAATCAAAAGCATAATTCATTAGAACTTACAGCTTTGCATTCCATTGAGCAAAACTTGTAGTTATGAGATGAATCTTCTAATGTCGTAAGCTCCCATTGACATGTTTCACACTTACGTTTTCTCATATGATTTGTTTCACAGTAGTTACGTTGTTTGTGATTGCTTAGAGGTCTTTGACTTTGATTTATTCCTGACCCATTACTATTCTCTTTTGGAGCTCTTTGTTGAATATAAATAATAAAATTTCTATTTATGGAATATGGTTGAATTTCAGATATATCGAACAATGTTTTTATCACAGGTATTTTGATTCCTGGACTGTATGAAGATCTGTAAACCTGAAAAATATTCCAGCAAACAATGAATGATGACTTGTAAAACTCCAATATAATATATATATATATATATATATAGTAGAATATATTGATTTTCCATTTTTCTAATTAAATACAGTCTCCTAATCATTATACATAATTAAAAAGTGATATAGAACTTACTTGGATGACTCGGTGTCCTTCATGCACATTGCTGTTGTTGCAGTGGTCACAGAATGGAGGTGATTTAGTGCAATCCATACAGAAGAAATTGCAGAGTTTTGCTTTATTTGGATCGCTATGATTTTCACACAGCTCATAAAATTCTGTTTCTATCAAGTGAAGTACCCATCGCGGATAAGCTGCATGCTCCCCCATAATGGTCTCTGATGTTTACTGCATCTTTTCTTAATTTTCTTCCTTGTTTTGGGAAAGCAAATTTGATAATCAAGCTATAGCTATAAACCCTAAAACGTATTCTAGGCATATATTGTTCCATCATTCTCGATAGGAGTAGTCCTTTTCTTCTCTTCCTATTTTACTAAGAGACAAAGCCTAGACTTGTTAGAGCTTCCTATATAACAATTACCAATCCGACAGTTAAAACATTAACTTTTCTTAAGAAAAACAAAAAACCCTTTTTTTTTTCAAGAAAAAAGAAAAGGGTTTTGGAATTGCGAAACCCTTGTTAGAGAGTGGCTTCAGGATCTTTTTCTTAAAGTTTGTTTATGTATTCACGTACAAGTTTTATCTTACCTACATATCTTTATGGATTAATGATCAAATCATAACATAGTTTAATTTTCTTATGTCATTTATAATTTATAATTTTACCCTTTTCTCTTGATTCAACTCTTGTTAGTTTTTGTTTGGTTTTTTAATATGATTTTCCCTCCATTTTTACGGTCCCAGAGGGCCTAAAATTTTGCCTGCTACATGCATAAGGTTCTGTGTAGAGTGCAGCTGTTTAGACATTAGATTTCATAGCTCCCACCGTCCCACAACCTGCAATTATCTAACCATGGACCTTAATTTCCAAAGATTATTACAAGGAGGCTTGATAGTTACAGAACAAGATAAAATAGTTTAGTGCAACTCATTTGGGTCACAGAAAAGTTTAGCGGCATCTTGAAAAACACAGCAAAATCTCAACCAAGAATAAATTCACAGATTGTATACATAAGAGCTCTATTGATCAAGCTGAGCATACCAGATCCCCTGGATCTTGACATCCTTAGGAGTCTTAGCTCCCAAATCAGTATCAGATGGCTGTAGACTCTCAAACACTCCAATGACCTCTCCAGTCTCCGGTTTACTCTTGGTAACACTTAGGGTGATTTTGCCTGTTGATGATGCGGTGTTCTTGATGTTTTCCTTGGTCAGCTCCTCCTCATCTCCTCTGCCTCCAGCAGGCAATGCAACTGCATTGTCATAACCGGTTGAGCCACCTCTTCCCTTTGGGTCCAAGAAAGAGGAACCACGGTAGGATGGTACAAGGAACTCTCCACTGAAGCTCTCTGGTTTTCCTGATGCAACCAACTGTTTAATGGTGAAAAGGAACGGCACACGCTCGCCACCAGGCAGCTGAACGGTCACGGCGGCGTAGTCAATGCCATCTTTCTCCTCAAACTTGATGTTTCCGTCGGGAGAGACATCGAAAGGTCCCTCAATCTCGTCGAGGGTGTAGGTTAAACGTGTCATGAGCTTGGTGTTTTGGAACTCAGGTGGGGCGTTCTTGCTTACACCTTCAGCCTTGACAGTGAATGAAGTTGGCTCCAGGCAGAACTTCTTAGTGTTGTATTTGCCAGGCTTGAAGGAAAATGACTCAGATCCCCCATCGATGGTTGGGCATTGGTTAGCAGTTCCAGATCCTTTTACTTCCATGTATGTTTTGCTCTGGATTTCATCGTAGGTCAGCCTCTTTGGGACTCCTTCAGCACTTGCTCCCTACAACATGAAAAAAAAAAATTAAAAATATCATCACTGGGGCTCGGATATAAGCCTCTATGTGACATTATTGAAATCTTAAATATAAATCTGCAGAAAAGGGATGGTCTCTAATAATCAAATCCACACCAACTAAATACGGTGATTTTGGGAAACTGGCTTTAAATTTCTCCACTCCAGTTCACAACAGTTTTTACCCTCTAAAAATTGAGCCAAGACAGTGATCCTGGTCTAATGTATTATCATATTAAAATCAAATTTGCCACCAATTCTCAAAGGATTGATACTTATTCTATTCCTAGTCATATTGCATGAACATATGCTGCTAAACCAAGTATTTTTAACAGTTTATGTACACAAGAGCACGCCAAGAAACAGGACAGGGTCAAGATATATTCAGCTTAATACATCATCATTCATGATATTGATAGAGCGGGTCAATCATATTATAGTCCTGGTAGTCTAATATTAATACGATAAACTCTAAATTTTATAACCGTTAGAAGTTTCTGACTAAGACATACATACCGAGACGACAAGAGCTGAAGTAGCAAGAGCAAAGCCAGCGATCTTGCTAGCAACCACACACTTGTGAGCCAAGTCTTTAAGGTCAGACTGCAGAGAGCAAGAAATCCTAGCACCAGCTGGTTCGAAGCCAAAAGCCTTAGAAACGCTTTGAGAAGACCTCAGTTGAAGGTTGGTCCGAGAAGGCACGGCCGCCCTGGCGGGTTGCATCAGCGTAGCTGCTGCTTGTAGCGAGGCTGCCATTTTGTTCCAGCTACTGCCTATCTAGCTGGGAGCTGTGTACTCCAAAGAAATAAAAAAACAGAGTGGAGGAAGTGTTTTGTGCTGGTTGGTTTCGGTGCGAGTACGATATAGAGATAGGATAAGGCCTTCTCCTATTGGATGATTGAAGGTAAAGCCTCTGGTATTTTAGTTTGACACGTGGCAAGTATCAGTCGCTCTCTTCTCTCTCTGTCAGACTAATAAATGACGATGTTGGTGATTGATCCAAAATTAAAAAGTTATGATTGGCCCATGCAGGTTTCGAACCTGCGACCTTCGCGTTATTAGCACGACGCTCTAACCAACTGAGCTAATAGGCCAATTGCTCTCTCTTTCTCAATATATAGTACTTGTAGTATTTACTGAAAGCTGAACTTAGTTTATGTCAAAGTGGAGTCTACGTAGGGCTTAAACTTTGGAGCAGCCAGCAGCAGGTATACTTTCTCCACTGTTTTAAAAAGTTTTTGAATTAATTTCTCATTATTTTTTTAATATGTTTTGATTTTTATTACCCTTTTACGTTCCCAAATGCAATGTTAAAGGTGAGATTAGTCAATATTAAAAGTGAGACTGGTTGATATGCTGACTTAGATATCTCCGTTAATATAAAAGAATTATCATTTTATTTCGGGTCCAAATACATTTAGTTCCAATTCAAAAATAAAATAAATTGAAAGAGAGTTTAAATCCCTCATTATCTTATAATTCATTTCATGGTTAACATAATTTAGTTTCTATTTTTTTGACTTTTAATTTCTTCATTTAACATTATCTTCTTTTTCCATATTATTTTCTACATTTGATTGATTATTATTTATTTCAATTTGTTTTTTTATTAAATTACACTAATCACAAGTTTTGCTACAAATAACCCTACATCATTTTCTATATTTATTTGATTATAAATTAAATTACTATTTATTCAATTTATTTTTTATCAAATTATCCCAAGATAAATCACACACGAGAATTGCGAAAAATCAACCAAATCCAGTCAACATTTACCATATCTAGTCAAGAAACTAGGTGGCGGTACTTTCTCCTTTGATGCATTCTGCGATGCTTTATTGACTTAATTTTAAAGAAACAATCGCCTTTTCGTCTCTCATAGCAGAAAACAAGGACACCCAATCTGGTTCAGACCAATTCAATGTTCTCCCAGGTTTTGGTCCCATCAATTTCAATTTTTATTTCTTAAGCTGAAATAAAACCGGTTTCAACAACTAAAACACAAAGTACTGTGAAGGGGGGGAGCAGCCTCGAAAAGAGAGGAGGAGAGCCAGCTCAAAAGTGCTTGAAATGCAATCACAGGTAAAACCCTCAATGCTTATGAGATTAAGATTGCTTTCTCATCATAGCTAGCTGCATCCTCCTCCTCTCTTGAATACTAGCAAGATAATAATCAAAAGATTTACTTTCACGATCATAAAATAACCCAGAATTTAGAATCTAAAATAACACAACATTAAGAGAAAACCAGGCATTCAGAATGAGTAGGAGGTGTTGAATCATCACACGTGTGTGTGTGTACACACGCGCACACACACAAGATAATCGAAGTTTTTTCATCATTATTGCCTGCCCTTCATCCTTTCAAACATAAAAAGAAATTTGGACCTTCGATTGACTATATTAGCAAAATTATTCAATAAGAATTATATAAAAAAAAAAGATTCCTCTCAGACAAATGCCTCGATTTGTCCTCACAACTTGAAAGAATGGAAATGTGATCAGACTCGTCATCCATGTTTATTCATCACCGAGAAATCATTGAAAAGAAAAAAAATGATGATCCCAATCGTTAAAAGAGAAGGGGAGAAAAACGAAAGAAAATATGATTGCTGAGAAAACAAAGATAGGAGGAGAATAAGCTAGCTTCACTTTTAAAGTATACTTTCGCCTTGGCTTTGTTTTTATAGGTGTAAGTGTACTAGGGTTAGGGTTTTCTTGTTACTTTCTCTTCATCATCTGCTTAAATTACCAGGCTACCCTCTCAGCTACATGCGTTTGACTGGTCGGTCAATTTTTTCACACTTCTCATTATTTTCTAATTTTATAAATATCGATTAAAATAACCTTGTAAAGTCATATTGATAAAATATAAAAAGTGCTGCACACAATCTTTATAGATAATTAGTATTAGAGTTTTCACGGTAAAAAATTATTAATGTTAGGACTTTTATAAAATAAAATGACTTGTTAGAAATTTAAAAAAAATCTATGTAGTTGGCAAAAAAAGAAAATGGTCTCTCTATTTACAGAAATGATTTTCAAAATTTCTATTTTGTTTAGTCTACATAAAAAAGACCCATATTATTAGTTAAATTTAGAGTTGTTATTGTTGATTTGCAACTAATTATGAGAGTGTTTGGGAGTGTGATGTGACTGGTGATGTAGAAAAAATAAATGTTTGGTCAATGTAAATCAGTAAATTGTTGTTTTCCGTGCGGTGAGGAGAGAGGGGATGGGCTAGGGAGAGATAAAAATTAAAATAATGTTTTAATATTAATATATTTTAATATAAAAAATATGTTTTTAATATTAAAATAATCTAAAAATTAATTAAAATATAAATAATATTTACTTAATATATGTATATTAATATAAAAAATATATTTTTAATATTAAAATAATCTAAAAATTAATTAAAATATAAATAAATATATTAGAAGAAGATCACAATATAATTTTTGTCTCGCAATCTTAATTTTATTTCAGATGATATTTTACTTTATATTGTTCCGGGATTGCAGAGGTCTTCACATGTAGATTTATAGTTCGTGATGAAATTACAGATAGTTTGATGGGAGAATAAAAAAAAATGTCTAATTTACTTGAATTATTAATTACATTTTATTATTATAATTATTATATATTTAAAAAACAATATATATATATATACACACACACATATATTTTAAAATAATTTCACAAGTTGAAAGCAATATGAAAAGTTTGGTAACCAAACACTTGAAACTGTTTTCATTAATCTCAAATTCAACCACAGTTTTAACCAAACACTTCAAAACTTATTTTGAACCGCAGCTAAAGTGCTTTTCATGAAACTATTTTTTTAAAACCTCAACCACAAAGCAAAAACAATATCAAACACACCCTATACCTAAGAAGATAAATTCCACCATTTTTTTATCAATTGTGAATGAATTTTTTTTCTTTAATATTAAAATATCTGAAAACATGAAAAAATAAAAATAAAATAAAAACTACTAAAAAGTTTCAAATATATTTGTTTGAGAGCCGGGCGGCTGAAACCGCAATTTAACTAGAAAGGATCCGTTCGAAGAGAAGGAAAAATATCATTATTGAAATTCATAATGATTTGTGTGCGCGTAATTAAATATTTGTTTCTATTAGTTTTTTTATAATAATACATCGAAGATTCTTATCGCGGTCACTGCCATAGCCCACCAAGGGATGCAAGTAGGCTCACGAAGGCCTAAAAGACTTGGAGCTAATGGGCCTAAAAGCTGAGATCTTGATAACAACTATACATGCCAGGAAAGCCTAATAGCAATGAACATCTCGTGATATTTCACTACCTCTCGTGATATTTAAATCAAGAATGTAAAAAAAAAAAGAGGGTGGAAAGTGAATATAATTCTTAGCGATTATCAATTATTATTATTATTATCATTGAGAAAATAATAATCTTGAACTTAATTTGAAGGATATAATTGAAAATTATAAAAGCATTGACAAAAGAGCAAAAAACAAAATAAGAACCAAATTGAAATCATTATTATTATCATTGACAAAAAAAAAATCATAAACTTGATTTGAAAGACGAAATTGAAAGCCATAGAAATTTTGACAAAAGGACAATGAAAAAAGAAAATAGAAGTAAAAGGACCAAATTGAAACATATTATTATATATATACAAATAAGAAATCAAGGGTTCAATTGAAAAAAAAACTTACAAAAGGGAAAATGAAAGCAAAAACGAAAACCAAAACTAAAAGGATTGAAATTGAGACACCAATAACAATGAAGATGATAATGCTTTTTTAATAGTAAGAGAAAGGAAAAAAGGTTCTTAAACAATAAACTAACTATTTTTTGGCTTGAACGGGCCACTTATTATGAAAGAGGAGAAGACAAGTCATCAAAGGAGACGTCGAAAAATCATTTTTTAGTATGGATAGCTACTACAGATGTCGTCTAATATTCGTGGCGGCACCAATATGTTAACAAATGTTTTTTCAATGTACATTTAAATGTTAAATGACACTACTACCCTTAATCATACAAACACTTACACAAAAAAACACCAAAAATAAAAGACTTTAATACCCATGATCCCAATGAAGTGAATTTCCTAAATCCAAGGATACATACATAATTCTACTATGCACTTAAAATTGATAATACTTGTATACCCTCACTTGAAACTTTTTTTTTTTTTAACATGTGGGTTGCTTGTATAATTAAAAATACTAAAATGTCCTCAAACGAACAACTAATATAAATACCAAAAAAAAACCTAAATCAAAGGCAGATAATTTTTTCACAAGGCCATAGACACATCAGTCTAAATTGTAGTAAATAGTAAACTAATTGTATGGCCATATTGAATCACTCATCAATTCTATTGTATTTGTTATCTATCTATCTATATATATATATATCCCATGCCACCCTATGTGTATGTGATAGTGATTGGTGCATATTTCGATGAAGTGGAGCAGTTGGACAGAATGCACTAGGCATCATGTATCCAAGGAAATTAGAACACGACAAGTTATTTGTGTTGTCTTCACCTTGACTTCCAGTTCATCACAGAACGTTCCAAATAATAGGACAAAAAGGAATAGAAAATGCGATGCTTCCACTGAGCTATTTCCAATTCTGAAAGAGATCGGGATCCCTCAACATCTGGGAGTGACCCACTCACAAACAGGGTTCAAATTACTAAAGAACCTGCAATTTCCACCATCCCCCATGCTCTGTGATGCTCATCACCCATCACCTTAAAAGATGTGTCAATTTGGACACTCAACAGAACAATTGGTGCAAAAACAGCATCCTTCGAAAACAAAACCAAAAAAAGTTGATGATGATCATACTTTTATTTTCCCATCTTTTAAAATCAGAAGTGGAAGCAACTTACATGTGCTAAAAATCATAATTTATGGAACCCACTGCGCAATGTGATTTCTGGGAGTGACCAACTCACAAACAGAGTTCAAATTACCAAGACAACGTATACTAAATGGGTGTTTGGCTATGTGACGGTGAATTGAGCTCACCACAGAGACAACCCATTTTGTAAAGAGTTTAACTGTGGGACCAAACTGAGACATCTACTGTTGATGAAGATGATGAGGTTGCCTTCCCTTCCTGGCATTTACAGCTGTCTGTTCATGAGAATCACAAACTTGGGTCTTGAACTTGCATCCAAACCTCCGCGTCAAGGAACCTCTCCACCCTCCGTTATTCTGACGTGGACACTCCTTGTCGATCTTCTCAATCACCTTCTTCATATTTGAGCACTCTCTTTCAAGCTGATGCACCCTAGTCCTCATGCTATCCATGTCTAGCCTCAGCACTTGATTTTCCCTCGCTGCTCCCCTCCATGCGTTACTGTTACACTCCTGTGTTGCCCCTTCTTCTGCTTCTATCTCCTCCTCCTCCTCCTCCGCCCTCCGTCGTAGCAGGGAGGGCCTCGCAGAATCAGCCCCCGCTGCAATCAGTGTCCCGGTAATCGCGTGGCGGAGTTGTATCTGCTCGAAAAACAAAACTTGAACCACAGCACGCAATGGAAGCCGCTCATTTTGTGCTGCGTGTGTGCACGCTTCTATCGTCAGCTTTTGGCAATCCATGATCCCACATATCTTCTCTCGCTCTGCCTCGGATGTCCATGGATGTGACTTCAAGAATGAAAAACAAAAATTAGACTTTTTTACTGTGAAGCATGAATTTTCATACAGGGATTATTATAACAGAGTATTTGAATCATGCATTGTGATAAAATGGTGATCTACATTAACACAGTACTAAATCTATCTGTAATATGCAAAACTACATGACTGCCTGTAATATTTCTTTGCACAATTAAGAGCAATTCAATGAGCAAAATGTACCTTGAGGTACACATCTACAGCTCTGTAAAGGCCATCATCAAAGAGTCTAGCTTGCTCCGGTAGCGAAATTGCGAGATTGTAGAACCTATCAGACTTCAAATTTGCATCCGATCCGATCTCGGCAAGATAGCCATCAATTAGCTTTCCCACAACCATTAAAGTGGGTGGCCTCACATTGCCACCTCCACCATCCCCGCCAGCTTCAATCTCACCTCCGTTTCTCTCTTCTTCAAGTCCATCCAAGAAGTGGCCTAAAATTCTCTCCAAGCAATCCACGTCGTATAAAGTCTCGTTCAAATATGAATAGCTAGGAATCAATAAATCATCCAGTGTTGCTTGCTCTAGCTGTAACCCAATCTTCTTCTCCAATGTGGACCGACACTCTTCGGCTGCATTTAGTATATTGGCAGTTCTTAACAAGCCAAATAAGAACCTCGTAGTTGTGGAAGATCTAGAGCTTTTCTGCAATGGAAGATTGGAAACAATAGTCTCCAGCACTTCCCTTTGTTCACCCTCTGAAGCAACTGAAGATGATGAAGAAGAAGAAGATGGCTTCCTATTTGATCTTGATAAGCCAGGAATGTGCTTCTTGGCATAGTTCATTAAGCAGCTCTCTACAATCTCCGGATTCAGATCTCCCATTTTCATAGCCAAGATCAACCGCTTGAACAACTGCAAGCTTAAAAGTGTCAGATCCTCAAACCAAGAATCCGCATTATTGCTCTTCGCACCGCTTCCTTTTCTTCTTACAGTGGATTCAATCTCTTTCCACAGGGCCTGATTGGAACGAGCTCTAAAATTGTTCTCATTTGCCGCTTCGCTGACTGGCCAGCCAAACAAGGCTGGATCGACAGAGGAGGCTCTCGAAGCAATAGAATCAATGCATCTCTCGGTAATGCCTAAACTCTCAGCGAGTGGCATCACCCGCTCGCAAGATTTTAAGGCCTTAATAGACTCCTTAAGACTTCTAAGCACAGATTGAGAGAAGAACCTCTCTGTCCTGGAAATTAAATTATCTTCTGAATACTCTTCTGTCATATCAAGAAACTCTCCGGCACAGCGAAGAGGAGCGATGATAGATGAGTTTAAGTCTACCTTTACACCGTAGCAAAACTTGGCAGCCATCTCAAAAGATTCAGAGCCGCCTGGGAAGTCCAGGAGAGAGATTTGACAGATAATTTCTTCGATTTCATCTCTTTCTTCTTCGTCCTCTCTTTGAGTGGTTGAAGTTGTAGGATCTGTTTCTTGCTCTGTTATTAGTTGATGAAGCTTTCTACTTTTCGACATCAAAGGAAACTAAACCACCAAAAGAGAATGCAGAGCCACCAGTGAGCAAGAAAGAAGATGACTTGAACATGGAACATTGCTACAAAGGGCTATACTTTACCTTGTGGAGGTGAAAGGTCATGTCCTCTACTTCAATCACAATGTCACTTGGCAGCCCAGTTGCGCAAAACCTGCAAGAAAGAAAGAAGCCATGAACAGACAGCCTTTGTCGGAACAAAAAGAAACATGGGCAAGAGAAGACTAGCTAATCTACTAACCATGCCTGCCCTTTAGAGCCAGGCTTCTCAACTTCCATTTTAGTTTGAAAGAGAATCTGCTTCTTTGAGAGACTAATTCTTGAAAACTAGGCTGGATCCATGAGAAGAGAGGGAAAGAGTGTACAGAGTTTCTGGAATCAAAGTGTGAGAATGAATGGTTGCAGAAAATGTTAGTCGATATCTTAGTGCGGATTTGTGTGACAACAAATTACAAAAGCATGCAAGGACAGGAGAGCGACCGGGAATCCCACAGCTCAAAACGGACAAGAAAGGCTGAACAGATTTCTACAAAGGGTTTCGGTAACATCATTTTTTTCTGTAGAAATTTCTTTCACTTTAAGAATCTTGACCAATATAAATTGAAAAATCTCTCTTTCAGTAGTCGAAAGGAAGTCCTCTGTAACAATTTCCTTTTGGAAGGCCTTGCACCATCAACCGTATCCATTATCATTGCTTTTGCAACTGGGACTTTTCTGCGTACATTACGGTATGTATATTTGTTTTTTATTCAATTGTACCCTTGGAGGAGCAATAAATGGAGCTCGATGGTTACATTTTTTTCAAGGCACTAGAGAAATAGATAAAACTTGAACCCAAGTTTTTATTTCCTCTTAATCTCTATACTGCTTGACTTGGGTAAGTAGTTTAATCAACCTTAGTTGGCTAAGTAAAATGAGAGTTTAAGTAACAATTATAATTTTATTACTCGAGGTGAAAACATGTTATATTTGTAATATTAATGAAAGATTTGAAGTGGGTTTGTTTCTTACATTGTTATTTTGAATTCAAACAAAAAAAAAAAAAAATTGATTTTTTTTCTTTTACCACAAATACATCATTAAAGATTTGAATAATTTTTAAAAAAACTCTATTTATATAAGAAAATAATTTTTTTAGAGTAGAACAATTGATTCAAGATGTGTTTATTTTTTGCAGTTCAACCTGTTCTTTAACCTATTTTTTATTAACAATAAACCAAAAAAGATTATAATAAATGATTTTATAAGGCTCCTTCAATTTTCTTCCCCTTCAGGGAGCTCCATTTCAACGGTTTTTCATTTAAGCATGCATGATATATAGAGTGAGATTAATGTGATGTTTGAGAGTATAATAACGGTTATTTTTCAAAATATTTTTTGCTTTAAAATATTAAAATAATATATATATTTTTTTTTATCAAAATGATCTAAAACATTTCTATAAATAAATAATAAAAATCAAATTTCAACTAAAAGCAAGCTGAACCTCACTCCGAACCATTCTTTTAACCAAAAATGGAGTAGTGGCATTCATTCTCTGATTTTAGCCACTCATAAATAAATGTTCACATGGAGATGATGACCCACATAAAGGAGAAGCAAACAAGTCCACGATTTCAATTGGCAGAAATCTTAATTTCTTGAAAAATAATGCTTCTCCACGCCTTGAAAACCAGGAAACTTGGGCGCTCACTTTCATTTATAGCATCCTATCTACCCTCTCACCCTACCTTGTCTGCATTTATGACCCCATTGATGAGTTGACTAGAATGGGTCACCCAAGAACAGCTACCACTGTCGTAACAGAGACAGATGTTTCTCGGCTCTGCCTCTAGTAATTGAGTTTCACATTAATTACTACATGAGTTGCTGTTGATTGCTAGACTCGATCGTTAAACATTTTGGATTTGACCCCCCTCAAATCCTGATAAAAAGATTCAAATTACACGCTTAAAGCATCTTTCTGTGACATCCATGGTTTTCTGCTGTTGATTTCTAGCCACGTTAAATGACTGTTGATTATGAACTCAAGGAGGACATGCAAAGCTTTGACTGATGACAGATCGAGTCTGATAAATGACTGTTAATTTTGATATCACAAGGACTTGCGCGAACGTTAAATACAAATCTACGCGTATGCCCTACACATGCAGCACAGATGATTGATGGAGAAACAGATTTATTTATTTCGTCTGGGTGTACTTTAAAGCATGAAAGGAGGATCCACGAGAGAAAAGAGAAGAAGAAAAGGGCGGGATTAGTGAATAATTAACGAATAATGAAACAACTTTGGACATAAAATAATAAGAGTGATGATGGCGATGTCAGAAACAGTGGCAAAAACCCCACTTCCAAAACTGAAGCTTATGATATAATTAATAATTGCTGCTGTTGGAGTATAGTTGTTCTTGAAGAAGTAGACTAATGGAGTCCTCCTATGTTCCTTCAAGCACGTGCTTTAGTGACTAATCATTCGACAAAATGCACAAAAGAATGATGGCTACCTGCTTCGTTTTGGGCACCCCACTGTTCGTGTTCTCTGTGTTTTTTTCTCATCTTGCACTCCAGGACAACAAGATCCAAACAATAAATTAAGGGAACACATATTTGCCAATGCTTTTGCTTATATAATTGCTCGATATGTTGTTCATTTTCCTTTTAGCTCAGTAGAAATCTAGTAAAGTACCACGGTGAGAAGAATAGTTAGTGAAAATAGAACTATATTCTTATTTTTGTTTATCTTTTAAATTATTTTGATATGTTGATATTAGAAATAATATTTAAAAAATAAAAATTATTTTTGTGAAGATGTATTTTCGAATAAAAAATCTTTTGAATAAACAAACAATTCATCTTTCTAGAACTCCACAGTCCACACACATATATATGCTTTCTTTTATCTCGCACACAAGCTTGTTGTTACCTTAAAGAAGGCTCAGCACAAAATCATCCAAAAATTGTACAAAACCCGAGAGACAAGCCTCCACTTATTCTTCAGTCACTGCAAAAACTGAGATTTACCTGCGGTGGTGGCAGCTGAAGTTGATAGAACTCCGGGCGGTGCTTGCACAGTAGCTGTCTCCGCGGCTGGGACGACAGCTCCCGGCCATTTCAATCTATGCTTGCGTAAAGGGTGGCGAGGTGGTTGCCACACCCACCCCAGGAATATATTTTGCATTGCTTGCACTCTACTCTGTAGCACATGATTTTAGCAGTCCTGGCACAAGATTTTTAATGTTATCAGTGCTGCTTCACCTCGCTTATATATCCACCTTCAGATATAAAGAAATGATTTTCCTTTTATATTATCGACTTTTGCATCACAAAATCTTCTTTTATACTGTAAATTAAACTGATTGTAAGAGAAATCATCGATCCGCCGGGTACCATGCGTGTCGTTCAGACTTGTAGCTTCTGATACTCCAGACAAGTAGTGGCTGCAAAATAAAAAAAGCTGCCGAATTGTAGCAACCAATTACCCTTTCCCTGATCAGATCGGTAGCAATTTATATCATCGTAATTTGTACTCACTAGGAAGACGCACGATGGAAACTTTCAACAAGAAAAATTGTTTTTGTATGCTATTATGTCATCAGATACCTTCTAGAAAAACAAAATTGTGCAGCGTTTGTTCCTGCCATCTACCTAGATTCAAGCCGTTGTCCTGCGGTGCCTTACATGTTCATTGGCCTTGCATAATATTCAATGGGTTCAAGGATTAATTGTAGTGCGAGCAAACTGGCCGGACATCCTAATTATAAAAAAAACAAAAATTTCAAGCTTATAAGACAAGAATTACGAGGTTTTACCATTGCCCTTACCTCCAACGAAAAGTGGGTTTGCTTTGGATTGTGCCAAGAGCTAGCTATCTCCTCCATATTCCAAACTTGAAGTTCATAGTTTTTTTCCATACGTGGTCTCATTTTCATAGTCACGAGTAATTACCACCGACGGTCCTCGCCATCATTCCTACCATTTCAAATTACTTGTGGCCCTTCATATAATCTAGTTTCACATGATCTAATTCTTTCAGCCATAATCATGCTTCAATCTGAAGCTGGCGCTGTTTCAGAAAATATGAAAAATCATAGAATCTAATCCAACATATCAGCATCGCTTTGTTACATCTGACCACATACCATGCTCAACTCACTAAGAAAATCATGCAGGATCGAACTTGTATTATCCCCAAGTAGCGCCACCAAACTCAATGTGTGTGCATGACCAAATATTCTTGCCACCAGAGCTACAATTCAAGTACACTCCCAATTTTAACTGTACATGGAGCCAGAAAAAAAGTAAAAAAAAAAATCATGGAATTAAGCTACAATCCACGCAAATAAATCATGATCCTCCAGCCATTTCCACTGGTCACACAGTTGGGTGTTGCTTTAAACGGGGCTTGAATAAAGTTCAGCAGGATGTAGGAACAGTGGAGAAATCCCTATCTATAAAGGAGCATTCTGCATGAGAATAGTTCCAAGTACAGAGCACCATTTAGACACTGAAATATGGATTCAAACAGTACATTTCCTCCCAATATTAATAAAGTGCACTAACATGTTAGTAACCACTGAAATACAGACAGATTTTACAAGGTGCTAATAAAGTATTGCTCTCCAAAGTCATATCATGGAAAGAACATAGCGAAGCTACTGCCACCTGCATGACAATGAGCACATTAACACTAGCTAGAACAGAGCAGTCACCAAGCAGGACCGATCAAGCAGTCCTCAAGGACCCATGACATCAATATTTGAATGGTTGTATTTCTTAATGCTAGAATTTTGACCAGCTTGCATTGTGAACACGAAATCACTGACCATTCAAATTCAGAACCACTATCAGGTTTTTCCATCCCCTTTGTCTGATGAGGGATCTGGAGTGGGTTTCTTCACTGCGCTTGATGACCCTACCAAACCTGTACTCATCAAAACTCGCTTAACTCCTCTTCCAGCAACACCAAGATCTGTGACTCCCAACACCCCATTTGTGTGACCAGTGGAAATTGCTGGAGGGTCAAAACTTCTACTGCTATAAGCAACACCCAACTGAGAAGAGCTCATGAGATTTGGAGATGCACTCTTCTCGCCTCCTTTTTCCTTGTCAGATACCATTCCAATGATTTCTGCAATAATGGACTTCGGGTTCAGGACCATATGTTGTAGATCTTCATGCTGCAAACACAGATGCACGATTTAACTCAGGATGGTTTAAAAGAGATTGCAACACTTGCACAGAGGCTACCAGCACTGACCTTCTTTTCCAGCTCTGCAGACCGGCCAGTGAGTGTTTCAATCTCTGCTTCTTTATCTGTCACAGATATATCAGCCTGCACATTGGACGACCGCTGGACACCCTCATCTAATTCAGAAACTGCTGAAGATGTTGCTGATTCTGTGGAAATCTTTACTTCTTTGATGAGTCGCTGCAACCGTGCCTGACAAACTGCTATAGCCTTCTGGCAATAAGGGATTGCTTCCTGAGGCTTAGACCCAATCTCCAGGCACAAACATATTCGAAAATTTCTAAATTGTACAGTTAAAGCTGTGCAAGGTAAATAAGAAGATGGAATCCCTAAATTGACTCAAGTGATTGACCGAGGCAAAACAAATATTACTATCATTAAATTTAACTAGACCAGGAGAATAAATAAGCTGACGATATCTCAAAACAGTGGAGTATCTAAACCTTGTTAAGGATACAGTTCTGCTAAATGTCTACTGTCTGGCTCAACAAGCCTTTCTAAAATGGATAGCGCCTTCTGGTAGTCACTGAGAGATGTTTCTATATCCTCTGCACAATGCACATGCACGAAAAAATTGAATGAGTAAAAGAAAATACAATACGCATTTAAATCAAGCAAGAGACATTGAGAAGCAAATGAAAATATTGGTAAAGTGTGTTTATTTTTTTTATAAAACCAAAAACATCTTTATCTTTGGAAATTCAACTCAAATAAATGCATAAACAGACAGACCTCTTTCCAATGCAACTTCTGCCAGTGCTGATAGAATGTCCACTTTATCCATTGTGTCATCAAGGTGTTTTTCAGAAATTGCTCTGGCAACATCTAGCATTTTCCATGCCAAATCAAGGTCAGACTCTTCTTCATCTGCTTCAGCTAGATCCTCATCATCACTTCCCTCATCATCATCATCATCATCATCATCTTCTTCTTTTTTGTCCTTCCCACCAGAAGCTGTAACAGAATAAAGAGATGAAATCAAGGAATACTCCGAAATATTTTAACCAGATTGATGCTACTACTAGCCCTACTCCAACTAGAGACAGCAACTTAGGTCCAATCCCAGGCTTGCCCTTCTCACCATGGTGGAAGTGTCAACGGACAACTTGTTGTCCGTGTGCAGGTTACCGTTATGTAATATTGCGGCAGTCTAGGACGGCAAAGTAGTATAGTAGGTACAGAAAGTCTATAGGATGCTTGTATATATATTCAGTTCTGTAATACCTTAGGGGGATACAATTTTACAGACAATAGAGTGTTATAGTTTGACATGGTATCAGAGCTCTCTCGGTTTGTAAAGTAATCTGTGTTGAGCACCTATCGGTTTGGATGTTGGTGTGGTGTCAACACTGCAACTCTCGGTTTCTTGGATTTTGGCTCTGCTTGAAGTTTCTTTGGGTTTCTCGGTGAATCTCTGGTTTTCGAGTGGCATCTTCTGTCCAAACTCTCGGCACCTTCTGGGTCTGTCAAAATAGATCGGGATCTATTGATTTTCTTGGTTCTCGGCATCTTCTGTTCAAACTCTCGGTTTCTGTCAAAATCTTTGTGTTCTTCTTGCTCTCGGTTTCAATTTGAAGAAATTCTTACTCTCGGCACCTGGGTCTGTCAAAATCTTCAGATTCTTCTTGCTCTCGGTTTCAATTTGAGAAAATTCTTCTCTCGGCACCTGGGTCTGTCAAATTTCCAGGTTCTTGCTCTCGGTTTCAATCTTCAGTTTCTTGTTTCTTGCTCTCGGTTTCTTGTTTTTTTTTTTTTTTTTTTTATTTATTGCTCTCGTCCACCTGTTGTTTTTATCCATCAACTTGTTTTTTTTTATTGCTCTCGTCCACCTCACTTTTATTTCTTGTTTTTATTGCTGCAGTCTCGGCCACCTCTCTGTTTCTGTTTTTTTATTATTATTTTGAAGAAAAAAAAAAAAATTATTTTATTGCTCTCAGTTTTATTCCTTGCTCTCGGTCTGTCAAAATCTTTGTGTGTCTATTTGTCTTGGGTTATATATTTACTTGAGATGGATTCAGCACCTATATGTGTCAAATTTTCGAGGACAAATTACTCTACCTGGGCGTTTCAATTTGAACTTTTTCTCCTAGGAAAAGATCTTTGGGGCCATATTGATGGCACTGATGCTGCCCCAAAAGATGATACCACCAAAGAACCTAAGGACTCTCCCTCTTGGGCTGTGCTTGATGCCCAAATTATGTCTTGGCTTCTTAGTTCGATGGAACCACACATTGTTCCAAATTTGCGAGCACATCGTACTGCTCAATCTATGTGGAAGCACTTGAAGCAAGTGTATCATCAAGTTGATGGTGCTCGTCGATTTCTGCTAGAACATGCTATTGCCATGTTTCAACATGGAAATCTTTCTATTCAGGACTACTACTCTGCATTTTTGACCCTTTGGCATGAATATTCTGATTTGGTTACAGCGAATGTCCCTATTGCCACTCTTCCAACTATTCAGAGTCTTCATGAAAATAGCCGACGAGATCAGTTTCTTATGAAATTGCGACCAGAATTTGAATCAGTCCGGTCTTCTTTACTGAATAGATCTCCTGTTCCTTCTCTTGACATCTGTTTCGGTGAGTTGCTTCGCGAAGAACAACGGCTTAGTACTCAAGCTATTTTGGAGCACTCTCATGGTAGTTCTGGGCCAGCAACAATGGCGTATGTTGCTCACGGGCAAGGATCATCCATGCCTTCTAAAAACTTGCAATGTTTCTGTTGCAAGGGATATGGACATATTGCTGCCAATTGTCCTAAAAAATTCTGCTCTTATTGTAAGAAAAAGGGTCATATTATTAAAGAATGTCGTATCCGTCCTCAGAATCGTCAGGCCAGAGCATTTCACGCCTCTCTTAATGTGCCTTCAGCAGAAAATTATGTTCCACATGCCTCTTCTTCAGGTGGTATCTCCACTCTTCCACCTCCAGCAGGAAATTATTGTACACCAGAAATGGTGCAACAAATGCTAATTACTGCATTATCTGCCATGGGGTTGCAAGGTAAAAATTCTACTAACCTCTGGTACATAGACTCGGGGGCAGAAAATCATATGACAAATACTACTACTGTCTTGAGTCGTGTTCGGCCCTATGATGGTCAATCGGCTATTCAGACGGCCAATGGTAGTTTCTTGCCCATTACTGCTGTTGGTGATGCCTCTTCTACATTCACTAATGTGTTTCTTGCTCCTAATCTTTCCTCGAATCTTATCTCGGTTGGACAATTAGTTGATGATAATTGTAATGTTCATTTTTCTGGTGCTGGTTGTGTTGTGCAGGACCAGGTATCGGGAAAGCTGATCGCGAGGGGACCTAAAGTGGGGCGCTTGTTTCCACTATTTTTACCTGTTCCAACATTTTCTTCCATTAAGTCTTTTGTTTGTACTAAAATTCCTGCTCTTAGTATGGTGTGGCATCGTCGTTTAGGTCATCCCAATAATCAGATCTTATCTCATGTATTGAACTCTGGTTTTATTGGTAATAAAGCATATCCTTCTTTATCTCTTGAGTGTGATCCTTGCAAAATTGGTAAAAGCAAAATTCTTCCATTTCCTTTGCATGCTAGTCGCGCTTCCCACTGCTTTGATCTTATCCATAGTGATGTTTGGGGACCTTCCCCGGTCGATTCTCATGAAAAATTCAAATACTATGTGACATTCATTGACGATTATAGCAGATTTACTTGGGTCTATTGTCTTCGCTCTAAATCTGAAGTTTATCGTATCTTCACTGAGTTTTTAGCGTATGTAGCTAATCATTTTTCTACTACTATTAAAACACTACGGACAGATTCTGGTGGTGAATACTTGTCTACTGAGTTTCAGGCTTTCTTGGCATCTAATGGTATTATTCATCAACGTTCCTGCTACTCCTCAACAGAATGGAGTAGCTGAACGAAAAAATCGTCACCTTCTTGATGTGGTACGTACTCTCTTGTTAGAATCCTCTGTTCCTTCCATGTTTTGGGTTGAAGCTCTAAAAACTGCTACCTACTTGATTAATCGCTTACCCTCTCAAGCATTACAAATGGAGTCTCCATTTTTTCGCTTGTTCGCCAAACAACCTAGTTATGATAATCTTCGTATTTTCGGCTGTGTCTGTTTTGCTCACTTACCACCTCATGAGCGACATAAATTATCTGCTCAATCTGTAAGATGTGCATTCTTGGGATATAATTTATGTCAAAAAGGTTTTGTCTGTTACGATCCTACTTTACGACGTACACGTATTTCTAGGAATGTTATTTTTTTTGAGAATCAACAATTCTTTCCGGTGTCCTCTGTGTCCTCTCCTTCTACTGTGGTCCAGTATTTGAGTCACAAGTATTTGATCGTCATCCAGTCAACTCTCGCTTTAAACCAGGTATTGTGTATACAAGACGCTCCCGCCCACAGTCTCCTCCAGCGGCTAACTTGATATCTGATCCTCTCACACTCCAAATTCAGACAAATGATGAACCACCAGAACCCCGGGTACGTCACTCATCTCGAGTGTCCGTACCCCCGGATAGGTATGGGTTTCCCACTTCTGGTAACTCTATTTCAGCTCTTACTGTTGCACTGTCTAATTTTGATATACCTACATGCTACTCACACGCTGCCAAGCATGATTGTTGGCGACAGGCTATGCAGGAAGAAATAGCTGCTCTAGAGGCTAATCACACTTGGGACATTGAGCCATGTCCGTCATCTATTATTCCCCTGGGTTGCAAGTGGGTTTACTCAGTCAAAGTCCGATCTGATGGCAGTTTAGACCGTTACAAGGCCCGGCTTGTTGCGCTTGGGAATCATCAGGAATATGGGGTCAATTATGAAGAGACGTTTGCTCCAGTGGCTAAAATGACTACTGTGCGTATGATTCTGGCTCTTGCTGCTTCTAGTCATTGGCCGCAACATCAGATGGATGTCAAAAATGCATTTCTTCATGGGGATCTTAAAGAATGCATTTATATGAAGCCGCCTCCGGGATTATTTTCTTCTCCGACTTCACATGTGTGTAAGCTTCGTCGCTCTCTTTACGGTCTCAAACAGGCTCCGAGGGCCTGGTTTGATAAATTTCGCACCACTTTACTACAGTTCTCATTCCAACAGAGTAAGCATGATACTTCCTTGTTCCTTCGAAAATCAGTCGTGGGTATTGTTGTTCTTTTGGTGTATGTTGACGACATTGTGATTACGGGTTCTGATTCAGCTCTACTTGATCAACTCAAAACTCATCTTTCAGAAGCATTTCATATGAAAGATCTTGGGTCCCTCACTTATTTTCTTGGTCTTGAAGTTCATCGTAGCTCCTCGGGCATTTCTCTAAATCAGCATAAGTATGCTAGTGATGTGGTGGCTACAGCTGGTCTACAGGATGCTTCTTCGGTTGATACTCCTATGGAAGTAAATATCAAGCTTCGTAAAGAAGAGGGTGACTTAATTGCTGATCCTAGTTTATATCGAAAATTGGTAGGCAGCCTTGTTTATCTCACCATTACTAGACCGGACATCTCATTTGCCGTACAACAAGTCAGCCAGTTTCTTCAGGCTCCTCGCCATCTTCATTTGGCTGCTGTTCATCGGATCTTACGCTATGTTCACGGCACGGTGGCTCGTGGGTTAGTTTTTCCTACAAACAACCCTCTTCGCCTTACAGCTTATAGCGATGCGGATTGGGCAGGTTGTGCAGATACTCGTCGATCCGTCACTGGTTGGTGTATGTTCTTAGGAGATGCATTGATCTCTTGGAAGAGTAAGAAACAAGATCAAGTATCTAAGTCCTCTACAGAATCTGAGTATCGGGCAATGTCTCTTGCTTGTTCTGAAATCATTTGGCTTCGAGGGTTGCTTGATGAGCTCAATTTTTCTGCCACTGACCCTACACCTCTCCATGCTGATAATACGAGTGCTATTCAGATCACGGCTAATCCTGTCTTTCATGAGCGAACGAAGCATATTGAGGTGGACTGCCACTCTATTCGTGAAGCCTACGACGCTCGTGTTATTACTCTTCCTCATATATCCACCGACTTGCAAATTGTCGATATCTTCACCAAAGCCCTCACACGTCAACGGCATTGTTTCCTAAATAATAGCAAATTGATGCTGATTGACCATCCTGCATCAATTTGAGGGGGGCTGTCAACGGACAACTTGTTGTCCGTGTGCAGGTTACCGTTATGTAATATTGCGGCAGTCTAGGACGGCAAAGTAGTATAGTAGGTACAGAAAGTCTATAGGATGCTTGTATATATATTCAGTTCTGTAATACCTTAGGGGGATACAATTTTACAGACAATAGAGTGTTATAGTTTGACAGGAAGTTCAGCCATTTTAGGGCATGCAAAATCATTTGCATTTTCCACGAAAAATATCTCAAATACCATTAGCTCACAATAGATATTTAATGGATGTGTGTGCGTGCAAAGAGGAGAAAAGAATGTTAAAGGATCAAAAGCCATAGACAGTCATTTTGCTCAGCCATGTAAACAGACTTGATCCAAATTCATGCATACTGTTTATTGTCAGCATATCTCAAGTGCCTTGCAAGCAAGGATTCCATGCTTGTGCAGAGGCAAACATATGCAAAACATATGTTGCAATTCTTTAAGCATCATAGGAAGCAGAAATATCAAATCCCAATCAATACAAGTAGACTTGTCTTTAAATGAACAATCTCCAAACCATGGAGATATAGAGTCCAATTACCAATTACCTTTAAGCATCAAAATAACAATATATGATTGTATTTGTGAAGTTCAAGTTTCAGTTTAATCATTTTCACATATTTAAACCACTGATTAGAGATTGCACCCGACACATCTCATACGTTTAAAGAAAAGAAATTGAATGTTGGTAAATACCAATAAACGTTCAAAAAGAGCAACTTATTTACTAGCATGTTATACTATGAAAACTAATGAACAAACATTTTGAGCAACAAAATACTGACCACCATCAGCTGCACCTTCAGGATGATTAGAACCCCCACCCTCTTCAGCATTACTAGAAACAGAAGCAGAGGAAGATTCTCCATTTACAGCATTCCTAGAAGCTCCATCTTTATTATCATCGTGCTTAGATGCACTGTTCTTCTCTGGTACCATAGCCAAAGGATCAGCCTCCTCCTGTGCTTTATACAACAGGGCACGTCCATATTGATAGTATGCATTCACACATTCAATTGCCAGCTCACCATGATGCAAAACCCTAAAAACATAAAAAACAAATATGTATATATATATATATATATGAAAAAATTAGGGCCCCGTGACATAACAAACACTCTCAAAAGATCCATACAAATTTGAAAAGATTTATGAGCAAATTTTCACTCCGGTCTCCACAAATATCAAATTCATTCAGAACAAGTTAAAAACTGTAAAACTTCACTCCTAATTATGACAAAAAAAATTTGTCATTACTTGCTCGTAGACATTTCATAACTAAAATTCAAAAAATCACAAATTCATTTTCTTGCTCTTCTTAACCTGAAGGTCCTAATTACATATGCACTAACACACCAAATGCTAAAAACCACTTTGAGAAATACTTTTTTTCATCAGCATCATTTTTTTTCAATTAAATTAGATAATTCCGAAACTTGACAGTCCTAAGCACAGAAAAAATAAAAAATAAAAAAATCAAACACATTCAATATTTAAAAATTGGAAAATAGGAAAGCTATACCTTGGAAAAACCCTACAACTAAAAAGAACCAAAACCCATCAATAGAGGCATAGATTTGACTACTGGATTGCAAATTTGTCACTGATCAAAAACGAAACTAGACAACGGAATGAAATGAAATGAAAAACCTAACCTGATTTCAAGGGCACGGCTAAAGCATTCTACCGCTTCACTGAAGTCATTTTCTTTAAGCGCGTCAGTTCCTTTCTCTGATAACTCAACAGCGAAATCTAGAGACTTGCGAGGGTCTGAAGTTTCCCCATTGTTGTCGTCATTGCAGGTGGAGTCGGCGGCTCCGCCTTGAGAGGAGGTGGTGGTGGATTCTTTGATGGTGGCTTCAACAGAGGCTTGGGTTTCTATGGGGGCAGCTTTTGGTTCGGTTACTGAGGATTCCGAAGCCATGATGTTAATTTAGAAGAGAAACGAGAAAGAATGGAGGGGATGTTTTGCGTGGTTTTATAGGCAAACCGTCCCCCGCCCCCTCTATATTTTTATCGTCCGTGCCGTTGGAAGTTGGAACTGCATGAGTGTGGGCGTGATAGATATTATATTTTAAATGTTTTTTATTCGAAGAATATTTAAATAATATGTATATATTTTTATTTTTAAAATCTATCTTGTATTAATACATTAAGATTTTATAAAATATATATTAACGAATAGTATTATGAACGCACTATCAAACAAATACAAAGTTGCTGTCACCTATGCGCGCGCGCGCGCGTGTATATATATATAAGTATTATTTAGTTGATATACTTCGAAATAATTAATTATAATTATTTCCAAACTATACTGTTTCACTAAAAATATATTTTTGTATACAATTCTTTTTGGTTTTTTACTTTATTTTATAAAATCAGATTGGCTAGATTGCCCTTAAGATTGAATTTCCTAATCTTTGCATCCAGAGCATTCATTTTATCTTTTTTTAATAAGTTTTTCTGTTATTAATAAGTGGGGTTAAGGGCAATCTTGTAACATCCCTAACTCTTAGAAATTAGAATACAGTTCTACAATATTGCCTTTTAAAGTAATGCAAAAACTCAAGGTATTTTTTCCACACACATTCTACCAAAATTCTAATAGAGTTTTCTCTGTAACTAGATCATACCAGGTTGTTGGCAATTTCATTAATATCAGGAATCAATATTACAATCATAGCCCAACCATCCTAAACCTTTTTCCATATCAACATAACTCAAGAATAGCATGCATTTAGTTTTCATGAAATATCTATACATTAGATATATAAAAAAAATAGTTTTAAATTCACCATTTTTAATCTATGTATAATTCATGTGTATACTTTAACTTTATGACAAGTTTAATAACTTGAAAAACCAAACATATTAATGCCGCTATTCCCTCTCAATCAAGTAGTTTATTAAATTATCTCGATCATGTGAAAACATATGCCACTAGCCCCTATTTATTCAACTAGTCTAATAAATTATCCTGGTTATTTGAACACGCATGTCACTAGCCCATCTCTAGTAAACTAGTATAATGAATTATCCGGTTCATTTGAACACAGATTTTCTTATACCACGTTATTTCAGTCTCATGATCTAAGTCGAGGGTTTGACGAGTTTACCGAGGTCTTTTTTGGGTTTTTAATTGATTTATTTTCACTTTAATCCTTCAATGATGGTTTAACTAGAAATTGAGCTTTGTAATTTATTTTAATTACTTTCTATTATGTTAGCTTGATCTCATGATTCAAATTCAACAAGTTAACTCACTTGTTTTTTTAATTTGTTTTTCCAGTTTTATTCTCCAACATTGGTTGATTGAAAATTAAGCCTCAATATTCTTTTTTTTTTTTTTTCTATGAGGTTATCATAATCTCATAACGCGAGTAATAATTTTTACAACTTAACCTATATTGACTCGAATTGATCTAATTTTGCAAAAAAATAAAATTATAGTCAACTATTTGTTTTTTGTCTAGATTGCCTCTTGACTTGCAAAGTCGATTAGGTCATATCAGGTCAATTTCTATATGGTTTAACTTTTTTTTCTTTTTGAAAAACATGTTAGTAATGTTTGGATATTCTCTTAATATTTTTAAAAAATTGATCTAACTCGTAGTGTAACATAGATAAATGATCTAATACTACACTATTAGCTATAACTAGTTAGTTGTACTGATGTTTTGTTGTGAGTTTTTCAACAATGTTATTAAACCTATCCAAGTTTGGTGGGTCTACATGGTGACCCATCAACTCGCTTTCTAGACCAGGCTTGGTTTCAAAGTAAATCAAGTGAAAGTTAACATAATGTGGCATTGCCGACCTAGCAAATGCTCGCATAGCTTGGTAGACATGGTCGGAACTCAATGCACCTTTTTCATTTAAAATAAAAGGCGATGTTGATTTACTTTTTAATATAAAACAAATATCAAAACAACAATGTTTTGGATAAATCTACCAAAATCACATTCCATGTCAAATCACGTTAATCCACCAAACTCATAGCCTAAATCATAGCCCTTACTATGATAAATAACCTTGCGTTTTGGAATTCATTTTTTTATTTAATTAAATGATTATAAAAAGTTACATAAAAAACAAAAAATAAAATTATTGAGAAGAAATACATTTCTTCAATCTAAACTTCATTTCCTTTTTAATGCCTCTAGCAATTTTATCAAAAGCATTTTTTTATTGCAAGAATTTTTTTTTCCAAATATTAACCTATTATAATCTCAAAAACAAGTTTTTTAATATATAATAAGATAATGTCTCAATATTTTGTGCGTGACTTAAGCAAAGAAAATTTAATAAATATGACAAATCATATCATAAATCTATCAAAAAATATAAACAGCATAATTTTCATGTTCATTAAATATTTACGAGCTATTTTTTACTTTTATTTGTGCAAATAAGTTACATAATAATTGAAAACAAGAATGTTAATGCCCCCATAACCAATTATAACAATATTTAAGAAACATGATAAAACTATATAATAATTTAAATATCATATCATGCATTTTTTGCAGTACCATTTCAATAAAAATAAAGAACAATCTTGGAAAAGAGATAAAATAGAAAAGTTAGGCATTTAGGCCTAAGAGATAGAGCCCTACCGCCTGACCTTCTTCTTATTGATTTCTTTTAATTTAATACCATGGATGAAAACATTCACCCCATGTTCTTACTGAACGAACACATGTAGAATCTATTTAATATTTGACTTTTGGATGTTCGGTTCGAACATCATTGGCAACCGAAAGATGTTTGAAGGAGACGATGACCAGGTAAAGCATACAAGATATGATTTCTGTAAGAGATACATGTAGCAAGGCAGTTATAGAGAACTGCGAGCTCCTAAATTGTATTCACAAGAAAGATTTGAATCCAAGCACTCAAAAGAAACAGGTTTGTCAATGAACTACATTACCCAGCAAGCTGTTTGTTGATGGTGAGCTCTGTTCACTCAACCATGGATCCTGCACAGAAACTGGAGAGCTATCCTTCACCTCTTCCAAAGTCAAATAATCTGTTCTCTGTGAAACGATTAATCTCCGACTAGCGACCCCTGCCTTTTTACCGACGGAGACACCCAGTGATTTCTGACTTCCATGGTCCGAGGAATGAGAGGAAGACGACGGTGATAGCACGTACATGGTTGGGGCCCATGCACTAACCCTGATCTGTTCAAGCTCTTCTGCCACTTCCATCATAGTAGGCCTCATATCCCCATGAAAAGCAAGGCATCTAAATGCAAGCTCAGCCACGCTATGAATTGATGATAAGGTCCAGGCATCTCTACATGTTTCAAGATATGGATCTACTATCTCATCCACACAACCTCTTCCAATCCTGTCAATAGCAAGCGCAGCCAAATTAACCTCACTGTGTGGGCGAGAAAAATCAACCACTTTCTGTGCAGTTATGATCTCTACAAGAACTACCCCAAAACTGTAAACATCACTTTTATCAGAAAGGTGGAAATATTGATGATATTGAGGATCAAGATAGCCCGGAGTTCCTTGCGGGGCGGTTGATACGTGAGATGTTTCGACCATGCCAAGTCTGGAAAGACCAAAATCAGCTACCTTTGATCTATAGTTGAAATCCAAGAGTATGTTGCTGGATTTTATGTCTCGGTGGTAAATTGGTGGATTCATGACTGAATGTAGATAGGCAATGGCATTAGCAGTTTCAGCAGCAACAGTAAGCCTAATAGTCCACGGAAGCCCATTGCCCCTCTCCCGTTGTAGGTGCTCACACAAGGTTCCATTAGGCATAAATTCATAGACTAGGATTGGTTCACCCTCCTCTATGCAACAGCCTAAAAGACGAACCAGATTTGGATGGCTTACTGATGAAAGGAGCTTTATTTCATTCATGACTTGATCAATGCTGTCAGTATCTCTATGTCTGATCTTTTTTATTGCAACCAAATCATCATTGTGGAGTTTTCCTGCATAAACTGTACCATAGGCTCCAGTTCCTAGCCTTTGTTTCTCTGAGAAGCCATTAGTGGCCTTTTCAATTTCTTTATATTGGAAAAATGGAACACTAGAGTTGCCTGCAGCTTCACATAGAAGGCGCTTTGCACTTGACCGATTTCGCATTGAAGTGGATTTCTGCCTGACAAAGTAACAGAGAAGGGCCAAACCAGCCATCAATGAAGCTCCAACAATAATCCCTGAAAATGAACAGTGAGGAAAGCTGGAGTTATTACTGCAAATACTACAACAGGAGACACAGAGATCAAGTAGCATTTCTGATTGCCATCAAATACATACATGGATGAGAAGCACGCCCAAAAGAAAAGGATACACATCAAAATAGAAATACATAAGAAAATGGAATGTTCATAAGCTTTGTGAGACCTGACAAGTTCCTTCAGCAATAGTATAGCGATTTATGAATTTCAAGAGCAGATACACAAAAGGGGGGAATCTGTGGATGTTACCATTATGTTACAGAAATTTTACCTCCAACAAGAACAACTACTCTAGTAGTTCCTCCACATTTGCCAGACATGTACCTTGAAGCATTGCACTTAGAAACTGGAAGTCCAAAAATAGAAGGGTCAGCAAAAATGCCTGTTCTAAATAATAAAAGCTACCATTTCAAAAAAAATAAAGAAAATAAAATATCAGGATGCCAGATGTTTATCAATTTACCAGACTTTCATTTTGTAATTACTTTGTGTTGTATTAGAGTATTTTGTAATCCTGGCTCCTGCTATTCAATATGGATACGTTGACTACCAATTTTAATGTCAAATTAAGAACCAGCAAAATGGATACATTGCATTGTGGTACAAGGGTTGTGTGGTGATACAAAGCATCCACATGGTATAAGAAAAGTTTATAAGAGAAACGATTAAAGCTTGTTAACCTTGACTCTCTTGTATATTGAAATGGATAGAAAATCTCAATCATTGATACAAGTAAATACAGCACTCCTTTTGTATGACAACAGATCCGATCAAATAATTTTTCTTCCTCTAAATGTTCAAAAGCTATTTGATTTCTGCTACTCCCTTCTGCTAACTTTCTCTGGCTGCTTAGATTAATAGTCAAGGTAACACAGTGAACTTTCAGTAATGCTAAGGGCTAAGGCTCTCTAACCACGAAAGATATAGAGCAACTGAATGTGGCCAACATTCTGCATGGATAGGATGTGAAAGTATGGTGAAAGTGCACTTGGCCTTTCGCACCAAGCAGTCTAGTGAGTTGGAATAAAATATCGGGAGATGATCTGACCACACTGGTTTCTATTGCTAATGAGATGGCTTGAAATGAAGGATGTTTGTCCAAATTTCATAACTTCTTTTTTTTATCATCCTAAGCTGATTGAAATGGCATTTCTCTAGAGGCAAGGCAGATGGATTCATAGAGTCTAACCTAACTAAACTAATCTATTTCACTCCATTCTTAGGTTTGAGAGTTTGAATTTTATTGAGCTCTATGTGTGACAAGAGAGTTTTGGTACTTTCTATCTTACAAAGTTAACCTAACCATTACACTACCATGAATCCAAAAATAAGAAGAAAAAACTCACGAAATTCAGCATAATTCAAAACAACCTAGTCAAAGTCAAGCCGTTAAGAAGGACCAACGGGGGTGGGTGACAAAGTCCATGGTCCTTGTTCCTTAAGAAGATATAATTATCATCATCCTTGATCACACAGATGTAAGAGTTCTATTATAGAAACCATCTCTTTTCCCCCCATTAAACTCCTCAATCACGTGTATGTGGATCAATCCTAAACACTCATTTTCTCCATTACCATGGCATGGCGCACTACTTTTCTTCCCCTTTGAGGCATGTTACTATGGCATGGTACTACCTTTCTTAGGCTCCGAGTATTAGTCCCACATTGTCATCCTCCGATTGGCCAACTCACACACCCACTTGTCCCCAGTAAAAATAATAATAAAAAACATCATACTAAACCAAATAGCACACTCATAATAATCAAACATGACTAAATATAAACAAATATAAAGCCAAGTTGGATCACCTCTCCGACAGCCATTCCCGGCGTTAAACCCATCTCCAGCGAACCCATCATAGCACTGACACCTGAATCCAAAACCCCCATTCTGGAGCTTAACGTCACTACAATTCCCATTGTTTGAGCATCTATTTCTATTATTCTTACAGGCACCTTCAAGCCACCATTCCAATTCAATTCTTTCAAACTGGAAAGAGACAACCGGACTATCCGACCCAAAAGCAAGAGAAGAGAAAACAGACTTACAATGAGTTGAACTCACATTGTCATAACTCAAAGTATCAATACCTGAGTACGTTTGTGTGTAACAACTCAAGCTGTCATTTTTAGCAGGCTCGCAGTTTTTCGAATGCAACTCTCTCTGTAACGGACTTCTTGAAATAACACAACCATTTATAGGCTGGATACAGTTTTGAAGTAACAAACTGTTTTGCCAAGAAGGACCATAGTTTTGACCAAAAAGTGGCTTGATTGTTTCGATAGAACGACTACAGTCTGCTGGAAGATTGATCAAGATACCATTCGGGGTTATGTTCTGGACTTGAAATTCATCGATTTTGATTTTACCTTCAGTGGAATTGCAGTTTAACTGGATGGGGCATCCATTAGAGAAACCAAAAGGGTACGGGACAACTTTTGCTGCTTTCCCAATTCCACATGAAGAGGCACAGCTGCTGCCGGACTTCTGAGCTTTAGTCGTTGGACTTGTGGTGGCAATAAAAATTGTGATGATGGTGATAAGAAGCTGCAAACTTCCCAGTTGAAGAATCATTTTTTATAGTCTTTGATGGGAATTGAATCATTACCTTGCTGCAAAACCGACAATAAAAAAAATCACCGATTAAACTGCAAAGAGTCTAGCCATGAAGAAAGATGAGGGCTCAAAGATCCAGTCTTTTCTGTTGTTAATTGGTACAAGGAGAGAGAAATCAGTGACAATTCAATAAAGTAGAGATTGAGGTTTTTGGTGCCGTTGGGAAGCCATCTAAATTCAATAAATGCTAGTAATAACATTGAAGAAAGCTGTTCATTTACAGCCAGTCCTCTAAATAATGATAATAATTGTTTCGTGGGCTTGGTCAATGAATCAACAAGTCCGCTTACCTTAGCCTTTTCTTCCAGTCTCCCTCTCAAATTCTTCTCCAATGCCTGCAGAAGTAACACCAGTTGCCTAGCAATTTCCAACTCAGGCTGTCCTCGAACTGCTTTTTCTGGACTTTTCTTTGTAATCTTCTTTCGGGTGACAATGGGGGCAACCCGATGACATGTCTATATGCTGTGACTCAACATGCCAGGATGTTTCAAGCTTGAGTTTACCGATATGCCCCTGCGTGGGGCATTATTTACGCTGGGAAAGGAACGGGAAATTGGTGGTAATGGTGACACCATTCAGCAAGCAATTACAAAAGGATTTTGACTTGAGAAAAGAAAAGTTGGCTTTGTGTGTGGACAGCATCTAACCACCTTTGTTTATTTGAGATATGATTTGACGAAGGTGGGGGGAAGTAGGCTACCACCACCCATTTCACACCCACAAAAAAAAAAATATATATATATATATATATCTCCATGGTCAACTCTTTCTATATTCCTCACGCCATCGCCTAGGATAGCAAATGTTTCTTTATTTCGTATTTTAGAGGTGATTTTAATTTAAATATTTCAGCTTTATTTTTATATGTTTTTCAAGATTTTGGAAATATAAATTACTGTTTGTTTAGCTTGATCCAATGAGTAAATAAATTAAGTTGACTTTCTTGAATTTCGGGAACAAAATCTTCTTTAAATGAGACTTTCTAATTATTATCTGTTGCTTGAAAAGAGTTGCACTAGCATATGGTTTTAAGAGTTCATTCTTATTTTTGAACTATTTATATGATTTTAAGACTTTCTAATTGCTGCTGTTATGTTTCGGACGAGAGAAATTCAATGTATGATGGGATTCCGAAATCAAATGGAGGAACCAACTAATCATTTCTTTAACGTTGGAGATTCGTAAAAGAAATAATCAAAGCATAAAAATAATTAAAAAATAAAAGAAAAGGGAAGGCTAAAAGTCAACCAAATCCAATGGGTGTTTTTCATAATAAGGAAACTTTACATTTTGCAACATGATAATTTAGTTATTGATTTGGTTAATCTAGTCCTTATATGATGTGTTTATGAGGAACTAAAGTTAATAATTAATTTAACTTATCTTTGATGTGGTTATCGTGTTATAAACAAAATCAACATCGCGGTATAATCTATTTTTTTATATATTAAAACATTAGCGTGATAAAAAATAATTTTAAAAAAACTAAGTTATTAAACTTTGTGTAGTCAAAAATATGGTTTGTGCATTTAACAAGGTAACCCTAGTTAATGGACTAGCAACTAATCATATATATATTTATATATATAATAGATTTAACAGGAAAACTTTAAAATAAGTTTTCTGCATTAGTAACTGCCACCGAAGAAGATGCAACTTGAAATGTGAATAATTAAGGATTTCCATTACTTGAATCTGACTGGCCTGAGCTCCCTGGTGCCACCGGCCAGTTGTCTGATTGTGATGTCAGCCTCCGGCTCATCCTGCTCAACCCATTCTGAATCCAGGTCACCGGCATTGCTATCTGAAATAGAAGGCTCATCTCTCGATGATGCTTTTATATAAGATGCCTCGAATCCACCCACCCCCAGCCACTTGAACCAGCAGCGTGGTGGTGATGGTTGCCACCTTGCTACATGGTATAGGATGGGAAATAAACTTTATTGGTTAATTAAAAAATTAACTATAAAGCTATAACATACGATAAAAAATTTATTGTTTTCCTACACTTTCATTAGCAGTATTGATTACTATAATAATTTCCAATGTTTTTTTATGTGCATTTTGATCCCTTCAGTTCTTTCTGTGGTTATTGATTTTTTTTATTTAGTCCTTATATTGTGTGTTTATGAGAAGTTAAAATTGATCATTTATTTTAATTTGTCTATATATAATTATCATGATATTAAAAAATATCCTAGCATCATGTTGATATTAACAAAATATCTCAACATTGTGGTATAGTCTAGTTTTTAAAAAAAGCTTGGTCAAATAAAAAATTAAGTATAAAGCATAAAAGTATAGGAAAACTTTGTTTCTTCACATGTATTAGCATTGTGTATAGCAATAGAATTCCATAATATTTTTTCTTTTAGTTGTTGATTTTTTTAATTTAGTCCTTATATGATATGATGTGTTTATGAGGATTTAGAGTTCATAATTTATTTTAATGTTTTTTATATGATTATTGCATTATCAAAAAATATCATAGCATCAAATTGATATTAAAAAAATATTGTGGAATTGCTTTTAAAAAACATTCCAACAATATTTTTTTTTAATTATAATTAAATAAAAAATGAATTTAAAATAAAATACCCGCAATATTTTAAATTTAAAATACAATATTAATAAACTCAAATTCTATCAAACTTACAATATTAATAAACTTATAAAAACATCTATTTAATACAAGGAATATAACATCCTTATCAATATACAAATTATGAATAAATACACAACAGCTCTAAATACAAAATTTAAATAATTTATAAGTCTAACAATAAATTTAAAACAGACAAAAAATTCTTAATTTACCAATTTCACGTCATTATTTTTTTTATACTAACTATTATTATTATAATTAACCCCCACCAAACCCATTCTCCTCCATTCTCCAGTAGCCCCCAGCCCCCCAAACCCATTTACCTCCATTCCACGCTGCACACTCCCTTCTCCCCCATCCCCCTACCAAACCCATTTACCTCCATTCCACCACACACACACACACAGACAGTCCATCTGGACATTACCTTTCAAGATCACAAAAATCAGATCCAGCAACATAAAGAACAAAAAATCTACCACCTTCTTCATCGCCACCAACGTCACCATCCCCTCCTCCACCACCACCACCACCACTAGTTCCTTCTCCATCACCATCAATATCATCTCATTTTGACTGATCAAGAAACCCATAAACATGCTGGACCTGCCAAAGCTATTTTAATTAGCTTCAGCAACGAATATTTTTATTTATTTTAATGTTTTGGCTCTTTTGGTTGAAGTGCTAGAAATAGCACCCGAAGATGAGAAGAGTCATTTTGCCAATTTAAATGGTTCAAGCGGTGGAGTAGATAAAAGTAAGAACAAAAGCCAAAATAATATTTTTTTAAGTATACCTTCTCAGATGGTTTACCGGTTAGAGATGCTCTTAGCTACATAAAAAATAATTTAAAAAAAAACTTAGTTATTAAACTTTGTGTAGTCAATGATCTGGTTTGTGCATTTAACAAGGTAACCCTATTTTTTTCCTATTCACGGGCTTAATAGGGTTATTTTTTTTTAATAATTATTATTATTAATAAAAACTAAAACATGTAGGGATAAAGTATTGATGTTTTCCTCATAAAACATTATTGATTACTATAATGTTTCCCCACATTTATTTTTGACAATTTACATTGATAAATAGCTAGCATACATGGCTTTGTTTTCTCTTTTGTGTTTCTTGAACCGTAGATTTTAAACTCATCCTGATAGAACACCCGACCCCAGAACCAGTTCATAGGTTTTCACTGAATCATCAAGTCATACCATCAACCCTATTTTTTTGCTAAATCATAACAATATTGTTTTTGTTTAAAAGAAATGAATAATGAACGAGTTGTAACCGAGTTTTTGACCGAGTCTTGCATGGTAACCCTGAGTTTCTGACCAAGCCACACGTGTCTCTACCTTCCTCGATTTTTTCTTAAACCTAACCAGGTTTTGTCCCCGAGTAAGTTTCTTGAAAATGATAGGCGATTGTTTTGAGAAGTAGGTTTCTAGAATCGCTTAAAATCTTCATGACATAATCAGCAGACTTTTGTTTTTTGAACGAGAAAACTTGCATGACAGTTACTGTTTAACATTTTCAAGTTTTTTATATCAATAACTTGAAAGAAATATATTCAAAAATATAAAAAAATAAAAATAAATAGAGAGAACCTGTCATCGTGAATCCTATTTTGTAAGTGAATGGAAGAATACTATTTCTTTCTCTTTTTTAAAAATGAATGAGAAAGCACTACTTCATTTCTAATAAATAGAAACTTAGGGAAAAAACTAGTTAGAAATTTTATTTCTTAGAATAATATCGACTGCATGATGAGGAGAGCTACGTGGGATCCATGAACAGATCAATGGTTGATAATTGATAGTAGTGGAAAAAATAAATGTGGGCCCCATATAGATAAATTCGGATGACGACAGAATGTATGGAAGCTCACCTAACTGCTGGACTTGGAAGGTTACCTGTCCCTCTTAAAAATTGGGATGACTCGCACCAGGTTTTAATTAATTTGTTAGTGGCTGACTAGGATATTATTATTATTAAAACTTGGAAGGTTACCTGCCCTTCTTAAAAAGATTCGCGGTTTGCTTCAGACTTTTCCTTCTACTTTCTATCCGATCGTATTCGTCTTAGGATCCTAGTCATGTTGCGTTGTGTTTTTTCTACCCATAATTCTCTGCCCATTTGCAATTGTAGACGGACTTAATAGCTGAAATTAAAGGACAGCATTTACATGAATATTTTATTTATTAACGTATATATTGGAAATTATTTTTATTTTAAATATTTTAAAATAAAATAAAATTAATCTAAATCTTTTTTAAATTTGATATATGATAACTTGATTTATTAGTGGAATCAAGTCAAGATTTGTGTTTGCAACAACATGAATTTAGGCGTGGATTGTTGCGCAAGATTTGATGATTTGATTTTTTAAAGGGTATTTTTAATTTGTCTTCAAATTGCTGTTGAAAAACTCTTATAAATGTTTAGATTTGATCCAATAGAGTTTCATTCTTTGTAAATTTTTTTTGTTTAATGTGTTAACTTTTCATTAAAAAAAAACATATAAAACCTCATTTATTTTTCATACTATTTATTTTATCTTTTAATATAAAAATAGAATAAAAATGACACATGATGGTGTTTGATTTTTCATTTGGATTTTGTTTTTTACTTCTACGACAAATCCCCAGGAAACACAGGGCTTTAGCCCATGTAATTGATGCGAGGATAAGGAAGATTACAGCCACAACTTTGCTATTTTAGCTGTGCTGCACACAAGGCTCAGTCTATGATGGCAGTTCCAGAATTAGGTGAAATATAACTTGCATGGAAAATAATAATAATAATAATAATAATAATAATAATAATAATTAATTAATTAATTATTATTATTATTAATTAATTATCAGTAATCCTACTGTTGGTTTGGTTTAGGTTTTTTTTTTTTTTTTTCATTTTCCCGATTAGTTTTGCCCAATTCATTAATTGATGGTTTGATTTACCTTATACTTTTCCATGTTAGCTCTGTCCCTTTCAAAGCCACATCTAGATTTTTGTTATGTACATATTGAAAAGTTGATTTTACTGTTCTTAAGTTCTCTAGTTTGATATATGGTTATACCATGCTGTGATTTAACCTTTTTTTTATTTTTCATATAAATAATAATAAAATAATAAAATAAATTGAAGCACGTGATCCAAAAAATATTTGGATGACGTGTAATAGTTTAATTTTGACTTGAAAAAAATCAAAATAACCACTATCAAACATATGGTATTTTTTTGTAAATATATGATAAAAATCAGAATTTAAAAATGTTATTTTAATCAAATTTTTATCATCAATTTGTTTTTTATATTAATTGAAAAGATGATTTTTTTAAATTAAACTTAAAAATTATAATATTACTTAAAACCTATGTCAAAATTAACGAATAAGTATATTAGCATATTTTAGAGAAAAAATGAAAAAGAAAAAGAATAAAAAATTAGGAAAAATTAAGAAGGGCCCAAATCCATGGCTTGGCCCTTTGGGGAGGCCTAGTTCTCATAGGCCTAAGGGCAAACCCATATAGCTGAGCTTGTGTTTTTGGATTAAAACAACTTTTTCTTCAACCAAAATTTCATATCAATTTACACGAGAAACCCACTACAAACCTCAATAATCCTCATTAAGAAGGAGAAAAAAAAAAAAAAGAGTTCAAACTAAAAATTCAAACCTATAGCACAATTTTTTCCGCGACTCAGTCAATTTTTTTAATGGTAATATGAAGACTCAAAACCACAATCACCAAACTTCACTCGTCAAATGAAATATTTTTGACATCAAACTTGATAATTTTGGTTATTTAAATTGTGAGAACCAAATACTTTCTCTCTCTAACCCTATTTTCCTAGTAGGTTTCTATTTCTATCTCATCCAGGGACTAGAATGCAATTTGGTGAGCACATGTGAGTACTTAATTTGTTACTTTAATCATAATTTTAAGCCTTGTTCCATGTAGTTTGGCTAGAAAAAGACGTAATTGATATAAAAAATAACTTCAAAAAATTAAATTAAAATTTTAGACTAAAATGAAATTTGTTTCATAATATTAAATTAGCTGTTATAGTTTTTCATGTTTTTCACTTCGGTTTCCTATCATTGATGTTTTACAATCTTTAAAAAAAAATTGACGAATTGGTCATCAACTTGGCCTTAAAAGGATGCAATGAAAAAAAAAAGAATTAAAAATAAGCTACCATGATTGTCTTAGGAGTTTTAGTATATGTTTAACTTTTTAAGCTTACTTTTAGCCCATTTTGACAATTAAACACTTCTAAAACATTTTAAAATTCTAAAAAATCACATTTCAAAACATAAAACACTTAAAAAAATCATACTAGATTTAAATAAAAATTATGGGCTATGATCAATGTTTTCTATTATTTTTTATGACAAAATCATCACCAATTAACTCCTCACTCAAAGATGAACTCATTGGCATAAGAAATAGTTTTTTGTTTTGTTTTTGTTTTTGTTTTTGTCGATATAATTATCTTTCTCCACACCATTTTCCATCTACTTTGTTTCTTCTCTCTTAAAACCCAAGAACAAAAAAGTTACAACAAATAAGTTAAAGGAACAAAATATGATATTATGAAGTTCAAGGACCAAGTTATAATAAAACAAAAATCTCACCGACCAAACTTAAATTTTCTAATGTCACTCTAATGATTTAGCCACATGAATAATGCTTTCATGTTTAGAAGCTTAATAGAACAATGTTTCTATTTTGTAAGTTTCACTAGATCATTGAAAGATGCTATGTCGCAAATCGAATAAATTGTTTTTTGAACATATAAAAGAAATATCCAAGCATTGCTAACATTTTTCTAGTAAAAATGTTTTTAAAATCGTGTGGAGATTGACTTGATGTGATTGAATTGACTAGATGGATCTAAAGAAAACCTTGACATCCAGTAAAAATATAGTTTGATTAACAAAAATTCAAGACAACATCTTTTTATCTTAAAAAAATAATATTAAAACAATAATATATTGAATTAATTTAGGCCACCATAGGTTAACATGCTAAATTTATGACTTGGATTATGAGATAATGACAATCTTACAAAATGTATATTAAAATAAATTATGAAGCTCAATTTCTGATAAACCCAATCTTGAAGATTGTGAAAAACTAATTAAAAATGAACAAAATTTTTTGACTTGAGTTAACACACCAAACTCGTGACCCAAGTTATGAGATAGAAATAAATAAAAACTATGACTTGAGTCAACTAGATTAATCTTGTAACTTGTAACCAAGATCATAAGAATGTGATAACCCTATAAAAAGTATATGAAAAAACTATGAAGTTTATTTTTTAATAAACCCATTTTAAAGGTTGAAACTAAAAAAAATCAATCCAAAAAAAGAATACAATAAAATGATCTCAGTCTACAAGGGTTAATCGCAAAACACATAACTCGAGTTATAAAACTAGTATAACCTTATAGAAAGCAAACAAAAATTAATCACGAAGCCTAATTTGTAATAAATCCAATACTATATTATGAAATAGAAAATAATACCAATTTAAAAAAAAAAACTTGAGTAATTTAAGGTAACCCAACAAAAATAAATTCATACAAAGCAAACCAAAATAAATCATGAACCCTAATTTATAATGAAATTAATATTGAAGGATGAATTTCAAGAAAAAAATGTCAATTAAAAAAAGACAAAAAAAAACCTTAAGTTAATTGAGTCAACCCGCCATACACATAACAAGGGTTATGAGATTGAACTAACTATATATAAAATAAAATTACAATAAATTATGGAACTTAGCTTCCAATAAAATAAAGTATAAAATTAGAAAAAAAACATTATTAAAATTAATATTATTTGTGAGGTGGTGCACAATAAAAGCACCACATCTTTGAGTTCATACTATAATAATAATTAGCACTTTATTTTACTAACTTATTTATTTTTTATAAATAATTTTTTTTCGTTGAGGCTAACAAAAAGCATAGGCAATTAGGACATTGAAAAACGCTACCATATATGAGGTGAAGAAAAATAATCTAGATGTGGTAAATACTAAAAAAGAGACAAAGAAGGTATGTGGGCTCTGGAGGAATGCTTTCAAACGACATTGTTCAGCTACTTGTAGCTTAGTAGAAGTATGATACTCTTCACATCGTTTTTCATGCTCACACATACACAAACATATGAATTCATATAGTAAACGTATATGTTTTCTATTTCCATATACAAGATTCTTACCATGATAACTTATGTTGTTTGCAGAAAAGTTTTCTTGTCCAAATATGATCATGAGAACTCCATAGAGTAGAAGTTTACAAAAAGGAAAATGCCTAAAAGCTTAGGGTGCAACATCATTGAAAGAAAAATATATAAAAAATGTATATGAAATAAAATATTTATGTTATTAATTTGCTTTTATAGAAAGAAATTTTTTATTTTAAAACATATAGAACCTCTTTAATGTTTATAAAACTCATAGGAGGTCTTGAGGAAAAAGAAAATGCAACTTCCAAGATCTTTGTCAGCTTTAACAACACACTTTGTCTCATATGACAAGCTTGTTTGTGAGTTAGGTTTTTGTTAATATGGCACTTAAAAACATACTCTTTAGTTTAAGCTGAAAAGCTATTTTGGCTATCTCTCTAAAAATATCATATTCATACTCTTTACAATAGGAATCATGTGTATTTTATTAATTTATTTTTTTAATATTTGTTTTTTATAAATAACAGTAGAAAAATGAAATCCAGTTTCAATGTTGTTTATCTTTCTTCTTATTAACAATCCATATTATTTAACTGTATAAATTGCATCTTACTTCATGCATGTTATAGCTAGTCCTGTTGTTTGAACAAGATCCTAGGATGATGCATAAATGTCAACTAAGAATACTAACACATGACAAGACTTCAAGAATGCAAGAAACTATTAGAAAATTTAGAACCCTTTTAATTTAATAGATTAAGAACAAGAAAAACTTAACATAAGGTATACCGATGACCTACCACCCATATCATTGATTGGAGAAAAAATAATTTATACCAACATATATAGTTATATTATATTCATTGAATAAAATAACATTAACTCCCAAGTTAATAGTTTTACTCAATTAAATAAAGAAGTTAGTTGCATAGTAACTTACTCTTGCATTTTAGAACTCAATTTTTTTTTATTCGAGGAAACCTCATCTCCGGAAACCGTACTTTGTGGGTGCATGTGAAGAGTAAAACCTCAATTGTCCCAAACTCTTACAAGAGATGCATGTCTCAACTCGAACTCAGGACTTCTTATGCAGATTTCAAGCTCTTTGTTATCACGCCACGTCCCTTGAGGACTTAGAACTCAACTCGAATGCTAGGGGGAATTTTACCAACATTTTAGAATTAAATTCCTATATTAATAAATTACCATCCCTCCGTGCTTTTTTTTTTATAAAAAAAATGATGAATTCAGATGATAAAAGAAGAGCTGAAAATGAAAGAGAAAGAGAAAGAAGAAATCACATACTAAAAAAACTCTGTAAGTCATCCATGTTTTAGAGGACTAAAAGAAAAGGAGAGAAAATGCCACTACAAAAAAACAGGTCGTTTTGCAACGGATTGATCCGTTGCAAATTACAAAGAAATCCGTTGCTAATATTAATTTGCAACGGCATTTGCAATGGACACAATCCGTTAGAAAAACGTCACGACAAATTTTTCTTGCAACGGATTACCCGTTGCAAAATAATTTGCAACGGATAATCCGTTGCAAATTCTCCCGTTGCAAATACACATTTTGCAACGGCTTTTCCGTTGCAATTGCAACCGCTGGTCCGTTGCCGTTGCAACGGACGGAATATTATTTAAATATTTATATTTTTAAATTCTATTTTTCATACATTTTAATTTTAATTAATTACAACTAAATCTTTTAAAAGCACTAGCAAATATTGAAATATTATTAATATTGAAAATAACATAAATATGGTTGAAATAAAAAAAATGATAAATTAAAATTCATAATACAAATGGAGAATCCAACCCATACTGGGCTGATATTATCATCAAATTCTCACATAATCCGCAGGGTGCACGAAACATAAAACTTCAATTCCTTGGCAAATAAAAAGCAAACTGATATGGCATGTACATTGCCGTGCTGTGTTGGATATTACACATGTGAAAAGGCTGTATAGATCATCCTCGTCAGCAGCAGCAGTTTCTGAAGCAAAAGGATCTGTAGCTCCTCCAGCTGCGGCATTCTCAGGACGGTCTGGAAACCGGAACTCGGTACCAAATCCAAGAGATTGCTGTAAGGTCTGGGCAAAAGATTGGTATTTCCTTATGTCTACATCACTGACACTTCGTCGTGCGAATTTCATTGACTCCTCAAAATGTGCTGCCTTTATTTCTGGGACCTCATTGACATCATCTTCTTCCATTGCTTCAGGATTCTCTTGCATCCTTTTCTCCTTCTCAATATCCTGCCATTCCCCAAAAGGTTCAATGAACAACAAAAATATAAGTAGAGACTACAAGTCTTTGTCAAAGCCTTTTTCATTGACTATCTTGCCATTTTTCAGGTTATTATAAACAATCAGGTCCACTAACAAATATACTCAACACAAACATTTTTTAAAGAAATAAAAGCAAAATTTCAGGAAGGCCAATCAGAATGAGAAACAAATTTTTAAAATAACCACAAGGATTAAAACATGTAAAAGACTACTTCACACGCTTCAGTGCAGTACATGCTCACAAATCAATTATATAAAATAAGAATAGAACTTCAAAGCAGGTGTGTTCGTTCAACTTAAGGATGGAAAATAAATATTGTAATGCACAAAAAAAAATACTCCTATCGTAAATCATACCTCCCGGATTTCTATTAATCGGAATTTCCGAACAGGGTACGTATAAATATGGAAAAGCCTACAAAAATTCAATAAACTAATTAGCTCAAAGTCATCATAAAAAAATCAGTCCAAAAGGCTTAAACTTTTACACAATAGTCAAATTCAAAATCCTTAATTTTTGCCTGTTTCAGAAGTTAATTACCAAATTAATTACAGGAAAGTAATTAATAAAATCTTACGCGATGAACATGCAAACAAGTTTTCTGACCAGCAGGTGTAGAGCCATAAACCCTAATTACTGGAACTTCATTCACTCTTCCACCTTCAAAATTGCATACAAATAAAAAAATCAGAAACCCTAGGCCTCTGAAATTAACAGAACGACAAATCGTTTAGGTGTGCAAGAAACAGAAAATCAAAGGAGAAACTGAAACAAGCTGGCCTGTTCATAAAATGCAGGAAATGAAATGTGAGCAACATGGAAATACTGACCGTACCGTGCACCAGAGGAAGCAGATCTTCGTTGTGGTGGTGATGGGTCTGTTGGGTCACTAAAGCTCGACGCCGGCGAGGTGGAGATCGGGAACAAGAGATGGAGATCAGCTAGCTGTGTTTGTTTTGATTTCGTGACCTGATGAGTAAATGAGCATAAATGAGGCAGACGAACGAGAGAGGAAGAGATGAATCGAGAGGAGTGAGGGGGCGGCCAAGGGGAGAAGATAAGAATGGCGGTAGTGTAGTAGCTAGGGTTTTTTTAATTTTAACTTGGAACGGACGGGTGGGTCTAAAATAATTAATTATATTAACTATTAATTATTATAATAATAATTAATTATTAATTATAATAATGATAATAATAATAATAATTAATTATTATTATAATAATTAATTATATTCATTATTAATTATTATTATTATAATATTATAATAATTATTATTATAATAATAGTTAACATAAAAAAAATAGGAGTATTAATTTGTAATTAATTTGATTAAATTATTTGTAATGGAATGTATTTTAATTAATTATGTTTGAACTTATTGGTTATTTATTAATGTGTTCATTTTATTTTCTTAAGTTTTTCTAGCACTCAAAGACAATAGGTAACATTAATTAACTTCAAATACAACAACCATAAAAAAAAAACATACAAATTACTTTAAAAACATACAATAAGTAGCTTAAATTTCAAATTTCAAATATTGCGGATCTTTTAATTATATTTCAATTTATTTTTTTAATTTAAACATGATTAAAAAAATAATTTTATTGTTGGAAGGTTTTTCAAAAGCAATTATTTAATTGTATAATTTACTCCTATTAATTGCATAATTAAACTAAATTCAAAATAATTGCATTATATTTTGAATAATATAAAAAATAGCTCTTCAAAATATCTTTTACCATTGGAACACATATCAATAAAAAAATCAAATATACATTATTCAAAGAGCCATTTTCAAGATTTGAATCTTCAAAATGGATCTTGCCATTGAACTTGCTCTTACAAAGAGGTTGAGCTAGATTCAGAGTAGTTGAAGGAGGTGAAGTTGGGTTAGAGAGTTCGGATTGGGTCAGATTATCCATAATTAAAGGTTTTAAAATGAAAATAAAAACATGTTTTTGTGGCTGGTCCTCATGGGATTTAAGTTAGATATATTGCTTAGAACCTGACAGAGCACGCACACGTGCACGCGCTGGTGATGAATTATTTGATTCTATGCTTCAAAACTGTTTCTTGCATTTTTTTAGTAATTTTTTGATGTTTTATATTAAAATATATAATTTTTTTGAGATTTTTTTATATTATTATAGTAAAATAACTATTCTATCCTGATATAAGATAAAAACTAAGAGTTAACGGAGGAGGTGTCACAGTGATTTCACATACTATTGCACGGTAAAATAACTCTTTTACCCATGATAAGACAAAATTGAAGAGTTGAATGTAGGGGTGCTATGTTAATTTATCATTTTTTATTATTCTTTTCTGCGAATACTATGTACGCATCTGACACGCCCGCCGACAATATTCGACCTAACGCACACCTTATTTTTGTCTATATTTATATATGTGTGCTCTTAGTTTTGATTTTTAATTTTTATTATTTTCTTATTTGTTAAGGTGGTAACTTTTTGAAAAATTTTGTTCTTAGATTTTAGTTTGTGTTTATGATCATTTGAAAATTGATATTTCTTATATTTTTCTCTTTGTTCTTTCTTTTAGTTTTTTTTATTTTCAAGTCAAATAATTTTTTTTCAGCTAATATTTTTTTTATCATTTATTTTGTTTGCTCTTTTGTTATAGCTTTTAGGCTTTTTTATTCTTTGATTTAATTTTGTTTTTTTTCATTATTGATGCAATAATAATAATAATAATAGTTTTAGTTTTAATTACAAAGTTAAAATACGAGTTTCATCTTTAATTTGCAACGGATTAGCCGTTGCAAAGTATGTTACTTTGCAACGAAAAATCCGTTGCAAATGCAACGGATTAGCCTTTGCAAATGTTGAAAATGCAACGGCTAAGCCGTTGCAAATGCAACGGCGAATCCGTTGCAAATGCTAAAATTGCAACGGATAATCCGTTGCAGTTGCAACAGATAATCCGTTGCAAATTTAGCTTGCAACGGACAATCCGTTCCAATCCTTGTTTCCTTTTTTTTTATTTATTCAATTCATTTAGCAACGGAATATCCGTTGCTAAATAATTTCCGGATGCAAATTTAGCAACGGAATTTTGCCGTTGCAAAATTCCGTTGCTAATGGCACCCTTTTCTTGTAGTGTGCAAAGGCAGGTTTTGTTAATAGTGACTCTCACAAGCAAAATCAATTGTAGATGAACTCAAACTGGACAATAATGTAAGATTTATACTACATTATCGTAACTATGAATGAATACTCACAGTAAAGCCATCACTTATTGAAACATTTTCTTCCTGCTCTCTTGTCTTTTTCTTCAACTATAAAATCATAACCAAAACTGTATCAGATAAACAAACCCTACTTCTTCATACGCTAACACAACACTCTTTTCCCCTACGTTTCCCAAACATTCTCAGCCTAAAACATATGCAAGTTCAAAATCCAAAACCTTTGTAAAAACCCAGTTTCATTTTGTCTTTCTTGTTTATTTTCTTAACGAAATTAAAGAAAAATTCCATATCTTCATCCTCCAAATCAGATACACCAGCAATGACAAGAAAAAGAAAGGGGGTCTTAGCGTATAGGGATGAGATTTAAGGACTTGATAGAGATTCCACTTACCATGGCTAAGAGCTGGTTAGTTTTAGAAGTTGAGGGATCGATGTTTATAATAGGGTTGGTGGCTGAGCTAATGATAGAGAATAATTTCTTGCGAATAACTATCTTTTTCCTGCTACTACACCTCCATAATTAAAGAGTGCTACAATAATTGCTATATATAACAAAACTACTGTTCTTGAAGCTAGAATATGGAGTTTTACAGAAAAAAATGCTACCTAAAAGGTATATATGAAAGGTTTTGCTATCTTACGGACAATCACTCAATTTGAAAAAACTCACGCTGAAACAGAGCCAAAACAATGAAAGAAACAGAGCCTTTTGTGATGCTTAACTCACTGCATCATTGTCTGATTTTCTTATTATTTATAGAGGCAAAGATGAAAGGTTACGTCCTAAAATACATCACAACTATTACATGAAAAGTTATGTCCACTAAAAGGTTATGTCCCAAAAGAGTTCACGTCTCCTAAATGGTCACGTCTGCTGGAAACAAAGCAAACTGAAATAACAAGATTAATTCTATCATTCTCCTCCTTAAGCTTGTTGTTCTTTATTGATGTCCAATACACCAATCTTTCCTCTCATCTCCTGAAACTTTATCCTTCCCAGTGACTTCGTTAAGATATCAGCAAGCTGGTCCTCGGTATGAACATGCTGAATTTCAACCAATCCCGATGTCACACAATCTCTTATGTAATGAAAACGAGTGTCAATATGTTTACTCCTCTCATGATGAACTGAGTTCTTGGTTAGAGCAATTGCGGATTGATTATCCATTTTTAGCACCACTTTCTTAGGTTCAGCTTTTAACAATTCTCCTAACAATCGACTCAGCCACACACCTTGACACGCTGCCGCACAACCAGCAATATATTCTGCTTCGCATGAAGATAACGCCACTACTTTCTGCTTTTGTGAACACCAGCTGATCGAATTTGCCCCAAGAAAGAATATCAATCCTGAAGTGCTTTTTCTGTCATTATTGTCACCAGCCAGATCACTGTCCGAAAACCCGATCAGGTCTAAATCTCCTTCTTTCTTCTCATACACAAAACCAAAGTTCAATGTTCCCTTCACGTACCTCAGTATGTGCTTTACTGCTGCCATGTGTTCCAACGTGGGTTTCTCCATAAATCGACTTACCATTCCAACGGCAAACGCCAAGTCTGGACGTGTGTGCAGCAAGTATCTCAAACTGCCAACAATACTTCGATACAAAGTTACATCTACAGGAGGTTCAAGGTTGTCCTTGTTCAATTTCAGACGAGGCTCCATAGGAATCTGTGTTGAGTTACAATCCTTCATCCCACATTTCTCCAGCACCTTCTTTGCAAAACCCGATTGCTTTAAGGTGATTCTTGTTGGAGTCTGACACACTTCAATTCCCAAATAATAGCTAAGCAACCCAAGATCACTCATTCTAAATAGCCCTTTCATCTGAGATTTGAATTTGTCAATGTCTCGAATACATCCTCCAGTGATAATTAAATCGTCTACGTATACTCCAACAGTTAAATTTCCTTCCTTTCTCGTGTACACCGCATGTTCTAGAAGACACCTCTCAAAACCGAGTGCTTTCAATGACTTATCCAACTTGGAATTCCATGCTCTAGGCGCTTGTCTCAAACCGTACAAGGCTTTATACAGTTTCAGCACCTTATACTCTTCTCCTTTTATCTCAAAACCCGGTGGCTGCAGAACATACACATCCTCCTCCAATTCACCGTTAAGGAAAGCGGATTTTACATTCATGTGATGCACTTGCCACCCCTTTTGTGAAGCGATTGATATCAACAACCGTACAGTTTCCAATCGAGCAACATGAGCAAAAACTTCGTCAAAATCTATCCCGTGCTTTTGAACATACCCCTTTGCTACTAACCTCGCCTTGTGTTTGATTATTCTCCCTTGAGTATCTTTCTTCAATTTAAACACCCACTTCAAACCAATTGGCTTTTGATTTTCTGGTAAAGCAACTAACCTCCATGTTGCATTCTCCTGTATGCTGGAAATTTCTTCTTCCATAGCCTTTCTCCATGCTGAATCGGTTCTTGCTTCTTCATAACTCGTGGGCTCCTCCTCTCCTAGCAAGCATAGCCCCGAATAATCCAATTCAGTAGGAGTAGTTTTGTCGTACAAACTGTTTAGGTCTCGTTTCCCTCTTGGTCCCACTTCTGATGCCTCTGGATGGATGAATTCAGATGCCCTCTGCTCAACAGGAAACGACACTGGTGCATTTCCAGAATCGAATTCATCTTCTCTGTTGCTACCAGCAGATGTACTTTCAGGCTCGCCAGATTGATAGAACCCTGGCTGTGGAGACGCCATATCAGGATACAGCATCTCTTCCTCAATTCGTTGATGGGCAGCATCACTTGAAACTGCAACAGAAAAATAAAGAACATTAAAGATATCCTTTGTTGGTCTAGGTTCTGTAACCGATGAATCAGTCCAGTCCCACTTCTTTTCTTCATCAAACACGGCATCACGAGTCACTACCACCTGTTTTGTCTTTGGATCAAACATCCGATAACCCTTGGTATTCAAATCATACCCAATAAACACCATAGGTTTGCTTCGATCTGCTAGTTTCGGAAGGTGAGGTGTGACATTCTTCACGTGAGCAATACATCCAAAAATTCGCAAGTGTTCAACTCTTGGCTTTCGATTGTAGTAGGCTTCATAGGGTGTCTTGTCAACTAGACTCTTTGTTGGTGCTCTGTTCAGCAAGTAAATTGCTGTTGACACCGCTTCTCCCCAAAATTCGCCGGAAACACTTTTACTTTTCAGCAAACTTCTTGCCATGCCAACCACTGTCTGATTTCTCCGCTCCACGACACCATTTTGCTGCGGAGAATAAGGTGCAGTAAGGTAGTGTTTAATACCATTTAATTCGCAAAAGCCCTTGAACTCATTTGATGTGAATTCACCACCACGATCACTTCGAAAAGCTTTCAACTTACACCCCTTCTCCATTTCGGCTGTAGCTTTGATCCTTTTAAAACTTTCGAACGCCTTGGCTTTGCTTGAGATCAGAACCTGCCACATAAACCTTGTGCAATCATCGACAATTAGCATAAAATAACGCTTTCCCCCATTCGTAGTCGGTGTGATTGGCCCGCACAAGTCTATATGCCACAGCTCAAGAGGGTACTCGGCTCTGAAATTTGATTCAGCAGGGAATGATTATCGTTGTTGTTTTCCAATCAAACATCCATCACAAATGCGATCTTTATGATCTATCAAGGGCATGCCATGCACCATTCCATTTTTACCCATGATTTTTAAAGCATGAAAATTCACATGTCCATACCTTGCGTGCCAGAGCCAAGCTTCTTCTTTGCTCCTTACCAGAAAGCATTCGGGTAGAGCTGGTGCCATGTTAAGCACATATAACCGGTTGCTTGATCTCTTCACTTTTGCTAGTAGCCTTTGTAATCTGTCCAAAACAGTCATAACACCTCCTTCAATCACTACCTTGCATCCGTTTTCATCCAACTGGCCAAGGCTTATTATGTTGCTCTTCAACATTGGGATGTAGTAGACATTAGTAAGTATTCGATGTTCACCTGTGAAGTCTTCAAGCAAAACCGAACCTCTTCCTTGGATTTTTACAGTCGAGCCATCCCCAAATTTGACTGACCCTGTAATAGTCATGTCAATTTCAGCAAATTTTTCAATACATTCGGTCATGTGGTTACTTGCGCCGGTATCTAAATACCAAGCCTTCTCTCGGGTGCCTTTAATCTTTGGCACCATCTTGTCTTCATGCAGTAACACATGCTCATTCTGTATTGAGTGGCTAATAACACAAGTTTCGGCCATCAGTAGTGCCGGTTCATCATCGGTTTGTGTTGTAACAAAATTAGCCCTCTCTCTTTGGTTTGGCTTGGAACAATCTTTTGCGAAGTGTCCAAATTCATTACAATTGAAACACTTAACCTTGGATTTGTCAAAGTTTCGTGGCTTTCGGTCTTCGTTAGTGCGTTCACCATTTCCTCGACCTCTACCATATCCACGCCCACGACCATGTCCTCTCCAGTGACGTCCTCCTCTTTAGTTGTTGCTGAAACTTTCATCTTTCTTTGCCTTTGGGGTTCTTGCTTCCCTTTTGGCTTGGTTGAATAGCAACTGCTCTCCTGTACTCTCTGTATGAGATCGCCCCTTCAATCCCTCTTCAAATGTTCTCAAACGCCCAATAGCTTCTGAAACCGACATCGTGTCTATATCTCCAAACTGCTCAATTGTCCCAATGATTTGAAGAAATCGGTCTGGAACCGAACTGAACAGCTTTTCAACAACTTCACTTTCTTCAAGTTTCGCGCCAAGTGATCGGATCTCACCAACCAATGTAGTCAACTTCATCGAATACTCATTTACGGTTTCTGAATCTTGCATATGCACCTTGTACAATTGTCGTTTCAGTACTTGTACACGTGCCTTCTTGACACGATCTTCGCCAATTCGCATCTCCCTGAGTGCGTCCCAAGCCTCCTTTGCCGTCTGCTTCTCCGCGATTGCCATCATCACGTCATCTGGCACGGCTTGAGAAATGGCTACCATGGCGCCTTGATCTTTGTCGTCGTCTGTGTCTGCACCTTCGATCACTGACCATACTCCTAGCGAACGCAAGATTATCTTCATCTTGACAGCCCATATGCCGTAGTTCGTTTCGCTTAACATTGGATAATGCATCGGGATTGAGGCTCCTCTTGCCGTCGGTTTGACGACTGCAAGCGTCTTAGATTGATCTCCTTCAACACCAGCCATTGCTTTGACAACCTTTGCTCTGATACCAATTGAAAGGCTTTGCTATCTTACGGACAATCACTCAATTTGAAAAAACTCACGCTGAAACAGAGCCAAAACAATGAAAGAAACAGAGGCTTTTGTGATGCTTAACTCACTGCATCATTGTCTGATTTTCTTATTATTTATAGAGGCAAAGATGAAAGGTTACGTCCTAAAATACATCACAATTATTACATGAAAAGTTATGTCCACTAAAAGGTTATGTCCCAAAAGAGTTCACGTCTCCTAAGAGGTCACGTCTGCTGGAAACAAAGCAAACTGAAATAACAAGATTAATTCTATCAATATATACTAGCTGTTAGCTAAGTTTTGTTAGAAAGCATGAACATGGATACGGAGTCAGTCACAGAGAGCGCAAGGCAAAACGATCGAGTTGCTCAAAGCTTATTTTCAATCTATTACGCCATTCTAATTCTTACATCATGCTCAACTCTACTGAAGCGCATGCAAAACTGAGTTGTGTACAGTTAACGTTGAAACATCAAAGCCCACCTTTTGTTTTGTATCATTTAATTATTTTATGATTCCCATGGATTGATTGTTTGATTGTTGATTTATTATGAATTTCTAATCAGTTTTGGATAAATTGTTTACGGTTATGCCTTAAGTTGCTGCCTTTGTTTTATTATTGTTTGTCTCTGTTAATTTTAATTCATCTGTAATAAAAGACTAGAACTGGTCTTCAGGACGTGAACTAGTCTTTAGGAGTCAGTTATGTTGTTAGCTAAAACATGGAACATTTATGTTAGTGGTCATGTTAGTGGTCAGCTGAACGTGGCACATTGTAGTGCTACAAACCTGCAATTTTAGTTTATTTCAAGTCTATTTAATCGTGTAAAGATCGCTGAAACAAGTAAGCAATCAAACGATATTTTCCAGTTCAATAAACAGTAAAAACTTCCCCTGTTCAAATCAAAATCTGCATTCTGTTTTTTCACTTCTTCTTTTCAATCTCTTCAAACTCTTTCAATTGGTATCAGAGCAGTTTTCTTGAAGGGCCTGTGATGGATTCTGAATCAAGTTTCACCCATATTTCTCCTCCAATCTTCAATGGAGAGAATTTTCAACTATGGGCAGTAAGAATGGAAACTCACCTAGAAGCCTTAGATTTGTGGGAAGCTGTCGAAGAGGATTATGAGGTGCCACCACTGCCTAATAATCCAACTATGACTCAGATCAAAAGTCATAAGGAGAGAAAGACCAAGAAATCGAAGGCTAAGGCATGTCTGTTTGCTGCTGTTTCAACAACCATTTTCACCAGGATCATGTCACTTCAATCAGCAAAGGATGTTTGGGATTACTTGAAGAAGGAATATGCAGGAGATGAAAGAATTCGTGGAATGCAAAGCTTAAACTTGATACGTGAATTTGAACTGCAAAGGATGAAGGATTCTGAGACTATAAAGGAGTACTCAGATAAATTGATGGGGATTGCTAATAGAGTTAGGCTGCTGGGAACCTCATTTGCAGATTCCAGAATTGTTGAAAAACTTCTGGTCACAGTACCAGAAAAGTATGAAGCTTCAATTACAACATTGGAGAATACTAAAGACCTGTCAAAAATTACATTGACAGAGTTGCTAAATGCCTTACAAGCTCAGGAGCAGAGAAGGCTTATGAGGCAGGATCATGCAATTGAAGGAGCTTTGCAAGCAAAATTTGCAGACCATGACAAAAAGAAGTTCTTCCGAAAGAACACAGCTCCAGGCAGCATCAAACCCAATCAAGGTTATAACAAAGGAAAATTTATTAAGAGAAATTTTCCACCTTGTCAACACTGCAACAAGAGTGGTCACCCACCATTCAAATGCTGGAAGAGGCCTGATGCAAGGTGCAGCAAATGCAATCAGCTTGGACATGAGGCAATAATCTGCAGATTCAAAAATCAAAAACAAGAAGAAGATGCTCAAGTCGCGAACCAAGATGATGAGGATCAGATGTTTGTGGCTGCATGCTTCTCGGTTCAAACCACCTCAGACCATTGGCTAATTGATAGTGGTTGCACCAACCACATGACTTTTGATAAAAGTCTTTTCCAAAATTTGCAGCCTACAGAAGTTGCAAAAGTCAGAATTGGAAATGGTGAATGCATTGAAGCCAAGGGAAAGGGAACAATTGCCATCACAACAAATTCAGGTACAAAAACAATTGCAGATGTTCTTTATGTACCTAATATAGATCAGAATTTGTTGAGTGTGGGGCAATTAATTGAGAAAAGAATGAAGGTGATTTTTGAAAATCAACATTGCTGCATTTTTTATGCTGCTGGGTGCAAAATTCTACAAGTTAGAATGAAGGGCAAAAGTTTCATGTTTTTGCCATTTGAGGAGGAGCATAATGCTTTCCCAACAAAACTCAATTATACTGAGTTATGGCACAAAAGGTTGGGGCACTGCCATCAACAAAGGATGCTCACCATGAAGAACCTTGAAGCTGTCAGAGGTATACCTCCATTTACTAAAATTACATTGAACTGTCATGCTTGTCAGTTTGGTAAGCAGAATAGAAAATCATTTCCGAGATCAACTTGGAGATCATCCCAAAAGCTGCAGCTGATTCATACCGATGTGGCTGGTCCTCTAAGCACACCATCATTAAATGGCAGTAAATATTACCTGCTGTTTATTGACGATTTCTCTTGAATGTGCTGGATTTACTTCATGAAATTCAAATCAGAGTTGGCTGGAATTTTCTGGAGATTCAAGAAGAATGTGGAGAATCAAAGCAACTGCAGAATTCAAGCAATTCGTTCAGACAATGGCAGAGAATACACATCAACACAATTCAATCTTTATTGTGAAGAAGCTGGTATTGAGCATCAACTCACAGCCCCTTACACTCCAGAGCAGAATGGGGTTAGTGAGAGAAGAAATCGGTACATAATGGAGATGGCTAGATGCATGCTACATGAGAAAAACTTGCCTAATTTTTTTTGGGCCGAAGCTGCTAACACAGCAGTATTTCTCCAAAATCGTCTCCCAACAAAGCTTTTGGCAGAAAAAACTCCTTTTGAAGTGTGGTATAATTACAAACCCTCACTTAGTTTTCTTAAGGTTTTTGGCAGCACATACTTTGTTCACATTCCACAGATTAAGAGGGACAAGCTGGACAAGAAGGCAATGCAAGGTATCTTTGTTGGCTATAGTATAATTTCTAAAGCCTACAAAGTTTACCTCCCTCAAACCCAGAAGATTACAATTACACGGGATGTGCAGTTCCATGAAGATGACAAATGGAACTGGGATGAAACACTAGAGATCACGGTGCCTGATGATCACATTATTGCTCCTCTGCAAATTGAATCAATTGATGAATCAATTGATGAATCACCAGTACGAGGCACCAGATCACTTGAAGAAATCTATCAAAGGAGCAACGTGGCTGTTTGTGAACCAGAAAATTATGAAGATGTGCAGATGAATCCAGCATGGCAGGAAGCAATGAAGGAGGAAATACACATGATTGAAAAGAATCATACGTGGGAACTTGTTGATCGACCTGCAGACAAGAACATTATTGGCGTCAAGTGGATTTTCAGGAACAAATTGAATGCTGACAGCTCCATCAACAAATTCAAGGCAAGGCTGGTTGTCAAGGGGTATGCTCAAGTGTATGGAGTGGATTATTCAGACACATTTGCTCCAGTAGCAAGGATGGACACCATCAGATTGTTGCTTGTGGTAGCTGCACACAAAAACTGGAAAGTGTTCCAAATGGACGTAAAATCAGCCTTCCTCAATGGCGATTTACAAGAAGAAATTTATGTTGAACAACCTGCTGGATTTGTTGTTCAAGGAGAAGAAGACAAGGTGTACAAGCTGAAGAAGGCACTTTATGGATTAAAACAGGCACCAAGGGCCTGGTATGGCCGAATTGATGACTACTTGACAGGGTTTGGATTTCAGAAAAGTCTTTCTGAATCAACTCTCTATGTGAAGAAAATTGATGATAATGTTCTTATTGTGTCCCTCTATGTTGATGATTTACTTGTAACTGGAAGTAATTTGCAGCAAATTGAAAGGTTCAAGCAGGACATGATGCAAGCTTTCGAAATGAGTGACCTTGGACTCATGAGCTTTTTTCTCGGCATGGAGATTAAACAAAGCAGAGGAGTGATCTTCATTGGTCAATAAAAATATGCAAAGGAGATTTTGAAGAAGTTCCAAATGGAGAATTGAAAACCAACTGCTACTCCAATGAATCAGAAGGATAAATTCAGCAAAGAGGATGAATCAGCCAAGGTAGATGAAGAAAAGTACAGAAGCTTGATTGGTTGCTTGCTGTATTTGACAGCAACTCGACCTGACATTCTCTATGCAACAAACCTTCTATCAAGGTTTATGCACTGTCCAAGTGAGCTACATATGAGGGCAGCCAAACGTATCCTGCGGTACATCAAAGGAACATGCAGCTTTGGTGTTAAATTTATGCAATGTAAAACACTGAAATTGCATGGCTTTTCAGACAGTGATTGGGGTGGATTCTTTGATGACATGAAAAGCACTTCAGGTTTTTGTTTCAATCTAGGCTCAGCAATATTTTCATGGTCATCCAAGAAGCAAAGCATTGTTGCACAATCAACTGTAGAGGCAGAGTTCATTGCTGCCACAGCTGCAGTTAACCAAGCTTTGTGGCTTCAAAAGTTACTACGTGATCTACATATGGAAGAGGAAGAAGCAACTGAAATATCAATTGACAATCAAGCAGCTATAGCAATCTCTAACAATCCAGTGTTTCATGGGAAAACCAAACATTTCAACATCAAATTATATTTTATCCGAGAGGTGCAGAAGAATGGAGATGTCAAGCTACTTTATTGCAGGACTGAAGATCAAATGGCTGATTTGTTTACCAAAGCACTTCCTACTAACAGGTTCGAATTTCTCACAAGGCTGATAGGAGTATGCAGCCCTTAATGCAAGGAGGAGTGTTGGAGTTATGCCTTAAGTTGCTGCCTTTGTTTTATTATTGTTTGTCTCTGTTAATTTTAATTCATCTGTAATAAAAGACTAGAACTGGTCTTCAGGACGTGAACTAGTCTTTAGGAGTCAATTATGTTATTAGCTAAAACATGGCACATTTATGTTAGTGGTCATGTTAGTGGTCAGCTGAACGTGGCACATTGTAGTGCTACAAACCTGCAATTTCAGTTTATTTCAAGTCTATTTAATCGTGTAAAGATCGCTGAAACAAGTAAGCAATCAAACGATATTTTCCAGTTCAATAAACAGTAAAAACTTCCCCTGTTCAAATCAAAATCTGCATTCAATCTCTTCAAACTCTTTCAGTAATCTTACCCATTCACTTACCCATTTTGAATCTTAAGGCACTACACTTGTTGGATTCCAAGCATTCTTCTCTTCATTGGTGTTTAAATGTTGATAGAATATATCGGTGTCTCATTATTGCTGGAAAATACAGGTTAATAACTCAAATGGGACCACTGCACTCTGGACATGGACTCTACTCCTATAAACAAAATAGTATTATCACTCAGAAGCCCTCCCCTGCCATCTGGGATCATTTTCTTGGTGACTTACTGGATTCAATCTCTTAGAATCTACTCGGTGCATTTAATAGATATTTTCCTGTACTTTTCTTCTCTTTGATTAGTGAATGAACTTGTCGTCGCATACACCATAGCTGCTTTATTATCCGAGACCACAACAACCGTAATAGATTTTATAAAATATGATACGAGATTTTCGAAGTTATATATGAAAAACTAACCGCAATGCATTACGGGCACTCTAGTCTTTCTTTCCCTTGACACTTGTAATAACATGGGATTGGGGGTGAAGATGCTTCGAGCTTAAATTAGATTCAGGGAGAAAAGTTCGTGGAGGCAAGCTCGTTAAACTGCAATTGCAGAACAAAACCGTTTACTTTGTAAGAAGTCCATACCTTGAAGGCTTACAAATTAGTTTATTTAAACCTATTATCGCTTCTGATTCTGAGTCATTTCGATGACTACATAGATTAGCGGATCAGTTCTCACTACAGATGCTTGGATGCTCATGTTTCGTGGAGATCTTGCTGAGAGACAGCTCCAGTGGCGCGCTAATTGTCAAAAAAAGCTAAAATATTGATACTGAACATGGCAATGGAAGAACTTCAATTTAAAAGATAACAGCAATATTAAAAGTGGTTACAATATCTTGACTTGGTCATAATGAAACTTCAATCTAGCAGTGTTACAATCAGATTTTACTAATGAAAGCGAAATTGCCACATTCAAGGTGAGGAGAACGCATCTTGAGGGTCCTGCCACTTTTGTTGGTATGCCGACGCCATGTTTTCTTGGTCTAAGCTGCTTGCAGCCAGAGCTTGGAGAGTTTTCTTGACCTTGTTTACAGTCTTATGGTGGCGGATACGCTTCAGGATAACATCTCTGTCCATGGCATGGGCTGATGGTTTTAAATGAAGCTGGCTGCTGACAGGGCTAGTGAGTACCTGGTTGTCTTCGACTTCTGGGTGGTTAAGATTCAATTTCTCATTTTCTGAGAAAGATTGCTGGGCTTTAGAAACCATGAAAGACATTGTTTTTGGAGATGGATGGAGAGATGTAAGAGAGTGAGAAATAATGTCCCATTTCCTCTCCCTGTCTCTATATATAGTGTGTGTGAGTGTGAGGTTTCAATGGGAGCTTCCTTTTGTTTTGTTTAGTGGTTTGGTTTAACACCAAATCAGTGGGTGTGTTGTGTTTTGGCGATAACGGGTGCTAGCTAACATGGCACCAAAAAGCTACAATTGGTGAAAGTTAAATCATTTAGGGTATTTTGTTATTTTAATTCAATTTAATAAAAGTCTTGAGAGAATAATATAGGTTAGAAAAAAATTACAAAAATAGCACAATTTGAATACAATGTTACTGAGAATAGTGGTTGCTTCAAAATTCATGTTTTGTTCAAATTATTTGTTTCAAATTATTGAATTTTATGAAAATTCAATGAACAAAAAATACGAGACTTAAGATTTTTTTGAGCTTTTAAGTATATATAGGTTCTATCAAAACTAATAGGGTATGAAATTGATCTTTTTTATGTTATTTTCTTTGGTGTACAAGCAGCAAACTATATTACTTCATTTTAATTTTGATTTTAATATTTTGGGACTTATTACTTTATAATCTAGTTATGCTGCAAAGTTGGTCCAAGTCAGCCCTCTTGTATTGATTGAGCTGAAATTGAACCAGGCAAAAATGATGATGAGAAAGTCCACAGTTGGACTTGAAGAAGAAAAAAATTAATTCTCCTAATCCCATTTATCCAAAAGTGAGGGATTCTTGGAAATAATAATTAATTAAAATCTACTTGACAATCTTAAACTTGTCGAAATATCCAGCTAAATAATCGGGACCGTCCATTTTACCTCTCTACCTTCAATTTTAAATTTATATTCCATCTACGATGGACCGTACGCTCGCATAAAAAACAAAAAAAGAAGAAGGAAACAAGACGGAAATCGTTTCGTACCTAGGGGCTAGAGCCTCTTGGTTGGAGAAACAGGATGCTTTAGCACGAGGATAAAATCCTTTTAAGAGCCGACACTGAAATTGCTTCTGTGCTAGGGTCTTCAACTTCCCAATTTCCGTGTTTGTAATTGCGATATAAAATATATTTTATTATTAAAATACATTCTGATTTTATTTTATATTTTTAATATTAATATATTACAATTATATAAAGAATATTAAAAATAAATAAAACACATTGATATTTTACTATATCCCTAAATACAATTCATATTACTGTGGATTTTAATACAGTGAATTCAATTATTCAGATATTTAAATTTTCTTGTTTTTTTTAATGTAGATTGAAGTAATAATAGAAGGGTTATATATATATATATATATATATATATATATGAATTGATGAAATGCAAGTGTAAATAATTTTACCGATTTATTTGAAATAAACATAAGTGTATGGGATTACTTGACGTTGAACCAAGGGACCATCAATGGTGTTTTGAAAGTGACCAATCTAGCAAGATCCAAATTCCGAGGCGAAAAACAATGGGCAGATCAGCTTGTTTCAAGTATAAAACCAGGGCCTCGTAATGGGGCTTTGTTTTTCTTTCGCTATCCATCGTTCTTCAATAATGAGTGAATAGATTAAGATTTTTGATTTTTTATGATTTTCCAATGCCTGTGATTAGTTAAGTATCCATGTTGTAGGATTTTAAATTAATTTCTAATGTGAAAAGAACATGCATACATGTAGTTGTCAATGTATTTCTTGACATTATAAAAAAAAATTAATTTTTTTATTAAAAATAGTAGTTATATTTAATAAAATAAATTGAAAACATGTGAACCTATAGTTAAGATATATAGTGGGAACCTAGTTTGTTTTTTAAAGAGCATAAAATTGATTCACTCGCAGATTGTTTATCTCGTGCGTGCTATAGAACGTTTTCAGAGTTATATTATTACATGATAGAGCAATAAAATTATATTTACATTAGAAAAATAATGATTAAGTTTAGTAGGAAAAAAATGATTTGTAATATAAATTCTCCTTTTTTAGCTGTATTTTTTATTGTATAAAAACGGAAAGCAATTGAATTAAAGATATAAAAAATTAATTATTTGAAATAGGAAGAAAACAAAACATCTTTTTAATCAAAACCTACATCCCTTGTTTATGTTTTATCTTTGTTCTATAAGAATATGTTTTTTATCATTAATGTTTTTTTAAGAAAAATATATTTACATTAAAAAAAAATAATTATTAAGTTTAGTAGAAAGCATTATTTTTTATTAATTGATTAAAAAAATATCTTCTCTTTTAGTTGCATGTTCTATTGTATAAAAACAAAAAGCAATTGAAATAAAAATATATAAAAAATAATTATTTGAAATAAGAAGAGAAAAGGCATCTTTTCAATCAAAACCAACTTCCTTTGTTTATGCATTCCTTTTTTACATTCCTTTTTTATATATATAAAATTATGTTTTTTATCATTATAATTTTTTTCTTATGAATTTCCCTCTCTTTTCTCAACTTAAAGGGATTTAAACATGTTAAAAATATACTTACTTGTATATCAATCTACCTTATTCTTTAAAAAAGTAAAATCATGTATACATTTAACAGTGCATGCAATAGAGTTAGTCATTATATTACCCATTGAGGGAGTGGAATAAAATGAAGTTGTTATTGTATAAGTGGGATAATATTATTGTGGGATAATATTACTAAGCGCTTCACTTAATGGGAGATTTGTTATAAATTTGGAAGAGTTGGATTACTTAAGAAAGAGATATCAATTTCCCTCTCATGCCCTAACATTTTTTAGTCATCAACTATGTAAATAATCTTTTTTGTAATGAATAAAATGAAAATGAACTAGCTTTTATTCAGCTCTCCATAAACAACCTCACTAATAAAGTTATGAAAACTTCAAACTAAATTAGGTTTCTTATGATTATGAGTTGGGTTGATGAAATGACTAGTTTTGACCTAATTATTAGGTTTAAAGGATGATGGAACTCAAGATAACTTGGATTTATAAAACTTTCATTTTAGACTAAACTATTAGTCAAGTGGGTTGATAAGATAACTGTCACACTCACTTACAAAGGCAAGTCCTCTATCAAAATAGGAGATTTTTTAATGCTCAAGTTAGTAAATGTAAAAAAAAATCATGTGAAAGAAAAAATGTAAAAAAGCATGGGGTGTAAAGATATGGTCATGATTGTGAGAAGGTGGTCACAATGTAATAGGTGGTCATTGAAGATGATGGTAATGACTAAGTGGTAGTAACCAAAGATTTTGTTACGATCTCATAAGAAAAATATTAAAATTGGATCGTTCAAGGAATCCACAACCTCCAACTCAATTTCAAATAATTGTTCAGTCCCAGTTCTCATTATTTCCATAGATTAAATACACTAAAGTTCAACAACTTCCCAGATTACATGTTCCCTAAAATAAGCTTATTTCCACTACTTCAACTTATTTGACCTATTCATAAGGCTTATTTATTGGACCCTATTCTTAATTAATTAACATAAGAAAATAACCCGACTAACTAAACTTAAATAACACCCAACCAAACTAAATTAAACTGGACTGACCCTATTGGACTAACTGAACTGACCCCATTGGATTAACTTAACTAAATGTAACTTAACTAAATCAACTTGAATAGCCTAGCAGGACTTTGGAACACACGTTACTTGACTTGACAGAGCGGCTACTTGACTTGACAGTGAGTGGATTGAAACACGTAAAAGGTGGTAGTAAACACAAAGTGATACCAAATGTATATCACTATGATAATATGTAGTCTTGTGTACTTGCTAAAATCAACTTATCATGTGATATGAGATATTTATAAATCTTGATCACATCAACTTTTTTTATGGAGAGTGGAGAAATGACACATAAATACTTCATATGAACTAAATAAAATAGGTTATTGGGTATTATACATTGGTATAAAAGTTAGAGCTCACCATTGATCATGGTGCCTTACAATGCTATTGGTGAAGAGGTGGTGATTGATATATGATTTTAAAGATCAAAAGTGGCTCAAAATAGTTATTGTCAAGAAAAAAAACAACTTTACTATGCATAAAGAATTTGATGTGTTATAGTGGATGATGTGTGACACCATTATTATTTCTCAAAACTAAAAATTTATTTTCCCCTCGCAAATTTATCTACTGAAGTCATGAGTGTGTTCTTCACCAGTGTTGTAATTATGCTGTAAACAGCAAATTCAAGATTCTGAAAAAAACAGTGTCTTTCCTAGGATGGATTGCTACAAATTAAAACAAAATAATTTTAATTTCGTCGATTGACAAAGTCAGAGTCGGTTCTGCCTCTTATCACACCTAAATCTGGAACCTGATGTTTCCTTCTGGCTAGATTTTAAAAGCACCCCTGTTTTAACACCACGAATTATCCCTATTTTTCCGTTTAAGAAGCTGATAAGAACATGAAATCATAAATTCATTTTCCTTTTTAAGTTCAACCCAGCCTGGTGGCCTGATCGGTTTCCTAAGCTAGCTACCCATTGACTATAATTTCCAAAAACAAAAATAGTCTGCATGGCAAACATGAACGGATTAAACAACCTGATTGATGAGATAAAGTGTAATATTAACAGGGTAATTGGAAAAAAAAGATGTCAATCTGTTTGCAAAAAAAAAGAAAATGGGGCTGCCACTGATTTTCGTTTCATTGACAGTCAGGAATAAACTAATAATCCTCTCCTCTTTAGCCTTTTTTGTTTACTCTTTGCTTTCGGATTTCTTCATACCTGGCTACGCGCTTTATTCTTTGTTTGTGAATATAATACAAAGCATCTTTTTGTTTTTCTATAGTTGTTCTTCTTGTATCTTATTGACAGCTAATCGAGACATAAAATATTCAATGTTAAAGAAAGGTTCTCGAGGAGCTCGTTCATTAAGAGGATCGCGCATGTTCTCTGAAGATAATAGCGTGCATAAATTTAGCAGAATCAAGAACACAAATCTTCTCGATGAAGACGATGAAATTTACAATACGAGAAACAGACAGGACCAGCTCTTAAGTAATTCCAACGCGAGCTCGCCTTATAATGATCGTTCTTCTTCCTCTCCAATGGACAAGTCTCCGTGGTCCTCTCAGACGAACGTCAACGTTCCTTTCGAGGACAATGATGATAATTTCTCTGCTAATGTGCTAATGGGATCGCTAGTACGTGAGGAGGGTCATATTTACTCGTTGGCTACATCTGGTGATCTTCTGTATACAGGTTCTGATAGCAGGAATATAAGGGTTTGGAAGAACAGGAAGGAGTTTGCTGGGTTTAAATCGAATAGCGGATTGGTTAAGGCAATTGTGGTTTCTGATGAAAGAATATTTACAGGCCATCAAGATGGGAAAATAAGGGTATGGAAGGTGTCTTCCAGGGATCCAAGTGTTCATAAACGTGTTGGGACCTTACCAACCATGAAGGACTACATCAAGAACTCGATGAAAATAAGTAATTATTTTGAAGTTAAACGTCATAAGAATGCGGTATGGTTCAGACACTACGATGCAATTTCATGTCTTAGCTTGAGTGAAGACAAGACATTTCTGTATTCATCATCATGGGACAAGACTTTCAAAGTCTGGAGAATTTCCAATTCCAGATGCATTGAATCAGTCATTGCTCATGATGATTCTGTTAACTCAATCGTTACCGGATTCGATGGTCTAGTCTTCACAGGATCAGCAGATGGAACCGTCAAGGTCTGGAGGAGAGAGTTGCAAGGGAAAGGAACCAAACATTTCTTTTCACAAACGTTGTTGAAACAAGAATGTGCCGTTACAGCAGTGGCAGTAAATCCTGACACCACAGTAGTCTACTGTGGCTCATCAGACGGGCTTGTTAACTTCTGGGAACGTGAGAACCATTTATCTCACGGCGGTGTTTTAAGAGGCCATAAATTGGCCGTTCTATGCTTGATCACAGCAGGGAGCCTCGTGTTCAGTGGCTCAGCTGATATGGGAATCTGTGTGTGGAGAAGAATGGGGATGGATCACATATGTTTGTCACTGCTAACAGGCCACAATGGGCCTGTCAAGTGCTTGGCGGCAGAGAGAGATGACGAGTCGGCAGCCACCGAGAGGCGATGGATTTTGTACAGTGGTAGTCTTGATAAATCTGTGAAGATGTGGAGAGTGTCTGAAAACTCAGTTCCAGTGGCATGGAAAGGTTGCGCTAGCGGTGCTCCTATCGCCATACCAAGCTCCCTGCCAGCAGCTCCAAGCTTCGAAGCTCGTAACAGGGTTGACGGTATACAGAATTAAAAAAAAAAAAAAAAGGGTTGACTGCTTGCTTGCTTGTGTCTAAATGTAATCTGTCACCTTTCATTTATCTGGCGGCGGATTTGTGTTTCGTCAGTCTTTCCTTGGATAATGAAAGTTGAGAAAATGAAATTGCAAATTGGATGTATACAAATGTTTGCTCCCATCATTTTCTTGTATACATAGGGCTTGTGGGACACCCAACTCATTTGTTATTGCAGTTCACTAACATGAAAAAATAAATAAATAATTGCTTTCCTCCTTGTCATCTCCTGTTTGCAGCTTCCATCAACGAAAAGAAAGGTGCTGTTAGAAATTCTACCTCTGATTAGTAACTGCTCCGTATGAAACCGGATTAAAAACCCTGATTAAATTGCTTATAAAACTCTAAAAAATATCCGGTTTGATTCGGTCTCGGTTTTGAAAAGTAAAAAGTGGATAAACCAAACCAAACCAAATCGGTTTGGTTATAAACGTTAGTATAAAATCACACTTTCTCTTCTCTCATTTCTTTTCTTTCCTAACCCTAACCCTACCAGCAATCGCTCCCTATCCCAGTCTCCCTCCCCCGGCAGCCAACTGATATATATATCGGATAACACACACGACGTAAAAGACAAAAGTTTGTGTCCCCAGCCCACATGCCCCACCTGTCCTCCAGGTACCCTCTATCTAATAATAACAAAGAAAAGCAGATCCATTTCCATGTTTTTTTTAACACAGTTAAAAATTTGATTTTCATAAAATAATACAATTAAGAAAATAACACTCTTTAAGAAGGTGTATATGACATTTGTAACTCAGCTTGAATTTTAAATTTTTCCCTTTTTTTCTATTTTTTTCATTTTTCTCCCCCTCCCCTCCACTTCTCGCTTGCCACCATCAACTACATTCGATGACACCTACACAACATGCATTAATGGAATTACATGATTGTGTATGTCATAATTCATTTCTGGGTTATTTTCCTAAATTTTCCCAAAATAAAAATAAAATAAAAAGGGTTGGTGTTGGTTCGTACCTCTTTTGTGTCCAAAAATAAAGAAAAATACATATTCAAGAATAAAATAATTTATTATTGGATAAATTTGCGTAAAAATTAAGTCAAAGTGCATAATTATATTTTTATGGGCCAATTTGATTTAATCGTCTGCCAATTTAAGGTGTAATTATGTTTAGGAATAATTTAAGACTCAATTGAAGGATTTAATGAAGCGTAAAGACTTGTTATACTTTAAATAGAACAAATTAATTTTATCAAAGACTTAATTGGTGAAAAAATAAGTTTGGAAGCCTAATTTGGGTTAAATTGAGAAGATTGAAATTTTTGGAGACCAAACTTTTTTGGGTGATATCAGAAGCCAAAATTGAAGAAAAAACATCGTTCTTCCCAGTTTTCCCATCGAAAAACTCCTTTTTATTCCAACCCACTTTTTTGGCTGTCTATTTTATATTTTTGCAATTTTTTTGTACTTTTAATGTTATTTCAATATTTTTATTTTAAAAAAAATGGCATGCTGAGGCATTACCGACATCCATGCTTGTGACATGTCAACAACCATGCCCTACAACCTACCATTTCCTGCACTGCAACACACCATCTCTTATACATCACTCTCATGCCCTGCAACCTGCACATTTAGTCTATAAAAAGGGGAGAACACAGGAAGAACGAGGGAAAATTGACAGAAAAAATGAACAGAATAGGGGGGAGATAACACAAAAAAACACACGTAGATAGGGAATGACAAAACATTTGTAGAAAAAATAACAGAGCAAAGAGGAGGAAAATGATGACACAATGTAAAAAAAATATAGCACAACCACCAACAAACAGCCACCCTCGACGCTGGAAGGACCACACCAGTAACCCCCTCTCTCCCAACATCCAATTGCAGTTCACTCTTTTTCTCTCTCTCAGTCGCCATCTCTCTCTCTCTCTCTCTTCAAGTAGCAGTCGACCGACCACCTAACACCACTCCCATCAGCACTAGCAACTTCTCCTATACGCCAGAAGTTGCCTAGCAGACCTACCTCTTCTTCTCCAGCATCGACGATGCAACAACACAAAACCAACCCTTTTCCGGTTCTCCTCCTGGTCACCACAGACCACCATTTTCGACGCCGCCACCACAGGAATAACCATCTCGGTCTCCTCTACCCGATGGAAGTGACATGTGAGCCTCTCATCACACTTAGACAATCACCTTATTATTGTTCAACACATAAACAATGCAATAATTTAGTTTTCTTTTCTTTTCTTTGATTGTGTCTTAGGCCAGACTATTTTCGACCCAGCCTAGTTGGTTGGGCTGGTTTTGTCTAAGTCCAGTAGAGATGAGCCTTCTGGCCCAACTTGGCTGGGTCGACCCATTTAGTTGGGTTAAGCCCCTACCATATTTTTAAAAAATATATATAATATAAAAATACTTTAAAAAAAAAATGTTGTTATCGTGCATAAGGTCAAATTCAAAGGTTTTTCAAAGCATATTTTTCATAAAAACAAATATAACATATTTCTCATGTTTTGAAACGAAAATTAGATAATGTAATTAGTTTACGATTCTCCATTAGAATATGGCCAAAATATCAAAAACAAATTAATAATTATTTTGTTTTAGCTATCGGGGTGTAAAATTACATTGTAAAGTACACTCACAGATAGTAAAAAAGAGTTTTTGAAATGCAACGTAAAAAATTTTAAACCTCAGAATGGTTGGGTTTTCAACCGCCATAAGGTAGAAACTCTCTCATGAAGAGAGATCTACCACGAGCCTTAGGAAAGACCGAACGAATAAAAAATATGACTTAGAAAGAACAATCAAACAATAATGTAGCTTACCTAAGGTAGAGTGCATTAGAGGTGATATGTCTTCCACTTGCATAACAAGTCTCTTTACCCAGAATCTCGCAGACCATTAGGTTTTCTAGTGACCTTAATAATAGGTGGTGATTTCTAATATTTATAGTCGTAACTTTACGACTATAAAACACCTCTTTTATCATGCGTCGTCTCCCCTCCGGGAATGGCAGCGTGAGAAGCGCAAAAGAAACATCATCGTGACAACGTGCATCCATATGTTATCGAGATTGATTTTTACGAGAGTAGCATACATTTTGACCATGTATTTATTAAAACATTGATTGAGTGATGGAGGCAGAAGACATACACCTTCCATTGAGATTGCACTAGCACTCCAAAATATGGTGATGTTGACAAGTCTTCTAATAGATAGGACGGCCATGGAGGCTCGATCGATAAAGATTGTGTGACTTGTTGTATTTTAGGCGGCGAGTAAATGACAAAATAACCTGTCATATGGTGCCTTTTAGAATAGTCAATTGTACTATTTATGACACATGAGTCGCAGATACCAATTGCGATACTTTAAATTATACCAATTCTCTCATTATTTTTGTGCTTGTGTTATTTTACTAAATAGTTTTTTAAAATGTGTTTACTTACCAAAACAATCCCATTTCCACACCTTATATGCTAATTATAGTCAACTTTCTCATACATACAAATCCTACTCTTTCCATGTCCGAAAAAGATAAATCAATTATTCTTATATACAAGTAATTTTAATTAGAATACATACGACACCGTGTCCATCTATCTATATGTGTGATATAGCTTTATTTTATTCAAATGCTAACTTCGATATCCAAAATCAGAAATAATTAAATCGTTAGGTAATTACTTTAGCAGTGGAAATAAGTTTGATCATCAACTATGTGTTTGGGTGAGATTGCGAAACTTTTTTTAAAAAAAGGGCACAAATATTAAATATAGAAGATAGTTTAGTTAAAAAGCGGAGAGAAAAGAAATTAATTTAATTTGGACAGAATATATAATAAAAAAACTGCAACAAGAGCAGCAGCACAATGTTGAACTGATTAGTCTTCGAATGGGTAACGTTAGATGACCTTCCTTCTGAATAAGAAAAAAGAAGAAGAAAAAGAAAAAGAAAAAGAAGAGCTGAAAATGAGACATATATATCAAATTTGTCAATTCTTTCGGTTCATTTTTTTTTTAATTGAAATAAAATATTTTAGTTTCAGATTATTTCAGGTGTTATTTTGGGTTGTATTGTTTATATATATATATATATATATATATATATATATATATATATATATATAATTAAATATATTAATTAAAAAAAATAGTTTAAATTCAAAAATAAAATTATTTAGAATTGTGTAATTTAATATAAAAAAATATAATAAAATTATTTTTCTAAATAAAATTATGAACACATATAATATTACAAAAATATAATTATTAATCTTGCAATGTCATTATATTCTCTGATTAATATGAAATTTTAACAATATATATAAATATATCAAGAAACTCCTTGTAAAATTTTATTTTAATCTATTTGTTAAATTAAAAAATATAATTAATATTAAAAAATTATTTATTATTTAAATAAAACACTCTTTGATCAAAACTAGAAAACTAAAATAATTTTATAACGTTTTAACCGATATTTAACCACTAAAAATATAGTGGAATTTAAACGAAATTAACATCATTGATGATTGTGCTTGTGCTTGTTCTTGTTAGTGTGTGTTGCCATCTCAATCTCCTGCTGCCTGGTTTTTTCCTCTAATAAATTATACTGTCACTGTCTTCACTCCTCCCCTACACAATCTCCTTCTAATTCCTACCCAAAAGCCCGCTTACTTCGCTTCTCAACTTCCCCCATATCCCGTGTCCTCTCCTTCGAAGCTACTTCTTCTTCCCTTGTAGATTTCACTTTCAATCAACTCTTTCATTTCCCTCTTCTCCCAAGCAAACCCACTAAATATTATGCTTCTCCTTTTCTAGCGTCTCACTTTATCTTCAAAACCCAACAACCCAAAAAAAATATGTTCCCTCTTCTTCTTTTTGATTAGGGCTTCACTTTGATCTATAGATTTACCTAAATGTGTCCAGTTACTGAAGATGGAGTTCAATACTCGTTTGCACTTGAATACACCGGACCTCCGGTGGGCTACGACATCCCACGTGCAGCCCCTGTCAACGTAAACAACATCCCTGTCGCCGCCGTAGTTTCTCACATAAATTTTCAGAAAAATATCACTTTACCTGTAGTAAAACCTCTGTTACCCCCCTCTGATCCCAGCAAAAACCCAAAATCTGTTAACACAGGAAAAAACCCAGGTAAGGATTGTGGATCTGAAGAGGCAGTTATAACTGTATCACCAACTTCCGTTATAGAGATAGCTGTGGTTCATAATTTGCAAGAATGTGTCTTTTCTGGCGAGTTAAGCAGTTCAGGTTTATTGAATGAAGCTGGTGCAAGTTCAGGCACTAATAGTTTTGATGATAAATCACGTGATGAAGTTTGCTAAAGTTGAGGGTTTCTAATGAATTGTCTTCGAATCGAGGTTGGGAGTCAAATGAATCTGTTTTAAGTAGTGTTGATGTTGATGATGAGTACCCGTCTTCGCGTGTTTCTAGTGTTAAGGTTTCAAATAATGAGTTGAATGGTGAGGGTAGAAAAGCCCCAGTTGTTACTTTTCGCGATATTGAATCGAATGATGGTGTTGGTGACGATGGTAGTGGTGATATTGATGATGGGTTTGGTGGCAACGAGGGGTTTTTCGAGGAGGAGGAGAGGGTTCTACAGATTAAACCAGAGGCCAGAAGTAAAGGGAAGAAAGGGAGTTGTTATAGGTGTTTTAAAGGGAGGAAGTTCACTGAGAAGGAAGTTTGTCTTGTTTGTGATGCGAAGTATTGTAGCAATTGTGTCCTTAGAGCGATGGGATCGATGCCAGAAGGGAGAAAGTGTGTTACTTGTATTGGATTTCCGATTGACGAATCAAAGCGTGGGAGTTTAGGGAAGTGTTCGAGGATGCTCAAGAGGCTGTTGAATAATTTGGAGGTTAGACAGATAATGAAGGCAGAGAAGTTGAGTGAGGCAAATCAGTTGCCTCCGGAGTATGTTTATGTGAATGGAGAACCACTTTGTCATGAGGAGTTAGTTGTTTTGCAGGCTTGTTCGAACCCGCCTAAGAAGATGAAACCTGGAAACTATTGGTATGATAAAGTGTCCGGTCTTTGGGGAAAGGTGAATATAGCACAATATTTTTGGTGGTTAAGTTCTTGTCATAACTTGATACGGTTTGTTTCTTTATTATGGACTTTGATGGCTGTTTCAAATTTTCAATTTAACAGGAAGGGCAAAAGCCTTCCCAGATTATAAGTCCTCATTTGAATGTTGGGGGTCCAATTAAGGCAAATGCTAGCAGTGGAGACACACAGGTTTTCATCAATGGCCGGGAGATCACAAAAGTAGAGCTTAGGATGTTGCAGGTTGAGTTTCAACACATGTTCTTCTCTTTGTTTGTTTTGAATGATTTAATGTCAAGGGTTTTAGTATTAAGACATTTCGTTGAAATTGCAGCTGGCAGGAGTTCAATGCGCTGGCAACCCACATTTTTGGGTCAATGAGGATGGATCATACCAAGAAGAGGGACAGAAGAACACTAAAGGTTACATTTGGGGCAAGGTATGCTTTATATGATACTTCATCTCTGCCTGAATTTCCCTTTCTGCTTCTATGAATGCATTTGGAATTTATTTTTCTCTTGTTACTTAACAGGCGGGAATGAAACTTGTTTGTGCTTTCTTATCACTACCTGTTCCTTTGAAACCTTCAAATTCCTGTGGAGAGCAAGTTAATAGTCTGATTAGCAGAAGTGTCCCAGACTACCTTGAGCAGAGAACACTTCTGAAGCTTCTTTTGGTTGGATCTAGTGGATCTGGAACAAGTACTATCTTTAAGCAGGTGCTTTCTCAACCGGGCTCCTCTAAATTTGTTTATGTTAAGGATCACCTCTCGTTGCTTAGTCTCATATTGTCATGATCTCATTTTCCATCTTAAAACATCCGAAAGATGTATCAAAAAGTAGATGGATGTTAATGGGGTTTGCTGTCTTTACTTTGTTTTATATGATTGTGGTCTCTTATCCTGTCTAAGCACATCCAAGTGATGTTTCAATTTAGGTACATGGATGTTATTCTGTTAACTTATGTTAATGCATTTCTTTGATTATAAAATTTAGTTGGAGAACCTTGGATGATAAGGTAAAAACCAGTAACAATGTTCAAGCTATGCATATTCTCAAGCAACTGCCAAACATTCCCTTTGTCCCAAATTATATTTCCTTATTTTATTTGCTCAAAACTTTAACTTTTGGTAAACGGGGATCCCTTTTATATTTCTTTGTTCTTACCATAGCAAAATCCCATGGTGTGATAAATGCTATTTAATGAAGGATAAAATGGGAAATCGAGAGTAAAAGATGTTTATTTAAGAAAGCAGAACTCTTCCAATCCAATTGTAGATACTATGCTAAAACAGTTTAAATGGTAAGCCAAAGTTAAACTTTGAAACTAAATAAACCATCAACAAAAGCACTGTATAAAGATTAAAAGTGAGTTCAATAGAATCAAATCTGCTAGATTATTTAAAAGGTCCACTAATTTTTGTGGCCTTGTGGGTGTTGTGTCATTGCCCACCATTTGTCATTGCCCATAAGGGACTGGTTTATAACACCTGACTACACATTGAAAGAGTTCTTGTAAAAGAACCTTGTTCTGTAAGTGTCATACTTTTAGTGTGCATTGATCTCTGTACACGGATGCTCATAGTGGGTGTCTCTAATTTTGCCTTTGGTAATATTGGTATCATACCTTATCCTGCAAAGCATGGCTTTTATGACATGCTAGTCAATGCCGTCAAAAATTAGCTTTCTTAATTCTAATTTGATGTTTTTTTCAGGCAAAGATTCTTTATAAACCTGTCCCTTTCACTGAAGATGAGCGTGAAAACATTAAATTGACAATCCAGAGTAACGTGTATGGTTATCTTGGTATACTTCTTGAGGGACATGATCGTTTTGAAGAGGAAAGTTTAGCTGCAGTGACAAAAGAGCAATCTACTGATGAAACAGAACATATTGGTATGTTGAGTCTCTCTATTCTTGACTCAAATATTTTTTTCCTAGTTCTTGGTATTGTTTTTTGGAGAACGGCTGTCGTGTTTATCCCTAACACGTGGGTGGGCATACATAAAGCGGGAAAAAGGAACAGATGTTGTGTAACATTTGTAACTTTTAACGATCTCTTTTTTTGTATGGGAATACATTAGATTCGTACTTCTTCTTGTCTCCAAGTAGTGTGTATAAGGAAACAGATTTTATGTGGGAACTGGGATGGCCCTAAGAAGTTGTTCTGTCTTCAAGATGTGATTAGATAAACATGATTAGTAGCATTGATGAATAGCATGCAGTTGCAGAATGTGCTGACTGGTATACATTACTTTAAAACTCTTCTCGGGCTTTTATTCTGTTAAGTGCCTGAAAGAAAATGCTGTGTGATAATAGGGAGTAAAAGTAACACCAACTGCCAAACTATCTACTCGATTGGTCTAAGGCTTAAAGCATTCTCGGATTGGCTTCTGAAGACTATGGTTTCTGGGAATTTGGAAGCAATTTTTCCAGCTGCTACTCGTGAATATGCACCACTAGTTGAAGAGTTGCTGAAGGATGAAGCTATTCGGGCCACTTATAAGCGGAGAAATGAGTTGGAAATGCTACCCAGTGTGTCAAGTTATTTCTTGGAGCGGGTAAGATCTTTTGTGAGCTTCATTTGCTCAGTTCAAATTTGTTAGACTATTATATCTGGTCTATACATGCTTCTCTGTTGTTGCTTGCTAGTTTTTAGTCAAGATGTGAAGTTTTCTGTATTCATGCCTGCATCATTTCTGGCCAAAGTTAGAGCAATAAAATATTTTAAAAGAGAATAATTTTGATTTTCTGACTGATATAGAGGAACTGGCCGATTTATTTAATTTTATTTTATTTATTTATGAAAAAAAGAGTGATATTGTATTCTGCTTTAACAGTTGCCTGATGGTATGGTATTCAAGTTGATAGTATATGATTCATGGTCAAAATGGGATTCATTTTGGTTCCTCAGCTTGCCTAGGTTGATCCAAGTGCTGCTTTAGTTTCTCTCATTAGACAATGGTAATGTTTAAGTTTATCCATTGTATTGAACAAAGGTTTACAGACTATTTATCTCTCTGCAGGCTGTTGATATATTGAGAACAGACTATGAGCCCTCAGATTTGGATATCCTATATGCTGAGGGTGTTACTTCATCAAATGGTCTTGCTTGCTTGAACTTCTCATATCCTCAATCAGCATCTGATGATAAATATGACACTGAAGACCAGCATGACACTTTGCTGAGGTACGAGCTGTAGTTTATTATAGAAGTGCCTTAATTTCTGATGGTTTTAGTTCTCACCTCTGTTATGAAGTGGGTTGTAAGCAATCACAGTCGTGCCTCTGCGCTATATGCTGGACCTCTGGCATGGCTCACCTAATTCTTCTATCTCATCACACAGGGACATTATTAAATATCTAGTCATTTGTAGAGGTATCCTTTTATTGTTAATATTTCCCCCCTTTACTCTGGTCACCAGGTACCAACTAATTAGTGTACATGCGCGGGGGCTTGGAGAGAACTGCAAGTGGCTAGAGATGTTTGAAGATGTTGGGATGGTCATTTTCTGTGTTTCTATGAATGACTATGATCAGTTTACAGTTGATGGGAATGGCTTGTCTACGAACAAGATGTTGCTGAGCAGGAAATTCTTTGAGAGCATTGTTACTCATCCAACATTTGAGCAGATGGATTTTCTTTTGATACTAAATAAATTCGATCTGTTTGAGGAGAAAATTGAGCGAGCACCGTTGACTCAATGTGAATGGTTCGATGATTTCCATCCAGTGGTCAGTCGCCATCGCTCCAACAGCAGCAGCAACAGCATTAATACTAGCCCCTCACTTGGTCAGCTGGGTGCCCACTATATGGCAGTCAAGTTCAAGAGGCTTTATTCTTCACTCACTGGAAGGATTCTGTATACTTCTGTGGTCAAGGGACTCGAACCTGATAGTGTTGATGCAGCTCTTGAATATGCGAGGGAAATTCTGAAGTGGGATGAAGAAAAACCAAACTTCAGTCTCACTGAGTATTCAATGTATAGCACCGAGGCAAGCTCGTATTCCCCCTGATGAGTAAAGCAGGAAACACTTGTATATGGGTCTCAGCTCTTGACAGCAGTTCTCATTGCCACTGTACATATAATGGCATGTAAATTAGCGAGAGAAGCAGCTTTTCTTGCGTCAGTCGGAAGATTGTTAAGCCGGCCTTTTACGTTTATCTCAATGTCATTCATCAAAAGAATTATTTACTAGATTAGAAATTAGGGTGAAACATACACAGTTTTCCTCGTCATCCCGTGAAGGAATCGCTTGATGTTGTTTTTCTGCTTCTTTCTCCATCTGAATGAACTGGGTTCGACTATTCATTTGCAATATAATCATATCTTCTAAATGCCGCCTTTCCCCAGACATCAATAGAAATTCATCAGAGAAAAGAACAAGTGAGATGACATTTTAGAAGAATGAATGTATAATAATCAGAAATCCAAAAAAGAAAAAGATTTTGATAGCTATACTGGCTTGGTTCTTCTCCATTCTCTGCAAGAGTTCTCCATGCACACAGATTACGGAGTAATTAATAATCCTTGCTAGTTAAGGACTGCATTGCCAACTTGGGTATACATCTCACTAATGGTATTCTAATGGGACTCGATATTTAGCTTAAGTTGCATCATATCAAATCACAGAAAAGACCCACTTTTTATCGATTGAAAATCAATTCCTTTCTTCTTTACTCACTTCTGCAGGAGTAGGAACATGCCCAGACTCGATCCATGGATTTAGAATGATCTCAAGCCTATAGATCCTGAAAATAAAGCTGATAGGTTGAATGATGAGCTTCATACTTTGAGGAAATTCCTGCTATGAAGTACTGGAGCACAGAAGCTGTGGAGGTGATATTAGCTCTTACAAAAAGCAAAGTTGGTCCATGGATTTGCTGGGACTTCACTCGTGAAGGATTTATATTGAAATGCACTCAAGATACTTTCAGCGTGATTGCAGAAGTAAATAAAATAGAACAAATTGCTGATCGTTAAGCAAGAAGGAGACCACATTGCCAGCCATTTCGGTCAACAAGGCAGCGTTTGGTAAACAAAAAACCCTGCACATGCCACTCGCAGAGCTTAGGGATTGCCTACGTGCTGACACATGCACTCCTTAAAATACCTTGCAAGCCTCTCATCAAACAAGTCAATATTTTATGGTATAAATTGACAAAATGTATAACAAAAAGGAAAAAAAAAACAAGGTTGAATATATCCTAAATTATCTTTCAATTATATAGAAAACTATAATTTAGAAAATTATGAATGTTATTAACTCTTGACTATTCAGAAAAAAAAGAGTTAGACAACCATGTTTGTATTAGTCCTACACCAAAATCCTAATATTTATAGAAAAATAAGTCCTTATTAAAAGTCACTTTGCTAATATATAATCCAATTAACATTATAGCACATGGACTAAATAGATCCTACAAATTCCTAACAATTAAAGAAGTGATACAATAAAAATAAATATACAACATGTGAGTTTTTTATCCAAAAATTAAACTAGTAATCAAATGAATTTAGTTAAAAGAGAATTTAGTTAAAAGAGAAATCATAGTCAATGTATGAATCCTTAAAGAACAAGAGTTTATAATAAACTAGTTTATTAGACTTTTTGTTTAATTAGAATGTTAGATTCCTAGATAGATTGAGATATTTTGTTTAACAATTTAATTCCTTGATTGTCTAGGACTTAAAGTCTAAAAATAAACTTGTAATTAAAAGTATATACATAGGCATAGAGAGATAAGAGAAGAGTTAAAATGTGTATCTTGTAAGAGAGAACGTAATAAAAAAGCATCATTCCTCCCATTTTTTTACTTGTATTTTAGCTTTGTTTTTGCGTTTGTTCTTATAAATTAGCTATCACAATTTAATAAAAAAAAAATTATAGTTTTGAATTGGAAGGAGCTCTTACCTTTTCTCTTGATAATAAAATATAATAATTCGGCATGGGAAGCATTCAGCAGAACATTTTAAGTATCTTCGTTTATGCAAAAAGCATATCTTGATTATGATTATGACATGCAAATATCTTTCAAATCCTTAAAGTTTATTTGCCAACCAGGCGACCACGAACAGTCTCATCTCTTCAGGCGAGATTGACAACGATTCAGTGCTGTCACCAACAACAGTGTGAAGCTGCTTTAAGAAGCAGACTCCCCCACAGGAGCTCTCAAAGCTCCATTCTTGTTATACTTTATCATGCTATGCCATCTTTTGAACTGTGAAGAAGATTCCCCGTTTGAAATGTAGAGGTTTCTTTTTCTTTTTCTTTTTTTCCAGGAGAAAGCATGGAGTAATGATCATCATGATGTGGTTTCAAAATGAAATTCGCAACGCCATGCCCCACCTACTTTATGAAAGAAGACTCACTCATTCTCTTCCATGCAACTAGTTTTAAAGTCAAGGAAAAGCAGATTAACAAGTCTTGTTGAATTGAAATTTGTCACTGACAGAGAATGGTTGTTTCAGTGTCAGCAACAAGACAGCTACTTTGGATGAAGGCATAGGAAACATCACTACTTGATCGATTGTGATTAATGAATTTGTTTATGAAAATAAATTTGTAATAAAAACTAACAAACACATAAAATTTATTGAGTAAAATAAAAGGAACAAAATACTATGTAAGGTTACACATTAAAAATATCATTGTCTCCTATACAAACACTAGGCTGCGAATTTCCTCGTATACGAGCGCCTCCTCCCAACAAAGCTAGTACTTAACCATGCAGTCTCGAATTCCTGGTTCACTTTCAAGAATGAAATTATCATCATGCTTTACAGAACTTGGGATTCAAAGCTAACTGAGTTGTATTATAGACTAACAGGCGAAATAAGGTTTGAGTGAAATTTTTTTTAGAAAAAAAAAGAAAAGAAAACAGATGGAGCACAAGCAGTGCTGAGAGTTCTATCCATATAATTCTGCTTGGAGGTCAACATAACTTCCCTAGTTGATACAGATTCTAAAGCCACCTCTACCCCAAAATATAAAAAAAGGGAGACAGGAGGGAAACATCAAACAAACAAGAATTAACAAATTCACCCATTGCATCAGAGAGTCACGAGGAAGAGCAAAAGGATCTGCCCACAAAGATTTAACAATCCTCAATCTTCGGCTCTGACTCTCAGATTTTCCACCCTAATTGATTGTCCATGCCTTCTAAGTTCATTTGTTTTCATCCTGGAACAAAACTATCAATACATTTATCCCAAAACTCAAGCCTCCGTGCCCTCTTCAACAGTTGGGAGGCCACCGTCGTTGATGAAGGCTGGATTAAGAAACTTGGAAACAAAAGCCCACAGCTTGTACACATCCTCAAAGTTGGTCAGGAATCCCAGTGACGCAGTGACTACCTCAACCCTTATGAACCCGCCACCTTTTCCATTATGATTCCCATTTTCCATTGGTCTGCATAGAGTAGTATCTTCAAGGTTCACAGCACCGTATTTTGGTCTTGGGCCATTAAGAATCCTTATGTGACTAAGAAAACCAATGCCAAGAGAGACACCTTCTCTTTCAGCTAGCTTCTGAACAACTTCCGGATTTATAAGCCCCTGGTTTCTATCTCTGACATTGAAAGCTACTGCTGCACCCCTTTCATATTTTATTTTTGGGCCATAGATGTGTACAAGATTCACCCTTCCATCTCCATCTGAACTGGGTAGCCTGAGCTGAAGTAATGAGGTTACTAGCCAGTTGATCAAAAATCTCAGTCGGATAGTAGTTTTGTTGAGACCCAACATGTTCACATGGTCCAAATGTCGGCAGATTATCTCAGGTTCCCTTCGATGAAAATCTTGCCCATCGCCATATTCTCCATCTGTGCTGTAATCTTCATCATCCATGCTGGTTGCAGATATCTCTCCCGGCTCCAGAGTATGGCTCGGACACTCTTTGTGGATGTCCTCCATGCTAAATGATACCCTTCTTCCCCTGCTTGAATGTCCATTCTCTTCCAGCCCCAAGAATCTACTACCAGCATATCGACCCCCTTCCCTTCTCCCCAACAACCTGAATTCACCTTCTGTTTCTCGTCTTATAGCACTTTCTTTCACCTCTGAGCAAATTGCAGCAGTTGAGCCATTTGTTAGGTTATGTTGCAAACCAGATGTTGAAGTATTGAGATGGGATCTGTTTATGGCAGAGTTTGAAAAGGAGCTGGTTCCAGGTTCCTCCTCAATCTCATTAGCATGCAAACGATCTGCGCCCTTCTTATTGTTTCTTGAAGAGAGGTTTGTTCCTGAAAATTGTTCTTCTTCAGAGACCTCCTTAACACGGTCCAGTTCCTGTGAAACTGAAAGAACAGCGGCATCAAAAGACAACACATGGTGGTCATCATGTGACCCCAAGTTCACCCCTTTGTCATCATACATTGGGCTGCCATATACCTTGGATGTTGGTTTTGGGGAGAGTCTCATGTTGTTCTTCTTTCCAGAAAACCAGAAAGGCGGTAATGGAGAGGCCAGTTTCGGCTTGTTCAGTTGGCCTGCACTGTCTGATCCCAAGGGACTCTGACCCAAATCAATCCAGAATGAGTTGTCCGATGATTCATCTTCGCTGAAGACAGGGCTTTTCATCACTTCCCCCACTGAAATACTTTCAGTTTCTTCAAATATGGTGCTTGTTCCATCTCTGTCAGAACTGTTCTCATGCTCCATCTCAGTCTCGAATACATCCCTCACCTGAGAAGATGTGTAAGCACCAGAAAAGGCAGGCAACTGTGATCCTGGGTGAGTTTCTGTGGCTTTTTCAGCATTCCCAGCAACCTCATCATCATCGACGCCAACAAAACCATCCAACCCATCCACAGAATCACTCAAATACATAGGAAACTCGGGTGTAATCTTTACCATTCCAGTCCCTGTACTGCCAGACTGATTTTGGAGGCTTCCCATAACTGATTTCTTGATAAGAAGACATCCAAAACCAGTAGGATCATATCCAAATACTCTGTAAAATGACGTGATAATGAAGTCAGGACGAAACAAGGACAGCCCAAGAGAATCCATATCTTTAGGACCTAATGAACCAGCATCAAGCAAGACATGCCAATGGTTCTGTTGAGCTAGTGCCATCCACTGGTACGAATACTTTGCCCCAGTAACTCTTGACTGCACTGGAAATACAAACAAACCAACTGCTGAATCCTTCTTCCTCCTCTTCTTATTTGAAATTTGCTTTCTCAAATCAGTGGAACAAAGTTTAAGAGTTGGCCATTTAAACCACGCGCTATAAGCTTTTGCACCCTTCTCTTTGGCACTTTGAACCATCCAATTCACAGACTGGCTCTCGTAATCAAACATGGTCAACAACTTCTTATTGGTATGAAAAGGGTACGATTCAGCAAGCAATTTAAAGGCCGAGCCTCTACTCACAGTAAAAACAAGACCATACTCATGCTCAGGGATGTTCAAATAATCCATTATTCTTGTCTTTATATCATATTCCACAGAGCCCTTTTCAGCACCACCATACAGAGCATGATTACTCAAATTTGCAGTTATCTCCGACAAGCTAAATGTTGAAGACTCCCAGTAATGCAAAGACTGGAGATATGAAAAAAGCCCAAATCCACAGTAATCAAGGCATACCTTTGGAGACAAATGTGCATACTCGTCTGACCTTAACTGATCCACCTTCTCTGAAGACTGATACTTTGGATACATCATGAGGAACTTGGAGAATGCCTCACGAAGGTCAGGTATAGATTCCTCATTTTCAAATATTCGTTCAGCAGCTAACGCTGTGGCACGCAAGAATTCTCGCTGCGCATGAAGTCTTGCTAGGGATCTTGATCTCCCAAGATTCTCATCCTGGTTTGCAAGAGTCTCAGACTCCATATCTTGAGATTTAAGGAGTGACCCATCTTCAGATGCTTCTTCAAGAGCCTCCCTGAGCTTGTGTTCTTGAAGTTTTCGAAGAATAGATTGGTCCCTCTTGATATCAAGACTAGATTCAGGCCCATCTTTCCTTCTGCTCTTCTTGTCAAAGAGCAGAGCAGCACAATGAGATATAGGCTTCCACAGAGAAAGATGCATCAAATCTTGTAACTTAGTTATCAACTGAGACAAAACCAAGAAAGCAAATCTAGCTCAAGATTCAACGAGAACAATTTTGGTTTAGCCCATCTAAGAAAACTAAAATTTCACAAAAACAAGGCTCAGTTTCAAAACCCTAACCAGATCAAGAAAAGCTCGGGAAGGAATACAGAATTTTTTCCCCACCAAAGAATCAGACTTCTAATAAAGAACCCGAAAACAAGAAACAGAATCTGTACAAAGATACAAACTTCAACAAATTGTGGGTAAAAAACCACAGCCCAGAATGGAAATGTCTCAATTCCAGAACGTCCAAACTCCCATTTCAGTAAAGACTATAAGAAAGAAAACAACTTTAGAAGAAACCCGAGAAAGCAAGCAAGAGAGGGAGAGAGAGTCGAACCCCTAATCTAGATCCCCAGATCTTGCCAAAAAAAACAGACACACACAACAGGCAAGACTCTCAAAAGAAAGAAACAGAAAAAGGGTTTCACAATAAATGGACACACAGTTTATAGAACCCCATTCCAAACACTCTTGAATCGTCAAGACTCCATTAACACAAACTCAAGAGAGCTCAGAAAAAGGATCTCTCTTTATTTTCCTAGTCTCTCTCTCTCTCAGGGCACAGCACAAATAAGAAAAGCTCTTTTACTACAAATCCAATCAAAATAAGACATGCCCAGTTTTGTTTCGATAATGATAAGCTATACTAACCCCACTTTGCTCCCTCTCAATTGACTCTCTTACCTTGACAAACAGTGACGGAAAGGACATTGACTTTGCTCATCCAGAGGTGCTGTTGTTACTGTGTTTAATTATCTTTCTTTTATTATTGTTAATTAAGCTAGTAATCAATGTATTATTTTTGTCTAATTAATGGTTTTCTTTCTTTTTTTAATGTGATATGTTGCTGTGGTGGGACCTCCCAGCCATTTTTCTTCAGTGTCATAGCTGAAAAGTCAAATAATCAGCTGGTGGCTTGTAAAAGCTGTTTTCTGTCCATCCATGCAGCTCCGAAGTTCAGCTTCCCTTACAAAACCTCAACTAATATTTTGCTCCTTGATTTCTTCTGCTTCTTCTTTTTCTTCTATGTTAGTTTCAATGGCGATTTTTGCTTCATGCTTTGTTTTTTTTAATATTTGATGCTGTTATAATAAATATTTTTTTATTTAAAAAATATAATAGTATGAAAACACTTAAAAAATTAAATAAAATAAAAAACAATTGACAAATACATGGCTAGTCACGTAGCCAATCAGGCTAATAATTATAATTAATAGTAGTTAGATTTGAGTTAGCAATAAAAAAATATGCATGTATTATTGAGTTATTAGATGAATTTAAATTATTTATTTGTATCAATTATTGAATTTTAAATGCTGGTGGATTGGCTGTATTATTTTCCACTAGCATCCACGTGCAGATATATTACTTTACAAGTGATTTTTGTGATTTTAAATTTGGGTCACACCTCAATTAAATATTATGAATATATTTGGCATCGTTCGTTACCGAATTGTATTATAAATAAATAAATTAAAAATAATATGATAAATAAATTATATTGCAGTGTATTGGACTATAAAATAAAAGGAGCAATGATCTTATTAATGTGTGTTTATGAAGCATGAAAAACAATTATGTATTGCATTTAGAGTCCTTTTCATTTCAGATAACTAAGTAATTTTAAAGAAAAATCCCAGAAGTTTCTGGTGATTAAACTTTTTTATAGTCATGTTTTTTAGTATTATTAATTCTTACTTTTTTGATAACAAGAAAATAAAAAAAGACAAATATATATATAAAGCTCTATTTAGGAGTGCAGTTAAATTATTATTTTTTTTTAAATCTCGACTCTTACTAAAAGGAATTTAATTAATAATTTTTAGTGTTTTATTTTTTTAATAGACCAATGTGAAAAATAAAAAATATTATTATTTTAATAATGAAAACACAACCATTGTCACACTTAAAAATAAAAAAAAGTGCATGGACATTTCTTTGTCAGATATTAAATTATTCAGCAACCCTCAACCTGTCCAGATTCTTCTACACTATTTTAATTATTTAATTCCATCATTTTCTTAGAAACCTTTCTGTTTTTCATCGAATTTGATATCTTAGAATAGATAGGGTTTTTTTTTTAATCCTCAGGTTGGATTCAAGTTTAGACTAAAAGGTTTGTTCTTTTTATTATTTCAAGTTTGAATCATGTGGTTACTAATATAATAGTTATTGAAGGCTTATATGGTTATTAATTTCATGACCCATGAAATTCACAGAGTGCATGCAAGCTGACTCGGATACCCACATTAATAAAAAAAATATTTTCATATTTTGTGTTTATGACATTCACATTAAAGAGTAGAAGTGATAAAATAAATAGATTAAATCAAGATAACCTAGAAAAACTAACCGAGAAGAATCAAACTATTAAAAAACCGATTAAACAATTTAGAAATTTTTTAGAAACTTATGGTTCGGTTCGGTTCGGTTTAGGTTTCTTCAAGCTAAAACCAGTGAACTGAAATCGAACAGGTTCAAATTAAAAAAATATACTATAAAAAAACTTTATATTCTTCGTGTTCGATTCAAATTTTTTTGACTTAGTTCTATTTTTATGAAATAGGAAGAAAAAAAAAGACTTGGTTAAAGTCCAAAAAAACACAATATATTATTTTCTAGCTTCTTACATAAACAAACCGAACCAAAACTGGTACGATTTTGATTTTTTATTATAGTTTTAATTTAATTATTTTTATAGATAAAAATCGAACCAAATAATTAATATCAACTCTATTGGATAATACAGTAAATGCTGTATTTTTAAGTATATTATAGGAAACATTTATTAAAATAATACATAGTAAACTCAAACACACCTTAGTGGGGCCTCCAGTCTTTAAAAAAAAGAAAAGACATGACGCAGATCGACATCACTGTATCTTTCAGTTGCTATCTCATTAATATGATGACAACTACTTGAAAAACATTACAGAACTCAACAGTTTCTCATTTTCTGTGGGTGTTTTTTCAACGTTAACTGCTGTCCTTAAAACATTATCTAAATACATTTATTATGCTATATTTATCATAATATTATATTATAAAAAAGAATAAGAATTAATGATAATAACATTAAATAAGTATTATTTTTATGAAAATAATTTTAGGTATTCAGTTCACATCATAAATAAAAACGGTCTTTCACGGGTTCTACTTCTACTACGGTGAATAGAGGGACCACTGTCCTTTGGACTGCAACAGCATACCTGTTTTGTCCCTTGAAAATTATGCAGTCATGATCACTAAACTTTTTTTTCTTTTTAATTCACCCCCACATGGTGTTGGCAGGATTTTACATTTTATAAAATTTGTTTTGATTTACTCGCTCTAGCTTATTCATATTATCATGAAACATCATGACATTAAGTACTTGTTTGTTTCAAGGAAAGTGGTTTTCGGGAAACCATTTTCTAAACTTTCCTGTGTTTGTTTGCTTTCCGGAAAGTTGGTCAACGAAAAACACTTTTCAGTCAAAGAAAAATTTGGCTTGGTTTTCGTTTTCCAGAAAATTTGGGCGGAAAACACTTTCCGGAAGTTGTGAAGATTTTAGAAATGTCATTATTTGTTGATTATATCAAATTTGATCCTCAAACTTTTGATTGCTATATATAATTTGTTTTGAATATTTATTTTTCAATTCCATCTCTTAAAATTTAATTTTTATATTAATTTTTGTCCTTATTTTTATAATTGCTATTTGCTTTTTTCTTATCATTTTTTTATTGAAATTTTTTATCTATCAAATTTGGTCCTCATTTTTTTTATTGTTACTTATTTTATTTGAAATAATTTATGAAATGTTAATTATTATTATTTTAATTTATTCACCTTTCATTTTTTTTTTAATTTTTTAGATTTGATCTCTATTATTTTGATTATTATTTATTTTATTTGAGATAATTTATGAAATTTTTTTTTTCAATTTCATTCTCATTCAACTTTTTAATTTGTAAGATTTGTTCCTCATTATTTTAATAAACTTGAAAAAAAAATTAATTTATTAATAAATTAGTTTCCAGTTCATTTTCCATAACACAAACAAACACTGTAAAGTGTTTTCCAGTTCATTTTCCATAACACTGTCAAACATCGGAATTCACTTTCCAGGAATTCACTTTCCCTGGAATTCACTTTCCAAAAGGAAACCACTTTCCAGCAAACAAACGAGGCCTAAATTAAATATCAATATTACATTATAGAATCGTAGTTTATAGCTTTAAAAATTGAACAAAAGGGACCAAAGTGAATATAAAAAAAACATCTTTTTTTGTTTTTTTAATGTTCATGGTGCATAGAAAACTTCAATTTAGCCCCTGTGATTTTTATTTTTTTTAATAAAAAAACAATGCTTCTCTTAGAAAATGCATGTTTTGGTCAAGAAAATAAGAAATACATGAATAAGAATATTAAGTTATTGATTAGTGATATATTTTATATTCCTTTTTCATTCAAAGAATTACAATTTTTCTGAATATTGTTTTTTGTACTGTTGTTACTTTTATTCAATAAACCATGCTACTACTAAAAATAAAAATTATTACCACCAAAAAAAATACAAGAATAAAAAAAAGAAACAGTTTTGATGAAACATACAATTTTACTTCATAATTCATCCATTATCTTTACTAATAATATCTTTTTATTTTTATATAACCTCCATTCTCAATGTAAATCGAATAGTTATGATTTAACGTATATTAAATAAAAAACAACTTAATTCCTTATAATTTTATTTATCTCACTTAATTTAACATCTAAACCAGCATGATCCATCATGTTTAAGAGGATCGAAGTCCTTTTTCTAGCCTCCACATGTTTGCTGGTATTTATTAAATATTTATAGGAAAATCCAGCATCACATATAAACACACACACACACACACACACATATATATATATATATACAAGTTTGAAAAGCTACTTTGCCTAGGTATTTATGTTTGTGAATACGTACAAAAAATGTTAGGTCAACTACATGAGATATTTATTATACCGGTGAGGTCTTAGGATTCCCATCTCTCCAGTGCACAGAACCCAAGAGGCAAATGGCGAGAAATAGAGCTAAGGCCAAAAAAGTTGTGGATGCGTAGTTATAATAATCTGGTTCAAATGTCGAGGTTTAGGAATTGTTCGAAAAAGGGGTCCACCTCAAGCAGAAAAATCGAACTTTCTTTATTATGCTCTCCGACTTGAAGTGGTTGTTGGCCCTGCCTATTTTCTACTAATTATTTTATTTAACTCGCCGATAATTTCTTTTTTTAAAAAATAATAAATATATATGTTAATTTTTTATGTCTTTTTTTTAAAAAACATTATCAATATAATTAAATATATCAAGAATCATCTATATCATTAAATACAAAAAAAACATTAACACGTCTGATCAACTTGTTGCCTTGTTCCGTTGTTGATGTGGGTTGAATAATGTTTTTTTAACATAAATATTTAATGTGTAGATGTTATTTTTTAGTTTTGTGCAGTAATTTTTTTTTTATAAAATAATATAGATGAGACAATAATAGAGTGATAATATTCAAGTGTGAAAAATAAGAAATAATATTTTTTTTGTAAAAACTAATGTAAGGAAAAACTAAAAGAATATTAAAATAAAATACGGTAGTAAATAAGCTGAGTGTAAAATAATAAAAATACAACTGCAAAAAATAAATATATAAATCTGTTTTCTAAATTAAAAAAAAATAAAAATTATAATTTATCACCGTTGTATTACCACTACAAAAACAGATTGATAAAAATTACAATTATACTTTTTACATAGAAAAACATCATTAATATATATGCAAATATTATTATCCAAACTATGAGTGGCCAACTAATGGGATATTCATTGCAATTTTCTCTCGTCAAGTTTCGCTGTTGAAAGTGTAGACCTTTTTTTTTGTCGTAAGTTAAAATCAACTTTTGTTTTTGGTAGCAAAGACTAAAATAATGTTTAGTTAAAGATATAAATATATAAAAATAAATTTGTTTTTTAATAATTTTAAAACAGCTTTTTTATATTATTTTTTAAAATAAAAGGTGTGAGGAGAGTAAATTTACAGACGATATTTTTTATTTCTAAAATATACTAAGACTTTTGAAGATAAAAATAAATAAATTATCATCCTAGTTTTAAATCTAATTTAAGGGTTGATTTGGGCAAATCTCGGGTTACTAGTTGAGCTCTTCTCAGAAGTTTGGGTTGATCCTAGTCTATGTAAGAATAAGAACAAAAAAAAATTATTATTATTATTATTATTATAGTTTTAAAATATAATTCGGGGTCGATCCAGGATAAGGTCCAGGTCACGAGTGGGGATGAACATTGATCCAAGTCAATATAAAAACAAAAAAAAAATATTATATTTTATTTCATTATGTCCACCGTAACTAAATAAGATACAAAAACAACCATTTTATCTCTTACTTAACTACCAGACATAATTTTATTCTTGTTTTATCTTCTTTATTTTCATTATTATTATTTTTAATCTCGGAATAGTATTAAAAATTATCGCTAATAAGTACAAATCAAGCTCTAAAAAGTCACCTAATAGAACTATACAAATACAAAATAGTAATCAAATCAAGTTTATCTTCATGGTCAAGATTTGATTAAAAAACATGGTGAGTTTGTAGCAACCATCTGATTAATTATTTTCCAATCCTTGTGTGTCAATCTCTATCAATCTGATTAGGAACATATTATTCCCTTCTTGAAGTTTCTCAGCAGCCAAACATGTTATGAAGAAAATTAATCCTCGACCTGTTTTAATGGTTGACTAGGAAGAGCACGTGCTTGCTTCCTTGCTACTACCAAACTCTCTAATTATTGAAAACTACAGCCTAAGATGAGAAACCACTTCCTTAATTAATTAGTTCCCCAATGTGTTTCGTCTAAAATTATATTAATTTTATCCATTCTATTTTATTTTACAAGTTGGTGTTTATCCCTTTTTTATAAGGATATTTTATAAGCAATGAGACATAAGGTATCTTCATTTATTGGGTAGCACCTCGATTAATGAGCCCCCCTTTCTTGCTATTAAATAAAAATTAAAACTTGAATTTTTTATTTTAAAATTAATCTCATGATGTAGTTGTTTTCCAAATGTTTTTTTATTTAAACTACATTGAAATCATATATTTTTTATGTTTTAAAAAATATTTTTAACAAAAACAAAAAAAAAAATCAGAAATATTTTTAAAATAAAAAACCAAATATTCTTGAATGATGACTGCTCATTGTAGAGGTGTGATTGAAATAATTTTTTAAAGTAATTTTTGTTTAAAAATATATTAAATAATATTTTTATTTTTTAGAAAAATTAGTTTTGATATTATAAAAATAATATAAAAACACTAAAAAAATCTAATTTAAAGAAAAAATAAATCAAAATTAAATATTTTAAAAATATAATGACAAACAGTATCTAAGTTATCATTGGTTTCATTAGTCAAACACAAGGAACGGACTGCATCGAAAGTACTAAAAAAGATGATGCAAAACTACTCGCTGCTCAAATCACTAGGGTCCAAGGCTTTGCATGCTTCTTTAACAAGACAAATAAGAAATGGCTTCCCTACTGTCCCTCACTCAGCATGTCTCTAAAGCATATGGTGGGATGACCATGTAAGATGTAAAGTAAAATGATATGCTAGCAGGAAGACAATGGCTAGCTTTGTCAAAGTTGGGGCTTGGGAAACTCCATTTTGAATCGAGCGTAATGAGTAGGGAATTATCTCTTTTTCTTTATAGGGCTCACCTTTTTTCTATTCCCCATGATGTTCAATTCTCCCCAAGTTTACTGAGAAAGTGTTTGGCGCCCTAAAATGGAATTGGAAACTCAACGTTTTAGCTCTTCACTCGGAAGATAGATTGAAAGGGTTTTTCTGTGTTTATAACTACTACATGCAGAAACATCAACTTCAAAACAAATTTGATGCAATTTCATACACCATCCTATGTTTTGATGACGGTTGCGTGTTCTGGGACTGATTAATATTAATTTTGGACGTTGTTTTGCAAATTATTACCAAAGAAAAATCATGATATAGAGACAAATGATCATTTTGACACATTGGTTTATAGTTTTCATCGAAGAAAATACATCTCAAGGCATATATATATATATATATATATATATATATATATATATCTCGAAACCAATACTATATGATTGTGCTTCTTGAGCTCTGGACTGCTCTCCAATACAGAAGTGCCATCAACGCATTCACCATCCTCAAAACGCATTTCATTTTTATTCTCGTTTTGTTTTTTGATGAGATGATTTTACCAGCTGCTGTAACAACAGAGGTTTTGTCAATCACCCCCATGATGAACTATTATGCATCATCTTGGCCATTACTTTTTCTACGCCTCTGTCTTAATCTTGCACCAATACTATCTGGGCTTGGTTCAATAGCACGTGCATCTCATTTTCAATCTTCATGCTTTAGTCTGACGACACCGTTTACAGCTGGTTTCACATCAGAGTTTTTCTCATTCTCCACCAAGATCTCTGCGTCATCTTGGCCCCTACTTTCAGGCAACTTTCCTGCAGAAAAATTGCATTCAACGTTCTCTTTATTAGTCGAGTGCAATTCCTTCTTCCCTTCCTCACTTTTGATCTCATTTCACGCGTCTTCAAATTTAGGCTATGCAAGATAGTCGTATATCTCATGGGTGCCTGCTGATTCTATGTCCTTGGACCTTGCTTCACTTCCAAAAATACACCAATCACCCGTCTGTCTGACAAGTTGTGGCCTGATTCCATTGCTTTGCATGTGCTTCTCCATTTCCAACTCATCATTCATTTCTTCAAATTGAGGCTTTGATTAATCAAGGTTGACATGAACCTCACGGTTGACCTTGCAGATTCCACATTCTCAGACTTCACGTCACTGCCTGAAAAAGTCAATGTCCTTTTGTCTGACCTTCCTTAGCCAGATTTCTGCTGCTTAATAATTGATTCTCTAATTGCTCAGCTGTTTTATAAATGAACTGTGGGAATTCCTCTGACACTGCTTCCATGTCAGAAAATGGCAGTGACCGTTTTGCAGAAACTTCATTGACAGTGTTTTGAGCACCTGGTTTGTACGAGATACTGTGCAATTGACCTGTAGCCCAAACTTGATATCTGGAAGGATAGGTAGACAAAAAAACTTTGCCCAGTTTGTTTTCTGCCATGAGTTAGCTTTTCATATTAAGTTGAGAGAGAGTTACCTACCTATAAAGAGAACCAGTGGGGAGGCCAGCCTTTTGCTTGTCAGCACAAACTGCAGTAGCAAATGATGTTGGACAATCAAAATTCTGATGAAGAACAGTTACTGTTCAAATCACCCTCAGGAATTTGTCCCTGATGAACAAGAACAAGCACTGTTTAAATCAGTGCAAAGAACCGAGAACTTGCCCAGAAATTTCCCATAATTTATGCAAGAATTAAAACACAATTCAATGCAATAACAAGTGTATAACAAAGGGCAAAATTACTCAAGGTTACTGCCATCCCTTAAACTTTATTTATAGAAAAAGATCAAATTACAAGAATAGAAATTCAAAGCTATTACAATCTTTTTCTACTTAAAACAGGAAATAAATCTGAGAAATAAAGCAACAAGATATGATCAAATATAATTTGATCTTACTTAACTAAAACACAAACTCTTAAATTAACACATGATAAAAACAATAAAGGAAAAAACAAGATGATCTTCACGGTTCCAGTTTCTTCATTTCCAACAGACTTGGGATCAGTTGACTTTTGTTGACTTTGATCCTGCATTTTCAACACTCCCCCTTGATTCCAATCTGCTCATGTCAATCATCTCTCTCAATTCTTCAAATCTTTCTTTGGCTAAGGGTTTTGTAAACAAATCTGCCAATTGTTCCTTTGAGGTGCAATATTTCATCTCAAGTTCACCTTCTTGCTGAAATTGCCGAATGGCATGGAACTTAATCTTCATGTGCTTGGTTCGATCATGAAACACTGAATTCTTAGTTATAGCAATGGCTGACATATTGTCACAAAACAATTCAGTAGGTTCAAGTTGATTTAGGCTCAAATCTCCCAATATTTTCCTTAGCCAAACAAGCTGATTTGCAGCTACATAAGCTGCAATATATTCAGCTTCTGCGGTAGAGTGTGCAACCACACTTTGTTTCTTAGAATTCCAGCAAAAAATGCTTCTTCCCATGGAAAAACAATAACCAGAAGTGTTCATCATCTCTTCATCACTTCCAGCCCAATCACTGTCACAAAAGCCTATCAATTTGACAGTTTCTAGCTTATCAAACATCAAGCCATAATCCAGAGTTCCCTTAAGATACCTCAACACTCTTTTGGCAGCAACATAATGTGTTTGGCTTGGATTTTGCATAAACCTTGAAAGGTAGTTCACTGTAAACACAATGTCTGGTCTTGTGGCAGTCAAGTATAGCAAGCTTCCAATCAAGCTTCTATAAATTCGACCATCAGCCTTGTGTTCATCATCATCCTTCATCAACTTCTGTCCAGCCACCATGGGAGTGCTGACAGGTTTGCAATTATCCATTGCAAATTTATTCAGTAACTTCATTGTGAAGTTCCTTTGACACACAAAGCACCCTGTTTTTGATTGAGTGATTTCCATCCCCAGAAAATAAGATAGCAAGCCCAGCTCATTCATCTCAAACTTGTTCTTCATTTTCAGCTTGAATTCATCAACCAGCAGCTCATGATTTCCAGTGATCAGTAGATCATCAACATAGACTGATACAATCAATATATCCTTGCCAACCTTTTTCACATACAAAGTAGCTTCATTTAGGCTCTTTTCAAAACCCAAACTCAGCAAGAATTCATCTAGGTGGCTATACCAAGCTCTAGGAGCTTGTTTCAAACCATACAAGGCCTTCTTGAGAAGGTAGACCTTATTAGTAGTGATGTTGACTTCAAAACCTTCAGGTTGCTCAACATATATTTCTTCATCAAGTGTGCCATTTAAGAAGGCTGACTTGACATCCATTTGCCACACATACCATCCAATTTGTGCAGCAATCATAAGCAACAATTTGACAGTATCAAGCCGAGACACAGGAGCAAAAGTGTCATGAAAATCTATACCTGGTTCTTGAGAATACCCCTTGACCACAAGCCTTGCTTTGTGTTTGTTGATGCTGCCATCTGCATTAATTTTGGTTTTGAAGATCCATTTTACCCCAATCACTTTCCTGTCAACTGGTCTGTCCACAAGTGTCCATGTCTCATTCTTCTCAATCATCAACAGCTCCTCCTTCATAGCTGCCATCCATGTGTGTGAATTCATAGCTTCTTGAACATCATAAGGTTCAGCTTCTGCTACATTACACCTGCTATAGACCTCACTTAGAAACCTTGTTCCTCTTACAGATTCATCTTCATCATCAGAAGCAGGTTGGACAATTTCTGGTTGGAATTCATCATCATTAGTCTTCTCGGCTAGTTCATCTTCCCAATTCCAGATTTTGTCTTCATCAACTCTTACATTCCTTGCAATTACAGCTTTGTTAGATTTTAAATCAAACACTTTATAACCACTAGATTTAGTGCTATAACCTAACAAAATCCCCAACTCAGCCTTTTGATCAAGCTTCCCTCTATTCACCTCAGGCAGTAGGTAAAAACAGGGACTTCCAAACACTCTCTAGTGTTCTATGTTGGGTTTGTAACCATGCCACAACTCATAAGGTGTTTTCTCTCCCAACACTTTAGTAACCATTCTATTCAAAAGGTAAGAAGCTGTACTTACAGCTTCTGCCCAAAATTTAAGTGGCATTTTCTTCTCAAACAAAAGGCATCTAGCCATCTCCATCAAAGTTCTATTTCTTCTTTCACACACACCATTTTGTTGGGGTGTGTATGGTATAGTGAGTTGGTGTTTGATCCCTTCTTTTTCTAAAAGTTCATCAAGTTTATGAGAGGTGAATTCACCCCCATTGTCAGACCTTAAGGCCTTCATCTTGGTCTCAGCTTCTCTCTCGGTTGCAGCCTTAAATTTCACAAATACATCAAACACTTCCCCTTTTGTTTTGAGAAAGTAAACCCAGCAATATCTACTATAGTCATCAATGAAGAGCAAGAAATACTTAGCACCATTTAAAGATTCAGTCCTCATAGGACCACACACATCAGTAAAAACCAGCTGCAACTTACAAGTAGCTCTAAAGGAATTTTCATTAAAAGCTATCCTTGTTTGTTTACCCAATTGACAAGCCTCACAAACTGCCTTTTGCTCTTGGATTTCAGGTAAACCAAAAACCATCTCATGATCTGCCATTTTCTTCAAAGTGGCATAGTTAAAATGTCCTAATCTTTTGTGCCATAGCATTGATTTTGAATTTTCAGTTATGCTCAAATTCACATGCTCATTCTTCACACCAAGATTAAAACTCCTATTATTCATTTCAGCAGCAAACAAAATCACTCCTTTGACATCCCTTATGGTGCATATGTTATCAATGAAGGATAGTGGGTAGCCTTCTTCAAGTAATTGGCCAACACTCACTAAGTTTTGCTTAATTTCAGGCACATAAAGTACTTTATCAAAAGTTCTTTTGCCTGCCATTGTTACAATGTCCACATCTCCTATTCCTTCAACACTCACATATTGACCATTAGCCACTTTTACTTTAGACTCATAATTCGAATCCAAGGTATTAAACATCTTAATGTCAGCAGTCATATGGTTTGTACAACCACTATCAACAAGCCAGTTTGAAGCATTTACCTCTACTTGGTTGCAGCCTTGTTCAGTCGTGGCCATGAACAAGTGCTCAGCTTCAACTTCAGTTTCCTTTGCAACATAGGCCTGTTTTGCAGCTCCAGTTCCCATGTTTGATTTGCAAAACTTCTGAAGGTGTCCATACTGTTTGCACCTCCTGCATTGCGTGTTTTTGAGCCAACACCATGACTCAAGATGATTAGTTTTGTTGCAATACTTACAAGCAGGAAATTGTTCCTTTTTCTCCTTCCCTTTTGTGTTGAAACTGTTGGGATGATTCTGGTTTTGTTGCCAGTTTTTGCTTTGTTGAAATTTGCCAACTTCTCTTCTGCTTCCATAGTTTTCCTTAGGAAAATTTTGACTCCGAAATTTTCCTTTGAAACTTGCAACAAAAGCTTCTTCACTTGAGCTTTCATGCCTTAAAGCTTGCCTCTGCTCCACTGCCTGAAGAGCATTGATCAGCTCTTGAAGGCTTAACTGAGTGCAGTCCTTTGAATCCTCAAGAGAACAGATTTTGTTCTCAAATTTTTCAGGCAAACTCACAAGGACTTTTTCTACAACTCTTGATTCTTGAATATCTTCACCCAACAGTCTCATTTGATTGACAAGTTTGGAAATGTTGGATGAAAATTCCTTAATTGATTCAGTCTCCTTCATCTTCAGCCCTTCGAATTGCCTTTTTAGGTGCAATACCTGCATTCTTCTTGACTTCTCATCTCCTTGGAACTCAGCTTTCAGTTTATCCCATGCCTCTTTAGCAGTTTCACAAGCCATAATTCTTGTGAAAATGTCTTCACTCACTGCATTATGGATGCAGAAGAGAGCCTTGAATCTTTTTGCCTTCTCTTCATTGTGATACTTGAGTTGATTCAAGGTGGGATTGTTGTTCAAGGGATTTGGCTCCCTGTTGTGCTCAACGACTTCCCACAGGTCAAAAGCTCTTAGGTAAGTTCCCATCTTCACTGCCCATACGCCATAGTTGCTGCCTGTGAAGAGAGGTGCTTTTGAAAAATTTCCAGAATCCATGAGATGAATAAAAACTCTTCTTGTTTCTGCTCAGTTATGCAGAGTACAATGGAGACAAAGAACCTTGTTCGTGATAATGGTAATTGACAGTTTGAAATCAATTATTCATTAACCAACGAAAAACCAGAGAATTTTTTATTAATTCCTTCACACTCGTGTTTCACTCACCTTCCCTTTCAAAGTTGATAACTTTGAAAAATTCTCACAATTCTCTCGTGTTTCTCACAATCCCTTCTAAGATCAGAATCGCTCTGATACCAATTGTTGGACAATCAAAATTCTGATGAAGAACAGTTACTGTTCAAATCACCATCAGGAATTTGTCCCTGATGAACAAGAACAAGCACTGTTTAAATCAGTGCAAAGAACCGAGAACTTGCCCAGAAATTTCCCAGAATTTATGCAAGAATTAAAACACAATTCAATGCAATAACAAGTGTATAACAAAAGGCAGAATTACTCAAGGTTACTGTCATCCCTTAAACTTTATTTATAGAAAAATATCAAATTACAAGAATAGAAATTCAAAGCTATTACAATCTTTTTCTACTTAAAACAGGAAATAAATCTGAGAAAATAAAGCAACAAGATATGATCAAATATAATTTGATCTTACTTAACTAAAACACAAACTCTTAAATTAACACATGATAAAAACAATAAAGGAAAAAACAAGATGATCTTCACGGTTCCAGTTTCTTCATTTCCAGCAGACTTGGGATCAGTTGACTTTTGTTGACTTTGATCCTGCAATTTCAACAAATGACACAACAGACAGGGCATAATCAATTCGGATTTTCCATGGCTTCAAGTACATGCTCCCCATACCTGCACACAGAAAAAAGAATTAAGAAAATTAGATTTTCCAAAGTAAACTGATTAGATATTTCAGCATTTTAAGTTATGAAATGGACCTTCTGTGTTACAAATTAAATAAATAAGAAATTGGCAGGGTTCACATAGTTTCAAGTTTGGATACCAGGCAAGTAGCCCTTTGAGATTATAGAAGGGAAAACAAGTGATAGGTCAGATGGGCAAACTAGGAGATTTAATAAAAAAATAAATGGGAGAATATGAGTTCCGAGAAAGACAGACTAGCAGAGGCTTTACAAGATTGGCAAAGAGAAAATACTATAATTAATCTACGGATTTTTTCAGCCCTTAGTGTGATTATAAGCTTAGAAAAGCTTTGAAACTCAAGTCAGGAATGTTCCAAAAATATTTACCTTGTTTACAAACAATCTCCACAGAACTGTCCCTGGACCATATTGCATTCGCTGCAGTGAGTATGATAACCATGAGCTGTCGGCCTGTCTTATGCGAACCTCGTGAACACGGTCACGCAACCCACAACCAAGAATGAGATATGATCTCGGAAAGCCGAAATAGGTCTGATAGGAGTGTGACATAATAGAAACCTGTCCCAAGGCACCAACACTATTGGAATGAGTAGAATAACGCCACGAAGCCAGTTAATCTTCGATAAGTCGGATTCAGTTCGTTCAAGAACTAAAAAATACAAGAATCACTCTCACACATAAACTGAAAAGTTCAGAATTAAAATTAATCAATGGCTCTGAAATTTAGCTAACATGAGTTTAAATAGTTTTTTAAAAACTAACCCTAATGGACCCCTTATGTGGACTTTTAAATGAGATCCACTCAAAACTGACCCAAAATCCTAATTTGAAAAGCCCATGACTTAATTCAGGCAAGCCTTGGATCCTAGCTAAAAATAAAGTCTTAATTAAGTCCAAACAAGCTATGAGCTGTAGCTAACAAACTTAAATAAAGCCCATAAGGTGTTATTTTTATAGTCTTCCATCAAGCCTGTCATCACCCAATTTTTGGGTCATTCCCCAAAATATACCAAAAAATAACAAAAATAAAATAAAAGGGGTCGGCGTTGGTAGAAAAATCAATGTGGAAATTTTGATTGTTTTCGAGAATCTGATCGTATCTCTTTTGTACCAAAAAAATAGAGGAAAATACAGATTTAAAGAAAAAATAATTTATCATTGGATAAATCTGTGTAAAAATTGAGTCGAAGGGCATAATTATATTTTTTATAGGCCAATTTGATTTAATCATGGGCTGATTTAAAGTATAATTATATTTGGGAATTAATTTAAGATCCAATTGAAGGATTTAATTAAGTGCAAGGACTTAATTATACTTTAAATTGGTCAAATTAATTTTATTAAGGGCTTAATCGATGAGAAATCAAGTTCTTGAATTTAATTCGGGTTCAGTTGATGAGATTAGAATTTTCGAGGATCGAATTGAATTGTTTTAAGCCAATTATGCGAAATCAGGGGCCAAATTGAACAAATTGAGAGTCTAATTGTTAATTGAGGGTTAAATCACGCAAATTGGAAACCAGGGACCAAAATAAAAAAGGCGTGCAAAGCTAAGGATGCTCTCAAAATTATGACGGGGATACAATTGCACAAAATTAAAAGTTTAAAACCAATTGGGAATGCAATTAGAACAATTGCAAATTTAGGGACCAAATCGTATTTTCACCCTCCCAAAACCAAATTTGCATGTGTCTGCACTATTCTGACACCGGAACAGTGCACGGCATGGCGCTGCAGTCCTCTGCAAATTAAGAGGCAGAGGCAGCAACCTCATGCAATGTGCATGAGTGGTGCCTCAGTCCCCTATAAATAGAAGCCATGGACGTTGCATGCAAGAGGAGGAAAAAAATTGGCAAAACACTGGGAAACGAGAGAAAATTTACAGGGGAAGAAAAAAAGAGCAGAGGACGGAGTTTAACGCAGAGAGAGGGGGAACAGAAAAAAACAGAGAAAAACAGAGAATTACATGAAGGAGGGAGAAACGAAGGAGAAAAACCGAGAAAAAAAGGAGAGAAAAAGGAGAAGTTCTAGGAGGATTTACAGAGATTTCTAGCAGCAAAAACAAGCAAAACAAACATAAAAATCACACCATCGCCCCAGCAACCAGCTTTCTCTCTTTCTCTCGGTCTGCAATCTCTCTCTCTCTAGAACCGTTTCTGTCGAATTCTCTCTCTCCACCATTAAAACCCATTCAACCACCTAACACCACCGTGACTCCCTTACACACTAGCAATAAAGTCACACTTTCAGGCGAAGCAAAGGCCACGGTTGAAGCAGCTGCAGCGTAAGCCCCAACGACTTTGGAAGCTCCCTCCAGCCACCACAGGCCACCGCTGGCGACGCCACCACCACAGGAATCATCACCTTGACCCCTTCTACCCAACGGTACTAATAGGTACACCTTTCATCACAGTTAAAAATCAATTGTTCATCGTCTTCTTTGCCTCGCCACCTGCATGCAGTGGGAGGTAATTCACGTCCCACTGTTCATGCAGGCCGTGCTTGCGTGAAATGGGTTGGGCTCTGTGCCCGGCCCAAGCTCTAAGGGAGGTAGGCTTCAAGCCCATGTATAGTGGGTTGTCAGTACGGCCCATGCAAGAGCGGGCTGTCAGCCCAGCCCATCAAGGCTAGACAGTCAGCCCATTGATTTTTTATTTTTTTATTTTATTTTATTTTTGTTTTATTTAAAAAAATGGCAAACATAAAAAAATTCAAAAAATTCAAAAAACATAAAAATGTGTTGTTTTCGTGTATACGGCCGGATTCTAAAGTTTTTCCTATCATATTTTTCGTAAAAAAATATGTTGCATCTTTCTCATATTTTGAAACGAAAATTGGATATCGTAACCAGTTTATGATTATCCATTGGAATTTGGCCAAAATTTCAAATATAATTTAACAATTATTTTGTTTTAACTATCGGAGTGTATATATATATATTGTAAAGTACACCCGCAGATAAAAAAAGATTTTACTACGGTGTAAAATTACATTGTATAATACATCCGTAAATTAAAAAAAAGAGTTTTAACTACAGTGTAAAATTACATTGTAAAGTACATCCGTAGATTAGAAAAAAGATTTTTAACTACGGTGTAAAATTACATTGTAAAGTACACCCGCAAAAAAAAATGTTTTTTTTTTAAAATGCAGTGTAAATTTTTTTAACTTAGAAGAACAATCAAGCAACAATACAGCTTACCTTAGGTAGGGTGCATTGAGGGTGGGGCGTCTTTTCTTTTCACAACAAGTCCCCTTACCCTAGACTCTCGAAGACCAATAGGTTTCCTAGTGACCGTAATACTAGGTGGTGACTCCTGATATTTATAGTCGTAATTTTGCGGCTATAAAACACACCTCTCATTTTTACCACACGCCGCTGTCTCCCCTGAATCCGGGGGATGGCGGGGCGCAAAGCGCGGAAAAAAAAATGGTCGTCGCGATAAAGCCCATTAATCCCATGTTTCCAAGTTGTAGTAGAATTCTTTTGGCTCCTTTGCTGTCCTCACTTCATGGCCCATATAAGATTGTATTGGACCCCTCCTGCACATGGATAAGATGTATTAGGGTCTTCTTTTGATACTCCAATGGTCCTTACAATTCTGACCTGGTTGAAACCTTCAAAACCAATGCATTAATTGCCTTTTTCAATGCCTTTGTCTTAGACCGCGTCATTGGACCATTTGGAATATGTAATGGGTTCTTGCTGGTGTTTTTGGGCTGGTCCGCATCACTGTCACAACTCCAAATAGGTCTTTACTTTTCTTTTATGCAAGGAAACTTCACCTCCAAAAAGCGTATTTTATGGGTCCATGGGAGCAAGGAAAACCCCAGTTGTCCCAAATTCTTACAATGGATGCACGTATGTATGGTTCAAATGTATTTTTTTGTTTTTTTAATGCTTTCAAAATGCTAGATGTTTGAACTAGAAAATTCAATAAATGGTGGGAAAATAGAAATATTTATGGTATTTGAACTACAATTCCAAATGTTACAAGAAGAAAAACCTATTAGTAATTCAAATTTATAAATACCAATTTAGAATACTATTATTATATATTGGAGGTTATAATTTATATGCCTCTTACAAGACTATTGCTTAATCCCGTAGCATTTGCATATATTCATTTATTATATAATTTTGTTAACCTACTTTGTAAATGCAAATACATGAAGGCTAGCTAGTATTCTCTCAAAATTTTATAAAGACTCTTATATTCTTAGCTCTAGGTTTAGTGTGATAGGGTTATTACATCACATATAATAATAATAATAATAATAATAATAATAATAATGGATGGTTAGTCTGTCATTTGTAAAGAGAAATGAACGAAAATTCCAAGGTGTGATAGGGTTTTTCCTTTGTAACACCGTACCTCTTAAGCCCATCAAACTATCTCAATATTTGTTGATTAAGACATATGGAATATATTTAGTTCTGTGCTTTTCAAAAAAAGTATTTTTAAAAAAAAAAATTGTATTTTTAAATTATTTTAATGTGTTGATATCATAAATAATTTATAAGAAAATTATTTTGATATATTTATGAATAAAAAATACTTTAAAATTAATACTGTTAGTCTATATTAGGGTGGCCTTGGCTCTATTTGAGCCTTTTATTTCCGATTAGTGTTGGCAAACAACATGCTTTTTTGGAGACAAGTAAAACCTAAACCTTTGCATTACTCCTTCCCTCTTGTACCATTCACAATTTAATTAGAACAAAGCTTTCAAGTTTCACCTTTGTTTTCTTTGTCAGCTTTTGTGACAAGAACCTAAATAAACACCGCTAGAGCATCATCGATCGATGTTATAAAATCCATCAACTTGTGAAGTAAAACAGCTAGCCATGGCCACAGTAATCTACGTTTTGGCCCTGGTCCTTTTTGTGGTCTATTTGAGCCTATTTTGGAGAGGTATGGTTCTGCTTTATGAACACTATTTTTTATATTTGGTGTTTCTCTAGTTGATGATGAAAACGATAACTATCTACCACCTTTGTCTAAGTCCAATATCCCGCTAATGGAATTGATTTTAAAGCATCCCGTGGAAACCCTACCGGTCGGTTTGCCGACGGAAGAACCATTGGTGACATTGTGGGTAAACCTATATATGCATGTCTGCATTATTGTTCTTCCCATTTCAATCCTTTATTATTATTATTATTATTATTATTATTATTATTATTATTGCTTATATTTGAGTATTTAATGATTTAGGGGAAGAACTAGGACAATCAAACTATGCTCTTCCATTCTTGGCTCTTAACACCACTGAAAACAATTTGATAATTTGCTGGGTAAGTCCCAAGAGATTATATTATCAAAAAATTCATCTTCTTTATCACTTTAGGAGCAAATGATTCCCTCAACAATTACCTATTTTGATAGGTCCTGACAAAGTTATGAAATTATATTAGTAAAAATAGTATTCTATTCAAAATAAGCTACAATAGTTGCCTTTATTACTGACTTTGAAAGAGTTTAAATATAAAAAAATAATAGCTAGTTTTTAGATCACATCCTTAACAAATAGGACATTAATGGCTATTGAAAAAGTCAACCACAAATTACTCAAAATAAGATAATAATTATTTAGTAAGGTCATAAACATGATCAACAACTTAGACCAAGTTGTAGAATTGATAAGAAAAACTTACTTTTGAGATTTCATTTTTCTTACTCCTAGATCAATTACTTCAGGGTCATTTCAATTACTAGAACCAAAACGATGTTCCACAGCACGAACGTCTTTACAGATCTTAGCAAGTTTAATGCAGAGAATTGAAAGAAATAATTATCTTCCAATTATATGAAAAAACATATCCTTCCATGGGAGGGAAGTCCATATTTATATTAGTAGAGGAGCGGTTACCAATTAGTAACACCTCTAGATAAATAGACCAGGTTCATCCCTCTTGGGTAAACCAGCACAAACCCAATAACCAACATCTCTCACTCGCCCATAAAGGGCTAGATTTATCTAATACATTATTTTTTTCAAACTTGCACAGAAATTTCATACTTGACAAATGGACCGTGCGACCTGAAGCACATAGAAAAAGGAGCTCCAATCTATATAAACCTAATATAGGCCATATAGGAGACATCTACTTTATGATTAATTATTTCTTAGAGTGTACTAATATACCCTAAGCATTTTTAGTTACACATGAATGAATATTATTCAATCCCTCAAGAATTTTGTACTTAATCCATCATGACAATTACATGTATTATAAATCATATCAAATTTATTCAAATGATATGATCCCACCTGATGAATACAAGTAACAAGTGTAGAACTAAAATTACCTTTTCTTTCGCTCTCACATCACTTAGATCTGAATTAACTCGCTTTCCTAAAGTATTCCTTCAAGTCGAATCATTCCATGACCATGGGCTATACTCCTAAAGTAGCGATAATTTATTCATCACCTCATGATATAGTCAAAAGTCACAAAGGGTAAGATTTTGAGATCTTAGATATGATCTCCAGGACTCACATAATAAAGAAGTAGAGATCCATTCTTTACTCCTGTAATGGTCGTTAGCACATGTGGTATGAAATACATGTTATAGTGGAGCGTACTCTTTTCATTTTTTAAAAGACAGAGTGTATGTTGTTGCTCTTCTTGTTAGAGAAAATACATTATAGGAGTCTCAGTCTTGTTGTCAAAAACAAAAACTTCAAATCAGAAATTCTCATTTGCTCATTGTCAATAATAACAAATGAATAATTTCATACTCGACTTCAATCATAACACATGAATGGTGGAAATTCATTCATGTTGATTCTTTTATTTAAGAACCTCATCTTGGTTCCAACCAAGGTGACTCTTTAATAATCATTTTGAGTTAAAATTGCTCCCACTACACCCAAGTTATTTTTTTGAGCATTAAAACTCAATAAGTCTCATCTCTACGCACCTTACAAATGCTAGAGGCGTTGCTCATGTGAGTGAGCCAATCTAAGCCTATCGATATACTTTAACAAATTGTATTATACGATACTCAATATATCCATAAACAAATAATGAATAAAATGATATTCAAATGACATTTATTCATTACTTAATTACATTCTACACAAACCAAAGGATTTCACATGTCTAATAAATACATCCCTTGCTATTGGTTTTGTGAGTGTATTATCCCCCCCCCCTTCATATTTTTTATAATTAAGTTATACTTCTTTTCATTACTTATAATTATACCGCTCTAACTTTGTAGTTTAGTTTAATTTCTTTAATTTTGATATAATCCTCAAATTTCACGGTTAAATCTATGATATTTCGAATATTTCATCCAAAATTTATATCTAAAATTTCTAAATTCTTGTTTTATTTAAATTTATACATGAATTTTTTCATTTTATTTTCCATTTATTTAGTTTGTAATTTACACTAACATTTATTTCTCGGGGTTTACATTAATACAACCAACAGAAAAGTCAACCCATAATACTTAGTACATAAAGACAACTCTAGTTTCAAGAAGAAATTAAACAAAATAATATTACAAATAGGCATTATACTCTAACTCTCCAAATAAGTCAACATTCCGTAACAAATATAAGCCACAAACATGATTCTTTCCATCAATCTTCTCATTCATCATCATAAAAAAAAATTGTGCAAGACATACACAAGACTACACTAACCTCAACTCATGCACACATTCCTAGAAAATGAGAGAATATCCAATTTATCATAAAGTGTTACACACTCATCTATTCAAATATTATATTATTTCAAAAGCTAACTTAGACAATTATGATGGTCTTACATACCCTAGAAAGCATGCACAAAATTTCATAAGAATCATAGAGCTAGTGGCAGCATAGAGTAATGTCATATACAAGATTTTCCATATAACTTTCCATAAATATGATAAGGTGTGGTATCGTAGTCTTAACATAGCACCATCCAAGGTCTTCATGATCTATTTGTGAAGCTCATCTCTCATTTTAGCTCCAGTATTCCTGCTATAAAAGCACTATAGAGTTTATTTTATCATTACACAATAAAATGATAAAAGCATATCTCTATAGATTCAATAAGAAAATACTAAGTATGAAGAATTTGTTTGAACTCATCACCATCGAAACTCCAATCAATAGAGTCTACAACTATTTCTTATAAGAAATATTACACGTATTCCGTAACAAAAATCTTCTTAGTATAAAACACGCAATACAAAATTACATCATGGTGACAGAAGTTTGTGTGAATAGACAAGGTCACCTATATTTTCATACAAAGTATAATCTTCATCATACCATTAATCTCCAATAAGATTGCCTAAAGAAACACCAAGGGTATGTATATTTATGATCAATATGACATTCTCTGAGCTCATGACTATAACTTCAACCATCACATGGACAAGTGTTAATTATTATTTAAAGGAAAGAATTTATGCAATATCCTTTTCCTTTGAAAAATAAATCAAACATAAGAACCTTAATAAGTTTTCTTTTTCACCATGACAATAGACTCAATATTGAGGAGTGATATTGACGTGGTGTATAACAAAGATAAAACTAGGGTTATCAAGCCATAAGATTACAAACCAAACTATATAGAAATCAAGAAAAACCTTATGATATTAATATAAATAAATATCTTGATTTATATAAAATAAACTAAAAATCTTTATTTATATTAGTATTAAAATTCTTTATAGGAAAATATTCTTAATTAAAACTGACCTAATTAATAGAATTCATTTACTTAAATAGTAAAATACTAATTAAATTGAAAACTCTAAGCTAAGTTGGAAACAAATAATCAAAATCCAAAATTAACTAGCAAAACAATTAAAACTGGAAAATAGTAACTTTTTGCTTCAATCTAATTCATAAACTCGTAAGATAATTGTTTTATGTTAGTCTCTCTCATTTGAAAAAAAAACTCGCCCTTGAGTTATATATCAAAAATTAAACTTTTCCACTCCAAAGAAGAAATACTTTGAATATATTATTATAGCTTACTTATTGATAAAGTAACAATGTCTTTAACTTATGAACTTTAGGGTTTAACTTATAGAATGTGTAATAAGGAAAAGTCAATATTTGATATTATATTTTCTATTCCTATGAAGTCCACTTGTAATTATTTCCTATATTTTTCTATTTTAAACTCGAGTTCATCATCATTTATATCCTCCAATACTTCAATTATTGTATTTAAAGGAGCCTCGAAATAATCTTTCATAATGTCTCTAAAATACTTGTAAGAAATTATCGGGCCCTCCATGTTTTTATTTGCAAAATCTTAATCATCATATAAACCTTCTTCATCATCTTCATTAAGTTCACATACAAGATGTTTGTTATCGAAAATTTCTTCCTCATACTAACATTAAATCACGTTGATAGATGTATATCTCTTAGGTTGTGATTGTTTGTTTTGATTTGAGAAGGTCTTATGACATCCATCAAGCTTATCTTCATAAACACCTTTCACATAGATAAATAGTTATCTAGATGGAATTTTAGGAATAAGTTAAGGTAAAGGCACCCCTAAGATAAGTCTTCAAGTACATTTATCCTCTTTATGATTCTTGTTTATGCCTCTCATCAACCAAAATAGATATTTTCATTATATAAATATCCATAGTTATAGTGATCGTGATTATTTACATGAATTGGTTCAAAGACAGGTTGGTCACATACATCATTCCTAGTATGTGCTTATCTTCTTCTTTGGTTTATATTTGCACACAACACAATACCTCAATTCTAGTTATAAGGTCATCAACTCTGACATTGATGTTGTTAAATCTAGTTTGTATTTGCCTTTCTAAAGTTGTTATCACTACAGAATAATGATCTAAAACAGCATGTGTCCCATGATCACCTTTACAAAGATGGAATTAGAAATTGATTGAAGTATTTTTTCCATTTTTTTATGATTTGATATGGATTTGATTCTTTCTCTGTGTTTAATTTTGAAGACCTAATGTTTTTCAAAAGGTTGTTGAAAGGAGTTATAGACACATTCAATTTCTATTTTCAATAGTATAAAATAGAAAGAACACATTATTGAAGTAGCATACATGATAAAATACAAAAAGTTTTATTACAAAAAGTGAGAACCATATCTAGCAACCGACAACCTTCATTGTTGATGAGAAAGTTTCCAACCAATAAACGATATATCTTTTAGTTGTTAATAATTAACTTGTTACTTGTATGAAGTAAAATAAATATCAAGAGTTATTTTCAATTCTGTATAAAGTATTTTAGTGTTAAAATTGCATAAAGGTTGGAACCTAACAAAATCTCCATATATAATTTAATCTCTTTATTTGCCAATGGTTGGTTTTATCAGCCTATTTGTTTTTTTGGTAAAAAATATATTTCATGATTTCTAAAATTTTCATTTTTGCTTGAAAATAATTTTTTGGTGTTTTTAAATTGTTTTGATATGGTAATATTAAAAATGATTTAAAAAATCATAAGAAAATTATTATTTTTATGCATTTTCAAAATAATAATAATAATAATAATTGTTATCACAATATCAAGCACTACCAACATATTTAAAAGTGACTACTAAAAGTAATGACTTTTTGGGCACATATAAGAAGATTATAATAAAGGAGTTTGACTTTTTTTAAAATAAGAGACAATGATGACATAATGGCCACAGTTTCTTCTACAACCTTAGTCTCTTGAAAAGATGTTGATTTTGGTCAAGGCCTTCTCTCTATCATGGTCTCGGGTCTTTTTTCATTTCCAGTCCATTTTAGTACCACTCACCTTTACGAAATTGAGATCGAAACAATTCATAGAATGATTGTTCCTCAAATAAATACATTAAGGACAAGATACACTCGAGATTCTTGTGATCATAATAGCAATGTCAATGCGATCCAAAATAAATGCTAACCCGGACTGAATGAATTAAATGGCTTTTTTTAATGGTTACCTTGATAAAACATAAATATTTTCAAATCCATCCCAAAACCCAATATAAAAGTAGTCTCACAGACACACATGTAAAACATTTATATTTTTTTAATCCAATACACTATATTCATATCTCATTTAACACACACATTAAATAACATAATTCCTGTTGTTATTCTAATTTATATTAAATAATATTTAATACTCTAATAATAAATAATACTCGAAACTCCATGGATTGAGTATAAAGATTTAAAATTCTTTACATATTTAATAACAGAACAATGTATAAAGAAAGGTGTCGGGATTTAGTAGCAGGAATTCAAAGTTATCATCACTTATCAATCTTGAGTCAATAGTTGATGCACACAACTAAAGAGTCAATGCTTGAGGTTGTGTGCTCGTTGTGATAGAAAATGAGATTTTAAATGATAACACTGCGAGTATATATAAATCACGCTACCAAGGTCAAGGATCTTGTTTGAACCCTCATTTTTTAAGTAGACGAGATATTGCGAAATCTCTATAAAATACTGAAGATGAAAGTAAAATGCAAAGAAATTGAAGTACATGAACTAAAGCATCAATATTCAAATGTCAAAGTGCTGTTTCCACAGGTGATCATTTGAGCATCAGGGTGTTATTCCCCAAGTTGAAGGAAACAGAAATCACATGTTCAAAATTTAATAACATAATCAGAATTTATTTTTATTTTTTTTATATCGTGATTTAGTGAGTGACATTGTTAGTCATAGAAGAATGATGACCTGAATCTCCTCAATTAGAACAGAGACATGGAATGCAATGGTCCAGCCCCTAGATTTTTTAGCGAATCATGTCTCCTCAATTAGAAGTGGAAGGTGGGATGTTGTTCATGAATTTTGTACAATCAAATGGCCCAATCCCTTGAGCGTTCTTCCGGCGTACCTGTAAATCATGCAAGGTATAATTATCAAACCAAATACTGGTAAATAATCGGTTTCTCTTCCATAAATTCTCGGGGTAGACTTCCCCTGCATCAGTCCCCTACATCACTTCTCAAAACAGACAAGCATTCAACCAGAAGCTAATGACCAGATTCAAAGAAATTAAGTACGATTTCATCGTATTATGGCCTACTGTAGATCAATAGTGAATTAAACTTTAAACTAGAACATTATAGCAAGCGGAAGAGCTCTGCTATATCTTAACTGAAATTATAAATTTTATCACCAAGAAAATGAATTTTTAGTTCAGTTCCCAGACGAATCATACTCATCCACCAGTACCAAGACATTAATAATATAAGAAACGTCTCATCCCTTTAGAAGACATTAAATACCCACCGAAAAAGTCCCATTGCATAGGTACTTATTGACATTATTTGAAAAGGGGGTAGAGTAAACAGGATCATACCGGGGACCACGGACCAGGTTCATATTGAGCCTTGTCAGGGGGTGAATTTCGTACAGCACCACCTTTCATTGTTAGAATTTCCTGCAGAAGTTTTTTAATTAGAGGCCACTACTTATGTTTCATAAAAATCATTTACTGTAGTATCAGTCAAGTACCTCTCCAGCAGCTTCAAATGCCGCCAACCACTCATCGGAAAAAGGAGCAACATTCGGTGGTGGTTTTATAACACAAGCATCTTGTTTCTTGTTTTTAACAGGTTTCTGGCTGTCATTACAAATGTTCAGATGGATTCTGAAGAATTGGAGTATGTCTATAAAAATAACAAATCAGAGTGATTCAGATTAATACACTTACAGTGACAATGTTGCAGCCTTATCTTCCGTGGGGTACAATACATCCAACTCATGCTGCATGTCAATGCTGAGACTGCTACTGGTCTGTGGAACGTTAATTTGAGCTTCCTCTAGCAAAATGTTTCTATCTGATAAATCAACTTCAGCATCGTGCTGGACTCTCTGACTTGATTTCTCTTTCGTTTTCATTGATAACTTAAACTTATTCAAAGAGCAAAACGAACTAGAGTCACTATTATCCACTGATGATGCAATGTGATGCCTGCTCTTGTCTGAAGATGAATTAAATTCCAAGGAAGCAGATTGATCAATCAGCACGCCATCGTTCCTATTCTTACTATACATACTGCATTTGTAGTTTTCAATTGGTGGCAGAGTCTCCGTGAAAGCTGGCTCTGTATCAACCATAAATGCGTGCTCAGCTTTTTTATCCACATCTGAACCAGCATTTTTAATCACAGGAGGTACTTGAGTGCCAACATCAAAACATCTTGATTCACACGAGCCATCACCCTGTTCTAAACCAACACCCAGAACATTTTGAAGAGCATCTCCCTTTTGCAGTTCTACAGAAGTATTATCCATGAGCAACAGGCTATCATCTGAACAAAATTCATGATTTCCCAGGGGAGCTTGCTCAATCATCATGGAAGGATTTTGAATTACTAGATGTTCTTCAAGTTGAATGTTATCAACCATTACTGTAGAAGTTTTATTTGCTACCAAAGGACTAATGTTACAATTGTGGCTATCAGATAACAGACTTTCTTCCAAGGACTGCAATGCATTTTGCATTACTGTTTCCTTAGTAATTCGATTAACTTGAGCAAGTTCATTTGTTTGCTCCATTATTTCACATTGGTTAATACCATTTAGACTTTCCACTTCACTTGCAATAGTTCCTCTGAGATTTGCAATGTTACTATTACTGAATTCCCTTTGTTCATCAAGAGATCGGCTCTTAGAATACAACATTTCATCAAATGCTATTTGACTCTGATTGTCCTGATCAGATTCACAGAAAGTAGATATCACGTTAGTTTTGTCCATGTCTTCATTCACATCATGCATACAAGTGGAGCAATTATTCTCCGGTATGGAAGAATCCCTTCCATTGGCATCATTTCCTCGCTGTAAATAAGAGGAAACAATTAGTTTTTTCACTGAAGATTCCCATTTACTTACTAAACTTTTGTCTCCACTCATATCATTTATCTCAGAAGCAACCTTAACTAGCCCTTTGTCTACAGAAGATACCAAAGGGTTTTCCATATGCAAGCACTCTGACTCTCCAGCTGCATTGGAACTAGAATTTTGTTTGACAGATGATTTTGAACTAAGAACTCCGGAACTTTCCATTATACCTCCAGAATCATTAACATTTGATATCATATCTTTGCCACTTTGAAAGAGATTCTTCTCCTTGGATTCTTCAGGAAAGAATCTTTTTCCATGCAATAAGTAACCATCATGCTGCAAACCACAATCATCTGCCATAGCTTGTTCTGTTACAAGACATGGAAATGGAAGCTCTGTCTGTTTTGCAGTTTTTTTACTTGGATCACCAAAAATCAATGACGGCAGATTATACTCCGCCAAAGTGTTTGGCATACTTCTCTCGCCCTTTTTGACGGTTAGATTACCATCTGAGGACTGCAGCTGCTCATCTCCCACAGACAATTCCATATACAAGTTTCCACTTCCACTGGATTCATTGTTTTTGGACAGCATATCATTACAGCAAGATGACCCGTAAGGAATTTCCAGTTCAGCTGCACTACAGTCTTGGGATTTCAGAACCGCATTTGCACAATTTGAACCATGACAGTTGTTAAGCTCTTCAGCTGATCTCTCCTCAATTGACGAACCATTGTTCAAGCATAGGCTCAAACTCTCTACATTAGAAACTGGATAAACATGAGAGGTGTCAAGCTTCATTGGCTCAGCTTGTTTCACAGTCTGGTAGTGGACTCCCTGCATCCTGGCTAACTGAACGTGCACTTTTTGGGTACCCTCATCACTATTAGTACTTATACCTAGAGATGGAAAATCTGAATAGTCACTGTTATCCTTAATGATTGGAATGTATTGTCTGTCTTCAATGTGACGATTGGCAGTCGCACATTTTTTCTCTAAAAGACTATCAACTTCTGCTACGAGGCTAGCATTGAACCTAGAATGCGGGTGGTCTAATCCAGCTGCAGTCATATCTCTACCTTTGAGGCAACACTCCGTGACTTTCTTGCAATGATGACCTTTCTCCAGTTGTTCACAAGGGGCACCTTGCAAGAGCAACTGATTGTCATGAATGTCATGCAACTGCTGCTGATTATTTAGCCCGTCACAAGTCCAAGAATTAAGCGGTGCCTGAAACATCTTCTCTTTATTTTTTAATTCTGAATTGCATTTGATCTTTCCATGTGAAGTAGGATTGACAGAAGCAGCAGCATAGCTCCTCATATTCAAGCATGCAGATGTTTTATTGGATGGTTGCCTGGGACACTGATGATTTGAGAGGGCAGCTTTGTGCAAACTAGGAATGTTTGACTCGTGAAGTTTGCCAGTTTGAGTTCTTTCAAGGAGGCTAAGTGAACCAGAAGGTTTCGACTGCACCATAAATGAACCGAAGGGGAAAAAAAAGCAAGCATCTAATCAAACATTATTTCTGTTAATATGCAACTTATTATATTTTATGTGAGCATACCTGACTAAAAAACCCCAGTGATGGCGATGGCATCCTCAAGCCTGATGCTTTTGCTGTATGTGACTCTGTACATTGCATGTTTTCACCATCGCAGGAAGCATTTTGCGAGAAAGAAAATGCATTTTTTCTGGTGCTATTGTCTGAGTGATTTAGTGGATGTGCAGCAACTTGAAGTACAAGATCTGGGATCACTTCTGAGCAATTATTTACTAAGTTAACCTGGGGATGCTGTGTATTTGTTGATGAGGTTTTTTTTGGCTCCAGGCTGACCTGTACATATTACAAGATCCCAATGAAGCATATGCATATTAAAAGATAGGGACATAATGAGATGATACAGAATCTGCTAGTCTCCTGTAATCTGGAAAGAAATAAAAAACACTAATATCTTGATTTACAGCCAGTGCTACTGGGAACATGAATATTCCAGGTCATGTTTAGTATTAGAAAACTTTGAAAAGTTCAGGCTCTCACTACCTTACTTCTAGCATGATGAGCAGCGGATTTTGGCAACAGTTTGTCAGAAGGACCAAGCTCCATGTCTTTTCGAACACTTCTGGTATTAGTTAAAGTGCCCTTTAATTTAATATTCTTCTGACCATTACCTACTATAAATCAACAGGAAATAGAAATATCAATTTGCTTTTCTGATGCGAAATTGAATATTCAAATTCAGATTTAACAGAAAAGAAACTATACAATGAACAAGAAAACCCTCTGTATGCAAAACTTAGCACCGATTAACTAATTGTGAAATCTTAGTATTCTTTTGAAAATCATGCAGAAGAAAAAATAGTTTCGAAACTTACAGTAATGACATAAAATTCTAAACCACTTTACAGATGAAATACACAAATATACACAAAGACCACCTGGATGAGGAATCTGATTACGTTTCCAGTTGCTGGATCTAGTAGCCACGTGAACATTTGAGGGATCTGGCTTTGGAGCTAATAGTTTTGAAACTTTTGAGTCTTTTGTTGTCGCTTTAATTTTGTTTGTACTGGTAGGCCTTCTAAGAGTTCAGAGAAGTTAAGATTAACTTTTCCATAGGAAAAAATAGATTAAGAAAATACAACACTGTTAAGCCTATATGGACAATCCATTGTTTCATTATTTATTACAAAACAGAACCTAAAGGATATGAAGATGATGCCACTGGCCGCGGGCAACCACTGCGTTTGGATGCACTTTGACTAATATCAGAGGCTGAAAGAATTTTTCGCTTGGCCTGAAAAGCATGCCAGACAAAAAGATGATAGTAAAATTTCCTGAAATTTTTAAACAATGCGATGAATGAAACAGCATAAATAGAACAGCTTAAGCAATAAAAAGGTATAAGGAAATGGGGTGCAGATGAACTTGGAAACACTAACCACAGAAGCTGGCCCAGCTTCATCTCTTGCTAATGAAACAAGCTTTGGAGAGAAGATACGAGCAGCCATAACTCCATCAGCAAGAGTGTTTGGAGGCAATTCCATGAACAAATTATCTTCAAGTGCTTCTGGTAACTCATTGATGCAGTCCAAACCATTGGAAAGTAACTCTCTCTCTCCACGGTACACAGGCTTGTCAACTTTCGTACTGAGTGTTGATAATTCTAATGGATCTAAAACACCTGGCCAAAAAGAAAGGAACCCCAAGGTTCAATGGTAAAATTGAGGTGCAAAACATTATTATCCAAAAAACACATTTGATTCCAAGGTTCACTGTTCACCTTCTTCAGTGAAAAAAGCTTTGTCCCATGCTAAGCTTTTCCGCAGATTGTATTTCTTTCGCTTCATCTGCTGTGGCTCACGATTAAGTTTGGGCACATGTAGTTTGTCCATGATAACATTATCCTCGTCAATCATAACATCTTTACACGATGAGGAGCTTGATTTACAAGCATCTTGCTCAGTGCACTTCATACTCTATTTCTTTCTGCATCATAAAAGTCAACAAGCAGAAGCTGGTGAGAACGACACGTGTGACATGAAGGTGAGAAGGTACATGTTCTCTTACAATCCCAACATTAAATTTTAATGTGTATCTAGCAGTAATCAACTATTCATAAGATCTCTTCAAAAACTCTAGGTTGAAGTGATAATTAGTTTTTTTCATGTAAAGCCTCATGAACATGGTAACAGCAACTTGTCCATAACCCCACTTTGGAAAACAGTTTTTTCTTTCCTTATTGGCCACACAAACATCTGAGACTCAACAGGAGAAAACAAATGTAGCTTTTCTATCAACTCCCAACATTATTTCGCAGCATAGAACATAGTTCCATATTCTTCCTGTGAAAATTATCATGAGAAATTGCCTGCTGCTGCAAATCTATTTCGAGTGAGCCACATTTCCCAGAAAAATCACCATTGCTACAGAATAGTAGGTCTACGGCGAGCATAAACTCGTTATGTTCCACGAAATGATGAAGATAACTTCCCATATTTAGAACAACCTAACAAAGTCTCTTCTAAGTGCAAAACCTTTGGCTGCAAATAAGATTCCATGGTGAATTCTATTTTAGTAACAGTGAATAACTAATTAATCGATACAGCTTTCTTCAGAAGTATACCTAAATAATAAAATTAATTTTCATCCAAAATGCCTGTCTTCGTCTCAGCAGTCATTTGCATCGAAATTTAAAAAGAAAATCATATTACAAATCGGCATGAACAAAAAGGAGAAAAATCAACAATTGGATTTGAAGTTGAAAAAACGAGAAAAGGAATGAATCAGAAACCCTAATTTGGAGGAAGATGCAGCAGATACCGAGATTAGATCTGGAGAAATAAAACAGGCAGGGCGTTGAAGAAGCAGCAAAGCGAACGATCTTTTCTCCTCCGCGAATCACATTTCAGTTTTTTCTTCTCTTCAATTGCATTACAAAGAAATGTAACAGCAAAATTTTACTCTTTCCAGTTTATTAAACTACTGTTCTTGGTGTTGGTGCTGTCAGCCGTAGTAGCGGTTAGGGGTTTCAGATTTGGAAATTGGGAAATGGGAAGCGGGAATTGAAAATCAAACTTTTAAATTACAAAACTATCCATTCGTTACGAAAAAACAAAAATTAAAAATACCATCAGTTCTATCCGTTGGTTTTGGATAAAGAACGGCCCGGCCTGTCCATGATCCAGGCTCCCAAATTCAAGCCCATCAAAAGTATTGGGCTTGGATAAGGGAATGTTAGTAATTATGTCGAGACAATAGAAAAAACAGAGATGGATAGAATATATGGGCTAAGACAGATAGTTGCGATGAAATACAAGACGAATAGAAAAGATGAATATTTTTGTATATTGTTTTTTAATATGAGAAACAAGATAGAACAGAAAAGGTTTATTGTGAGATTGGCAATGACAATTTTTGTTGAATAAAAATGTGTGTGAAAAAGAGTGGCAAAGAGATTGATTTGATTAGATCACTAATGTCATGGTGTGCACCCATTGAATAGTGAATCTATCTTCTCCACTGAAATGGTGATATATTGGGATTAATTATTAAACTATAGTTTTGAATTAGTCATCATTTAGTATTATAGTCATTAAAAAAACCTTATGAATTGCGAGAATTGGACAAAGAGACTAGTTATACAAGGATAAAATACATCATCTTTAATATACCATAGTTATGGTTAATTGTATTGTTGGTTGATTTTTTTAGGTAATGTTTCCTTGATTTATCTAAGATTTAAAGCAGATAATTCTCATAAGAAAATATGTGCTTTATCGGGCTAAATTAATACTGGCAATTATATTTTATAAAATATCAAAACTTGGGATATTATTAACTATAAACTACAAAATAAAAGGTTATATGGTAACCTTCCTTACAAAGTATTATTCATTGGAAGAGTTATTTGTTTTTTTTTCAATCAATATTTTTTTTAATCTTATTAACTATAATCTAAAAGAGAAGGGTTTTGTGTTGTACCCCACAACACAAAGCATTATTCATTATCATCATGTTTTGCTTCTTGTCTTTCAATCACTGTATTTTTTAATTTATCCTTAATATTAGATTTTTATTATTATTAAGTTACCACACTTTCTTGATACGGATTCACGAGCTTAGAGGGTTAACTTGGTTTGACAGGTTGACCTGGTTGACTCAAGATTTTTTTCTTAATTAACTTTGCTTTTCAATTTTATCCTTTAATATAAGAATAATGTTTTTTTTATTTTTTTAAAATTAATGTTTTTTTTAATTTTATTTACTACAAATTAAAATATAAGAAGTTTTTATTGTACATCTCTAAGTTTGGTTCAATGTTATTTTTAGAGGATCATCTAAATCTCATGATCCAAGTTTGAAAGGTTCATTCAGGTCAACATTACTTATTTGTTTAGTTTAATTTAGTTTTCAATTTTACTTTTAACATTTGATTGATTCATAATTGAGTTTAATAAAAAAAAATTAAAAATCCTTTTTATAAGGTTATTAAGGTTTCATGACCTAGGTTGTATATATGTGAAAGGTTAACCCGAGTTAATCTGAGTTGATCAAATATATTATCATTTCAATACTTAAAAGAAGATGACGTCTTGATTTTTATAGTTGAACTATATTTCTCTTAGTCATTCAAGTTGTTTTTGGACATGTCAAGTTGATTAGATCATAGTAAGTCAATTATTATATAATTTTGGTTTTTTTATACTAAGAAAATATATTAACCAACACCTAGATATTTGCTTATATCAAGAAAAAAAATCAAATTTGACTTGCAATATAGCGTAGACAATTATCTAGTCTCAACTAAAATCCATGTAATGGAATCATAATGCGTCAAGAGAATACCAAAAAGAATAGAGAGGGGTGGGTGCAAAGTTTTAATATAAAGAAAAAAATAATGAGGGACAAAGAAAATAATGGACAAATTGTCGATCATTGTTGGTGATTTAATAACACAATAATGAACGATTACACTATATGGTATTAACTAATAAGAGAGATTGCGACTGAGGCTGATCAATCAATAATGTTTTCTTGAAAATATCATATACTTATTGAGTTTTTTAGGACTCTATCATAGTAAAAACAAATAACACAATGCAAACAATATTTAGGTAAATAACATAGTTTAGAGAGTCACATATGACATCTACAATTTAAGAGTTACAAGTGTCATTCGCAACTCTCTCAAATTATGAAATTATTCAACATAAAACACAATAAAGATACAAGAGAGAGGAGAGAAATCAGAATGGAAAAGAAAAAAAGACTTTATAAGAATAACAAAACTCTAATGATGACATCATTTATAAAACAAATTCAATGACATCGGGAAAAGTCATCAAAGATGACTAATGGGCCACATGAGCAATTTAAAGGAAGGTAAGTGTTAACACTTTTAGATAAATCATGTGGATCACTTTGTTCATTTTATGCAACTTTGTTTTGATGTTATTGAGTTTTTCTTGTTGAGATTTTTGTATGGTACTGGTAGTTTTATCATTGGAGCTTAGGTGTCTCTAGTTTTTCATTTCCCCCCCTCTCATATCTCTTTATAAACTATTAGGAAGAGAGAAAAAATAGAGAAAAGCTAACAAAAAAATGACTTTAAAGGCTCTCCAAAACTCTAATGATGACAACACTAATACTGTAAAAGATACTTTAACAAGATGAATCCATTGACAACAAATAAGATCACTAACGATGAAAGAAGTAGGTCTTATGAGTCGTCCAAAGGTGTTAGAGCTTACTTGTCTTTGAGCCTCTCATGTGACTTTCTTGGTATTGTTGGATTTATGTCGTCAAAATCTTTTCAATGATATTGATGATGTCGTCATTAAAGTCTCTTATATCTGTTATCTCTTTATTAAAACTCATTTCCAATAAGTCTGTAATTTAAAAGAGTAAAAAATTACACTTATGACTCACAAATCATAAATGTTATATGTGATTCTCTAAGCCGTGTTATTTCTCAAAATATTTTTTGCACTATATTATTTTATTAGTGTTTCTTACAATGCTAAAAAAAAAAAAAAAACTTAATGATTGGATCAATAAGACATTTGGATGGCTACTTTGCCTTCAGGTTACCTAATAAGAGAGAAAGAAAAAATTTATGATCAAATTCCCCCACACCACCACATCGATGACCATGACCTACCTTCATTTATTGACACCTCAAGTTCCTCGCGTGTATGTGTCTCTATTCATATTTTATCCCTTACCCACCACCATATTAACCTTTTCTAGGGAAATTTTTGACTTAAATCTAGTATGATCGAGTATATCTAAGCTTAGATAGCTAGCTCAAATGCCCTGTTATCCTTGTCCATGTTTTCAACTAAAGCTAGATAGTTGATATGTTCTTTACAGTAGGTTGAATAATTTTTTTAGTAAAAAAATAATATAAATCTTATCATATGCTTTTTGTATAGCAAATGCCAAAAAACAGTTGATGGGTGAAATTGAAAATAAAAAAATTCAATTTAGAAATGGACAAGAAAAAACCTGAGATAGTTAAGTTAATCTTCCAAACCTGCAAACTGGGTTATGAACCCTATTGGATTCAATATTTTTATTTTTAAATTTATTTCTCGTTTAATCATACACCAACTAGGTGCATGAGACCTTTTTTTCTTATCTTAAACACTACATATTTTTCTTAAGAGGGCATCTAACTTGGGTTTACCCATAAAACTCGTGGCTCAAGTTATGAGATCGAGATAACACCATAAAAAAATAAATTTAAAAAAACTACAAAGCCAAATTTTTTTTCTCATTATTTTCAAATAATGAAAACAAAAAATATATTATGCCAAAAAAAAAATCTTCTACTTGTTAATTTTTCAAACCCATGACCCAAATGATTAGTTTGGAAACACAATACATTAAGAAAACAAGAAGCTCAATCCCTAAAAAACTAAATGTTAAAGAATAAAATTAGAAACAAAATACATAAAAGGATCTAGAGATTAAAAAATAGAAATTAAAAGAATGAGGATGATATTAGATATAAAAAATATTAGAGGGAAACCCAAAAATTTTTATTGGAGAGTTATATTGAAAAGAAAAATAAGTTTAACAAAAAGGAAAAAAATAAAAAGAATAAGGACCAAATTGAGAAAAAAACATTACACCATAAACTTGGATTGAATAATGAAATTGAAAATTGACAAAACTTTTATAAAAGAAGCCCAGGAAAAAAAATTAAAAATCAAAAGAATAAAAACTAAATTGAAAAACAAAAGATGACATATTGGAAATGAAGGATTGAATTGTAAACAAATAAAACTTACATTAAAGGTCAAGAAATAAATTTTGGAAAGCAAAAGAATTAGGAATTAAATCAAAATACCAAAAACAAAAAGGACGAAGTTGTATTTTTTAAGGTGAAGAGTGAAAAGGGAAGAAGGCTCAACGGTGACAAAAAAAAAAAACCACAACACCACTAACATGCGCTGGCCCGGGAAAAACAAATGTGGCGATGCATTCAATGATACAACAAAATCTTGGGTTTAGCTACCAGGAGGCTCTGCATATTCCACTCAAATTTTATGTGCATCTCTCACACTAAACACGTGTACAACCCTTGTCAATAACTTTTTAATTTTTGATATTAATTAATTCATCCAAAATGACCAAATTACCCTGATTGTTCTACGATTAACAAAAAGACAAAGTGAAAAGACCAAAGACCCTTTGAGCGTATGTTTTATTTCTTTATTGCAAGGGCAAAGATGTCTTTTCACTGTGTGTCAGGCAAGTAAATTGTCCTAAATACCCTTAGATGACAATTTATTTTTTATATATATGGAGGAGGGTGTTAGAGTTATTTTAGTATTTCTAGAATCATGAAAAAAAATCACTTATACCCCTGGTCAATTCATTAATGATTTGTAAATCATGTGAAAAGACCAAACTAACCCCTACTCATAATCCTTTTTTTTTTGGGAAGAACACAATAGTTATTCCACTATAGCTATACAAAGTGGATTTAAGTAGCTATAAAAATGAAAAGAGATGCTTTGTTGGAAATTTAAGTGGATTCCTAATGTGGTAATTTTATTTTATTGTGTATGGTGGTCTTCCTTTGATATGTGTAGTCAAATTTGTAACAATGCCTCTACTAACTCTTTTGTTCTGCCTAGGGACAAAAAAAACTATTCTTTGCTTTATTATTTACCAAGTTTTCCACACCAATAATCTCACTTGGTAAATGACTAAGAAAACATTTTGAATTCTCAAACCCTAAACTAAATGGATAGGCTTGGGGAAAAACACACACTGACATCTTGACAATGACCGGAAAGGGAAGAAGAAAAACTGCGAATTGCCCAAAGCCGCCTCAATCATCCTGATGTATGTTAACATGTGGTATGAACGACGACTTATCAGTGTATGAATCGAACACACTCTTGACAAGAGTTTCTTGCCTTTTGCGTTTCACCACCTTCTCAGTCCTCATACTGGTGGATTTAGCAAAGAACATGACGGGATTTAAAGCTTTAAATTCCAACCCAGCGAGATGCATGTTGGATTATAGACAAGAATTTTCTGTCGCTACCACATGCACAAACAATGCCCTGTCCCATTCAATCTTTGACTGCAGCATGTAGCTCAATGTGACTTTGATTACCACCCTCCCATCCTATGATAGATTTACTGCAATTACTTAAAAAGTTTTTTTTTTTATTTTAAATATTTTTTAAAAATATTTTTAGATTATTTTGATAGGATAATATTAAAAATAAAAATATAATTAAATAAAAAATATCTACAAAACAACACTCCAAGCAATGTCTTGGATGAGAAGGGGGGTGCATACTGAAAGGAGATAGTGTGTCCAAAGAAGGGAACAGTGGTGTTAGGTAATGAGAACAGTGGAGCGTGAAATCCGGTAAGAGATTGGTGTTGTGGTAGTGGTCAGAGAAGAGAGATGATTAGCTATATGGTAGTAGCTAGGCAAGGCTGGATAGCGGTACGGAAGAGGAGGGAATCTGATGCGGACGTGACGCGTCCGAAATCAGAGGGAAGACCCAATTATTGTATCCCACGCTGCCCGACAACATGATTCTGTCGGCTCTGCCCCACCACCACCTCCCTTCCTTCTCCTTCTATCTTGTCAAAAGTTCTTCTCAGTCCCTCAAAATCCCTGTCCTCTATTCTCACGCTTAGACTTGCCTTCTTTCTTCATTATTTTTTATATATAAAAAACATATATTATTTTAATATATTTAAAAAAATAATGAGTATTACGACATGAAATTGACTCCCAGTCCATACGCCACCCCCACATAGCATATTATATTTTCTATCCAACATTTTATTATTGGTAGAAAATGTGGTTAAATTTATTTTTAAAAATATTTTTTTTGTTTAAAATACATTATAATAATAATTTTTTATTTTTTAAAATTTATTTTTGATATTATCACATGAAAATGATATTTAAACACCAAAATTTTTTAATTCAAAATAATAAAAAAAATCAATTTTTTTTTTCAAAAATATTTCTAAAATACCATGGCAAACAAAATATCGATTACGACTGTGTTTAATAGCATGTGCAGCCTACCACAAAATCTGTGCATTTGGCCGGCAACTAGGGTAGGAAAATAAGTAGCATGAACTTGTAGTATTATATTACATAGTTGGATTTGGGAATCTTTGCTTAAAAATTGTGTTGAAACATTCTAGCTATGACAATGGAAGAAAGAAGTTGACATATATTTTACTCTTTTTTTTAATCAGGAGCTCACTGAGATATTGTTGCTGAAATCTATTTTAAATGATTGCATTTGCTATATACCTTTTGTGTAAGCAATGTTGGGATTATTTTGCATGTTGAAGAAAATGAAATCTATAATCCATGATTTATTATACATTAGATAAGAATATAAATTATATTTTAAAACTTTACTTACAATTTAAAATTTTAATTCTAGATGATTCCTCAACATGATATAAAAGTTTTGCTCACCAAATGATCATGATTTCAAATTTACTATCATTTTTTCTTCTAATTAAAATTAATTAACATTCAAATTAGTGTGGTTCTATACAAGTCTTATACAGTAAAAGTTGCTTGACATTATAGAGTATTCAATAGGATAATTATTTTATGCAATCTTTAGGGAAAAAGAAATTAACATTTACTTGAAATAATTAGTGCCATAGGTTTTTCCTGTATATTACCTAGAATTGCATTAATTAAGGTAACGATCTAAGAGAGAAAGAAAAGTTGTGCTCTCTTGTATTATTTGAATTTGGAAGCTAGCTAGTTGTTTGAATCTAGCCAATTCTTTTATCAGTACCATCTTCATCAAGATGTAGGCCCAGTTTCTTCATCAGCATAGGTTTTGTCCTATGCTGGATTTCAAAAATATTTTTTTAAAAATAATATTTTTATTTTTTAGTTTAAATTAATTTTTCTGTGTTTTTAGATTTTTTTATGTTTTGATATAAAAAAATATTTTTTTTATTATTTTGATGTATTTTTAAATGAAAAAACACTTTAAAAAATAAGTTAAAGGGTGTATTTTCACGCTACAGAACAGTGACGTAGTGTTCTATCGGTTTGTTGACATGGTGTATTTTCTTTTTGTTTTTTTCTTCTCATTTTCCAATCTCATGTTTATTCTGGTTTTATAGGTCAACTAAGAGTTAAAGGGTTGGTCCTGTCGGATTAATAATGCTAAAGTTTCTACCTAACTTATCACATCTCGTCCCCACCACCAAGAAATTATGTCATTAAGAATTTTTTTTATAAAAAAAACATGATGATGTTTTACGTCTTTGTATTCTTATTCCTGTGTCTGAAAGATCTTTGTAGTATTTTTTTTATATATCCATATCATCTCTATGCGTTACATGATTATCATCTTTAGGATATTTCATAAGTTATTACAAGTAATATAGTTAAATAATGACACGTTTCAACAGCTCATAATATATAATATTTCATTGATGTATATTTCGATCCTAGGTTTTTTAAAAGTTTTTATCTTGATCCCTGCATTTTGTTTTTTATATAAATAAATCATTATCTAAATTGCATCTATTGCAAAATATGAGGTTAAAAAATCAATCATGACATATTTGTAAGAAAAACAAAAAATATAGACCAAAATATACATCATTGAAATATTACATGTTATGAGCAACTAACACATATTATTATTTAATAATATCAGCGACGGTAATTAATTAAAGTAAATTTCAATCAATGACTTATTGTAGGAAAAATAAAATATATGGACCAAAATATACATCAATGAAATATTACATGTTATGAGCAACTAACACATATTATTATTTAATAATATCAGCGACAGTTATTAATGAAAGTAAATTTCAATCAATGACTTATTGTAGGAAAAATAAAATATATGGACCAAAATATACATCAATGAAATATTACATGTTATGAGCAACTAACACATGTTACTATTTAATAATGATGATGATGATAATAATTAATGAAAGTAACTAATAATGTATATTATATAATACTTGGTTGGTACTATGGGTCATATTATTTTTCAGTAAAATATCTAGACATCACAAGCGTGTGTTTTTTATTAAAAAAAAAATCCAATAGCTTGAGTTATAGTCCCAAACAACTAAATAAGTTGTCTATATTTAAATAATATGAAAAAAAAAAGGTAACAATATCAAACAATACACATGTATAAAAAATATTTATCAATGAGGACTAAAATAAATAAATAAAAATAATATAGTTCTTATGATCTGTTACTTTTTTCCTTTTATTTCTGTTTATTTACAATTAATTTATTTTTTCTTAATAATTATTTAATGATATTGAGATATTACATAAAATATAGAAAGGAAAATTGAAACTAAAATAAAAGTTGCAGGACTCACGGGACACAAATTAGAATTTACTTCCTGTTTTAGTCACGGTCAGGGTGGTAACCTTACACTATAGGCTATGGATACATTAAGATTATTAAAATAAAAACAGGGTTGTGTTGAACCATTGTGGTTGTAATATAGAGTTTTTTTTTTTCCTTTCTTTGGTTCTTTGAGTTTTTTTTCCTTTCTTTGAGTTTTTTTTAATTATTTTGGTCCCTTGACTTTTTTCTTTTTTAAATTGTTCCTTTGACATTGTGTTTATTTGGCATTACGCGGTAATTTGTTTTGGCTGCCTAGGTTAGGGGGTCTCATGGTGTTGATAAAAAACATAATGGCTTGTTTGATGCCTGATTAAAAAAAAAAAAAAAAAGATTTAAGATAATTAAAGCTTTGAGGACTAAATTTAAAGATTAAAGAATGATACAACCCCACTAGCCAAGGAGTAAAATTTTCTCTGTTGTCCGGCAAGCTCGATCTTTCTTTTCTCCACCGCCAGCCTCAATAACTTCCATCCGGTAACAGTCGACCCTCGTTTCCCTCAGCAGCTTTCCGTATCTCCGTCCGCCAAGACTAGTAGTAGCCTGTTGGCACCGATGAGATCTCCTCCTTTGTATCCTCTAGTAGCAACAACAGTTTTCCTCTAATGACACACATCAACAACTTCTCCTTCCATCTCCATTGCAGCAGACTTTTGATGCCTCCTACGACCACCATAGACCACCATTCCCGGCGCTGTCACCACCGACAGAATTAGTCTGATCTCCTTTACACAGTAACAACAATAGGTAATCTCTTTTTCTTCTTCGTCCGTTACTGTTCACTTGATGAACGGTAGGGAGGGATGGACATTATGCCAAGCCTGACCTGAGAGGGTTATTGGCCGACCAATTTGTGGGGTCTGGTCCAGTCTGAAAATTTTATTTTTAAAGAATAAAATATAAAAAATTGCATTTAAAATAAAATATAGAAGAATGCATAAAAAACAAAAAATATTTTATTTTTGTGCATACGGCTGAATTCTAAAAATTTCCTAAGCATATCTTTTGTAAATCAAATCTTTTTTTATATTTTGAAAATAAAAATGGAATATTGTAATCAATTTATGATTATCCATTAGATTTTAGCCAAAATATAAAAAATCTTTCAACAAATCTTTTTGTTCAGTTTTTTAGTTGTAAACTTTAATTATAGGGTTGTAAAATTACATTATAAGAACAACTTCAATCAGAGAGCTAAAAGAAAAGTCAAAGGGAAAAGAAAAAAAAAACTTTTATTCTTCATTTTCATAGCTCCAAGGGGAGAGTTATATTGAAGAGCTAAAATAGCATTTCTAAGTTAAAGAATTATTCTTATATGTTTGATAAAAAGAGCCAAAATTGTTTAATATATTTATATGCAAAAAAGTGGTTTTGATTGTACTTGTATTAGTTATTTATTATTAATAAATAGTTATATCAATATTATATATTAAATGACTTTTTTCCATTGGAGTGCAAATATAAAAAATATTATATTTACACTATTGAACAAGCCATATTATTAATTTGGCTTTTCTAAATACTATTTTCACTTGGAGATGCTCTAAAGTACACCATAGATATTAAAATTACAGCAAATACAGTACTAAAATTCAGATTTTAGAACGGTTAGGTTGTCGACCCAATAATGTAGAGACTCTCTCCCAAAAAGAGATTTATCTCGAACCTTAGAAAAGACCAACGAATAAAAAAATCTGATTTAGAAAAATAATTAGACAACAATGCAACCTTTCTTAGGTAGGGTGCACTATGGATGATGTGTCTTCTCCTTGCACAATAAAATCTCTTTACTCGGACTCTCGTAGACCATTAAGTTTCCTAATAATCTTAATACTAGGTGGTGACTCCTAAAAACTATAATTGTAATTTTAAAATTATAAGAAACCATCTTTTCCACGCACCGTCTCCCCTCTCCGAGAATGATAGCAAACAAAAAGTGAAAAATCGGACGTCACGACAATCTTCGTGGTATCTTTTTAATAAATTCTCTTTGCCTTCTTCATGATTAGTTCTCTAGTTATATTCACATGTTTTTCATATTTGTATTGAACAAACCATTAATACAAAACCTTTATAGCTTTGAAGATTTTGTTGTTTTATGTCTTTTGACATCAACTTTCTCAATATTGTTTGTTAGATACTATGTTCACCTCTTGATCATATTTGATATTCTTGTTTGATTTTGTTGGAAATTAAACTTTTAACAATTGTGGTTATGATTGTTTTTAGATGCAAGTTGATTTTTTGCATGACTTAATATTTATGAAGTATATTAATTAAGTATACAATGAATGCAATTTTAGTTCGTGGATAGATCAACGATTTTTATTTAATAAAACTTGTTTTTGGTTAAATAAATACATAAAAGAATAATAATTCATAATATTCAAACACAATTACCAAAACACTAAACGTTGTGGATTTTTCACTGTAGCGCCCCTCACAAAACACTGTGGATTCGAGCAGTGCATGGGCAGAAATGCCCCTCGGGCGCGCGGCGAAGAAGGGCTGGCGAGCGGGGCCAATTTTGGCTTTTCCTATTTTTTTTTTTAAATATTCGGATGGGAATAGTGTATTGACAATTTCGTCCCTGGTAATAGGACAAAATAACGGCTTCGGGTGAGGGGTACAGGCGTAATTGCACGCGGCCGGACCGGTCCGGTCCGCCGCAACTTCTGAATTATTTATTATTTTCTGAAATGGCTAAAGACTATTGTAGCCCCTAATAAGACAAAAACCATGAATTGGGTCCAGGGGTGGAACGGTAATTGACCCTATTTTTCGAATTTTTTATTCGGTGTCTCTGGGGGCGTGAGGCGCACGCACCAGGCGGTTTTCCGCCTCACGCCCTGTTAAAGTGGCGCGTGAGGCCTCCTACGGTGACCGCAATTTGTCTCCCGACGGACAGAACGATGCGCCGCCGAGTGAGCTTCCTCCCGCGGTGGGGCGTGTCACCACAAAATGGCCGTGGACGCGGCGGAGGCCGGTTAAACACGCCGGCAACGTTTCTCTCTCTCCTGCACGTCAATGTGCAGGAGAGTCCCCAATATTTCCTGACGTTGCACTTCGATCCCTATACTTTGAATTTCGTTTGTGGTCCTTAGTTCTGTAATAAAAGTTTTGATTTTGTTCGATTGGGTCCTCCGATTTTAATTGATTGAATTTCAAAGTTTCACTTCGGTCCTTCTACTTTCAATTTCCGGGTTGTCTATATATAACTCAATCAATTCAGTACAAAAGTTCCGATTTTTGCAATTTTGTCCTCGAATTTCAATTGACAATAAATGTAATTTGCATTTCAACCCTTGGACTTTTAATTTTTGTAATTGAATCCCTTTATATTTAATTTTCATTTCAACCCTTACACTTTTATGTTTTTTTAATCCCTACTTTTGTCCATGTATATATAATTGTATTTAACACAATAATAATAATAATAATAATAATAATAATAATAATAATAATAATAATTTAATTATTTTTCATTCTTACTCTTTTATTATTTTTTTTCCTCCCGATAATTTAATATATATTTTTCCAGTAATAGCAATAATAAATTTTTTTGTTTGTTTTTGCTTTTGTTAAAATTTCTGGGATATTTTTAGTCTTTCATTTATTTTTGTTTCTTTCATTATTAACATAATAATTATAATGATAATAATAATAGGAATAATAATAATAGTGATTATTATTAATATTATAATAATAGTGATCATGTATTCTATTACTATAATAATAGTGATGATTTATTCTTTCAAAATAATAATAATAATAATAATAATAAAAAATTTAATTAGTTTTACTTGCTTGCTGTGTTGTTCATGCTTTTTATTTTTTCCCCTCTGTATAATTTAATATTTTTTTTTATTCTAGAGGCAATAATAATTTTAGATATTAAGGCTCCGATGTTGCTATTATTATAATATTTTAAATTAATATTGCTTCATTTTCCCTTTATTTTTTTATTTGCTCTTTCTATTAATTGATTTTTATAATTTTATAATCTGCACAAGAATGATTTCAATAGTTTTTTTTTCCTTATTCAAATATGTTGCTTTTTTTCCTAATGTTAGTGCGCGCTCTTTTGTGATCGTTTATGACGCAATACCTATATTCTAAAAGATGTAATATATGCTTACGTGACAAACTCAACTCAAAATTTTCAACATTTAATCTTTGAATCTATAATTTTTATTTATTTATATCATATAAATTTATCATTGTAGATTTAATTATGTTAAATTATATACAAAAAAATTCCCGCGGCAACGCGCGGGCAAGTATCTAGTTGGGTAATAAAACAAGTTCAATATTTGGGAAAAAATAAAGAATACCTCTATAAATTATTAATTTATCAACTAAATAATATCTCAATTAATTAATTAATATTTATGGTGTCGATATTATTAAATTATAAAGATTCAACTATGGTTACAAAAGCTAACGAAGTAAAACAACATTATTACACAGACTCCAAGTCAAATTCACCTCGTAAACCAAGAAAAGATTAGGCAGACACTAATCTGAATTGTGTATTTCAAGACTATCAAAACAGCAGCAGCCGCATGTTGTTACAAAGCAGGGGAGAATGAGAAAGAAAGCTAAGCTTACAGAACCGTAGATCAGCTCACTCGTCGACCCCACCCCCTTAATATGTCGTGCCTGCCTGCCTACGCCTGCATAACAGAACACTGTAAAAGCTTCTCTCTCTCTCTCTTCCCTGCTCCCTCTTATATACCTAGGAATTCTCAGATTCTCCGCCCTCACCATCCCGCCCGCCCCCTTTGTCTTCCACATTTCAATACCCCACAAGCTCTGTTTCTATCTTCAAACACAGCATAACATAACCAAACTTCAAGTGTCCAGCACTTTCCTTGCCCCCAAAAGCCAAAAATGCCAACGGAGTTATCAAGTAGTGAAACAACTAGGAGACCACCGCTATCGGCAGCACCGAGATTAACTAAGCCTGAAGGGGCACCACCTCAAGAACAAGAGCACTTGCCCTGTCCACGTTGTGACTCAACAAACACTAAGTTTTGTTACTACAACAACTACAATTTCTCTCAGCCTCGCCACTTCTGTAAGTCTTGCCGCCGTTACTGGACTCACGGTGGCACTCTCCGAGACATCCCTATTGGTGGTGGCACTCGGAGAAATGCTAAAAGGTCACGTACTTCTGCTACTACAGCTGCCTCCTTTGTCGGTCCTGACAATAACATCGATGACTTACCGTTGCATTCTACCCCAGTGCTGGTTCCCATCACATCCAGTCAGGGTTTTCCGGTACATTTTGGTGGTGGCGGTGACGGGAAGGGAAGCGGTGGTTGTGGCAGTGGTGCTCTGGGTGGGAGTTTTACTTCTTTGTTGAGTGCTCCAGGCCCATCTGGGATTTTGACTCTTGGAAGATTTGGACATGGACTTGGGCATGGGCTTGAAGATATGGAGTGTGGGCTTGGAAGAGGGCTCTGGTCTTTTCCCGGAATAGGAGACGGCGGTGCTGGTGTCGGTGGTCATGTCGGGGTTACTGTCACAGCTGGATTGGACAACACATGGCAGTTTGAGAGTGGCCCGGAAAATTGTTTTGCTGGTGGGGATTGCTTTTCCTGGCCTGAGCTAGCAATTTCAACTCCAGCAAATGGTTTTAAATGATGTAGTATGTTATTTTGGTGTATCCTGTTTATTATGTCTTCTGGATTTTGGCTCCAATTATGGGCTGGAGGGCCAAGATTACTATGTAGTATTTAAGTGTTGAGATAGTAAATTACGCTTGATATCACAAACAAAATTACCATCACTTCTTTTTTTCTCCCCCCTTTTGGTTTATCTCTACGAGATGTGATCAAGCTAGTTGATGAACGTGTCCTCCATATTAAATTAGGGTTTAACGATCGTTTATAGTGTGGCATTCGTACATACTTTTTTTTCCCGAATTTTGTTTTTGATTTAAGAAAATAGTGTAATTTATGGATCCAATTGAGTAAAAAAAAATTATAATTATCTCATGTTATTATAAAAAATAAACGTACTAACTCGAATTTAAAATTTACTGCAAAGATCTCAAATATTTTGCTTCATCTTTCTACGGAGATAATGATGGATAGGGCCATATTTGTTTTCCCGAATTTGCTAACCTTACGTTGAAATCATATCTATATAGCGATAATGATGGATAGGTTTAAGTTGGATTACAATGGAATTGGATGCTTCGAGAAGAAGAAAAAAAAAGCAACACAGAAGAAGTGAGGGATGAGAGAGAGAGAGAGAGGAATCGCAAATCATTTCTGAGTAATTCCTTCACAATATATCTATCAATTACATAAAGTTTTAAGAGTACCACGGACGAGAGTTCCTCCAACCAAGCCAGTCCGGTGACGTCTACATGTAGGGCCTGCCCTGCAAGTCTTCACTCGAATTATCTTTTAAGTGTCTTGATCGCGAGGGTAACAAGTGTTGTTTGGATCGTCGAACCAAACATTACCTAGAATTGATTTACATTGATATAATATTTTGTCCTTGTATAAGTTGTATTTCTATCTATATAATAATCACCAATGAAAACGTGTCATCGATGAGTCTTGTCGGGGTGGAAGCACTACTGGAATACATCCATTGCATTAGTTAATCCATTAATGATTATGGCATATTATTGACAGAATTTACCATTGGTAAGTCCATCGGTTGATCATACGTCTATTACTAATGAAATTAAACCATCAAATATTTACATCTAATAGTGACAAGTTCTATATTTTTTTTCCAGCTTTCCGAAATTGTTTGAGAGACTTATTTCGTTAGTCATTCTGTTTATGAATGAACATCCAATGGTAATGATGTTAATTCCATATCTATCATTTTGAATATTTTTTTTAAATTAAAATAAAAAATAAGGAAAAAACAAAAGCATAAAACTAAAAAAAACTGATATTGTTTTTTAAATATTATTGAACACAATTTATCTAGCGGACATCATCTGAAGGAAAAAGAGAAAGAGAAAGCGGATCTTTGTTGGAATCAAATATAACGAGGTAGACCACATGTACTAGTAAGAGTTGACAACAAATGCTCTAGGACATTCACTTTATCCTTTGGGTTCACCATCTTATATGTAAGTTGGGTTGTCTCAATACTAAACCGTGTTGTCTGAGATTTAACTTCTTCCCATGCAATCATTTAGACGGTCATATATTGTTGGTTAAAAGTGATTGTGAGGAACCAATGGTTGGTACACTATATATAAACATGTAATGCCATAAAAACAAAAATAAATTATGTTATGAATTATTATTTTTAAAAAGAGAAAGAGTGACCATGAAATCCTCTCGTTTCTTGTGTGGAGGACATTGCTATAATGTTTGGGACAACTTGGGAGTGAAAAAAAAAACTAATTAACTTGACAAAACTTCGTAAAAAAAAGGAAGAAGGATTATTAACTGGTGTGGAGGATGTTGGGGTCGATGATAGAGTGAGGGAAGAAGAGAATGAGAGGAATTTTAAAAGATAAAGGATGAGTGCATAAAAAGAAAAAATATAGGCAGAGATAAGAAGAGAGTATTTTGCATGTTTGTTAAGAAATTAAGGGTTATCTCTTTTAATTTGGGATTTTTTTATCAACGAATTTAAAAATAAAATAAATGTTTTTAACACAACCATTGATGATTCCTTCTGTAGTATTTAATTTTTTTTTTATTTAATTAAGAGTTTTCAAAAACCCTCTCAAATATCACCAATGACATTTTGGCCTATCAGTAATGAAAAAAATGAATAATGTCAAAATGAGTAAACAATTCCAGACCTCATAAGAAAATACTGATGGATATTAATAACTGATGATTCCATAGTAATGTACAAAATAAACAATGCCACTATGAAGTGAACAATTCTATACCTCTTGGGAAAATATCAAGAAATATCAACCATTAGTGATTCCATCTAAAATCAACACATTTCACAATTCCAATATAAAGTGAACAATTTTAAAACTCTTAGAAAATACCGGCAAACATTAACCATTATACTGTTATGGACAGTATATTGTTGAATGGTACTATAAATTATAAAGTTAGCAGCGAGGCAAGAATAAAATCCACTTGAACCTTGATAATGATAAGAAAAATGGTAAATATAAAAAACACCACCTTGACCACAACTTCCAAAGACCAAGCACAACCATTCCATCCATTACCATAATAATGTCCTTATGTGCCATGATTTGAAATATGCTTTGATCCCTTGTCAAATATTAGAACCTATCTCCGAGTAACATTCACATAGGGTGATATTAATAGTTTGAAATAGCAGGTGATACCATTTTCTTAGCGACTCAAGAGGAAATTTAGGGTAATTATTTCTATATTTAATTAGTTTAGGAGAATATCTTTTTAATGATGTTTTTATCTTTTTATCTAGTTTATGTTTTTTTTTTAATTATTCAGTTTAAGAATCATTAAATTTAAGAATTGTTTTTTCCTTATTTTATTTAGGTTCATGACTAATATAAATAAGGATGTTTAGTTTGTCTTTTAGGACATGTTCAACATAATTATATGTTAGTGTTCCTTGTTGGTTTTTTGTATTATTTTTAATTACGTTAGTAGATATCAATGCCTATTGATTTCTTGAGGTTACTTGTATATTGTCAATTAACAATGATAATCGTGTAGAGATAAGTTGAAAAATTACCTCGTTGATTGATAGATATCAAAAAGAAAAAAAGTAAAGAATTGCATGCAGAGACGTCACATATCCATGACCAGTTTTGAGAACCCATTTCAAAGACATGAGTAAAAGCGACTATCTCATGATCAAGAACAATATAATGTTGAAACAAATTTTTTACTATTCTAGTTTTTTGTTTTATGGATTGGAATGAACCATAACAATTCTATGACAATGAGGAAAATGATGTTGAAAGAGAACATTTTGATATCAAACATGGGTTTGTGATTACCATGATTATGCAAACAATGTTCATGCTATGTTAGTATTTGGAAGGAATTTCCTTGCTTTCTTAGAAGAATAATATGTTGATTTGAAATTTATGTAATTTTATGAAAAATAAGCTGAAATCAAGGCACACATACAACCTAGCACATCATTTTTTTTTTTCAAAACTTAAATGACACCTTTTTTGAACTTGAATTAAATGAATTAGAAGCTACTTTTTAAGCTTTATATGTGTCATTTATCCCTTTAAGCTCATCTTGCTTTATATACTCTGAATTAACTCGTTTAATATCTCTTTAAATTTCTTTATCTTAGTTCTTGTAATAGCTTCACTTGACACCATCAATAAATCATTTGCGTGATTACATTTGATGTTGAGCTGACCTCATCATTTATCATATGTAAATTTACTGTCTCCGTCTGTCAGCCTCTTTTATTTATGGTCTGCTCTTTCTATTCTGCAAAATCGAACATGAAATTTCCAGTAATATGTTTTCTATTTCTATTTCTGCTCTTTCTATTTTTACCCATCAGGCATAAGCTACCTACCTCCTCCTATATGCCATCAGCATGAGCAATAACCTCCACCGTTCCATCATCCACCACCAAGCCATGACTACAACGCGGTCACCTACACGTCATGACTACAATCATCAAAAGCTTTATTCCTTCAGCCATCATCAACGATTTTGTTAGCTTTGATTGAATGAAAATTCATGGTTTTTGTTATTTGAAAATTTTGAAATTAAAAGAGGATTTGGAACAAAGGGGGTCTAATATTGGTTTAATTACAGTTCTTGTGTTCTTCCTCAATCCTCCAACATCAATGCTGCTGCCTCTGATTTGACTAATAATAACCTCTCAAACTAGGCTAGTGAGAGGCTTGAAAAGCAATCAGTAGAATGGGTTGTAAAAATAGAGCTGCTGAAGGCTAGGATCAATTAAGCCATGTTCAGAGATTTGGCTACTCCAGAGCAACTGCTTACCACGAATGAAGAAAGGTATTCTAAGTGATTAGTCACTAGTCTAATCTAAACAAACTATCAATTCTGGAAACTTAGAGGATTTTTAAGTTCATCACGTTCCCTTCCAATCTACGCAGTTCAGATCTGGCTTCATCAATCACCGGGTTTGATTGGTCACTGGAACAAAATACATGAATATTATTTTTTCCCTCAATCCAGCTTAGTCCAGGGTCTTTTTCGAGCATCAGTCCTCTCATCTTTCTCCTCATTTCGGCAACACCATCCCATCTCCCTGCAGCGGCATACAGATTTGAAAGCAGAATGTGTGTTGCACTGTCTTCTGGCTCTAATTTTAATATTTCTTCTGCCGCGCGAACTCCTATTTTAAAATTCCTTTTATTGACACAAGAGCTCAGCAAAGTTCGCCATAATTCCAAATGATCTTTGCTGTAAGTTGATTTGATAATCAGTTCTTCTGCCTCGTCAAGCAATCCAGCTCGACTTAATAAACTAACCATGCAAGAGTAATGCTTAGGCCCAGGTATAACACCATTTTTCATTATATGACTCCACAAGAGCTTCCCTTCTTCAACCAATCCACTATGACTGCAAGCGGACAGAAGGGACAGAAATGTTACTTGATCAGGTTTTTGACCATTGACTAAAATCTTAGCAAAGAGTATCATTGCCTCCTCTGCCATTCCATGTTGACTATAGCCCCCAAGCATTGAATTCCAGCACTTCAAATCAGGGTTTGAAACTTGGCAAAATATTGATCGAGCAGCATGAAGATCACCATTTTTTGCATACATATGTACAAGACTTCCACAAACAGATATTTCAGCATCACATCCTCTTTTTACAGCCTGGGTATGAATCATCTCTCCTTGTTTTAAAGTTGCAAGGTCAGCACAGGCACTCAAAGCTCCACTAAGAGCAAAACTGTCAGTCTTGTGGCCTTCATGACACATCATGCAGAATAGTTTTATCGCAATTTCCCCACCACCTAATCTAGTATGACCCACAATCATTTCAGTCCAGAGAACAGCATCCTTCTCTTCAATCATATTGAAAACCTCTTCAGCGGATTCAGTATCACCATTTTTCAGATACATAGACAATAATGTAGTTCCTATGAAGACACTCCTCTCCGATCCCACTTTCATAACCTGGGCATGAAGAGGTTTCCCATAACAAGTTGCCGAAAATGCACTAGTAGCAGAAATAACAGCAGCAAAAGTATATTCATCCGGTTTAGGACGAAACACTCCTACCAACTGGAGGAACAGATTCATTGCATCCACTCCCTCTCCATTTTCCGCATATCCAGAAATCATAGAGTTCCAAGAAACTAAATCTGGGTTCTCAATTTTATTAAAGACATTAAATCCAGTTTTGGTGTCACCGCAACTGCAATACATGTCAAGCAACGCATTTTGCAAAGGCAAATCGGCTAGTACATTCAAAACAATAACTTGTGCATGGATAACTTGTCCACACCTAAAATCCCCCAATTTACCACAAACATTCAGTAACATTGAGTGTGTGAACTCAGTTGGAACAACGCCATGCCTCACCATTTTACCAAATATAAAAAACCCTTCCTCTAACCTCTCATTCTTAAAGTTCCCAAATATCATGGAATTCCACAAAACAACATCCTTCTCTGCAACACAACCAAAAACTTTGTTTGCAGATTCCATATCCCCACAATTCGAATACATCCCAAGCAACGATGTCTGAACAAATACATCATTAAAAAACCCATGCTTAACAGCTTGACCGTGGATTACTGACCCCATAAACCAATCCTCAAGAAAACAACAAGCTTGAAGTGAACTCGAGAAAGTCGACCCATTAGGCCTCAAATCTTGAGTACCCATCAGCGCAAATAACTTCAAGCTCAAAAATCCATGATTAGAATCTCTAGAAAAAGCTGAAATTAATGCGTTATACGAAATAATATTTCTTTGAGGCATTTTGTCGAACAGTTTCTTTGCGTTGAAAAGAGAACCGCAACGGGCGTACATAGAGAGGATGTTGTTGTTCAAATATGGACATTGCGCATAGCTTGTTGAGATCGTGGTTGTGAGGATTAGGGCGTGGAGTTGATAAGCCTTTTTGAGAGAGGTTATGGTGGTGCATTTTTGTATCAGGGCTGTTACAGAAAGAGGGTTCATACAAGAAAGAACAGTTAAAGTGCTACACCCGCCCACAATTGATCCCTTCCAGATACTCCTATTTAACCGGTGAGTGTCTTCAAAGAAGAATAAAGGGCTTGAATGGGCTGATGAACTACATGTCGCTTCCTTTTGGGACCACTATCATGCTGGTTGACATTTTATTATCGTCTCAGATTAAGTGCCTGTTTGGGAGTATGCTTGTAGTTATTTTTGAAAATATTTTTTGTTTAAAAATATATTAAAATTATATTTTTTTTATTTTTTAAAAATTATTTTTGACTTCAACACATCAAAATAATCTAAAAATATCAAATTTTGTTAATTTAAACTTAAAAATAAAAATAAAAAATTTTCAAATTTTTTCAAAAGTGTTTTTGAAAAGCACTCCCAAACACCCCCTAATAGAGTAAAACAATGTTTATATACACCCACTAGAAAAATAAATTTAAAAATTTGTCAAAAAAAATTAAAATAAAATAAAAAATGTGGTTCAATAACACTTTCAAACCGTGCCTAAAAATCATTTGTATAAATAATTAGTTTTGTTTGATGCACTAGCTAATTTAAGAATAATACACTTGGTTCTTTTGCATCCTAAAGTGATGTTTTATCTAAATTATTGTATCAAATTAACTAGATTTAAATATTATTTTCATTTAAAATTGTGAGGATTTAGATTCGTTATATATGTTTTCCAATTTATTTTTCAACTTTCCATCCTATTTTTGCTCTTTATTTCAAAATTAGTAGTTCAATATGAAAAAATAATTTATAAGGTCTTTATTAATTAGTGGTTAGCAATGTTTTTTATTTTATCAGAATAAATACTAGTTTTGTAAAATATATATTAAATAGTGAATGATTTTAAACAAACCTAGATCCTTTTTTCTATAAATAATAATTTTCAATAAAAAAGTAATTAATTATCATATATTTTACAATTTTATATTTTAAGTTTTAAGTTTTTTTTTCTAGGAAACTATAGAATGTTTTACAAGCAGATATTGAAGCCTAAAACATTCTCCATTTAAAAGAATGAATTATTTTCTTTAAAGAATAGAAAAATACTTTTTTAATTCACGATCATTTAGAAATATATGTATTTTTTATTTTTTAAGATAATAAGACATTCTTTTATTAAAATTATTCTTAATCACTTAAATTGGTCACAATCCTAATGTAATTAATTGTATTATAAAATGATAATATAAATCCTGATATTTCAATAAGTAAATGTTGTTAATTGTTTTCATTGTCCTCTATTAAATAATATATCTTATTTTTTTCTCAAGATAATAAGTTAATATTATCACATGGACACAAGTTTAATGGATAGACTAGATCTTTTTTCTGTATTGGCAAGGGTAAAAAAAATAATTATTTCAATACGTTAAAAAAAATATATAAAGATATTGTTGATGTGTTTTCTAGATATAAAAAATTCTAATAAGAAACTCAAAACTTTTTGCATATAGGATAATAAGAGCATGTTGGATTGATGAGGGCAAAACAAAATGATTGGATAAACTTTTTAGACTTTCAAACTAGGTCATTAGAACAAGATAAACCTACATGAAAGAAAATTAAAAGGATTACAAGTACCAAATCCCAAACTAACATAATGTTGAAAGGTGAAATTAAAAAAAATATAACAATTTTTTTTTAGTTAACCTGCAAAATTCATAACTCAATGCATAAGAATAAAATAACCCCATATAAATTAAATAATTTTTTTATATGAAACCCAATTACTAACTCACAAAATATTCAAGGATAAAATTGAGAACAAACTTTTTTAAAAGAAGGAAACCAAGTCAACCTTCTAAACTTGCAACCTAGGTCATAAAACTAGGATTACACCATATAAAACAAATTAAAAAAAACATATAAAGTCAAACCCTAAGGAACAAACCTTTTTATGAGAAGAAAACCAAGTCAACCTTCCAAACTTGCAATCTATGTCATGAAACTAGAATTACTACATATAAAGCAAATTTTAAAAAATAAAATAAAGTCAAACCCTTACTTAGTATAATGTTGAAGAAAAGATTTAAAAGTAATTCAATCATAAAAAGGATCAAAGAAAAAATAAATAACAAGAACCAAAATTGACATAAAAGAAATTAAATAAAGCATGACATGAAACCTGAGATGAAGAGAAAGAAAAGAAGATTGACCAACTGACAACACATTATCTCAAGACCCCCACCATGTGCCACCTTACTTAGTAGCCCTTTTTGAGATGATTTTTATGACAACTCTTTTTACACATTTAAACATGTAAAATATGTGCCATCCATTTCTTTTACTATTCATTCAATTTCATCCTTACTTCATTTTTCAACTTCAAATTTGGTTCCTCAAGTCTAAATTGTTTAAGATAAGTAAAATTGATTTTTATTTTGCGAAACCAAGCATGAGCTGCTCACCACCTGAGATTCCAATCAAAACAAACCTCACATAAAATCAATATTAAAAGATCAAATTGAGAAATAATCAAGTGATAAGAAAAAGAGACTAAACATTTTTCTCTGCCTCGTTCACTTTATTCACTAATGCAAGCCAAAAAAGGGGTCGTACCATTCTTTAATCTTTAAATTTAGCCCCGAAAGCTTTAATTGTCTTAAATCTTATAAATATATATTTTTTCTAATCAGGCATCAACCAAGCCGTGATTTTTTTTATCGACACTGTGAGAACCCTTAACCTAGGCAACCAAAACAAATTATCAAGCGTAATGCCAAATAAACACAATGTCAAAGGAACAATTTAAAAAACAAAAAAATCAAGGGACCAAAATAATTAAAAAAAACTCAAAGAACCAAAGAAAGGAAAAAAAAAACTCTATTGAATAGCATTACAACCACAATGGTCAGCACAACTCTGTTTTTATTTAAATAATCTTAATGTATCCAATATCCATAGTCTATAGTGTAAAGTTACCACCCTGGCTGTGATTAAAAAAAGGAGGTAAATTCTAATTTGATTCTCTTAAACTGGTTTTCTGGTGTATATGAATGTCATTTAAAATTATAATTTGTGAGTCCCGTAACTTTTTATTTTAGTTTCAACGAGCGAATTTGCCCGGGCGATGCACTGGACTTTTTTATTTATGTTGGAAATTAATTGATTTTATGCGTGTTGTATTTTGTTATTTTAATATTTAATTAGTAAAATTATAATTGATAAAAAATATTTTATGTTTATTATTAATGTTTGAAATTGTGATCTCCTTTAGCCATTCTATAAAATTATAGTCGTGGTGCCCGTAAGCTGACTCGTACACCCCAGTTATAAAAAAAAATATAAAGGGGGAAAAACAGAAAAAAAATGTTTAAAAAAAGTGGTTCCGGGGATTATTCATGGTGTGCGTAAGCTGTCCTAGACACCCTGGTTATAAAAAAGATATATACATGGAAAAAAATCATGGTGCACGTAAGGTAGCTCGAACACCACAGTTATGAAAAAAAATGTATAAATGAGAAAAAAAATGTAAGAAAAAATGGATCCAGAGATAAAAAAATTATTCGTGGGAAAAAAAATCGTGGTGCTCGTAAGTTGACCTGGACACTCCAATTATAAAAAAAAACCAAAAAAAATATATAATTGGAAAAAAAAAATTGATTAAAAAAACTGGGTCAAGAAATTAATCGTGTTGCGTGTAAGCTAGCCCGGACACCCCGTTATAAAAAAAAAACAGAAGCCCAATTTTTTTAAAAAAATAAATCACCTTTTCAAAGAGTAATTAGAAAAAAAAAATTGTGGTGCGCGTAAATTGATACGGACACCCTGATTATGGGAAAAAAAAAGTATAAATGGAGAAAAGAAGGAAAAAATATAAAAAAAAGTGGATCCAGAGATTAGTCGTGATGCACGTAAGTTGCACGGATATCCTGGTTAAAAAAAACACAACAAAAGAAGCCCGATTAAAAGGAAAAAAGCTGACGTGGACACCCTGGTTCTAAGAAAAGTGCAAGGGGAAAGCATCTTTTTAAATAGTAATGAGAAAAAAAATCATGGTGCGCGTAAACTAACCCGGACATGAAAAAAAATGTATAAGTGGTAATAAAAAATAGGGAAGAAAATAATTAAAAAAATGGATCCAGAGATTAGTCGGTGCCCATAAGCTGCAACAGATACTTGGGTTTAAAAATAATAAAAAACCCGGTTAAAATAAAAACAGAAAACACATTTTCCAGCAGTATTGAACAATGAAAATGACTGTTAAAAAAAGAAGAAGCATGGTTATAAGAAAAAAGTGCAAGGGGAAAGCATCTTTTTAAACAATAATGAGAAAAAAAATCGTGGTTCGCATAAATTAATCCGGACAACCTGGTCATGGGAAAAAAAGAGTATAAGTGGAAACAAAAAAAGGGAAGAAAAATGGATCCGGAAATTAGTCATGGGACGCGTAAGCTGTCATTGATACCCTAGTTTTTTTTTTTAAAAAAAATGGAAAGAAAATTTTCCAGACAGTAATTTTCCAAAATTAGGATTTTAGAAGAAAAAAAATAAACCCGAATTTTAGAAGAAGAAGAAAAAAAAAACCAAATTGAGTTTTGTTGGTGGAGTGGTTCGAACTCCTGCCCGCTCAGCGCACAGGGAACCACTCGGTCACAACTATTTGTTTTGTCATTTTTACTCTACAAATAAAAACAAAGAAGCCTTGTTTTTTTTTTTAAAAAAATCGAGCTCATGTAGGCGCGAAGTAGCGAATCTAATATCCAATTCACAATGCTTTGTGTGTGCGTGAACAATGGCTAGCTACAGTAAACGATCCATTTTGTTTTAGCTTTTGTTGTAATTATTCTCTTTTTTCTTTTTATTTATTCTTCAAGTCAGATAATTTTTTAAGATCTAATAATAGTTTTTTTTTTGTTTTGCCATTTATTTTATTTTTTTAATTGCTTTTTAAAAAAAAATATTATTAGGTGTTGGAATTTCTAATTATTGTAGATAAGGCATTCATATAATAATAATAATAATAATAATAATTTGTTATTTTTTTCTTATAAATATGTTAGACTAATTATATATTTTGTTATTTATTTCATATTAGCGCCTTAAAATAATGATAATAATCAGTTGTAATTTTTTCTCTAATAAATATGTTAGACTAATTATATATTTTGCTATTAATTTCATATCAGCGCCTTAAAATATATATATTCATAACTTTTTGGAATTGCGATCTCCTTTAGGTATTCTATAAAATAATAATAGTCATAGTGCGTGTAAGCTAATCAAGACACCCTAATCATATATAAAAAATATATAAGTAGGAAAAACAAATAGGAAAAAAATATTTTGAAAAAATGAGCTCAGGGATTATTCGTGGCGCGCTCAGTTGGTCAGGAAAAAAAAAATACTTGGAAAGAAACAATCGTGGTGTGCGTAAGCTGACGCGGACACCTCGGTTAAGAAAAAAAATGTATAAGTGGCAAAACAAAATAGGGAAAAAAATATAAAAAAAAGTGGATCCTGAGATTAGTCGTGGTACGCGTAAGTTGGTTTGGACACTTCAATTATAAAAAAAAATTCTTGTTTTTTGTAAAAAAAAAAACCCAGTTATTAAAAAAAAAACCCGTTTTTTTAACAAAAAAACCCGTTTTTTAATTTTAAAAAACCCTTTTATTTTATTAAAAAAAAACAATTCTTAAAAAAAAAAACCAAATCAGATTTGTATATAAAAAAAACAACAACCAGTTTTTTTTTGTTAAGAAAACGAGTTTTTCTTACAAATAAAAACGGTTCTTAAAAAAAAAAAAAACCAAATCAAATTTGTAAAACAAAAAAAAAAACAACAACCCCTTTTTGTTAACAAAAAAAACCTGTTTTTTTACAAAAAAAAAAGTTCTTAAAAAAAAAAATCAAATCAGATTTGCTATCTGAGCGGTTTAAACTCGCGCGCGCCGATGTTGGCAGCGCGCGGAGAACTGCTCGGCCAAAGCTACTCATTTGTCAATTTAATCATAAAAAATACAAAAAGAAGCCTTGTGTAAAAAAAAAAAAAAAAAAAGGAGCACATGCGCGCGCGAAGCAGGGAAACAAATGGCCAGTCTACAGTGCACATGAGTGTGCGTGAGCAGTGGCTGGCCGAGTTGTTTTAGCTCTTTTACGAATTTTCCTTTCTATATTTTATGTAAAATCTCAATATCATTGAATAATTATTAAAAAAGAATAAATTAATTGTAAATAAACATAAATACAAGGAAAATATAAAATAAAAAGAAAAGGAAGTATCGTTTCATTTACTATGAATAATTGAAAAGGTTTACTTTACATAATTAATAGATTAGTTTCTATAATTGAGTATTTTCCAAATCCTTAGTCCAATATTGTTGACTAAAAAATTTAATTTACATAAGTGTAGTTAAATCCATCTTTAAAATATCACCAATATTTTCATTCGCCGCGGCCGATCACCCAGTTAGTTACAGACAGTCACCATCACAGCGCCACAATATCACCAATATTTTGAAGCTGAAAGCCAAAACAAGTAACCCTTAAAAATGTCTCCTGATTCCAAACTCTCTCGGCTCTGCCGTCTGGTCGACAGCCTGCCGGGACCGGAAACAACAATAACGAAGGAGAGGGATCTTCTAATCTCTCTCTCTCAGGTTATCGCCGGTTCACTAATTGAATCCTCTCTCATTCGCTATTTCATTACATTACATTGAATTTTTCTTGTTTCAGATTTTGAAAGAAATCCAGACCTGGATTCGAGAACTTGATAAAGTAAAGTACTCTCTTTTCTTCCCATTAATTTTGATTGATGAACTTCGAAACAAAATTTGCATGTTTTGAAGCTGTAATTTATTTATTCTACAGGAGACTGAAAGTAAGAAGAAATGTTATGGTGAATCGGTGCTGCATCATGAGGAGCACAGCTTTTTGATTAAGATAGTAACTGACTTGGTAATCTCATATCTCATGCTGTGCTTTTTTTTTGAAATTTTTTAGTTCTTTGTTTTTGCTAATTGTTCAAAATATTAATGTTATGTAGATAAATCAAGGCCGCTTTATTTTCATTTTTCAGTGACAGTGTAAGGGTAAGAGAAGAGAAAACTGACCGAGAAGGGATCAAATTCCTTTCTAACTAAAGGTGGATGAGATTTTGGAGTGGGAGTCCTAATGAGACAATAACATGATTTTGGGGAGTGGTTTACAATAAATCTAAGCATGTTTTATGGCATATGATATTTATTCAAACCTTTGTTTAGCTACACATTTTTTGTTGTTCTGTTCTTACTTCATCTTTTTTTTTTTTTATTATATCGAGCCTCATACTCTGTTTTTGTGAAATTGACTTTTGTGGGTTGTTTCTTGACAGATGCTTCTTCTTATAGTTGAGAGTCAATATGTACAACATTTGGTGGGCAACGTTCTTGTAGTCTTTTCTGAGTTTGTGGCTTTGTCTGTAAGTTAATCTTATTTGCATGTCATGGTTTATGGTGCACCGGTTTGTGTTATGTGATTTACAGTTAGTTTTATGATTTTTTTGCAGGGGAGTGGGTGGGATTCTCTTATCCATTCATTATGCACTTGTCTTGAATTGGCGATTGCCAATGTGTTATTTTGTTCTTGGGAACCGTCAAGAACTGGAGTTGAGGATTCAAATTGTGATTTTTCAAGCTATGTAGTCTTAAAATCTAGTTTGAAAAGTGGTGACTGGTCTACAGCAGCAGGGATGGTTCGAGTTTTGAGAAACATATTGAAACATTTGAAGCAAGAGTGTGATGATCAACTTCTTGAAGTGTATGTGGGTTCTGTCAGTTCCTTTCTTTCAAATGTGCCTTGGGAGTCCATGGATGAGATTCATGTTGATCAGATTTGCTACACTTGGGATGGCGATCCTCAGAATTGCTGTTCTAAGGATGCTTCAGTTTTAAGATGTTTTGGTGCAAAAGAGCCAAAAGTTCTGTTTCTAGGAAATTTTATTCAGCTCCTTTGCTCTTTGGTTGAGCAAAGTGGTGCAGTGGAAACTGAGGTTGGTTCCCAAGTTCAGTATCCTGTTCTCTCCATGGTCATCAGTCTTGTTCCTAAACTTGCACACTGGTGCCTTAGCAAGAAAGGGAAGAGTGTGATGCTGCCAGTCTCTCAATACTTCAGACACAAATTGTTGGTATTGATTTATCTTATTTCTTTCCTTTCTTTCCTTGTTTTTTCTTTTTGAGAAATTATCTCTGTTTTCTTTCAATTGTATAGAGTGGAGGAGGATATTTTTCATATAAATTTCTTAGGAAAATCATATTGAGATGAATTAAAGACTCACTTGTTTTCGCTATCAAAGCAGGAATCTTTTCCTTTATTCTATATGCTAGATGTTGCCTTTGCATTGCATTTTAATTGTCTTAGAAATGCTTAGTGTGATTTGCTGAAGTGCATGATAATATGCCCCACTGATATGGAATAATTATCACTTGGCTGCATATATCATTTTTGTTGAACTTCATTATCCTTGCAATAACTTAAATGTGTTCTGCAGATGCTAATGCTGAGAATTAGTTACAAAAGCTGTCTAGATTGCTCTACTCTTATTTTATGGTTGCAACTTCTTCACGAGCACTTCGAAGAGCTTTTGCAGAAACCCATAAGCAAGCTGGAGGCTGGTCAGGATGAATGTCTAGAAGGTTCTCCTTTCTTGTTAGGTCTTTCTAATGGAGAACTTGATGGCATGCATTCCTTTCATTTGCAGAGGCAGACTCTGCTCCTTTTTCTAAGATGTTGCTTTACTCTGATGAGTCTCACAGGAGAGACAAGCAAGCAATGTGTGACTTCAAAGACAATTCTCAAGTCTTGCTTGACTCTGGGCTCAGTCTCAGATCTTGATTATTGTAGCAGAAATAAAGGTTTACTGGAGCTTTATAATTGGTTGCAAGGGCATCTTCCAGATGATATATTAGTTGATCATGAAAGGTATCTGGAAAAGTGCATGGGCTTTTCCTTATCTTTCCTCCAGTTATATCTGCATGAGGTTTGTCATTTAACCCATGGAAACTCTTTTTAAATTTTGGAAGTTTCTCAATTTGCATGCGAGCCACAATTAGCTTGATCTTAGATTTTTTTCCCTTTCATGGATACTCCACTGTGGCTTCTATTCTCTAATTGCTTTGTCTACCATGAAATGCAGGATGATGTATTATTTAAGGTCCTTTTGCAACTGATGAGTGTGCCATCCTGTTCTGAGCAATGGTGAAAATTGAATATGTCAGTTTCTTTGTTGTCAATATTTAAATAGAATTGATTAGGGCACATAATTGATTATTCTATTCTATTTAGGTTAAATGGAGATAAGAAGACATCTCAATATCTGAAAGATGCTACTCATCATGTCTCAAACCTCTTTAATCCTGTATACCTATTCCATCTATTCCTTGCTGAGGCAAGTTTTGACCCCCCCCCCAAAAAAAAAAAAAAGAAAAAGAAAAAAGAAAAACAAAGAAACCAATTATATTTTGACACATATGCTTCTTGTTCCCTTACAGTTGCATTATGACCACCAAGTGCTACTCGATTACCTTATTTCTAAAGATATTGGAATCAGTTGTGCAGAATATCTTTTAAGGTATGTCTTCTAGTCACTTTTGGAACATGCTAATCCTTGCTTCTCTTACTTACAGAATTCAATGCTTCAGTGTGCTTCTTACAGATCATTCTTTGTATTTTTTTTTCATTATAGGTGTTTGCGAATGGTACACAATTCATGGAACATATTTGCTGCATTTTCTATGGACTGGAAAGTTTTAAATCAATCATGTTGCAAGAAGAGAAGACTTTTGTTGGATGTCTCTGATTTTCAGGGAGAATTGTCATCATTACCTGTGCAATGCATTTCTCAATCACTTGGGGAAGAAGATGAGAAAGACTTTGAATATGCCTATGAAAACCACCAAAACAAAAGACCGCCATTCAAGGAAGCCAAAGATTGTTTGATTTCCTTAAAAGCTTCTGTGGAAAGTCTTCATCGAAAGAATTTGTTTCCATATAATCCACAAGTGCTCCTGAAACGGTTTGTTTTCTCCTCATCCATTATTACATCATCTTTATTTTATCACAGCAACATTGACCTTAACGTAGTTTGTTTATTGAACTAAGCCTTTGACATGTCTGCTGTTCTCTTTGCAACGTTCTCCCAATAATCTGGAAAAGTAATTACTTGCTGTTTGTCTTTTCATTTTCTCAAGTCATGCCCTTTTAAGTGATCAACTCTTGATAAAAGCAATGCAGTAAACAACTTTTGAAATAGTATCTTTTATTTGAATTTTATATGCTCTCAAGGGGACCCAAAAACTTGCTGCAAAAACCATTAATGCAAACCTCTTGCTCATGTGATTAAGCAATCCCCAATGAATTTGAAATATAACCTGGAAAACTGAAAATCAGGTTTGATAGATCATGATCTAGAGGTAACCTTGTACTTAATAACCAAAGATATTGGAATAATCTTGAATTCAGGGATAATCCAGTATCCAAGATGCCGAAGTTTTCGGCTGCAAAAACATTATGTAATCTCCTTTAAATAATTCTAATGGGTCCCTTTTGGATTGTAAGCCTATGAGACCATACTTTAAATCAACTAACATATGTCCAATAATTAAATAAACTCCTAAACAATGTCTAATGGGTAAGAACAAATCCAATTTAAAAATAATTGTTCAACATCAAATAAATAAAATAGGATAATAAAAACAAAGATTTCATGCTAGAATTTCTCCTTGTAGCCAAAATTTCCAAGCTCTCGAGTGGTGTTTTGGCCGAAACTTATAGTGTAGAAATTCAACTAGAAAACTTTGTTTTGATTGTTAGAATTTTGTTTCACATATTATCTCCTCTTAATCTTCTTGATGTTCTAGGAATCTCTGCAAAATAAAAAAAATAAATCCAAAAGAAAGATCCCTTTAGATGCCGCCACATCAAGTCCGCGTGGGACTTAGAATCCTTGCAAAGTATAGACTTTAATTTTCCAATGAATCCCATATTAGAAATCCTTGTAGCCCAAGACCACACACAAGTTCAGGGCCTAAATAAACCCCATTTAATAGTTTTTGACATTGTGGTGGATGTTGCTTTTCATAATGCTTTTTGCTAAAAAATGCATCAAAATAATATGCTTTTTTTTTTAAATTTATTTTTGATATTATCACATTAAAACTATTCAAAAACATAAAAAAATCAAAATAATTTAAATAAAAAAATCAAAATAATTGAAAAGCATGGTTGGGCTGCACAAATGGTGTCTTAATGTCCCTTTGTTGTCTAAAATTAACCCATTATAGGTCTAGATTGATTGGGCTGAAAATAGCCATGAAAGAACATTTTGTCAACGAATATGCCAGAACAGTAACAACTACTTTGATCAATTAAAATAATATGTTCTCGAATTTCAAATGACTATAAATTTTACCACAATGTAGTCCCACGTGTCTAGTATTTACTTGTAAAATTTTTCTTTGATCTGATGTTCAGTTCGAGAGTTATGCCTGATTTCGCAAAACTGATCTGTAGACATTTTAAGGTAAAACGCAGACTTAACTTGGTTTGTATCAACCGCTGTATTTCCAACTATATATATATCCTTAATGCCCGACTTCTTGACGAAGACAGAATCATAATATATGCTAGTTATGGAATTTGGTGATTCATGTAGTAATGTAAAAATTTGCAAGAGTCTACATGAGACATCTATACATATGAGTTTAAGACTCCTTTACATGAATTAACCCTGAGTGAGTGCTCACATGCTCCACCCTATTTAGTAAAATTCTACATATATAAATTGACATTATATTGGTTACTCTCTACTTGCAGTTTAACACAATTTCAGGAGCTATGCCATAGTTGAAAGAATTATCGTCTTCTAGAAATGGAAGAGCTATCAGGAACTTTAGTGGCAATGCCACTATCTCCTTATGCAATCATGCAGTTAAGGTAGTTTATAATCCATATCCTATATGTTGTGCTAATTCCAATTTTTTTTCTTGTAGTAGTATAGGAGACAAGGAATTTGTTTCTCTTTTTTGGTTTGGGAGCACACCTGAAATTGGGTTTGTTCTGCTTCTGCTCCTCGACCATCCTTGTGAAGATTGTTTACACAAGATTCTAACACTTGGAAATACATCATTCATCTTTTTGGCAATGATGCTGGATACATGCATAAAGAAAATTTGATTGCACAAACTGATGTTTGGTCTTTGCAGTATAGACCATAGAAATCTCTCTCTCTTTTTGGCTGGCTGCTGTTTTATGTGAGGAGGATCACTGCTTGTTATTAAATGGAGATGCTGCTATCAAGGGACTATAAAATGACAATTGGCCGTATCAAGGGACTGAAATGACAATTGTAGGTCCATTTAAAAGGCCATTCTCGAGTTTTTCAAAGGCGACAACAGTTGTGGACCTTTTGTTTTACTAATAAAAGCTCTTCCTAAAAGAAGATAAACTAAGCTCTGTTGGACCACTCCAACCATATTATAACATAGCCAGCAGGAAAAAATAACCAAACACAAGGGTTAGGAGTAGAATGGTAGGAGATGGAGAGGCAACTTCGCTTAAATCAGCTGGTTACGAAGTTACATTCTGGACATGGCTGCTAGGGGTGGTTCATGACATATGTTGATGGAATTCATGATATCTTTGCCACCAAAAGAAAAGGGTGATTCTCACTCGCGCTAAGGGTGGTTCATAATATATGTTGCAATGGAAAGGTCCCCTTAAAAATTCTCTACTGCAGTCTTTGAAGCATCTATCATGCCAGTTCGTGAACCTCAGCAACACAGCTGTAAGAGAAGAGGTATTATATGCTCTCTCTCTCCCCACAACATGCACCATGGTAATTATTTTTGGTTCGATATGATTTGGTTTTTATCTATAAAAACAATCAAATCAAAATTATATATAAAAAATCAAAACTGAACCGAAACCGGTTTAAATCAACAAGTTTTAGTTTGATTTTTTATCTATAAAAATTGAAAAATAATTTCGGTTTTTTTGGGTTTTGCTTTTTACTGTGCCACTTGGGGGTATCAACGACTACAGGCATGCTTGGCCCTACTAACGAGTTTTGGTGACCGTTGAAGTTCCACAAACCTTTTTCACCTTTTAGTGCTTGTAGTAATAGCAGAAGGTCCACGCGGTTAAGCTTCGTCAAACAAGGATATCATCATCATTCAAAGTTTAAATTACAACTGTTGTCTGTGTGTACGGAGAGTTAAAAATTCCAGTTTGGTTCAATTACTTGTAGTAATTTCAGTTCTTTGCTTTGTTTTCAAATTCGTTTGCGGAGTGTTATTTTACTACTTTGAACTGGTTTGGTTCGGTTTACCGTTTTTGTTTTTAAAAATATGAAATTAACCGAACTGAAAGTTTTTAAAGAAATTCTACGTAGTTTTTTTTTGTTTGGTTTTTTTTCTCAACCATATCATACACTGACAGAAATAAAGGCTCCCTGAGAATAACAATATTGTAACAAGAGAAGAGAAGGCAAGGAGCATGATATACTCCATGCTTTCTTGATGTCTTATAAAATTACAGGGCTATTATTTCTAGCCCTGGTTTATGTTATTTCAGATCTTTTATGTAGGATACATTAAATCTACATATGATGGTAGTTTTTTCTTTTCCAGCCAGCAAATTAGATTTGACTTGTATTTGATTCAAGCTGATGGCTTAAAGTGGCTTGAGTATGCGATTGTGCTGGCACAAATTTCATCCTGTTTGACTAAATCTTTTTTCGTTTCGGTAGAGATGGACTTTCTCCTACTTAAAACATAAGCTGTATACGAGCCTGGTTTCAACCTTGTCTACAGCTTATGCACCATTGTTGGCCAAGCATCAATGATGGAATCGTTGGCCAGGCTGCAAGGAATCTCCAATCCCTGATCATGCAGGTTAATGTGAAATGTGCTTGATGTGTCAACGATGTAAATTTCTAATGTCTAATGTATCCAACCTTTCATAGCGACTTCCACATCTACCAAACTCATTTTACTTACGTTGAAGATTTTCATCCTTCAGAATATTCATGTGAGAGATTTGCTGTTTCCTCGAAAGCAACCTTCAAGTTATAACCACCTTTATTGAAATCCCATTGCCAATGGTAAGCCTACTCCCCAAAAGGTCAGCTTAATAGGCCTGTTCTTGATGTCCCTCCTCCTCAAATTTGCATGCATTAAAGCAATGGTGTATAGCTGAATATTTTCACTGACTACAGAGTCAGACATTGTAAGAAGCTTCAGAACAAGGACAATTTAAATCTTCCGTGAGATAAGTGGTGATATTTTCTTTGGAAATATATTCTCAGTGTGCCAGACATGAGACAAGTGGATTCCATGTTTCAATTATATTTTACCTGAAAATAGGTTTCATGTAGTTGGATTTTCCTTGCTACTGCTGATTTGTTAATCTTGACCAGGATCTTACAAAGGATAAATATGGATCTGTCCCACGAGTCAGGTTTGAGAAATCGAGTAGGGAGTGAGGGTCTGTGAGTTGCATGGGTGCGACTCTGATGGTTTGAGGTGGATAGCTGCTACTAGAAGGAGTTATTGTTGGTGGGTGCTGCTGTTGAAGGTTTTAAAGGACTGTTTTAAGGTCGGTTTCATGTTTGATTCGAGTTCTTTAACTGGAAAATAGAGGAACAAGTGTCGTCTGGGGCAAATGTTAGAGGTGGAGAACTTATCAAGCTTTAGATGATTCTAAAATATCTTCTAAGAATGAACTTCAATTTACCAATATATAAATAAATCATCATGCAATGTATAAGAGTCAAAATTCAAGAGTAATTAATTTTTTAATTCAATTCAGAACTTATTTATCTTAAAATTTTTATACTTTAGTGATTAGCAAACAATTCATAATATAAATTATAAATATAATACTCAAACATGTGTCATAATTTATCTATACTATACCTCACAGCATATAAACAATAAAATAATAATTTTAGAAAGGTAGAAAGAAAAGAATGCCCGCTTGGTATCTTAAATCATAGACTACAAATTACGGTTTCTCTCCAAAGGTGAGGAATTCAATTGGTATACACACTGTCCAAGTTAAATGAATCTTAGAACAAAAGTCAATGAAGAATTGGGTTGTAGTTTGGTATGGCATTCAAACAAAAGTAGCCACATTTATGCCACGTGTTAAACTAATGGCACAGCACGAATGGGAAAGGCATTTCAAAGGTTCGCAATAAGGTTATCAATACCGTTTTGGCGTGCCGTTTCAGGGTTATATTGTTCAAATATATATATATATATATATGAAAAAATTAAAATATTAATTTAACAATCATAATTAAAATTCAAGATAAATTAACTTTAAATTATACAATACAAACACAAAGTCAAACACAGATAATCTCAAAATTAGAAACATCTCTAAAATTCTAAAATATTATGAAAGTGAAATGTTCTAAAATAAAAGAAATATAAATCAAACATCTTCTACATCATTAATATAAAAATAAAGATCTTGATCTTGCGGTGGAATATAAGAAAAGCCATCAACTAGACATTCCAATGGTTGGTCATTTCCACCAAGCTCATTCTCGTCATCAAAACATATCTTTTCATCATCTAAATTTAAAGTAGACAAAGGTGCTTCGATACTCTCCCAACTTATATCCTCTCCATCAATAAGAATGTGTTTTTCACAAATCCATTCATTTAATAGATCAATGTTATCAAGGCTAATGGTTAGTTCTTCAGGAACTTATAATATTTGTTCTTCGGGAACTGTAAATCTCTTTCTATGAATAATAGTGAAAGAAAATTTGCCAAAAATAAATTACAATAATGAAAAGCAAATATATTAAAATTGATATAAACTGGTTAGAGCATCGTGTTGATAACGTGTTATAAGAAGAATAAATAATTAACATAGAAGAGCATAGACATCAAAACATAATCAAAAGAGACAAGAGAGAAATACCTTGTTTATTATGAGTTCTTCTATTATTCCAAAAGTGTGTAGAATACAAGACACAAGTGGTCTATTTATAGGAGAAGAAAATGAACTCAAAGGTTATGAAAATCCAAGAGACTAAACTCAAGAGTAATGGACATTCAATACATATAAATATAATTTAATATGTATTTATAACAAGAACAAACTAAACCCAATCTCCATTTGTTTCTCCTATTTTCTTTTTCTTTAGTAGCCAAAAATAAAAACAACCATAAATGCAGCCGAGATGGGTTGCACAACTATCACATACATAATCAGCACACCAGCTAAGGATACGACGGCGTATATGCAATCTAAGCATGCTTACGTGCCAGCTCCAGTAAAGAATGGGTGAGTTCTTGAGGGATAGAAAAAACTGGCATATGATCTGCAGGAATCTCCACCACTTCGTTTACCCCATTTTGCTCAATCATCCAGCGCTGAAACGAGGCACACATCATTGCATCCTCAGTACAAACAATATAAACCCGCGGCACTGATCCATATCTCTCATCACTGAACTTCTTTGCCTTGGACAGGCTATCCACAAACATCGATCCTGGTCTATTTAAAAGCATCTGCAGAGCTAGATCCTGCAAACAAGAAGAATATCATAACTGTTTCTTACAACGAAAACTAGTCCAAGATTCATAATTTTTAAGAGAGATTTGTGTACCTCAGCGGAGGAAAGATTAAAGGGCTTGCATTTCATAAACTCGCATCCCATGATAAGACATGTATGCGGTTCTTCAGGGGTTCCGTGGGCTAAGAACACGGTGTCTAGCCAGTCTTCTCCCTTGGGACCGATTTCAGCAAACTACAAGGAGCCCAAAATATCATTTTTATGTTAGAAATGATTGATAATGCCTTTTACATTGCAGGTGTTTGCATAAAAAATCATCCTGGATTGAGCAAAAGATTGAAGCTAATCAAGCATATCGAATACCAATTATCGCTTCTAGCCTTTTGGATCTTTCATTAGATCACATATACAAGAAGGCGATCTCCCTCACACTCTTCAATAACTAATGTGAGTGCTGTGATTCCATCTGATTTGATGCTGTTGGAATTGATATTATAAGTGAACTAAAAATTCTCTTATGAAAAAGAGAGGTAAAAAACCTTAAAATTATTCTATTTCCAAAATTAGATTTCGTCAAATCTAGGGTTATTCATGGCATTTACTCGAATACAGTAACCAAACAAAAACCCAGTTTCGTGCATGATCATCTTAATTAGAAAGGGGAAAAGGGTCTTGATAACAACAACAATAATAATAAAACAAAGAAAAACAGAGGTACCTTTTCTAACATATACGATGGCTGGTGCACGGTATCAGGCAAAATTGCAGTAAGAAAAATAGCAAGAGAAATCTTCTCTGGGAATTTCTCCATAGCAAAAGCCAGATTCAAGCCACCTAAGCTGTGCCCCACCAATACAACCTTTTCATTTTCAGGTAATTTGGCCATGAACTCCATCAAGGGCTCATTATACTGATCAAAAGTGCGAACTTCTTGAATTATTTTTGTGTTCACCCCTGATGCAGCCATATCAAGAGCTGTGACACGGTGGCCAGCTTCCTCTAGCCTTGGCTTGATCTTGTACCATATCCAAGCTCCTGCAACTGAACCATGGATCAGAACAAAATGTTTTTGACTCTGGACCTCTCCCATTCTTTTGATGTTTTGGTTTGATATTGATAATTTGATACTGATATTGATATTTCTCGGTGGCATATATAGAGAGAGAATACGATGCCGAAAATCTGGAAACGTCTAGCCCGAGTGGCCTACTTATCATCATGCACCTCTAGGTCATGATGTATTCGTTGACTAGTCTGGTTTTCTCTGGAGGAATAGCCATCTCCTTGGTTAAGAAAGATAAATTATGGATAGAATCGCTCTATTTTATATAATATATAATTACAAAGCAAATAGGTAAAATAAAAAAGCCTTAAACTCTTAAAAAAAGCAAAAAATAAAATATAATAAATAATAAAAATAGATTAATATTATTAGTTAAAAAAATAACTTTAGTTTTCATTAAATATTATTGCAACTACTATTGCCAAAACAATTAAGATTATAAAATTACTTCAAGAATAATAAAAACCAAAACTTTAAAAAAAGATGAAGAAAGCAAAAACATCTAAAATTATTACTATTATTGTGTAAATAATGGAAAAAACAAAAAATCATATCAAAGAATAAAAAACCCTCAAACTCTAAAAAAATAGCAAAAAATAAAATATAATACATGAGAAAAATAAATTAATATTATTAGTTAAAAAAATAACTTTAGTTTTTATCAGAAAAGTTTTTTAAAAAAACTAATAGAAAGGACAAAGAAAAAAATAAAAAATATTAATTTTTCAATGATAAAAAAAAAACAATCTAAGTTCAAGAATAAATTTTTCAAAAAAAATATTGGGTAAATAAAGAGGAGGAAATAATAAAAACTAAAAATAGAGGCATTTGAAGATTTTTTCGAAATAATAAAGGATCTAAATGTAAAATTTAAAGTATAAGGGTTGAAATCAAAACAAAATATATAATCAATTTTAATCAAAGGATAAATTTGAACAAATTAAAACATGTGGACCGAAATTTTTAATAATGTCAAACCAAACCGAAAAATTAAAAGATCAAGGACTGAAATGTAAACCAATCATATAACCAATTTTAATCAAAGGATAAAAGTGAACAAATTAAAACACGTGGACTGAAATTATTAAGAGATTTCAAACCAAACCGAAAAATTAAAAGACCAAGGACTTAAATGTAAACAAAGAATATAATTAATTTGACTTTAAGGACACAATTGAAACAAATTAAAACTTATATCAAAGCAATAAGGACCAGAACACACAATTTAAAGAGAAGGGACTACTGTGAAATAATCATAAACAAAGGGGATTTACGTGTAATTTACTATGCAGGAGAGAGACATGCACATAATCTATTTCAACCGGCCACCGCCACCTACCGAGCAACCGTCCGATGACACGCGCAGCACCGCTCGACAGAAAACATGGAGGCGCACCCGGAGATAGGCCGGACGGACATTTTTGATGACCGATAACCACCGCACGCTCCGTCGAACAGGAGCGTGCGATGAAAAAGCTCCGGCGCGTCAGGGCACGTGCCGTACAAAAATCTGGATTAAATGTTTAAAAACAAAGGCGAATTACGTAAACACCACTGTCTCTATTTCTTCGATTTTATCTTTACCGGGGCTATATACATAGTTACACATTTTCAAAAAAATTGAACACCCGAAAATAGCCCTCCAGGCAAGCCCTCTATTTTTGTCTTATTAGGGGTTAAAACCGGTTTTCCATTGTGCATATACATTGGGTAATTACCGGGACACCTCGGCGGTTTTTGTTGTATTTTGTCTTATTCATGGACATTTCGGTTATTACACTGTGCAAGAAAATTGAAAAATCGAATATAGCCCTGGCTCCAGCGTTTAAAGGAACGCGCACTGAACGGCAAAATAGTCATTTCACTGTTGGAATCCACAGTTAATTGTGAGTGTGGCTACAGTGAAAACGCCACACGGTTTAGCGTTTTTTTTAATATAGTAATATTTATCTAGTTATTATTATTATTATTTTTATTATATAATATTATTATTATACGATACACTAAAATATAAATTATTCATTAGTAATATTCATCTAGTAATTATTCATATAGTGGTGTAGTAATTGCAAAAGTGATTTTTTATTTTATTATTTTTTATCAATCAATTATATTATTATAAAATACACATAAATATACAAGGTTTTTATCGTAATAAACCATAATAAAAATCCTAGTTCAACCGTATTTGTACAAATATTATGTTTTTTCTTTAATATTATACAATACATTAAAATATATAGGGTTTTCACTATAGCATTTAGCCATAAAACCTCTCTTTGACCTTATTTCCACAATTGTTTTTTTTTATTTGCTATTATATTTATTTTTTATTGGGTTATCATATTCTGACAACATGAATATCATATTGAGTGAATTAAACCTGCTGATTCAGGTTTTGTTTTATTTTTTTATTTAACTTTTTTCTTTTAAATTTTGTATTTTAATATAGAGTTAAATAATAATTAAATTATATAATTTGTTTGGTTTGGTTTTCATTAAGTTATTTTGGCTTCATGACCTGTAGGCTCGGGTTAATCTTGTGTATACTGTTTTTTTTTTTGTCTTGTATTATATTTATATCGTAAAAGCCAAGAATGCTTAAGGCCCAGGAAAACAAACTCTAGCACAATCAGCAAACAGCAGCTGCTTCATCTCATATCATATGGAGGCTCGTTCCATTCCTGATAAGATAAATCTTTTTAATAATTTACCGTTAATTAATAATACCTTGAAATAAGAGGATGCCGTATAAAAAAATGAAGATGAAAAATATCTTGATTTATTGGGTTAAAGAAGAACTACAAATAATGCAACACAGTAGAATAGTAAGTTCCTGGGAAGATCTCAAATCCAAAAACAACTCTTCTTTCTGACAAGGACTTGTTGAATGTATCATCCATAATTCAAAACCGAACTATTTGTTGTTTGACTTTTGGTTTTTCATTTTCTTAAAACACACGCGGGCACATGGTATTTGATTAAAATAAGAAATAATGTCTCTATCATAGTGTGTGTGTGTATACTGATTTTAACATCTTTTTCTTGTCGGAAAACTCCTTTCAGAATGGTCTAAACTTTGAATACTCTGACGGTAATAATAAAAATAGAAATTAAAAAAAATATTAAGACAATTATAAATTCGATTGAAAGATAATTAGACGAATGCACGCTGTTACAAACTCGCCATGTTTGGTTTGCTCTCTTTTTGAGTCAAATCTTGAACATGAAGATAAATTTGATCTGATTACTAATCTGTTCTTGTATTGTCCAATCAGGTGACTTTTCAGAGTTTGATTTTTACTTATTATCCCTTTTTCCTTTCAGATAATTCCACTGTAATTGGGTTTGTTTTTGTATTTTGTTTAGTCATCTTGACAAATTAAAATATTTTTTTTTAAAAAAACTTATTTTACCATTAGAAATAAGATATTTTTATATTTTAAAAAATAATTATATATATATATATATTTATCTTTAATTTATATTGAGTATAAAAATAAAAAATATGATAATAACCTTAGTTATAAAACCAAGATTGGCTTCATAGACTGACTCGAAGCGTTAATTGGTCCAAATTCAGTAAAAAATAGAGAAACAATTCACATGACTTGACCTGGTAAAAAACTCAATTCAACTTACGATAAAACTTGGATCAATAACTCAATGAATTTTTTGACAATTTTTTTTGGTTAAAACAAGTTTGTTTTGATTATATTTTCTACCTTGTTAAAAAATGTAACATGTTTGGATAAAATATATATTGAATGTCTTCCCCCCCTCTAAATATGACTACAATGACTAGGTGCATAAAACTTAAAAAATTAACAAAAAATAAATTAGTCTAACTTTTTTTACATAGCAAAATGACTTTGTTACCCTTTAAATTTAGAAAAAAAATATAAATCTATGGGCTTTAAAGTATTTTCAAATTTCAAGCATATTAAAATCTCTTAATTATTCTTAATGACAAAACCTCAAAATTATCTTCCAAGGACTTTTTTGTCCTTTCATCTTGGTTTTTTTGGTTAATATCAAGTTGACCGAGGAAAATTTTTCTATTTTGAAAAAATATTAATATTTTCAAAAAATTCTTGGCATGTGTAATACAATAACCTTAAAAAAATGCCATAAAATATTCAATTCAATTGTAGTTTAGTTTCAAGTCCTCTAATTGTTTAAGCTAAAAATTTGACCAACAAATTTGACCAACTTTTAATGAGACTTGCAATCTTGCCATATTTCATCCCAATTTATTATTTGAATATGTCACAACCCGATATTTTTTTTTATATAAATATATATATATACTTAACACGCATGGTGCCAGAAACAAGAGAGCCTGATTACCTCACCTCATCGAAATACCATCCATACGATCAACATTTCATTAAAAGTGGATTTTACATAAACATGTAGTATTATGGTTGCATAATTAGAAAATTCATATTAAAAATATGCCTACATAGACATGAGTTTGCATTCCTATCGTAACTAACAGCCATTACAAATTTATACAGAAGGGTTTAATAAAAGTTATGCGTTCAGTACATTGTTTCATACGAAGTATATTGCGATTTAGTATGCATCTACGTGATTCCTTGCAAAAGTAGGTTCCTGTGTGTCGGGTTCCTAGACATCTGGTGGATATGACATCCCTGCAGTAGTATTAAATATTTAAGAGAATGTAATTACTTAATCATAATAATAATGATGAAAATTAAACGGTCTGACAGTTAAATGAGGCATCAACATTTATAATCACTTCATATATTTGATACATATAGCTTGTAATGCAATATATATACACCAACTATTTTAATTAACCATAATCTCAAACCCAACTATCCCCATAAGGCATCATTTGCTAAGGTTAACCGTTCATTCACTCCGGTCATCCTTTCCGGATACTAGTAGCCGAAGCTAATCATCGTTCATCCCGGCCATCCCTTCGGATGCCATTAGCCGAAGCTAATCAATCGTTCGTCCCGGCCATCCCTTCGGATGCCATTAGTTCGGCTAATCAATCGTTCGTCCCGACCATCCATTAGGATGCCATTAGCCAAAGCTAATCAATCATTTGTTCCGGCCATCCCTTCAGATGCCATTAGCCGAAGCTAATCAATCGTTCGTCCCGGCCATCCATTCGGATGCCATTAGCCAAAGCTAATCAATCATTTGTTCCGGCCATCATTTCGGATGCCGTTAGCCGAAACCAATTAATCGTTTATCCCGGCCATCCTTTCGGATGCCATTAGCCGAAGCTAATCAATCATTTGTTCCGACCATCCTTTCGGATGCCGTTATTCGAAACCAATTAATCGTTTATCCCGGCTATCCTTTCGGATGCCATTAGCCGAAGCTAATCAATCATTTGTTCCGGCCATCCTTTCGGATGCCGTTAGCCGAAACCAATTAATCGTTTATCCCGGCCATCCTTTCGGAGCCGAAGCTAATCAATCATTTTTTTTTTCCGGCCATCCTTTCGGATGCCGTTAGCCGAAACCAATTAATCGTTTATCCCAGCCATCCTTTCGGATGCCATTAGCCGAAGCTAATCAATCGATTATTCACATTTAAGCATTCAACAATCTAATATAAACTCTATCGCATTCGAATAATATTCAACTTAAAATACTTCTTACGTGTCGTATAAAAAGAGAGGAGTAATTCACCTACCTGCTCTACTTCTGGGTTGTTCTTGTCTGGACGATGGTTCAATCCCGACTGCACCGCCTGCGACATCATTGTCCACAAAAATCAGTATATTTCTGTTTTCAATTTCACATTCATCACCATACTTATTTCAACAAAATCACACATTGAAACCATAAATTTCAACACCTAATCCATCAACAAAATCCCAACAAAATCACACATTGAAATCATAAATTTCAACACATAATCCCTCAACAAAATTCCAACCGATTGAACCCATAAATTTCAGCACATAATCATTCAATAAAATCCCAACAAACCACACATTGTAACCATAAATTTCAGCATATAATCCATCTACAAAATCCCAACAAAATCACACATTGAAATCATAAATTTCAACACATAATCCCTCAACAAAATTCCAACCGATTGAACCCATAAATTTCAGCACATAATCATTCAATAAAATCCCAACAAACCACACATTGTAACCATAAATTTCAGCATATAATCCATCAACAAAATCCCAACAAAATCACACATTGAAATCATAAATTTCAACACATAATCCCTCAACAAAATTCCAACCGAAAACACACATTGAACCCATAAATTTCAGCACATAATCATTCAATAAAATCCCAACAAACCTGTTTTGAAACGAAACATTGTAAAAGCAATAAATCACAATTAGCTCAACAATTATCAAATACCAACGGTTAATATGTAAAAAAACCCATTATATAAAACATATTCAAATTTCAGGGTATTTCAACGGTTGGATCTACCAAGATCGGAGTTAAACCGGAGACTGACCTTATACTGGAGAGCTACTGTTAAGCATCAATATATCCTTTTTGAAGTGTACCATTCTCATCTCCACCGTTCAGCACATGAATAACACTCATACGCACCACATACCCAAATTTCAGATTGATCCAACGGTGAAATAAAGGCAAACTAGCTGGCAGCTCTGACTGGCCGAAGAAACAGATTTAGCTATATTGTTCAAAATATTACACGTCTCCACCAGAGCAATACCAGGATGATCCCTCCGGTTAACATTTAGTAACAAGTAAGGCGCACAACATACCAAAAGTTCAGAGAAATCCAACGGTGGACGGAGGAGGAACTATCTAGCGACTCTGACGAGTTTGAGGGGGTTTTCCAGAAATCTTCAGATGACTGGATTTCTCAAACGGCTTCAGATATAACAATCCCTCCGGTCAGAGGTTAGAAAATGGTTAGGTTCATAACATAATCAAATACCAGCCCGATCCAACGGTGGCCGGAGGAGATATTGTTCTCGGAGTACCACCCCTTCTTATCTTTTTCTCTCCAACCTCTCTCTATCTTATCTCCCCCCCCTTAAGTGCACAAATGAGCCCCCTATTTCCTTTTAAATGTATCTTTTTACCCCACCTCTTCTCTTCTTATAATTTAAATCATAATCTTTTTATTTATTTCAATTTCACCCCTCTCAACTTATTTTACTCATCCTTTAATTCATTCCTTGGGTTTTTTGCAAGTTCATCTTGTTGCAGATTACTTACGGAATATTGACCTTGGTCATATTTCTTTATGATTTTATGTTGCGTCACGAAATCGGCAGCGAAAATCTAAATCAGCCTTTAATATATATATATATATATATTCTCTTGGGTGTTTACAGAATATATTATATCTTGATACCATCATTAATATAACTTTAACAAACACATTCTATAGATTTTATTGATAATTAACAAGAATTCCTTGTTCTTTCTAATTATATTTTATTATACCAATCCTGCTACAGGAGGAAGATTGATATGACATGCACACGGTTTACACAAATTTTTAAAGAATGGGAATATCTTTGTATGAAAGGAATGAATTAATTAATGTTTACCTAATGTTTCACTGTCATTTTATACCCATGAAGCACACCCATTTGCACTATGAAAAGGACATTTATAGAAAAAACACTACTTGACCTCTTATGGAGGCAATTATTTGAGTTAATCAACCCTCCTAGTTGATGGTTACTTTGTTTACTGAGAAAGTATGGTTTTAAATGAATCATACTCTAGCAACCAATGCCTTAACATTGTTCTATAAACCTAACTATGGTAAAAAGATCCCATTAGCATTTAGTGCTTGGTACCAACAACATAACAGGTGGGTATACAAAGATGGGTCGGGCAACCCTATTCGGGTGCAAGATTTGTCCATATAAGACACACCTTGAGCTCAATTGGTGTTTGCATGTGAGTTAGGTAGACCACTTTAAAGATCGTGTCAATTGTGTTCGATAGGTTAATTAGAATTGCTAGAGATCTTGCTAGTTGAGTTGACGAGGTTTCATGAAAATTGTGCATCTTTCCTACTACTTGTTCCTAAAGGGAGAAGCAAATTCCTAGCATTTAGTACCTAGAATTGAGCCTAGGATTTGCCCCATCTATCATCTGGATGCCCTGGACAAATCTACCATGAATTTCAGTACATTCAATCAAACTTTATTATTATTTTTTATTTTACAGATACGCATCCAAGGCATAGAAACACATCTATCAAGCTATCTATTTCAGTCTCTCTTTGTTAAACAGGCGCTTCCAATCTAGAGAGCTACTATTACCAATACCATTCAGCAAAATATACTAAAATGACCTCACAGTCCATTGGCTACTGAACAACAACAACAACAACAACAATACCGAGAGCTCACTCCTGACCTGTGGGGATCATCTGGAATCATTAACTCTTAGTTGGGAAAACACTGCAAATGCTGTTGAAATCTGAGTAATCATCAACTGGGAACATATTATAGCTCAGGTTCTGCATAGGTGGGAGTGCCAAATCTGTTGAAGCTGCTGTTGTGGTGCTGTCCTCGTGTGCCTCTCTATGCGCAGGAGTCTGCTGAAGCTGCAATGCGTATTCTAAATCCCAGCACACATCAAGCATGTTAGGTCTGTCAGCTCCTTGTGGCTTCAAACACTTCTCAGTTATTTCACCAAACTTTCTCAGCGAGTTTTGGTTGATGTGACCCACCAGTAGAGGATCAATAATCTTTTCAAGCTGCCCCTCTTTTTGCCAAAACATTCCCCATTCAGCTAAGTTTATTTCCTCCCTCTGCTTTGAGTTTACAATAGGGGGTCGAGCACAAAGCACTTCAAGAAGGACCACACCAAATGAGTACACATCTGACTTATTGGTTAACTGCAGAGTTCTGAAATATTCAGGGTCAAGATAACCAAAACTACCTTTCAAACTCATGCTTATGTGGTCCGGATCAGGCATTCCTGATTGAGAAAGACCGAAATCTGCTACTTTGGCCACATAATGTTCATCAAGTAAGATGTTTGTGGACTTAACATCACGGTGAAAGATTCCTCCATCTGGACCAGTGTGAAGGTAATGGAGGCCCTTCGCCGAGCCAATGCAAATTTCAAGCCTTTGTTTCCAAGTTAATTCAGTTTCAGCGGATGGATTCTTTAAGCACTCCTTCCTATCATACAAGTGGTCTCTCAAAGTCCCATTTTCCATGAACTCGTAAACCAATATCATCTCCAATCCTTCATCGCAATAGCCGACCAAGGAAACAAGATGCCGATGTTGGATCCTGGAAAGGATCATGATCTCAGTTTGGAACTCTGGAAGACCCTGACCATGACTTGAATCGCTTCGTTTCACAGCCACCTTCATACCACTCTCAAGAGTTCCTTTATAAACTTTGCCAAACCCTCCCTCACCAATTAACAACTTGGGATTGAAATTTTCAGTCGCAGCCAATATTTCAACTAAAGACATCTTCAGTTTGAGGTTTAAACTGGTAACAATGGAGGCATTTTCAGTTCTTTTAGTTGTCGAACTGGGAGACCTCCCTCTTCCACAAAGAAACTCATTTTTCAGAATTAAAGGTTTTATGGGCTTTAGTCGCCTTAATCTCAAACATATTGAGAGTAATAAAATCAAAACCAAGATTAGAGCCGCACCTCCAGCTAAACCAATCTTGAGAGCTATATGTTTTCTTGTCTCATGTTCAACAGGCACTTCAAATGTCGAGTTCCCCACAAACTCCATGATCTCCAGTCCATTCAGAAAAGCAACTTTCTTAACAGAATTTTCTTTTGGGGCTATACTAAAACTCATATATCCGGAATCATCCGAAGAAACCACATAATCGTAGAATAATGGAGTTCCCGTTTCTCTATACCCATCAGAATTAGGATCGATCACTTCACTGAAATTGGGAGATATATCGAGATCAAATTTCACAGTATCTAGTGGCTGACTGAAAAAGTCACAAACATGCAGACGAACAAAATGCCTAGCTTCCTTACTCACGTTGAAACGCCAAGTTATATTTGGAATATTCGATGGCCCATTGTTATCTATACTCACTTTTTTGCAAGTTTTGTACACAGCATCAGGGGCAATATCTGTGACAACTAACCTTTGACGGGACTCTTGAGGTTCACCATTACAAGGAGCTTGCTCCGAACTCCCAAAAGTTAGATAATCATCGTCCGGTACCCAATTCCTCCAGAGGGTATCGTTAACTTGTGGACCTCCAACATTGATCCTATAAAGTGTCCTAAGAGCTCCATCTGTGGTCCGTAGAGTAGGAATTGCAGTGTCATTAACGATGAAGAAATTTTGTGGGAGAAGAAAGGCTTCTATGGCATTGACGAAAGCAAAATGTGTTTCGTCAGCTGGTATGAAGTAGATGTTGAAATTTCCTTTAGCAATCGTGAGAAAGAACTCCTTGATCACTGGGAACTCAGTAGAACTGCTACGGACACTAAAATTTGATAAAAGTGGAAAATTTGAAGCAGACACATTGAACAAAGCATCATCAAGATGAGTCTTTTTGAAGCTAAATGGAAAGAAATGAAGGCGGATAAGGTAGGAACCAGTTTGAGTGATATTAAGCATATAACGGAATATTTTTGTATAGATCCTAGCTGTGTTATAAAGGGGTGATATGCCTGGTAAGGGGTTTTTATTTCGGACATAGTTGCTTTTTCCTACACAGAAGGAAGGGTTAGAATTCTTATCACCAACGAAATTCCGAGGACCGACAAGATCGACATTGGAGTCTGATCCACAGTTGATGAAGTACTTAACCTGAGGATTGTAAGATTCTGAGGATGAAAGAAGAGGAAGAAATTGAAGAAGAAAGAGTAGATGAAGAATGGACTCCATAGAAATTGGGTGTGGATATTTGATGCTTGTTCTTTGAATGGAGGAAAGGTTGTCAGGAGCGGAAGATGGGAGCTTTGTAAGGCGGGTAAATTTGGAAAGCGGGTGCTCCAGGAAAGGTTGTCAGGGGGTCTTTGTAAAGCGGTTGCTATGGCTTTTTTAAAAAATAAATTTAAACCTCACAATGGTTTATGTTTAATTATCAAGTCGAACTCATGGGAGAATTGATATTTGTTTACATAATAAAAATCAAACGATAAAGGGCAGGCAAGTGCAGAGCATCCTGCGGGAGATATCTGTGTTGTTTAGTGGCGCCATTTAGTCATTAGAAGCATCCCGAAAGAATTGACCAAGTCAGGGGAAGACTTGGTTGACTTGTATCTGTTACTCTCTGTGCAGCTAGCATTGACCAAGTCATTCATGTTTTTACTCTACAAATGAATCAAGGAGAAGAGAAGTCACTTTCTTTGAATTTTCCCTAATTTAACTGCATGCAAGGATGTCATTTTCGCTTCCATTCCACTTGCGAGGAACGATCTCCATCGACAAGAAACTGTCACAAACTCTGCAGTGGAAAAATGAAGAGATGTGGATCGCTTAATTTGTCCCTCTCGTTATACAATCTTACTAGTTTGATCCGCACTTCGTTGCGGGCAAAGCAAATAATTTTTACAAATATTCAGATTAAAATATAATATTTCTACATGTAAAGTTTAATATAATGAAACAGATCAAAATACCCTGTCATAACAATAGTAACATCGAAGTGCTAACTTCTAAAATTATCATAACTATTACTGTCAAAACAATAATAATTATTAAACTACCTCGAGAAAAAAAAAGCAAGTATGAACAAAAATTAAAATTATTATTATTATTATTATTCTTAATATTAAAATTATTATTGTGTTAATAACAAAAAAAAACAAAATTAAATCAAAGACTAAAAGAAGTCTAAAAACATTAACAAAAGAGCAAATAAAAAAATAAAATAAATGATAAAACAAAAATAAAAATTATTACCTGAAAAAAAATCATTTCACTTGAAAAGAATAAAAATTATCAAATTATACTGAGAAAAAAAAACATTATTATTATTATTATTATTATTATTATTATTATTATTATTATTATTATTATGAAAGAATAAATAAATAAATGAAAGACTAAAAAAATCATAAAAACTTCAACAATAGGTCAAAAAAATAATAAAAAATTATTATTGTTATTACCGTCAAAACAATAAAAAATTATCAAATTATCATGAAAAAAAACCTAAAAAACATCAACAAAGGAGTAAGCTAGAAAATTATTATTATTATTATTATTATTGTGTTAATAATGAAAGGAAAAAAAATGAAAGACTAAGAAAATCCTAAAAACTTCAACAAAATATCAAACAAAAAAATAACATGAAAATAAAAATTATCATTGTTATAACTGTTAAAAGAAAAAAAATTATCAAATTATCTCGAGAGGAAAAAAACCTAAAAAACATTAACAAAAGAGTAAGTAAGAAAAAAATATTAAATTATTATTATTATTATTATTATTATTATTATTATTATTATTATTATTATTATTATTATTATTATTATTATTATTATTATTATTATTATGTTAATAATGAAAAAAATAAAATAAATAAAAGACTAAAAAAACCATAAAATTTTAACAAAAGATCAAAATAAAATAAAAATTATCAGGTAAAAAAAGTCATATGATGTAAAAATAAAAATCAAAAAACAAATAAAAAGCTGAAAGAAAGAACAAATGGAGAGAAAAAAAAAACACAAATATCAATTTCCAAATGATCATAGATATAAAACAAAATTGAAGAAATTGAAACTACTGTACCGAATAAATTCATCTTTTTCAATCCAATCCGGAAATTAAAAGAAAGAGGACCGAATTGAAAAATGGACACTCAATTAAATCCAATCGGAGGACCCAATCGAACTAAATCAAAACTTATATACCAGAAATGAGAACTAGAAACGAAATTGAAAGTGACGGGACTGAAGTGAAAAATGTGAAAATAAAGGGGACTCTCCTGCACTTTTACGTGCAGGAGAGAGAGAAACGTGGCCAGCATCTTGAACCGGCCTCCTCTTCCATGGACATTTTTAGGAGCAATGCGCCGCCGCGGGAGGAAGAACACGCGGAGGCGCATCGAGGCAGACTCTGGAATCTCGTATCCGGCCACCGTAATAAGCCGCACGCGCCACCTAAAGAGAGCGTGGGGCGGAACACCGGCGGACGCGTGCTCAACATGCACTGACAGCCGCAGAAAGAAATAATAAAAAATTAGGTAAATTACGGTCCCACCCCTGTTCCCAAAGGCACCGTTTTTGTCTTATTAGGGGCTAAAACCGTATTTAGCCAATTTCGAAAAATAATATAATAAGCAGCAGACCGGCGGGCTGGACCGGACCGGTCCGGACCGATGTGCGCAATGACAACAGAGCCCCTCGTTCTGCGGCGTTTTTTGTTGTTTTCGGGGGGCTGTTTCGTTAATTCACTATTCAAAACCGGGCAAAAAAAAGAGGCACACGTACGCGTGCGAAGCACAAATCAAAAATGTCCACTCCACAATGCAACTGAGTGTGAAGCTACAGTGAAATACTGAGCTCTTTTAGATTATTGTATAATTGTCTCAATACATAATTGGGAAAAAATACGCTAATTAACAAATCCAATAAATTCATTATTGATGCAGTGCTCTGGTAATTATAGACTCGAAAGGTCATATATAGACAGAATTGATGTCAATCTAAGCGTGCTGTTGTGACAACTCAAGTATGCACTGGCCGAGTTCTTTAGGCTTAGAAAAAACTGCCATATGATCTGCAGGAATCTCCATCACTTCCTTAACCTCATTTTGTTCAATCATGAAGCGTTGTAACGACGGAGAAAGCAATATATCCTCAGTACAGACAATATAAACTCGGGGAACTGATCCATATCTGTCATCAGTGAGCTTGTTTGCTTCAGACAGACTTTCAACAAACATTGATCCTGGTCTGTTTAAAGCGCTAGAAGAGTGAGATCCTGCAATATTTGAACAAGAAAAGTATCTTACGAACAAGTTCTATATCGTTAATTTCTACCACATATATGGAATAGCTGAGCGGTTCAAGTTTTAAAATTTGTGTACTGTACCTCAATTGGGGTGAGTTGAAACGGCGTGGATGAAACCACTGCAGTGTCTTGCTCTTCTTCTGCACCGGAGGTGCTTTTCTCAAGAAACTAACAAATTGGCCAAAAAACCGGTTTCGTAGATGTCAGAGATGAGAAAACAGAATTGTTCATGCAAGACCTTCGAATTAAATGATTGTTATTGGAATATTAATTAAACACACCGTAGCGAGCAAGTAATTAACTATATATGCACCTTCTCTAACATATACGACGGCTGGTGCTGAGTATCAGGCAGGATTGCAGTGACAAAAATAGCAAGAGAAATCTTCTCTGGGAACTTCTCCATTGCGAAAGCCAGGTTTAAGCCACCCAAACTATGGCCCACCAATATAACCTTTTCATTTTCAGGCAAGTTGGCCAGGAACTCAATCAAGGGCTCGTTATACTGGTCAATGGTTCGAACCTCTTCGAGTGTTTTTGTGTCCACCCCTGATGCACTCATGTCAAGAGCTGTGACGTTGTGGCCAGCAGCATCTAGCATTGGCACCTTGTACCATACCCAAGCTCCTGCGGACGAACCGTGTATTAAAACAAAATGTGTTTCTTGGTTGTTGATTTCTCCCATTTTTTGCCCCGGCTAATTGGTAGGACGTAATGGATTTTTTGTCCGTGCTAGCTAGTTACCAACGTAATAATATCGCCAAGATATAAAATTAGTTGAGATATGGGTAAACTGATAAAATAAAATATTGGAAAGACTTGGTAGTTGTTATGTGCCACGTGATGGCTGTCCTTCCTTGGATATCAGCCGTCCACGTAGTGAGATCCAGCCGTCCACGTGGTGTTCAATACAGCTGAAGGTCTAGTCATTGCAGAGAAGAGACTTGTCGGCAGAGCTAAAGTAATTGTGTTGGGTGCAGTGTCATGGGTAGTTTAGTTGGGTGGTAACTAGTCCAGTTACAAGTCTAGTAATAAATTAAATGGGATTCGGGTTGAGTTTAACTGGGTTTCGGGTTAATTAATTTGGGTTATTATTTTAGTCATGGTTACGTGTCCTGTGACCAGTTAAGAATAAGTCAATAAGATCATGGCTAGAAATCAGCTAAGTATTAGAGTTGGGATACTGGGGTCCTAGGAACCCGGTAGTTTGTTATTCTTTTTCTTTAGTATTTAATATCCAGAGTCTTTGATAAATGTACTAAACAATTTCTAAATTTCTAAATTAAATTATTGGAGGTTTTGGATTCCTAGAAAATCCATATTTTATTTCTTCAATTTGCTAGTAACGTGACAGTAGTGCCTAGTAATATTAATGCATGGAAGCATATATACAGAGGACCGCGTGTTGAAAAGTTGACACTTTAGTTGCCTGTTTTGATCAAGAAGCTCTTATCCCTTGTATGGTTTGACTAGTCATTCACTCTTGTTTTCTTAAATGATGTCAAATTGCAATGGCGAAGAAAATACATTAAATCGGGGCGCCATTTCTGTTTGAATAATTGAAAATTACACAAAGACAAATAATTAAGGTAACTCTCTTTTGTTCGATTCTCATTAAGAAAATAAAAAAAACTAATTCCTATATCTTTTATGGAAAGTGGAATTGTCAAATAAAGGTGACCAGCAAGTAGCCGGAAAGGAAGTTACAACGAGCAAATGAGCCTGGTCGTACAGAACTTTCGCCATACTCGGTTGAATCCAATCTTAACAGGTTCCGAATATTAGAGATTTATTTTAAAATATGATTAATGAATATATATTTGAAATCAAATTAACAATACAGTCCATTCCAATTTTCAAAACACATGAAATTGACGAGCGTATTAGGTTTTAGATATAAACATTAAATTCATAGTTTTATTCTCTTTAAAATATTAATGATAAGATCTTCTTTCTTAGGGGATTTAAAAAACCTTAAATAAACTACAAACCTTACCTCAACTAAAAGATTTATTAAAAGCCCTCAGAATCCTAAACAAATAATGAATTTTGAATTAAACAAGGAAAAGAACAAAAATTGCCAAATCAGGGTCACCTAGCAAGATTTTTGATATCTCAAGATCTGATGGTTGAGAGAAAACACCAAGGGCTCCGGAAACCCGGTGCTAATTCAAAAAAAAAAAAACCTGTAAAAACTCATGTAAATTTTGAACCTAATTCAACAGTAAGAAAAAAAGATATGGTATTTTTAAGCTTTTATTTTGGTCTAGAGTGACCATTACTCTTCTTGGGTCTAGACCTATCATTTTGATCTACAAATGCATCTGCTAGGCCATTCATGTAATTTATCCAAGGCAATTCATCATCCGGTTACAATAGATCCACTTCTAACTATTCAAAATCACTTATTATCTCAAGCCCGCCTATATAACACTTACCTTTAAGTTTAAACTTTGTTAAAATTTAATATCAATTATAAGCACTTTAACATGAAAAAATACCATGATTTAAGCAAATTATAAGTAAATAAGATATTGATCTCAAATAACTCTTAGTTGCCAAGTTTTAGAGAAACCCAAAACCCTATAAAAACTTATATCCCACGTAGTAAAGAAACAAATCTTTCTCATTATTTATATAATGAGAATGTGAAAAATCAAAATTAGACACAAATAACACTCAAAATTTTGAAAAGGAAAGGTAATAAGTCGTCTACTCAAGCCGAGCTTGAGCCTGAGTTTGGGTTTACTATAAAACAATTATTTGATCTACAAAAGATTACTTTTTTGTCGATTTAAATTTGGATTTGGGTTTGGTTTTTGGAGAATTATTTTTACAACCTATACTGTAAGAATCTGGTCATTTTTTTCCATAATAGTTTATTCAAAACCTTAATAGCTTTTTAAACTAAAAAAACATTTGATTGAAAGCCGAAATATTCAGGTTTAGTTATGGTTTTATAAAGGGAAAACAAACTAATAGGGAGTTTGTTTTTTGTAATTACCATAATTAATTATATGCAAGATTTTGTTCCAAAAATAATCTATAAAAGGAGTTGAAAAGGAGTGTTTTGGGTTTGGTTTTCAAATTTTGTAGATATTTGTATTTTTTTTCACCTAAAATTCGAGTTTAGCTCCATAGATTTTAAGCTATTATTTTCCTCTTTGTATACCTTCTAATCTAGAGCATAAGTTTAGTCCTTATACAAAGATTTATGAGTTTTATTTTCTTTGTTTGTCGAACATTATATCATGAAGGCATATTAAAGTTATTCCTTTTGCATAAAATAAGAAATTCATAAAATAAGAAATACCAAATTCTCAAGGACAAATAATTAATCCTTAACAAAAAATTCTCAAATTAGCCTGTCACTCGAAAGAGTCCATCCCTTCAAGGAATTGACCGCAAAGAGAGGATTGGAGCTTCCCTTTGTGTGAAGCAACATATGAAAACCACATTTTCCATCACAGGCCGGCTTAGTCAGCTTTCATTATCTCTTCATTCATATTTTGATTGTAACCGTTACTTTCGTATATTTTCAAAATCTTAATTTTCCTTGACTAAATCATAATCCTATACAACATTATCTCTTCTTCTTTTTTTAATATATATATATATATATATATATATATATATATATATATATATATATATATATATATATATATACATGTGACAACTAAATTGGTCCAATTTAAATAGAAAACTCATACATTACTTGAAGCATTTACGGGTTTAGATTATATTGTAAACTAAAAGAGAGTGAAAAATTTAGATTTATACTGATAATTACTCTTCTAGTATTAATATTTGAAGTAAGTATTCTTTATTCTCTTGGTTTTTTTATGTTTATTTATCCGTGATATTCTGTACTAAGTATATCAACAAGTATCCTTTATTCGTTTTCTTCAAGTGTATTTTCAACATATACTTAGAATATATGCTACGAGTTAGCTTCATTATCTTATACATAATATATATGTATGATTATTATGCATGCTAAGATTGTATTTCAATCTTTATTGCAAGCTTATATATTCGTGTAGTAAGTGTCGCGATTTCGTTTTTTTTTCGCGCTTCACGCCCGGCCATCCCCGAAGAGGAGAGACAATGGCGCACGGTGAAAATGAGTGTATTTTATAGTCGTAAAAATTACAACTATAATTATTAGGAGTCACCACCTAGTATTAAGGTCACTAGGAACCTATTGGTCTGCGAGAGTATTGGGTAAGATGACTTGTTGTGCAAGAGGAAGATGCATCACCTCCAGTGCATCCTACCTAAGGTAAGCTGCATTGTTGTTTGATTGTTTTTCCTAAGTCATTTTTTAATTGTTGGTCTTTTGTAAAATTCAAAGTAGACTTCTCTTCGTGAGAAAGTCTCTATGTTGTTGGAAGTTGAAAACCTAACCATTCTCTACATAAAAAAAACCCAGTTTCGTGCATGATCATCTTAATTAGAAAGGGGAAAAGGGTCTTGATAACAACAACAATAATAATAAAACAGAGAAAAACAGAGGTACCTTTTCTAACATATACGATGGCTGGTGCACGGCATCAGGCAAAATTGCAGTAAGAAAAATAGCAAGAGAAATCTTCTCTGGGAATTTCTCCATAGCAAAAGCCAGATTCAAGCCACCTAAGCTGTGCCCCACCAATACAACCTTTTCATTTTCAGGTAATTTGGCCATGAACTCCATCAAGGGCTCATTATACTGATCAAAAGTGCGAACTTCTTGAATTATTTTTGTGTTCACCCCTGATGCAGCCATATCAAGAGCTGTGACACGGTGGCCAGCTTCCTCTAGCCTTGGCTTGATCTTGTACCATATCCAAGCTCCTGCAACTGAACCATGGATCAGAACAAAATGTTTTTGACTCTGGACCTCTCCCATTCTTTTGATGTTTTGGTTTGATATTGATACTGGTATTGATATTTCTCGGTGGCATATATAGAGAGAGAATACGATGCCGAAAATCTGGAAACGTCCAGCCCGAGTGGCCTACTTATCATCATGCACCTCTAGGTCATGATGTATTCGTTGACTAGTCTGGTTTTCTCTGGAGGAATAGCCATCTCCTTGGTTAAGAAAGATAAATTATGGATAGAATCGCTCTATTTTATATAATACTAGCCAAATGCCCGCGCGCCTCGTCACGGGCGGCACCATATTTTTTTCAATATAAAAAATATTAATTATGTGTATTTTTTTATAGTATTATAAATTTAGCCAAAATAATAAATTTATGCAGAAATCCCGTGAAGTGCAAGTTTTCTATAAATATATGAATTTTAAATAGCTATAAATTATCTGTTTAGCAGTTTTCAACGAAATAACCAGCATTAATTTATCACCATCATCAAAAAAGCAAGAAGATTCAGATATTTGAATTATTAAATCCACTGCATTAAGATTAGTTCATTTTATAATTCAATTTAAACCAAAGAAAAACAAAATATAAACTGTGAAAATACCTGTAATAATCAAATAAAACAAATAAATAGTTAATTTTCTATCCACAAAAAGTCAAAAACATAAATTGAAAATTCATCCCCACGTTATTTTCATTATCATTGCTATAACAATTAAAATTATTATCAATATTATTATCAAAACAATTAAAATAAATAAATTCCCTGAAAAAACATTAAAAAAATAAAGAAAAGATTTTTATAAAAAAATAATTAAAAAATCACAGAAATTATCATTATCATTGTGCAAATAGTAAAATCATAAAAATTATCTAATCCAAATAACAAATAAAAATAAGAGAAAACAAAAAAAAAAGAATAAAGGGAAAAAAGGAGTAATATTAATTTTAAAATAATTACCAACAAAAATTAAAATTTCAGGCTTGAACCGATTAAAAATAAAACCGCAATAAAAAAACAAAAACTAAAAGCATAAATGCATAGAGACGAATAAAGAATAAACATTATCCAAGAATAAAAAAAAAAAACTAAATGAATTAACACCAAATAAAAATCTACAATAATCAAATAGCAAATATAAATAGTTAATTTCTATCGATAAAAAAACAAAAACATAAATTGAAAATCTATCCTCACGTTATTGTTGTTATCATTGTTATAACAATTAAAATTATCATCAACATTACTGTCAAAACAATGAAAATAATTAAATTGACCTGAACAATCATTAAAAAAAAGCAAAATATTTTTATAAGAAAATAATAAAAATTAATCACTAAAATTGTCGTTATTATTGCGCAAATAATAAAATAATAAAAATCATCTAATCCAAAGAGCAAATAAAAATAACAGAAAAAAAATAAAGGGAAAAAGGAAGCAATATTAATTTAAAATACTATAACAATAGCAACATCGGAGTCTTAACATCTAAAATTATTATTGCTATTACTATCAAAACAATAAAAATTATCAAATTATACCGAGGAAAAAAAATTTAAAAAGCATAAACAAAATAGTAAGCAAGAAAAACAATTAAAATATTATTATTATTATTATTATGAAAGAATAAATAAATAAATGAAAGACTAAAAAAATTGTAAAAACTACAACAAAAGATAAAAAAAAATACAATAAAAACTAAAAATTATCATTGTTATTACTGTTAAAACAATAAAAATTATCAAATTGCTCTGAGGGAAAAAAACCCTCAAAACATTAACAAAAGAGTAAGCAAGAAAAACAATTAAATTATTATTATTATTATTATTATTATTATTATTATTATTATTATTATTATTATTATTATTATTATTATTATTATTATTATTATTATTATTATTATTATTATTATTTTCATTTATTTATTTTATTTTTGTGTTAATAATGAAAGAAAAATAAATGAAAGACTAAAAAAATCCTAAAAACTTCAACAAAAGATCAAACAAAAGAATAAAACAAAAACAAAAATTATCATTGTTATCACTGTCAAAACAATAAAAATTATCAAATTATCCAGAGGAAAAAAAACTAAAAAACATTAACAAAAGAGTAAGCAAGAAAACAATTAAATTATTATTATTATTATTATTATTATTATTATTATTATTATTATTATTATTATTATTATTATTATTATTATTATTGTGTTGATAATGAAAAAAATAAAATAAATGAAAGACTAAAAAAAACATAAAAACTTTAACAAAATTAAAATCATAAAAAGAAATCAAGGGATTAAAATAAAAAATTAAAAGTATGATGTCCGAAAGAAAAATCAAATATAAAGGGATTAAAATCCAAAATTAAAAGTATAAGGGCCGAAATGAAAATCAAATATATTATCAATTTCAATCAAAGGACAAAATTGAAAATATTGAAACTGCTGTATTGAATAAATTAATAGTTTTCAACCCAATCAGGAAATTAAAAGAAGGAGGACCGAAGTGAAACATTAACATTGAATTAATTTCAATCGAAGGACCCAATCGAACTAAATCAAAATTTATATAACAAAAATCAGGACTATACACAAAATTCAAAGTCCAGGGACCGCACTGAACATGATGGAAACCCGGGGGACTCTCCTGCACTTTTACATGCAGGAGAGAGAGAAAGGTGGCTAGCGACTTGAACCGGCCACCGCCGCGTCCATGGCCGTATGTTAGTGCCACGGGCCGCACCGGGATGAAGAACATGAAGAGACGCATCGGTAGAGACTCCGGTAGACCATTTCCGGTCACCGCATGAGCGTGCACGCGCCTCCTAAACAGGGCGTGAGGCGGAAAACCGTCTGGCGCATGTTCCTCACGCTCTGACAGTTATCGAAAGAAATAATAAAAAAATATGGTCAATTACTGTGCTGCCCCTGTGCCGAATTCACCATTTTTGTCTTATTAGGGTCTATATCCGTATTTAGCCAATTTTGAAAAATAATAAAAAAATCGGAAGGGCGGCGGACCGAACCGGGTCGAACCGAGGTGGGAAATGACCGCGAAGCCCCTCAGTCCAGGTGGCGTGTTTTGTTGTTTTCGGGGGGTAGAATCGTTAATACACTGTTCATAAACGGGTAAAAAAAAATAGACGTACGCGCGCGAAACACCGGATCAAATATCCAGTCCACAGTAATTATACTCACAATCTACAGTGCATAAACAGGAAAAACACCACAACGTTTTTATCGTAATAAACCATAATAAAAATCCTAGTTCAACCTTATCAAATATTATGTTTTTTCTTTTGATTTTATCTTTTAATATTATACAATACATTAAAATATATAAGTTCTTGGGAAGATCTCAAATCCAAAAACAACTCTTCTTTTTGACAAGGACTTGTTGAATTTATCATCCATAATTCAAAAACGAACTATTTGTTGTTTGACTTTTGATAGTTGATTTTCTTAAAACACACACGGGCACATGATATTTGATTTAAGAAATAATGTCTCTATCATAGTGTGTGTATACACTAATTTTAACATCTTTTTCTTGTCGGAAAACTCCTTTCAGAATGGTCTAAACTTTGAATACTCTGACGGTAATGATAAAAATAGAAATTAAAAAAAATATTAAGACAATTATAAATTCGATTGAAAGATAATTAGCACCCGTTTGGCGCACCAGTGCGTCTGGCGTTTGCCAAACGGGATGGTGTTTTGGTGTTTGGTAAAAACCAAACACCATTTTTTTGTAGTGGGACCCACCGAAATTAACACCCAAACGACGTTTTTTGAAAAGCACCTTGGAGGTGCTTTTCAAACGCCGACTTGAACGGCGTATAAACCATCTGCCTACAATATATCCGTTGAAAAATCTTTTCCCATTCTGACCTTATCTTCTCCGTCTGCACAAACCACAGCCAACACATGCACACACATAAACAAATACACCACCACCCCGCAGCACCATCATCACCCACAACCTCCATAGAGAGAGAAGAAAGCACGAGAAACCACCTCAAGAATCCTGATGATGATTCGCTCGCCATCCACCAGATCATCAATCTGCGACAAAGGGTCTATAGCAGAGTGCATGGCCGAGGAGGACGGGGAAGAGTTTGAGTGGTGGTGGTGGTGGTGGTGGTGGTGGTGGAAGAAGAGGGAAGAGGGAAGAGGGAAGAGGACGGTGGGGGAGAGGGAAGTAGAAAATGGGGTCTGGTGTATTTGGCTTTGGGGGGTGGGCGGCGCAGGTAATAGAATTGGGAAGATGGGAATGGGAATGGGAATGGGAATGGGAAGGGATTCGGGTGGGTAGGGTTAAAAAAAATATATTTATATTCTATAATTATGTAATTATTTTAATTTTTTTTAATATAATTAAAATAATAATAATTAAACACAATTATTTTTCGTGCTTTTAAATTTGCTTTTAAAAAAATCAAAAAAATAAATCTTTAAATTAATTATTTTGATATATCAATGTCAAAATATATTTTAAAAAATAAAATAAAAATTAAAAATCAGTCATTACTATAAAAATAATAATAATAATAACAAAAATAATATATATATATATATACCCTTTAAAGTAATTTCACAAGTTAAAAGCAGTTTGTAAAGTTTGGTAACCAAACACCAAAACTCCTTTTTCTTCAACCTTCAACTCAACCACAGTTTTAACCAAACACTTTCCATTTTTAAAAACTCCATTTTTAAAACTCCATTTTTTCAACCACAACCGCAACCGCTACCGCTCTCCCAAACAGGCCCTTAGACGAATGCACGCTGTTACAAACTCGCCATGTTTGGTTTGCTCTCTTTTTGAGTCAAATCTTCATGAAGGTAAATTTGATCTGATTACTAATTTGTACTTGTATTGTCCAATCAGGTGACTTTTCAGAGTTTGATTTTTACTTATTATCCCTTTTTCCTTTCAAATAATTCCACTATAATTGGGTTATAAAATAAATATAAAAAAGAAGCAATAATTTATTTTATAGTTTGATAGGGAAAAAAAGATGAAAATAGTAGAAATAGAGAAGACAAAATAAAAAAGAAGATGGAAACATTATTGTGTTTGCGAGTAAAATACAAGATAAAATAATTGTTTTTGTATTTTGTTTAGTAATCTTGACAAATTAAAATAAAATTTTTAAAAAAACTTATTTTACCATTAGAAATAAGATATTTATATATTTTAAAAAATAATTATATATATATATATATATATATTTATCTCTAATTTATATTGAGTATAAAAATTAAAAATATGATAATAACCTTAGTTATAAAACCAAGATTGGCTTCACAGACTGACTCGAAGCGTTAATTGGTCCAAATTCAGTAAAAAATAGAGAAACGACTCACTTGACTTGACCTCTATGCTCTTCCGACGAAACATATTAGGTCGTTTGGTGGCTGAACATCACCTTTCATGACAGTGTCTTAATCCTCTTGGTGTTCTATCGGTGATACAACATCGCGTGTCGTCAACAGACCTTTGGTTGTTTCTCTAGCTTGCCTTTTTTAGTTTAACTCAATCATATTTATAATTCAAAATGTAGTTTCTCTAGGTTTCCTTTTCAGTTTAGCTCAATCATATTTATAATTCCCTCCACACAATAACCTTAAAAAAATGCCATAAAAATTCAATTCAATTGTAGTTTAGTTTCAAGTCCTCTAATTGTTTAAGCTAAAAATTTGACCAACTTTTAATGAGACTTGCAATCTTGCCATTTTTCATCCCAATTTATTATTTGAATATATTTTATCTTGATACCATATTTAATATAACTTTAACAAACACATATTCTATAGATTTTATTGATAATTGACAAGAATTCCTTGTTCTTTCTAATTATATTTTATTATACCAATCCTGCTACAGGAGGAAGATTGATATGACACGCAAACGGTGTACACAAAAATTTTAAAGAATGAGAATATCTTTGTATGAAAGGAATGAATTAATTAATGTTTACCTAATGTTTCACGGTCATTTTATACCCATGAAGCACACCCATTTGCACTATGAAAAGGGCATTTATAGAAAAACACTACTTGACCTCTTATGGAGGCCATTATTTGAGTTAATCAACCCTCCTAGTTGATGGTTACTTTGTTTACTAAGAAAATATGGTTTTAAATGAGTCATACTCTGGCAACCAATGCCTTAACATTGTTCTATAAACCTAACTATGGTAAAAAGGTCCCATTAGCATTTAGTGCTTGGTACCAACAACATAACAGGTGGGTATACAAAGATGGGTCGGGCAACCCTATTCGGGTGCAAGATTTGTCCATATACGACACACCTTGAGCTTAATTGGTGTTTGCATGTGAGTTAGGTCTTTGAAACCCTTAAACACCTTTTTGAGCCTATGAATATCCATTTCTTTTATAGCCATGAACCATAGCCTCATTACATGCTTTTAAAAGTCCTTCTTGATCAAGCAAGCAATTTTAACTGATAAGTGACGCTCTCAAATTTGCTAGAGTTTTTCCATAAGGGTTATAATTTCATGAAAAAGTTGCAAGTTGTTATACATATTGATCAAGTAAGTACTGAAAAATGAGACAGATTTTTCAACTGAAACCTCAAGTTTTTACTCAGCTCTAAATTGTTTTGAAAACCGCAAATTATCACTCCATCATGACATACCCCTAAAATCCGAGATTAGAATTGAAACACAGAAAACCCCATAAAAGACGATTTCAATCTCATAATGGGTCAATTACTATTTGCAAAAATACAAGATATTACAGATTTGCATGCATTGAATATCGTGAATTTGGATATTTGACCAAATGAATTTGATTTTCAGCAAATGACATCTCTTTGATTTTATTACAAGGATTAGACTTTGGATGCACATGAATTTTTAAATTGGTGATGTAATTTCAGAACAAAAAAATTTACAAACGAAGAAGACAGTAACTGGATTTTGCAGAATCCTTGATATTGACAGTTCTTGATTTGAAAGCCCAGCAGTCAGAGGCCAGAATGTGAATCTTGATAGGAATGCGAATAATTTCACATCAGCCTGGGGGCAAAGAAGCACAAGCAAATGATGATTTAGTGAAATTCACCAATGAGCAACAACATATCAACTCAAGGCAGAATTGCTTAGTAGAGAACGATGGTGTAACAAGCTCCAACGACGGTTGAGATTAGCATTGTATTTGAAGGGCAGCTTCAAATTTTTGGAATATCTTACTCGCAGATTTGTTTGTCTCCAAAGATATGGTCGCATGAGTGCATTTTGATAAATGTTGAAGAGTATGCACACCAAGATTGATTGAGGAATAATTTGCTTTGAAGCCAGTCGAATCAAGGTTCAGTTCACCACATGAATATGGGAGACAAAAAAAAAGCCTCGTTAATGACAATATCATAATTCTTTGCGCAGATAAGAAGAATTTGGTTAGAAGCAATTGATTCTACGACGAAGAGTTTCAGATTGCATGACCGAACAGTTGCATCAATTCAAGGCGCAATTCATGGCATGAATGTGGATGATGATAACATTACATCTCTTCTCATGAGCTGAGAGGAATTTATTATGGATAACATTGAGCATGCAATGATGAGGTTTAGATGCATTTCTAGATGACTTGACAATCTATCGCATGAATGTTGATGATGACATATGCTAGAAGAAATATGATTCAATTGATGAAAAAAACTCCATGATTGATCGACAACCGAAGATGAGGTCAGCACTAGCAAGCCTTGCAATGATTGTTAGCAGAACACCCGCAAACCAAAGAGCTGTTGTTGAGAAAACCCAAGAAAGATGATGACTTGTTACACACTTTCATGATGAATCGAGCGACACCACACTTGGGGGCAAGGTCAGACTTGATAAACAATGAGAGCAGAGATCATCGCAGATAGCCCAGAATAAGCATTGTGCTTAAGTTCGGTGGATGAATGACAACAAAGCTTTGGAGATCAGACAAAGACATCTTATGACAATGAAGCATCAAAGAAAGGGGACCTATATTTCTCAGGTAAGTATACATGCATCATCATGCATTGCATCCCCATCTTCATCATTTTTCAACTGGGTAGGTCACCCGTTATAATGAGACCCTCACCTCCATTTTTCATCCGGGTAGGTCACCCAGTATAATGAGACCCTCTTCCTTCATCTTCCACCGGGTAGGTCACCCATTATAATGAAACCCTCACCTCCATCTTTCATACGGGTAGGTCACCCAGTATAATGAGACCCTCTTCCTCCATTTTCCACCGGGTAGGTCACCCGTTATAAAGAGACCTTCACCTCCTCACCAATTTCATCCGGGTAGGTCACCTGTAATAATGAGACCTTCATCACTATCTTCCATCCGAGTAGGTCACCCGTAACAATGAGACCCCATCTTCCATCCGGGTAGGTCACCCGTCATAATGAGACCCGGGCAGGTCACCCGTCACCATTGAGACCCCATCTAATCCGGGCAGGTCACCCGTCATAATCAGACCCGGGTAAGTCATCCATCACTATCGAGACTCCACTAATCCGGGCAGGTCACCCGTCATAATCAGACCCGGGTAAGTCATCCGTCACTATTGTCGCACCCCAAAAAATTTAGTAATGCGGCATCGTGGCGATTCTTCCTCATGAGCGGAGGATTATATTGTCGGGGGGTTCTCTATTTGAAAAAAGGAGTCGCCACCTAGTATTATGGTTACTAGGAAACCTAAAACTGGTCTTTCAGAGATTCTAGGGTAAGGGACTGGTTGCGTAAAGGGAAGGTTTTAGCACCCCTAGTACACCCTACCTAAGGTAAGCTGCTTGACGTTTGGCTTGTTTATGATTTGATCTGTCAAAACAATATGTAAAATAAATGGCAAATGGGATATTATTCCGTCGAATATTTTGGATATTAATCCCTTAGAATTTATTTACCCAAATACCAACAGTGAATAATAGCATATCATTCCCGTCGAATATTTTGGATATTAACCCCTTAGGATTTATTTACCCAAAAACCAACAGTGAATAATAGCATATCATTCCCGTCGAATATTTTGGATATTAACCCCTTTAGGATTTATTTACCCAAATACCAATAGTGAATAATAGCATATCATTCCCGTCGAATATTTTGGATATTAACCCCTTTAGGATTTATTTACCCAAATACCGACAGTGAATACTAAATTCCAAAAAAAAAATAAGATTTTTATATTTTTTTGAATATTGGCCAATACCCTTTGGATTTTACAAACTTGTTGTAAAATCTCAAAATGCAAGAAATGATTTTTTTCTTTGTGAAATCCATGCTAAAACTCATTTTCTCTTCAAAACCCAAGATAATATATATTTTTTCAAAAAGAAAAACAATTTTTAAAATATGCTAGTGTATTGGCCTTATGCAAGAAAACAACACATTTTTTTCTTTAATAAAAATATTTTTTGGAAAATTTATATTTATATATTTTTATATTTATTTTTATATATATAGGGGTGGGCTGGGCTGCCACAGCCTTTGGGGCTGGGCTGCCAGCCCGCCTGTGGGGCTGGGGCCTTTTTCATGGATCGGGCCGGGCATAAAGCCCGGCCCAACCCGGCCCGCAGGGGGAATGAATTAGTTCATTTCCCCCGCATGCAGAGAAGACGATGCATAGTGATTTGGAAATTTTTGAGTGTGATAAATGGATTACCTGTTTATACCATTGGGTAGAGGAGATCGAGGTGGTTCTTATGGTCGAGGTTTCGTCGGAAATGGTTGCCTGAGGTGGCCAGAAACGGCGTCGGAAGGTGACGGTCTGTGTGGCTGCGACGGGGCTGTTCTTCGTCGCCTGAGCTTCTGCTGCTCCCTGGAGAAGATGACTGAGCCGCGGTGGTTGAGGGGAAGATGGTGGCGGCGAAGTTATGGAATGGGATGACCAAGGCTGGTGGCCGGGAAGGTTGGACCGAGAGTGAGAAAGAAAACAGGGGTCTGTGCTTTTTAGAGAGAGAGCAGAGCAAAATGAAAATGAAAGCAGAGAGGGAGAGTGAAGGAGAACAGATGCGAGAGAGAAGAATTCACGTGAAATTTTCCTTGTCTTCTCTCAGTTTTTCCTCCCCCCTTTCTTCACCATGCAGACTGCTATTTATAGCAGAGAAGGCTCGAATTTGCCGTTTTTGAGGAAAGTCTGGACAGCTATGCAAATCGACAGTAAACAAGAAGGAGATCACGTTGGAGATAATTTTGGGAAGAAAATCACCGATTGATTAGGGACAAATTTGATCTGCCTTGCTGTGATGGAGCTGAATTGGGAAGAAAATCAAATTGAAAAAGGAAGAAAAATCGATTGATCTGCTGTGATGGAGATGAAATGGGAAGAAGATCAAATTGATATGGGAATAAAATGATCTGCTTGCCGTGGAAAATCAATGCAATGCAATGGAACAATGTATGTTTCCTTCTTTAAAAATGCAGATTTCAAAATTGTTTAGGAAGGAAAAAAAGATATGATTTGGTCCTTTAAAAATTCTATAATTGCACCTAATTGGATTTAAATTTGAATTTATGCAATTAAATCCCATCAAAAATTCAAATCTCATCCTTAGCTCTGCACGATCTCCTTATTCTGGTCCTTGGCTCCTGATTTTCGCGATTTAACCTTCAATCGGCCATTAAACTCCAAATTGCTCGATTTCACCCTTGAACCCAAAATCTATTTTTGAAATACTTTTTTTTCGAAACATAAAGAGTCAAAAATTGGGTAGCAATAGATGCCCCCTCTTTACAATGCTTACGACTAAAGTCTTGTAAAAGACTTTAAATAGTAAGTGTTGTAAAGAAAAACAGAATGGTGGATATGGGGTCTCGTTGTGATGGGTGACCTACCCAGATAAAAAGAATATTTAGGAGGGTCTCGATAGTGATGGATGACTTACCCGGGTCTGATTATGATGGGTGACCTGCCCGGGTTAGTAGAGTCTCGATAGTGACGGATGACTTACCCGGGTCTGATTATGACGGGTGACCTGCCCGGGTTAGAAGAGTCTCGATAGTGACTGATGACGGGTGACCTGCCCGGGTTAGTAGAGTCTCGATAGTGATGGATGACTTACCCGGGTCTGATTATGACGGGTGACCTGCCCGGGTTAGTAGAGTCTTGATAGTGACGGATGACTTACCCGGGTCTGATTATGACGGGTGACCTGCCCGAGTTAGAAGAGTCTCGATAGTGACGGATGACTTACCCGGGTCTGATTATGACGGGTGACCTGCCCGGCTAGCGTGGTCTCATTTTTCTGGGTGATCAACCCGGCATGGTCTCATTTTTCTGGGTGACCCACCCGGCTAGCATGGTCTCATTTTTCTGGGTGACCGACCCGGCATGGTCTCATTTTTCTGGGTGACCCACCCGGCTAGCGTGGTCTCATTTTTCTGGGTGACCGACCCGGTCGAGTAACGAAGCAACATCGATCTCCAATTCATATTCCGCGATTTTGTTGACCTGAGATTCTCTTTAGAAACATAGGCCCCTTTCTCTGATGCTCCATTATCAACCGGATGCCTTTGCCTAATCTCCAAAGCTTTGCAGGCTTCTCTGATTGGATGGGTCATTCAAATTTGTCATAAGTCATTCAACCACTCAAACGCAAGCGCCTTGCTTATTATGGGCTATCTGCGATGATCTTTGCTTTTATCCAAATCTGGCCATGCGCCCAAGTGTGGGGTTGCTTGATTTTCCATTTAGCGCAGAGTTCTATTATTATTCTTCCACTGAAGTTCTAAGCATTATCAGTTATGATCTTTTCTGGTGGTCCGTATCGACATATCAAACAAATTTCTTCAACACCTTTTGCATTACATGAGTAAATGACCCAACTTTTACCCATCTTGTGAAGTAGTCGATAACCACGAGAAATAAACCTATGATCATTGCTGGCTTTTGGTTGATAGGCCCAATCACATCAATTCCCCACAGTGCAAAAGGCCACGGAGATATCAAGTTAAACATAAAAGCCGGAGGGGCATTGATTTTGTCACCACGGACTTGACACTTATGACACTTGCGGACATAGTCGATGCAATCCCTCTCTAATGTCCTCCAGAAATAACCATTTCTTTGTATTTTTCTAGCCATCATATGCCTATTAGTATGGGTTGAGTGAATCCCTTCATGGACTTCTCGCAATGCATTTCTAGCTTCAACTCCATCTAAGCATCTCAGCAAAGTACCGTTAGATGACCTCTTATACAAAACCTCCCCATCAAGGTAAAAAATCCATCGTTAACCTCCTCAAGGTTTTTTTTTTTTTTTGGATGCCCCCAGGGGATAAGCTTGGTTTTGGATGAAATTCTTGATATCGTAGTACCAAGGGTTTCCATCTATTTCTCCAACTGAGCAGCATCGACAATGATCAGTCACACTAGTAGCATTTCTGTATTTTCAAGACCAATGCTGTATTGCCTTAGGGGTCTATAACAATGAATCACCTCACGTAAACCAAACTTATCCAATCCATGGTTTACCTTGATATTCAAGATCAAGCCGACCTTCTTTCCATAAACTTTCAGGGATGATAAAATAGGTTCCGCTAAAATCTCAAAAACAGAATCCGACTTCCTACCATACTGGGATCACACAAATTTTCACTTTTACTGTGGTGCTGATGGATCTAATTTTGCAATAAACCTTTTTGAGGCTACCGCAGACCTTTTCTTGTCTCGGGAGGTCTGATTCCACCACTTACAACAGAGGTTGGAGGAGGCCTTTTGGAAGACATAGATTTCGTTGATGGTTCTGTCTTCTTAAAGGAAATGAGCGATGAGTTTAGAATGGCCTCGACAGCTTCACGTTGTTGTTTCCTCTTTGTAATCATATCTAAACAAGCACCTACAGGAGCTCCACCAGATTTCTGATAAACAGTCATGATTATGGGGTTGCATGTAGCTTCCACCTCCTTCACCTTCTCCTCATAATCTTCATTCTTAACGCTTTGATTATCATCACCACTTGACAGCCTCCTTAACGGCTGTCTCAATCTCCTTCTCATCAGCCTGTAACTTGTCTGCCAGTTTATCTTTGTCGTTGACCTGGTTCTTCATGTTGTAAACATAGGTCTCCAAGATGTTACGCGCGTCAATCTTCTCCTTAACCTTCCTATCTTCCTCTGCAAACTCCTCAGCTTCCTGAACCATCTGTTCAAATCTCTTCCTGACTCAACCTGCCCTTGTCGTTCGTAATTATAATCTTCTCCGATTTTCCTGACGCCTTGTCTTCAGCCTTGACGTTTAAGATACTGTTGGCATCAACCTCGAATGTCACTTCCATCTTGGAGCTGGAACAATTCCAGATAAATCAAATTTCCCAAGCGACCTACAATCCTTTGTGAGACTCCTTTCACCCTCAAACACCTGAATGGTGACAGTAGTTTGCTGATCCTAGTAAGTGGTGAAGGTTTGAGACTTCTTGGTTGGTATGACACTGTTTCTTGGGATCAACTTGGTCTTCACCCCACCAACAGTAAAAGGTGTCACATCCAGTAGAAGTATATCTTTGGTTTCATCACCAACCTCTCCACTTAAAATGCCTCCTTGAATGGCAACGCCGTAAGCAACAACCTCGTCAGGATTCACACCCTTGTTGGGTTCCTTGCCATTGAAATAATCCTTGAGAAGCTATTGAACCTTGGGAATTCTAGTGCTTCCACCAACAAGAACAATTTCATCAATCTACTCTTTCTCCAATCCAGCATCCTCCATGGCCTTCTTAACTGGCCCCATGGTCTTTCTGAAGAGGTCATTGTTCAACTCTTCAAACCTGGCTCTGGTGAGTGGTTCAGAGAAATCGACACCGTCGAAGAGCGACTCAATCTCCACACGAACCTGATGCTGGCTACTCAAGCTCTCTTAGCACGCTCACATTCTCTCTTTAGCTTTCCAAGAGCTCTGTTATCCTTGCTGACATCCTTCACATGCTTCTTCTTTATCAACTTAATAAAGTACTCCATGATTCTCTGATCGAAATCCTCTCCTCCCAGATGAGTATCTCCATTGGTTATCAACACTTGATCTGGAACTTCTCTCCCTCGGGTAGCTTCCAAATACATGTACGGGCCGTAACTTCCTCCAGAGCATAGATGGTTAATTGCGGCAGTTCTTCATCCTTTCTTCCAAGTGTCATGGGTCCTAAATGTTCCTCGGTCGACGATGCGTGCACAAATGCATGAGAGAGTGCATAATATAATGTGTGATTATGATAAAAATGCATTATATAATGGGTATGTATGCATTTCCCTTGTGAACGATTGATAGCCATCACCTCATGAACATAGGGTTTCTGGTCACATTGCTTTGCTATGAATACTGGCTTTCGAGTCGATGCTTGAGTCATATTCACCAAGAGACAAAATTTGCATAAGAGATGGGTCAACACCCTTTTTATTGATGTTGGATAAGCTTGCTACATTTTTGAAAACATGGAGAAAAAAATTAATCTACTTCTCTTCGGCCAAAGGTAGGAAGGCAAAACCGTGATTCTCAATTTTCTCCAAAAAGGTGTCGGTCTCAGCTAGACTTCGGCGGTAGCGGATGATATCCCTTCCAACATTTCGTGCATTGATTCTAATGACCCGAGCATGCCCAGCAGCTTTATCCATTTGTTCATCCATCTTGGTCATCTTCTCTAAAAGCAACATATTGGTTCTGTTTAACGAAGTATTGTTGGTATCAATTTGATCCTTGTGTTTTTCCATTACTACTAGTTTCTCATCCAGATGCTTCATCTTCTATCTCTCCTTATCGAGCTTTGTTCTCAGAGTTTTTATCTCCTCTCCCTTAACTGTTAACTCTGCTTCAATGGCTTCATCTTTCTCGGACTCCGTCGAACGACTTTCCGACATTACATACTTATACAAATCTTCATACTTTTCAATTCTATCCATCAGCTCACACTGAACTTCTGCAAATTTCTCTTGGTAATATTCTATGCTCTCTTGGCATTCATTATGTTCAGTCTTCAATGCGCCGAGCTCGGAGCAACTTTGCATCCACTTCAGACTCATCTCCGTTAATTCTTTCTCCATTCCCAACCTAACATTCTTCTCCTCACCCAACTTTAACTCGAGCTTGGTTATTCTCACATCTTTAGACTGTATTTGCTCATCTAAAAATGCTCTCTTCTTATCGCCTTCCAACACCATTTCTTCCATCATCAACTTGTCTCTTCGGGTCTTGTTCAATTCCATCTGAAGCTTTTCGATTTGTCTCCTCAATTCTCCTTCACTGTCAACTCTTTTCCTCTTAACAGACTTTTCTTCAGTTTGTGGAGACTTTACTTCTTCATTGGTCGCGGCTGAGGCAACTAAGTCTCTCCATTTTGCATACCCTTCACTTGCACTGGGATCTCCCAAACCTTTTATTTCCAACAAAACTAGATGTTTCCAATCTTGTTTGATGGCTCTTACAACTTCTTGTGCAACGGGATCCTTAAACAAACCAAAAAATTGAGCAATTCCTTTGGTCCTTGGAACGAATTGCATGCCCCCATGTTGTCTTACCACGAGAGCAGGAGCATAACTCACATAGCCGGTAATCCCTACCAACGGAACCCAACATCTTTGCCCGCAACTCATTAAGACATTCACCGCTTTGGCCCAAGGGGCTCTCCATTTGAAACCACCACTAGGTATAGCTTTTAGCTTTTCTACCCAACTTTGGTTGTCTAGATTTCTCCATTCTTCTTCCTCCACTATCCTCAATGGTTTTTGGTTGAACCACCAAAAATTATTAAAGACAGGTTTTTTTGGTTTCAATGTGACTAACCATCCAGATATATAGCAGCTGCGTGCAACATCTCACTGCTCCTTTCCCGGCTCTTCGACAATGGTTAAGTGTTATGATGGTTTCAGCCAAAACAGAGGCCACGGGGTTGATTTGTGTATTCTCATATTCCACATAAGCAGCAGCAGCGTCTAAGCTTACTATACCTGTCCGACTTGGGAATAACACAAGGCCAAATATGCCTAATGCAATTAATCTTTCTTTCTCTGATCTGGACTTCTGTTCTAGTTCCAACTCCAGCATCTTCCATCTCAGACCAACAGCCTTCTTTTCTAAAAACCTTTCCAAGTTGGGATCCTAAGCAGCTTTGACAGTTCAGGAATGATTTTGTCAGATCTCAAAGGGAAATAAGTTATGTACAGGTCATTCGGAAACTCAGTCAACATCCCATATTCCTCCATAGTAGGACATAGGTCTATGCTCCCAAAAGAAAAACAACGGTAGTCAGGGTCCCAGAAATGAACTAGAGCTCGCATCGCTGGGCTTAAAACGTCTACCTTCGCAATCTCCATCAGGCGTCCGTATTTTCTAAAAAATGTATCCTTATCCACATCCTGAAAATGAGTCGTTAACTTGTTCACCTCATTTATAATGCAATCCAGATTCTTGATTGGTGATAGCCTCATAGCATCGCCTTTAAGGCAGTCTCCTTCAGTCAATTGTGACAGTTCAGAACTTCTCCCATATTCCATGACGGAGAGTTTAGTGGTGGTGGCCATTTCGTTCACAAGACCTGTAAGTCAAAATGCTATTTTAGGTTTTTTTTTTTTTTTTTTTTTTTTGCTATGCAAAAAGATATTATGGAGCATACATGCTAACGATAGGTTCTAGTTCCTTTACGTGAGACATAGGGTAAGTTTACTACTTGGTCTCTAAAGAGGGTCTCTTGCTGTCCCAGTGATCACCCTCGTAAAGGCGATATGGGGGTTCAGCAGATAGTGGGATGGCACGTATACCAATCACTACCAGTCTAAACACTCAGCAAAGAGTTGGGGTTTACATAAACTTCAACCTTGACTCAAGTCATAGGTAAGCTGCTAGTCCCCCACTTAACTTAAAGTTTAGTGTGTGCTCTCAAAATAATAAAAAAGTGATGCATGATGACAGGATGTAAAGATGCATGCTAAAGCTTATAAATAATCCATAGCAACATGAAAAGAAATATATATATATATATAAATAAATAAAACAAATCATAAACAAATAAAAAAAAACTGTCAAGCTTAGCCCAAGTCCCCAGCGGAGTCGCCATTCTGTCGCACCCCAAAAAATTTAGTAATGCGGCATCGTGGCGATTCTTCCTCGTGAGCGGAGGATTAAATGTCGGGGGGTTCTCTATTTGAAAAAGGGAGTCGCCACCTAGTATTATGGTTACTAGGAAACCTAAAACTGGTCTTTCAGAGATTCTAGGGTAAGGGACTGGTTGCGTAAAGGGAAGGTTTTAGCACCCCTAGTACGCCCTACCTAAGGTAAGCTGCTTGACGTTTGGCTTGTTTATGATTTGATCTGTCAAAACAATATGTAAAATAAATGGCAAATGGGATATTATTCCGCCGAATATTTTGGATATTAATCCCTTAGAATTTATTTATCCAAATACCAACAGTGAATAATAGCATATCATTCCCGTCGAATATTTTGGATATTAACCCCTTAGGATTTATTTACCCAAATACCAACAGTGAATAATAGCATATCATTCCCGTCGAATATTTTGGATATTAACCCCTTTAGGATTTATTTACCCAAATACCAACAGTGAATAATAGCATATCATTCCCGTTGAATATTTTGGATATTAACCCCTTTAGGATTTATTTACCCAAATACCGACAGTGAATAATAAATTCCCAAAAAAAAAAATAAGATTTTTATATTTTTTTGAATATTGGCCAATACCCTTTGGATTTTACAAACTTGTTGTAAAATCTCAAAATGCAAGAAATGATTTTTTTCTTTGTGAAATCCATGCTAAAACTCATTTTCTCTTCAAAACCCAAGATAATATATATTTTTTCAAAAAGAAAAACAATTTTTAAAATATGCTAGTGTATCGGCCTTATACAAGAAAACAACACATTTTTTTTCTTTAATAAAAATATTTTTTGGAAAATTTATATTTATATATTTTTATATTTATTTTTATATATATAGGGGTGGGCTGGGCTGCCACAGCCTATGGGCTGGGTTGCCACAGCCTGTGGGGCTGGGGCCTTTTTCATGGATCGGGCCGGGCATAAAGCTCGGCCCAACCCGGCCCGCAGGGGGAATGAATTAGTTCATTTCCCCTGCATGCAGAGAAGACGATGCACAATGATTTGGAAATTTTCGAGTGTGATAAATGGATTACCTGTTTATACCGTTGGGTAGAGGAGATCGAGGTGGTTCTTATGGTCGAGGTTTCGTCGGAAATGGTTGCCTGAGGTGGCCGGAAACGGCGTCAGAAGGTGACGGTCTGTGTGGCTGCGACGGGGCTGTTCTTCGTCGCCTGAGCTTCTGCTGCTCCCTGGAGAAGATGACTGAGCCGCAGTGGTTGAGGGGAAGATGGTGGCGGCGAAGTTATGGAATGGGATGACCAAGGCTGGTGGCCGAAAAGGTTGGACCGAGAGTGAGAAAGAAAACAGGGGTCTGTGCTTTTTAGAGAGATAGCAGAGCAAAATGAAAATGAAAGCAGAGAGGGAGAGTGAAGGAGAACAGATGCGAGAGAGAAGAATTCACGTGAAATTTTCCTTGTCTTCTCTCAGTTTTTCCTCCCCCCTTTCTTCACCATGCAGACTGCTATTTATAGCAGAGAAGGCTCGAATTTGCCGTTTTTGAGGAAAGTCTGGACAACTATGCAAATCGACAGTAAACAAGAAGGAGATCACGCTGGAGATAATTTTGGGAAGAAAATCACCGATTGATTAGGGACAAATTTGATCTGCACAGCCTGTGATGGAGATGAAATGGGAAGAAGATCAAATTGATATGGGAATAAAATGATTTGCTTGCCGTGGAAAATCAATGCAATGCAATGGAACAATGTATGTTTCCTTCTTTAAAAATGCAGATTTCAAAATTGTTTAGGAAGGAAAAAAAGATATGATTTGGTGCTTTAAAAATTCTATAATTGCACCCAATTGGATTTAAATTTGAATTTATGCAATTAAATCCCATCAAAAATTCAAATCTCAACATTAGCTCTGCGCGATCTCCTTATTCTGGTCCTTGGCTCCTAATTTTCGCGATTTAACCCTCAATCGGCCATTAAACTCCACATTGCTCGATTTCGCCCTTGAACCCAAAATCTATTTTTGAAATACTTTTTTTTCGAAACATAAAGAGTCAAAAATTGGGTAGCAACAACTATCGAGACTCTATTAACCAGGGCAGGTCACCCCTCATAATCAGACCCGGGTAAGTCATCCGTCACTATCGAGACTCTACTAACCCGGGCAGGTCACCCATCATAATCCGACCCGGGTAAGTCATCCGTCACTATCGAGACTCTTCTAACCCGGGCAGGTCACCCGTCATAATCAGACCCGGGTAAGTCATCCGTCACTATCGAGACTCTACTAACCCGGGCAGGTCACCCGTCATAATCAGACCCGGGTAAGTCATCCGTCACTATCGAGACTCTACTAACCCGGGCAGGTCACCCGTCATAATCAGACCCGGGTAGGTCACCCGTCACTATCGAGACCCTCCTAACTATTCTTTTATCTGGGTAGGTCACCCATCATAATGAGACCATCTCCACAATTCTATTTTTTCTTTACAACGCTTACTATTTAAAGTCTTTTGCAAGGCTTTAGTCGTAAGCATTGTAAAGAGGAGGCATCTGTTGCTACCCAAATTTTGACCTACTTATTTTTATGTTTCGGAAGAAAAAGAAAAACATAGAAAAAAGACAAAAATCCAAAAATATCTTGTTACAGGGGCAAAATTGAATAAATTGAGAATTTAACAGTCAATGCAGGGTCAAATCGCACAAATTAGAAATGAAGGACCAAATTGAAACAAACACGCAAGCTGAGGGCTGTGTTTGGATTTTTGCCTTTTGAAAACTCTATAAATAGAGTGCATGGCCACAAGAAAGGAGGACCCAAAAAAAATACAACCATTCAAAAAAACCCTAAAAAAACCCTAAACCTCTCTTTCTCTCCCGTGGGGGGCTGCAGCCGCCAGACCCGTTTTTGGCAGCTGCAACCCCTTTACCGTTTTTTCCATTCCCTTGCTTCCCTTCCACTCACCTCCTCCGGCCAACGGACACCTTCCCTTCCCTCTCTGCCTTCAGCCGTGACAGAGACCACCACAGTCTCCCTCGAGAAAAGGCTGTTGAACCTGCATCTCAAGAGACTACAAAAATTCAACACATATTTGGGGGTCACCTCCGATCTCAGGTGATTTGTGCAAAATGCAATAAGATTTCGAATCACTTTGAGAACATGATGGGTTTAACTGTTGAGATTCATGGTGATGCTGCATCCTTGGAGGAATGCCTTGATCAATTCATAGACAAAGAGTGGCTTCATGGAGAAAATATGTACAAATGTGACAGGTGCAATAACTATGTTAAGGCATGGAAGCGTCTTACCATTCAACGAGCTCCAAATGTTCTTACAATCGCTTTAAAGAGATTCCAGAGTGGGAGGTATGGTAAACTTAACAAAATGGTAACTTTTCCTGAGATGATGAGTGAAGGAGAAGATGGCACCGATGTATACAAGCTTTATGCAGTTGTTGTCCACATGGATATGCTAAATGCATCATTTTTTGGTCATTACATATGTTACACCAAGGATTCCCATGGAAACTAGCATAGAATTGATAGCAACAAGGTTTCTAGTTTGAATTAAACGAGGTGCTTTCTCAGGGTGCATATATGCTTGGGTACAACAGGGTTTCTGTTCGGCCATTTTGTCTCAGAACCATTGAGCCTTCAAAGGAGCAGCAATCAATCGTGAAAGTGATCGGGATTCTTACACAGAGAACCCAGCTGAACACCTTTCACCAGTAGAGTTGATGGAGCCACATAATTCTGAGCTTTCTTTTTCTGTATTGGATGATGATAGATTACCTAGGTCTAATGCTTTATATTCAACATCTTATGGAGATGGAATTGGTGCATCCAATATTCCTTATGACCTAGATGTCCCCAGGCCTGACAATAGGTGAAGAAAAAATTAAGCCGCAGACGAAAAGGCAAGATGAGGTTACAAATTTCCAGGATAAGAAACAGAACAAGAACTCCCCACTTATTAATGGGTCAATTGCCGAAGGTCTCAAAGGGGATTATCATGAATGATATTTCAGCTGGCAAGGGGGATGATCTCCAAATACCTGAAGTGATACCTTTTATAGATTTCAAGCGTCGTAGAAAAACACAGAAATTGTGAGTGCTGCCAATACAGGGAGTACAGAAAATTGGCTTATCAGGTAGCAGCATAAAAGAATAAAGTTGATCAGGCCAAAATTCAATGGTAATGGATCGTCTGGCAATGTTAATATCGGAAGTCAGGATAATGCAAGTAGGATGACTCAGAATGTTGAGTTACCAGATATGACACTTCATATTGACCTTGAAGACAATAATACTGGTTTTCAAGGCTGTTCAGATTGTGAAGGAAACGGGAAGGTAGCAAACTATGTGGTGACCCCCAGCAATGCTAATGGAGACAGCAAAGAAGCATTACAGGATGTTGGTCCAATTTATAGTAATACAGAAAATAGTTTGCCTTCGATGAATTCTGAGGCTGATGGGATTATCAAGCGTGTACTTGATCATGATGGAGGTAATGGAAATATATCTGATAATGTTAAAGCTGAGAATAAATCTTTTCACCATGGAGGAAATGAAAAGCTACCTGACAATGCTGAAGTCGCGAATAGATCTTACCCAACAACTGGTGAGAATGCCTTTGATATTATGTTGAGCAGCAGAATGGATTATAACTATGGATCAGAAAAGGCATTCAAAGAAGTTGGAAATGTTGAAGAAAGTAAGCAGCAGCTATTTCTGCAATCTGTTGGGAAACAGTGCAAAGCATCTATTGAAACCGTCAGTTACTCCAATATAAAAGAGTCTGCAGAATTATGTGAGCAAGATGACAAACATGTAGAGGTGATAGCAGTAGCTGTAGGCAAAGACTGTAAAGTGGTCGCTGAGCGAGAAGATAGTGGAAATGGAAACCGTGAAAGTCCCAGCCATTGACCATGGTGCAATCACAGATCTCAAGCGAGAAGATCGTGCATTTTGTTCATGAGGTGAAGTTAACAACAAGAACATCCAATGCAGCGAACAAATTGAGCCATCATAAATTGAAGAAAAGATGGTCTCCATTACGTGATTATAGGATGCACCCAGAAATTTGCCAGTTTCCCTCCTTGCACTTTTATGTTAGCAAGTTGATGAACAGAGAGCAAATGTCAAACAAATCAGCATCATTTCATGAGATTGGTTCTTGGCCTTTATTTATTCTATGACATTACGGACGGCCAGGAGCTTCGCGGTAAAAAAATTCCGGTGCATCGTCTCTTATAATGAACGTGAGGCTGAAGCTGCAGTTGAGCTGCTATGTTTTTTTCAACAGGAGGACCGAGAGGTTGATATATTCCACTGTTAGAGCAGCTGATTGAGCTCCAGCGGTATTGGGTTTGTCACTGATGTAAGACAGATGAATGTTGCCCTGACAAGAGCCAAGCTCTCGCTTTGGATTTTGGGTAATGTGAGGACCTTGCAGACAAACCGGAACTGGGCAGCTCTAGTAAAGGATGCTAAAGAGAGGAATTTGGTCATCTCAGCGAAACCGCCATGTGAATCCTTGTTTGAAACAGATCCTAGGGATGCTCGCAAGAGAAAGTATTAATAATCATTCAAGACTGTCTAGGCATGCTGAAAATTCTAGAAGCAATGGCAAACTAGGCAAACAAAATGAGCAGAAAGTGCATAGAGATAAAAAAAACTCTATTCGTTCTGTGACCCGATGCCGTAGTACTGTTGCGGGAGACGGTAATGATTTTTATATCCAAAGTAGCAAAAGAAAAGCAAGAGAGGAACATGATCTTCCAAGGAAAATGGATGTCAAGTCTGAATTGAGCAGGGGAATCTGTTACTGGTGATGAAAGCAAGGGAAGAGAAAGAAGCGAGAAGAAACTTGATTCCGGTAAGAAGAAAGATAAATGTGCAAATTTAAAGAGTTCTAGGGAGAGTTCTGAACATGAACTGGGTGATGGCCACAAAAATCTGAAATTGAGCCGGGGAACAAAAAAATCTATGGAAGGTAAGAGAAGCCAGAAGAATTTGGAGAGTTCTACATCCTCAGATGAAGGCAGCCTCAGAAGCAAGGAAGTCAATGATGGTAAAGATCCTAATCATGTAGGTGCTTGTTTAGATATGATTACGAAGAGGAAACAACAACGTGAAGCTGTTGAGGCCATTCTAAACTCATCGCTCATTTCCTCCAAGAAGACAAAGCCATCAACAAAATCTATGTCTTCTAAAAGGCCTCTTCCAACCTCTGTTGTAAGTGGTGGGTCAGACCTCCCAAGACAAGAAAAGGTCCGCGGTAGCCGCAAAAAGGTTTATTGCAAAATTAGATCCATCAGCACCACGGTTAAAGTGAAAATTTGTGTGATCCCAGTATGGTATTGAAGCCAGATTCTGTTTTTGAGATCTTAGCGGAGCCTATTTTATCATCCCTGAAAGTTTATGGAAAGAAGGTCGGCTTGATCTTGAATATCAAGGTAAACCATGGATTGGATAAGTTTGGTTCACGTGTGATGATTCATTGTTATAGACCCCCAAGGCAATACAGGATTGGTCTTGAAAATACAGAAATGCTACTAGTGTGACTGATCATTGTGGATAAAACCAATTTTTGGTTCAACATTGCATGTGCTTGCCAATTATATTTTGTCTAGAAAAGCTAGACCACGGTGCCTCTCGGGTGGGCCTTGTTCCGAGTGACCGAAACCTTGCTGAGTTTGAAGCCTGTATTCTTGGTTTAGAAGCTGCATTGGGGTTGAGCATAAAAAAAAAAAAAAAAATAGATGCGTATGGAGACAATGCTATTTGTCAAGAAAAAGGGGGATGGAAAACCAAAGAAGAAAAGCTAATACCCTACCAAGAATATCTATCTAAACTGGCTGAAGAATTTGAGGAGATATAGTTTACACATCTAGGAAGGGAAGGAAATCAGTTTGTCGATGCTTTGGCCACACTAGCTTCTATGGCTATAGTAGACTTAGGACAAAACTTACAGCCGATACACATTGATATCAGAAGATAAACTAGCTCATTGCTGCTCAGTTGAAGGAGAAATAGATGGAAACCCTTGGTACTACAATATCAAGAATTTCATACTAAAACCAAGCTTATCCCCTGGGGGCATCCAAAAAGAAAAGAAAACCTTGAGGAGGTTAACGATGGATTTTTACCTTGATGGGGAGGTTTTGTATAAGAGGTCATCTGATAGTACTTTGCTGAGATGCCTAGATGGAGTTGAAGCCAGAAACGCGTTGCGAGAAGTCCATGAAGGGATCTGCTCAACCCATACTAATAAGCATATGATGGCTAGAAAAATGCAAAAAAATGGTTATTTCTGGAGGACATTAGAGAAGGATTGCATCGACCATGTCCGCAAGTGTCATAAGTGTCAAGTCCGTGGTGACAAAATCAATGCCCCTCCGGCTCCTATGTTTAACTTAATATCTCCGTGGCCTTTGCACTGTGGGGAATTGATGTGATTGGGCCTATCAACCAAAAGCCAACAATGTTCATAGGTTTATTCTTGTGGCTATCGACTACTTCACAAGATAGGTAGAAGTTGGGTCATTTGCTAATGAAACGCAAAAGGTGTTGAAGAAATTTGTTGAAGGAGATTTGATATGTCGATACGGACCGCCAGAAAAGATCATAAATGATAATGCTCTGAACTTCAATGGAAGAATAATAATAGAACTCTGCACTTAATGGAAAATCAAGCAACCCCACACTTGGGGGCATGGTCAGATTTGGATAAAAGCAAAGATCATCGCAGATAGCCCATAATAAGCAAGGCGCTTGCGGTTGAGTGGTTGAATGACTTATGACAAATTTGAATGACCCATCCAATCAGAGAAGCCTGCAAAACTTTGGAGATTAGGCAAAGTCATCCGGTTGATAATGGAGCATCAGAGAAATGGGCCTATGTTTCTAAAGAGAATCTCAGGTCAACAAAATCACGGAAGATGAATTGAAGATCGGTGTTGCTTTGAGATGCGTGGGTCACCCAGAAAATGAGACCACGCTAGCCGGGTAGGTCACCCAGAAAAATGAGACCACGCTAGCCGGGTAGGTCACCCAGAAAAATGAGACCATGCTAGCCGGGTCGGTCACCCAGAAAAATGAGACCACGGGTCGGTCACCCATCAAATGAGGCCATGCTAGCCGGGTCGGTCACCCAGAAGAATGAGACCACGGGTCGGTCACCCATCAAATGAGGCCATGCTAACCGGGTCGGTCACCCATCGAATGAGGCCATACTAACCGGGTCGGTCACCCATCAAATGAGGCCATGCTACACGGGTCGGTCACCCATCGAATGAGGCCATACTAACCGGGTCGGTCACCCAGAAAAATGAGACCACGGGTCGGTCACCCATCAAATGAGGCCACGCTAACCGGGTCGGTCACCCATCGAATGAGGCCATACTAACCAGGTCGGTCACCCATCAAATGAGGCCATGTTACACGGGTCGGTCACCCATCGAATGAGGCCATACTAACCGGGTCGGTCACCCATCAAATGAGGCCATGCTACACGGGTCGGTCACCCATCGAATGAGGCCATGCTAACCGGGTCGGTCACCCATCGAATGAGGCCATGCTAACCGGGTCGGTCACCCATCGAATGAGGCCATGCTAACCGGGTCGGTCACCCATCAAATGAGGCCATGCTAACTGGGTCGGTCACCCAGAAAAATGAGACCCTTCATATCTAGCTTGGGTAGGTCACCCAGAAAAACGAGACCCATATCCTTCATTCTGTTTTTCTTTACAACGCTTACTATTTATAGTCTTACAAGACTTTAGTCGTAAGCATTGTAAAGAGGGGGCATCTGTTGCTACCCAATTTTTGACTCTTTATTTTTTATGTTTCGAAAAGAAAAGTATTTCAAAAATAGATTTTGGGTTCAAGGGCGAAATCGAGCAATTTGGAGTTTAATGGCCGATTGAGGGCTAAATCGCGAAAATCAGGAGCCAAGGACCAGATAAGGAGATCGCGCAAAGCTACGGTGGAGATTGAATTTTTGATGAGATTTAATTGCATAAAAAAGTTTAAATCCAATTTGGTGCATTTAGAGAATTTTTAAAGGACCAAATCATATTTTTACCTTCTTTTGATTTTTTGAAATCTGCATTAAAATTTAGTCACTGTTCCGGCAGGCATTTACGTTGAAATTTTTCAGGCGCGCTTAGAGCAGATCAATCAAATTTTTATTCCTTTTTTCAAATTGATTTTTCTTCCAATTCGCATTGGTCACAGCAGTTAAGTCAGATTTTTTTTTCCCGTTTCATCCTCTTCAGCCAGCTCAACAGCTCAAAATCCCCAGTAGGAATACCCTGCATTAAAACGTGATTTCATTCATGATTTTCCTGATCTTCAGTCATCCATTCAATCGTGATTTCATTCCTGATTTTCCTCTGTTTGCATTCAATACCATGCTTTAAACGTTGATGAACGTTGGGTGGCTCTGGCTATAAATAGAAGCAGAGACGAAGAGAAAAAGGGGAGGAGAGAAAAAAAGAGAGAAGACGGAACGGGGAGAGGAGATTTACATGGAAAATGCATAAAACACCAGAAGAGTAGAGATTGTGCAGAACCATTTTACAAAAAAAAAGAACTTTGAGTCAATCATCTTCATACTTTCCCCTGCATTCTTTTACCCGTTTTCCTCTGCCTCTCTCTCTAAAACCAGACTCCCTCTCTCGCTCCCTCTCGGCTCAGCCACTCCGACCACCAGCTTCGGCCACCAAGAGCTGCCTTATCATCACCATAATCTCCGTCGTCATTCTAGCAGCCCAGTCACCTCCTCCGGTTGAAGAAAACAGAGCAGCCCCGTCACAGCAAGCAGACCCGTCTCCATTCCGACGCAGTTTCCGGCCACCTCAGGCCACCATATCCGACGCCAACACCACCAAAAGAACCACCTCGGAATCCTCTACCCAAATGTGTTAACAGGTAAGCCTTTCATTACACTTGGAAAATTGGTGCATCACTGTTCATCACCCCTGCATTTGCAAAATTTTGCATGCAGGGGGGGCTCTCCGCGTGGGCTTGGCGGGCCGGGCCTTGTGCCTGGCCTGGCCCTGAAGGGCTTCCAGCGTCTGGGCTGGAAGCCCAGCCCAGATGGGTCTGGGCTGCCAGCCATCTGGGCTAGCAGCCCAGCCGGGAGATAAGGTGGGCTGGGCTGTCAGCCCAGCCCGAATTTAGGTGGGCTGACAGCCAGCCCACCGAAAAAGAAAAAATAAAAAAATATAAAAAATACAAATTTTCAAAAAAAATATTTTTATTAAAGAAAAAATGTGTTGTTTTCTTGCATAAGGCCAATACACTAGCATATTTTAAAAATTGTTCTTCTTTTGAAAAATATATTTTATCTTGGGTTTTGAAGAGAAAATGAGTTTTAGCATGAATTTCACAAAGAAAAAATCATTTCTTGCATTTTGAGATTTTACAACAAGTTTGTAAAGTCCAAAGGGTATTGGCCAATATTCAAAAAAATATAAAAATCTTATTTGTTTTTGGGAAGCTATTATTCATTGTTGGTATTCGGGTAATTAAATCTTAAGGGGTTAATATCCAAAATATTCGACGGGAATAATATGCTATTATTTCACTGTTGGTATTTGGGTAAATAAATCCTAAGTGGTTAATATCCAAAATATTCGACGGGAATGATATGCTATTATTCACTGCTGGTATTTGGGTAAATAAATCCTAAAGGGGTTAATATCCAAAATATTCGACGGGAATGATATTTTATTATTCACTGTTGGTATTTGGGTAAATAAATCCTAAAAGGGTTAATATCCAAAATATTCGACGGGAATGATATGCTATTATTCACTGTTGGTATTTGGGTAAATAAATCCTAAGGGGTTAATATCCAAAATATTCGACGGGAATGATATGCTATTATTCATTGTTGGTATTTGGGTAAATAAATCCTAAAGCGGTTAATATCCAAAATATTCGACGGGAATGATATGCTATTATTCACTGTTGGTATTTGGGTAAATAAATCCTAAGGGATTAATATCCAAAATATTCGGCGGAGTAATATCCCATTTGCCATTTAATTAACACTTTTTTAAAGCCATAGCAAGTCATAAACAAAGTCAAAACGTCAAGCAGCTTACCTTAGGTAGGGCGTACTAGAGGTGCTAAAACCTTCCCTTTACGCAACCAGTCCCTTACCCTAGAATCTCTGAAAGACCAGTTTTAGGTTTCCTAGTAACCATTAATACTAGGTGGCGACTCCCCTTTTTTACGAAAATAGATAATCCCCCCGACACATTGAATCCCCGCTCACAGGGATAGTCGTCACGATGCCGCGCTCGTCATTTTTGGGGTGCGACACTATGCATCAAGCTTTTCCACAGTCTCATTCTCAGACATCTGCAGCTCCCTCTCCTGTGTGGATCACGGATACAGGGGCAACAAATCACATGACTGCTGATTTGTCTAATCTTTCACTCAGCTCTCCCTATCCTGCTGATGATACAGTCCACACAGCTAATGGTGAAGGTTTGTCTGTGTCTCATGTTGGTTCTGCAATTATTCCTACACCTGCTAAGCCCCTGCAATTGAAGTCTGTTTTATGTGTGCCTAAATTGACCCAGAATTTGTTGTCTGTGCATCGGGTCTGTTTGGATAACAACTGCTATCTCATTTTTGATGCTTTCTGTTTTTGGATTCAGGACAAGCTAACAGGAAGGATACTGTACAAGGGGCAGTGCCATAATGTGTTGAAATTCACGGATTAAGGCAACAATACAATAAATAATGCAATCTTAAAATTAATTACTTTAAAGTAAAGAGATAAGAGAGAGAGATTGCTAACTCGGTTTTTAACGTGGTTCGGCAAGCCTACATCCACGACTCAAGTACCAACCCGTACTTGAGTATTGTACTCTCTTACTAATCCAAGTAACAAGATTACAAATCCCGCTTGATGAATCCACACCAAGACTTTTACACCACTTGAAGATATGCCCTCTTCAAGATTTTCCTTTTGCCCACTTGAAGATGTACCCTCTTCAAGATTTTTCCTTGGTGATGTTCCCTCACCAATACCAAGAGTTTTATACTCAACTCTCAAGAGTTTTACAAGGATTGTTTTTGTAAAACAACAATACACTCTTAATAGTGTGGATATTACAAATGAAGATCTATGATCTCTTTCTCACTTAATAGCACTTAGAATATTTGAAGGTGTTTAAGTGTAGTGAGAATGAGAAATACTCTTTGTGTTAGGATATGAAGATTTAAACACAAATATGAGTATTAATGAGGATTGATGATATGAAGGTATTTATGCACTTCTAATTGCCTCAATTTAAGATATGAAAGTTCTCTCTTTTTTTGTTTTGCAATTAAGAAGCCTATTTATAAGTTTCTAGCCGTTTTAATGCAACTATCATATCAAGCGGTCGACCGGTTCACAACGGACAAAACCAAGCGGTCGACCGGTTCACAACGGATAAAATAATTTGTCTTCCAAGCGGTCGACCGGTTCACAACGGATACCTCAAGCGGTCGACCGGTTCATGCAGAAAGGCAATTTTGACAAATTATCTTTTCTGAATTTCTTGAACCGATTGATTATGACTTAAACCTATAATCATCAAATCCTTTTAATGCATGCAGTGTGAAGTGTGTGAGTTCATTTTAATTTGTGCTATCAAGTTAGAAATAGAGATTTACATAAAGCACTAAAATGAACACTTATTCTAAGTCTTCACTTGCTTGCATCTTGGACTTCCTGAAGTGACTTCTTCGTGTACTCCATTATGCTTGTTGATGAATTCTTTGTATAATACCTGTTTATAGCTTAATCTCATCCAAGCATATTATTAGTCCATTTTCTTTTTATTGTTATCATCAAAATATATAAAGCATACAAAGTATGACATTATATGTCAACAATCTCCCCCTTTTTGATGATGACAATAAACAAAAAAAACTTAGATAAAAAATTGAGTCTCCCCCTATATTTTGTAATACAATATATAAGAGACATTGAACATTTTCAGCAATTTAATCTAAGTACAAATATCATATGCAATTTCAAGAAAAATGCATTATTGAACATTTTCTCCCCCTAAATATATGCATATAAATTTTTCATATTCTCAATTTTTTTTTTTTTCATTATTGAATGCATTTGATATTTCATATTCTCTCCCCCTTTGGCATCAACAAAAAGAAAATTAATCATTGTGGATAAATAAGAACACAATATTCAATATCATTGAACACAATATTCAATCACTAAGGAGGTGGATTTCGTGAGAGAAGTGAAGCCATCATCTCCTTCATCTCCTGTATATCAACCCGCATCTCTGTCTGAGAATCTCTCATGGATCGTATATCTGTCTCCATGTGCGTGAGACGACTCTCTATCCTATGCGACCAGCCACTTGCAGATGGCTCATCTGGGGAGGAAGCCGGAGGTGGTGACTCAATTAAATTGGTAAACTCATCCTCACCCTGATCCTCAGCCACATTCTACTCCTCTTCATGCTCTTCCTCAGCATGTGCACCTTCTTGGTGCCCTTGAATCCACTCACCATGCTCATTAAGCACATATTTCATTCTAGTAAGAGTAGTGTTATTAATCTCCGTCTTATCTGAGTACGGTTTCTTATCCGTACCCGTCAGCAGGATCTCAAAATGCTCAAAAATAGTGGTAAACACTTGACCATAAGGTAGAGCCTTTTGTTTTTGATCGTATGCTAAGATTATATTCCTAATCAAGATGTATGGAAGGTTTATTGGCCTTCTCTGAATCATACAATCAATTAAGCATAACTCCATAAATGTAAATTCATCATAATGCCCCTTTTTGGGCAAGATATTGTGAGCAATAATCCTATGGAGTAGTCTAGGTCTCAACAGAAGATCCTGACTCTTTATTTTAGCACCTGGAGCAAATCCAGTATTTCCAGTGTATAATGTAACAGCATAATCATAGCTAAAACCCTCAATGGTCGGAATTAATTTAATATCGAAAATTCTTGGACCATCATTAGATATACCCAATATATCGGCTAATTCAGCACAATTAAATTCAATGGGATATCCTTGAAGAGTACTCATTATTCTTGGTTCTACATTAACCCTCATGTTGGCAAAGAACATTCTCATCATCTTAGGGTATGTAGGTTTCCTATATTCATACAATGAGTACCAACCCATTTCAGCAAATAGAGTATCTATACCTAAAGCAGACAGATCATTGCCTAAACATCTTTCTATACTAATAGCTCTATTTGAGAAAATACTCAAAAATCTTTGAACATTATCACCTGATGAGGAAGCTGGATCATTGGCTCGTTTGCTCCTTGATTCAGTCCTCCTTAAGCGTTTCTGGGGTGCCATTAACTTCACTTAGGCTTCAGGTGTTCTGATTTTGAGTGATTTTTGAGAGGTTTTTGAGTTAGGGTTTCGGAAATTTTATTTTCTCCCGTTTAATGATTTCTGAAATCCTGGATAGTACTTATACTATCGAGCAACCGTGAGGTCACGCATAGTGAGGTATACACAAATTAACAAAGTAGTATAATATAACAGTGCCTATAAATATGCACAGTGAGGTCACGCACAAGGCATGTAAATAGAAACAGAACACTAAAATTTCAAATTCACTTTTTCCCTCTCTTTCTCTTTACTCTCTCTCGTTTATCAACCCTTGATACACTGCAAGATCATTAAAACCCAATCTGTTTAATTCTATTTCTTAGTAAGGATTCATCATCCTAACACAGGAAAGGTTGTCAGGGGGTCTTTGTAAAGCGGTTGCTATGGCTTTTTAAAAAAATAAATTTAAACCTCACAATGGTTTATGTTTAATTATCAAGTAGAACTCATGGGAGAATTGATATTTGTTTACATAATAAAAATCAAATGAAAAAGGGCAGGCAAGCGCAGAGCATCTTGCGGGAGATATCTGTGTTCTTTAGTGGCGCCATTAAGTCATTAGAAGCATCCCAAGAGATGCAATAAGTTAGAAATGTCAGGGGAAGACTTGGTTGACTTGTATCTGTTACTCTCTGTGCAGCTAGCACTGACCAAGTCATTCATGTTTTTATTCTACAAATGAATGGAGGAGAAGAGAAGTCACTTTCTTTGATTATTCCCTAATTTAATTGCATGCAAGGATGTCATTTTCGCTTCCATTCCACTTGCGAGGAACGATCTCCATCGACAAGAAACTGTCACAAACTCTGCAGTGGATAAATGAAGAGATGTGGATCGCTTAATTTGTCCCTCTCGTTATAGAATCTTACTAGTTTGATGGCCCGCATTTCGTTGCGGGCAGAGCAAATAGTTTTTACAAATATTCAGATTAAAATATAATATTTCAACATGTAAAATTTAATATAATAAAACAGATCAAAATATCCTGTCATAACAACAGTAACATCGAAGTGCTAACTTCTAAAATTATCATAACTATTACTGTCAAAACAATAATAATTATTAAACTACCTCGAGAAAAAAAAAGCAAGTATGAACAAAAACTAAAATTATTATTATTATTCTTAATATTAATATTATTATTGCATTAATAAAAAAAAAATTAAATCAAAGACTAAAAGAAGTCTAAAAACATTAACAAAAGAGCAAATAAAAAAATAAAATAAATGATAAAACAAAAATAAAAATTATTACCAGAAAAAAAATCATTTCACTTGAAAATAATAAAAATTATCAAATTATACTGAGAAAAAAAACCATTATTATTATTATTATTATTATTATTATTATTATTATGAAAGAATAAATAAATAAATAAAAGACTAAAAAAATCGTAAAAACTTCAACAATAGGTCAAAAAAAAATAATTATTGTTATTACCATCAAAACAATAAAAAATTATCAAATTATCATGAAAAAAACCTAAAAAACATCAACAAAGGAGTAAGCTACAAAAAAAATTAAATTATTATTATTATTTTTTTGTGTTAATAATGAAAGGAAAAAAAATGAAAGACTAAGAAAATCCTAAAAACTTCAACAAAATATCAAACAAAAAAATAACATGAAAATAAAAATTATCATTGTTATAACTGTTAAAAGAAAAAAAATTATTAAATTATCCCAAGAGGAAAAAAACCTAAAAAACATTAACAAAAGAGTAAGTAAGAAAAAAACATTAAATTATTATTATTATTATTATTATTATTATTATTATTATTATGTTAATAATGAAAAAAATAAAATAAATAAAAGACTAAAAAAACCATAAAATTTTAACAAAAGATCAAAATAAAATAAAAATTATCAGGTAAAAAAAGTCATATGACGTAAAAATAAAAATCAAAAAACGAATAAAAAGCTAAAAGAAAGAACAAATAGAGAGAAAAAAAAACACAAATATCAATTTCCAAATGATCATAGATATAAAATAAAATTTAAGAACTAATTGTTTTGGAAAAAATACCACCCCAACAAATAAGAAAACAACAAAAATTAAAAATCAAAGCCGAGTACACTTATATATACATGGACAAAAGTAGAGATTATTCTAGAAATAAAATATAGGGATTAAAATAAAAAATTAAAAGTATAAGGGTTGAAATGAATATTAAATATAAAGGGATTACAATCTAAAATTAAAAGTATAAGGGCCGAAATGAAAATAAAATATATTATCAATTTTAATCAAAGGACAAAATTGAAGAAATTGAAACTACTGTACTGAATAAATTCATCTTTTTCAATCCAATCTGGAAATTAAAAGAAGGAGGACCGAATTGAAAAATGGACACTCAATTAAATCCAATCGGAGGACCCAATCGAACTAAATCAAAACTTATATACCAGAAATGAGAACTAGAAACGAAATTGAAAGTGACGGGACTGAAGTGAAAAATGTGAAAATAAAGGGGACTCTCCTGCACTTTTACGTGCAGGAGAGAGAGAAACGTGGTCAACGTCTTGAACCAACCTCCTCCGCTTCCATGGACATTTTTAGGAACAACGCGCCGCCGCGGGAGGAAGAACACGCGGAGGCGCATCGAGGTAGACTCCGGAATCTCGTATCCGGCCACCATAATAAGCCGCACGCGCCACCTAAAAAGGGCGTGGGGTGGAACACCGGCGGACGCGTGCTAAACATGCACTGACAGCCGCAGAAAGAAATAATAAAAAATTAGGTAAATGACGGTCCCACCCCTGTTCCCAAAGGCACCGTTTTTGTCTTATTAGGGGCTAAAACCGTATTTAGCCAATTTCAAAAAATAATATAATAAGCAGCAGACCGGCGGGCTGGACCGGACCGGTCCGGACCGATGTGCGCAATGACAACAGAGCCCCTCGTTCTGGCGGTGTTTTTTGTCGTTTTCGGAGGGCTGTTTCGTTAATTCACTGTTCAAAACCGGGCAAAAAAAAGAGGCACATGTACGCGTGCGAAGCACAAATCAAAAATGTCCACTCCACAATGCAACTGAGTGTGAAGCTACAGTGAAACACTGAGCTCTTTTAGATTATTGTATAATTGTCCCAATACATAATTGGGAAACAATACGCTAATTAACAAATCCAATAAATTCATTATTGATGCAGTGCTCTGGTAATTATAGACTCGAAAGGTCATATATAGACAGAATTGATGTCAATCTAAGCGTGCTGTTGTGACAACTCAAGTATGCACTGGCCGAGTTCTGTAGGCTTAGAAAAAACTGCCATATGATCTGCAGGAATCTCCATCACTTCCTTAACCTCATTTTGTTCAATCATGAAGCGTTGTAACGACGGAGAAAGCAATATATCCTCAGTACAGACAATATAAACTCGGGGAACTGATCCATATCTGTCATCAGTGAGCTTGTTTGCTTCAGACAGACTTTCAACAAACATTGATCCCGGTCTGTTTAAAAGCGCTAGAAGAGTGAGATCCTGCAATATTTGAACAAGAAAAGTATCTTACGAACAAGTTCTATATCGTTAATTTCTACCACATATATGGAATAGCTGAGCGGTTCAAGTCTTAAAATTTGTGTACTGTACCTCAATTGGGGTGAGTTGAAACGGCGTGGATGAAACCACTGCAGTGTCTTGCTCTTCTTCTGCACCGGAGGTGCTTTTCTCAAGAAACTAACAAATTGGCCAAAAAACCGGTTTCGTAGATGTCAGAGATGAGAAAACAGAACTGTTCATGCAAGACCTTAGAATTAAATGATTGTTATTGGAATATTAATTAAACACACCGTAGCGAGCAAGTAATTAACTATATATGTACCTTCTCTAACATATACGACGGCTGGTGCTGAGTATCAGGCAGGATTGCAGTGACAAAAATAGCAAGAGAATCTTTTCTGGGAACTTCTCCATTGCGAAAGCCAGGTTTAAGCCACCCAAACTATGGCCCACCAATATAACCTTTTCATTTTCAGGCAAGTTGGCCAGGAACTCAATCAAGGGCTCGTTATACTGGTCAAAGGTTCGAACCTCTTCGAGTGTTTTTGTGTCCACCCCTGATGCACTCATGTCAAGAGCTGTGACGTTGTGGCCAGCAGCATCTAGCATTGGCTTCACCTTGTACCATACCCAAGCTCCTGCGGACGAACCGTGAATTAAAACAAAATGTGTTTCTTGGTTGTTGATTTCTCCCAGTTTTTGCCCCGGCTAATTGGTAGGACGTAATGGATTTTTTGTCCGGGCTAGTTACCAACGTAATAATATCGCCGAGATATGAAATTCGTTAAGATATGTGCTGACTGATAAAATAAAATATTGGAAAGACTTGATAGTGCCTCGTAATATTAATGCATGGAAGCATATATAGAGAGGACCGCGTGTTGAAAAGTTGACACTTTAGTTGCCTGTTTTGATCAAGAAGCTCTTATCCCTTGTATGGTTTGACTAGTCATTCACTCTTGTTTTCTTAAATGATGTCAAATTGCAATGGCGAAGAAAATACATTGAATTAATCTTGTTTGAATTGAAAATCAAACAAAGACAACTATAATGTTGAAGATGGAAAGTAATCTTGTTTCATTCCTACAATATTGACTTCATCTAATTAAGGTAACTCTCTCATGTTCGATTCTCGTTAAAAAAACCAAAAACTAATTCCTATATCTTTTATGGAAAGCGGAATTGTTAAATAAAGGTAACCAGCAAGCAGCCGGAAAGGAAGTTACAATGAGGAAATGAGCCAGTCGTAGAGAACTATCTCCGTACTCGGTTGAATCGAATCTTAACAGGTTCCGAATATTAGAGATTTATTTTAAAATATGATTAATGAATATATATTTGAAATCAAATTAACAATACAGTCCATTCCGTTTACAAAACACATGAATTTGACGAGCGTATTAGGTTTTAGATATAAACATTAAATTCATAGTTTTATTCTCTTTAAAATATTAATGATAAGATCTTCTTTCTTAGGGGATTTAGAAAACCTTAAATAAACTAGAAACCTTACCTCAACTAAAAGATTTATTAAAAGCCCTTAAAATCCTAAACAAATAATGAATTTTGAATTAAACAAGGAAAAGAACAAAAATTGCCAAATCAGGGTCACCTAGCAAGATTTTTGATATCTCAAGATCTGATGGTTGAGAGAAAACAACCTGTAAAAACTCATGTAAATTTTGAACCTAATTCAACAGTAAGACAAAACGATATGGTATTTTTAAGCTTTTATTTTGGTCCAGAGTGACCATTCTTCTTCTTGGACCTAGACCTGTCATTTTGATCTACAAATGCATCTGCTAGGCCATTCATGTAATTTATCTAAGGCAATTCATCATCCGGTTACAATAGATCCACTTCTAACTATTCAAAATCACTTATTATCTCAAGCCCGCCTATATAACACTTACCTTTAAGTTCAAACTTTGTTAAAATTTAATATCAATTATAAGCACTTTAACATGAAAAAATACCATGATTTAAGCAAATTATAAGTAAATACGATATTGATCTCAAATAACTCTTAGTTGCCAAGTTTTAGTGAAACCCAAAACCCTATAAAAACTTATATCCCACGTAGTAAAGAAACAAATCTTTCTCATTATTTATATAATGAGAATGTGAAAAATCAAAATTAGACACAAATAACACTCAAAATTTTGAAAAGAAAAGGTAATAAGTTGTCTACTCAAGCCGAGCTTGAGCCTGAGTTTGGGTTTACTATAAAACAATTATTTGATCTACAAAAGATTTTTTTTTTGTCGATTTATATTTGGATTTGAGTTTGGTTTTTGGAGAATTATTCTTACAGCCTATACTGTAAGAATCTGGTCATTTTTTTTCCATAATAGTTTATTCAAAACCTGAATAGCTTTTTAAACTAAAAAAACATTTGATTTAAAGCCAAAATATTCAGGTTTAGTTATGGTTTTATGAAAGGAAAACAAACTAATAGGGAGTTTGTTTTTTGCAATTACCATAATTAATTATATGCAAGTTTTTGTTCCAAAAATAATCTATAAAAGGAGTTGAAAAGGATTGTTTTGGGTTTGGTTTTCAAATTTTGTAGATATTTGTATTCTTTTTCACCTAAAATTCGAGTTTAGCTCCTTAGTTTTTAAGCTATTATTTTCCTCTTTGTATACCTTCTAATCTAGAGCATAAGTTTAGTCCTTATACAAAGATTTATGAGTTTTATTTTCTTTGTTTGTCGAACATTATATAGGTGTACATCTAAATAAGGAGTTGTTGGAGTTCATGAAGGCATATTAAAGTTATTCCTTTTGCATAAAATAAGAAATACCAAATTCTCAAGGACAAATAATTAATCCTTAACAAAAAATTCTCAAATTAGCCTGTCACTCGAAAGAGTCCATCCCTTCAAGGAATTGACCGCAAAGAGAGGATTGGAGCTTCCCTTTGTGTGAAGCAAAATATGAAAACCACATTTTCCATCACAGGCCGGCTTAGTCGGCTTTCATTATCTCTTCATTCATATTTTGATTGTAACCGTTACTTTCTTATATTTTCAAAATCTTATTTTTCCTTGACTAAATCATAATCCTATACAACATTATCTCTTTTTTTTTTAATATATATATATATATATATATATATATATATATATATATATATATATATATATATATATATATATACATGTGACAACTAAATTGGTCCAATTTAAATAGAAAACTCATACATTACTTGAAGCATTTACGGGTATAGATTATATTAACAAAAGAGCTAAAAGAGCTCGGGGTCGGTACTGTAGCGCTAGAGACATTTGCACTGTGGACTGGCCATTTCTCGGCCGTGCGTCGCGGTTGTTTGTCTGCCTTTTTTTTTTCTTCCATGAACAGTGTACTGACGCTTTTAGCCCCGGTAATAAGACAAAATAGCGCACGGGCTGAGGGTAAAAATCACTGAGGGTCAGGGCCATGTATGTAATTGCACGAGTACGGACCGGACCGGTCTAGTCCGGTCCGCCGCATGTTTTTTTTTTTATTATTTATTTAAAATGGCTAATTACGGTTCTAGGCCCGAATAAGACAAAAACATGGATTTCGGTCCAGGGGCTGTCCGGTAATTGACCATATTTTTTTATTTTTTCCGCGTTTATTGTCAAAGCGTGTGTCACACGCGTCACCCTGTTTCACGCCCCACGCCCTGTTTAGGTGGCGCGTGCAACCTCATACGGTGGCCAGAGACGAGATTCCGACTTCCAGAGCGGTTCGTCTGGTCGTTTTCTTCCTCCCGCGGTGACGCGTTTACCATAAAATATCCGTGGCCGTGCCGGGAACTGGTTAAAGCCGCCGGCAACCAATGCCTTAACATTGTTCTATAAATCTAACTATGGTAAAAAGGTCCCATTAGCATTTAGTGCTTAGTACCAACAACATAACAGGTGGGTATACAAAGATGGGTTGGGCAACCCTATTCAGGTGCAAGATTTGTCCATATAAGACACACCTTGAGCTCAATTGGTGTTTGCATGTGAGTTAGGTAGACCACTTTAAAGATCGTGTCAATTGTGTTCGTTAGGTCAATTAGAATTGCTAGAGATCCTGCTAGTTGAGTTGACGAGGTTTCATGAAAATTGTGCATCTTTCCTGCTAAAGGGAGAAGCAAATTCCTAGCATTTAGTACCTAGAATTGAGCCTAGGATTTGCCCAATCTATCATCTGGATGCCCTAGACAAATCTACCATGAATTTATGTACATTCAATCAAACTTTATTATTATTTTTTATTTTACAGATACACATCCAAGGCATATAAACACATCTACCAAGCTATCTATCTCAGTCTCTCTTTGTTAAACAGACGCTTCCAATCCAGAGAGCTACTATTACAAATATCATCCGACAAAATATACTAAAATGACCTCACAGTCCATTGGTTGCTGATTAATAATAATAATAACAACAACAACAACAACAACAACAACAACAACACCGAGAGCTCACTCCTGACCTATGGGGATCATCTGGAATCATTAACTCTTAGTTGGGAAAACACTGCAGAAGCTGTTGTATCTGAGTAATCATCAACTGGGAACATATTATAGCTCAGGTTTTGCATAGGTGGGAGTGCCAAATCTGTTGAAGCTGCTGTTGTGGTGCTGTCCTCGTGTGCCTCTCTATGCGCAGGAGTCTGCTGAAGCTGCAATGCGTATTCTAAATCCCAGCACACATCAAGCATGTTAGGTCTGTCAGCTCCTTGTGGCTTCAAACACTTCTCAGTTATTTCACCAAACTTTCTCAGCGAGTTTTGGTTGATGTGACCCACCAGTAGAGGATCAATAATCTTTTCCAGCTGCCCCTCTTTTTGCCAAAACATTCCCCATTCAACTAAGTTTATTTCCTCCCTCTGCTTTGAGTTTACAATAGGGGGTCGAGCACAAAGCACTTCAAGAAGGACCACACCAAATGAGTACACATCTGACTTATTGGTTAACTGCAGAGTTCTGAAATATTCAGGGTCAAGATAACCAAAACTACCTTTCAAACTCATGCTTATGTGGTCCGGATCAGGCATTCCTGATTGAGAAAGACCGAAATCTGCTACTTTGGCCACATAATGTTCATCAAGTAAGATGTTTGTGGACTTAACATCACGGTGAAAGATTCCACCATCTGGACCAGTGTGAAGGTAATGGAGGCCCTTCGCCGAGCCAATGCAAATTTCAAGCCTTTGTTTCCAAGTAAATGCAGTTTCAACGGATGGATTCTTTAAGCACTCCTTCCTATCATACAAGTGGTCTCTCAAACTCCCATTTTCCATGAACTCGTAAACCAATATCATCTCCAATCCTTCATCGCAATAGCCGACCAAGGAAACAAGATGCCGATGTTGGATCTTGGAAAGGACCATGATCTCAGTTTGGAACTCTGGAAGACCCTGACCATGACTTGAATCGCTTCGTTTCACAGCCACCTTCTTACCACTCTCAAGAGTTCCTTTATAAACTTTGCCAAACCCTCCCTCACCAATTAACAACTTGGGATTGAAATTTTCAGTCGCAGCCAATATTTCAGCTAAAGACATCTTCAGTTTGAGGTTTAAATTAGTAACGATGGAGGCATTTTCAGTTCTTTTAGTTGTCGAACTGGGAGACCTCCCTCTTCCATAAAGAAACTCATTTTTCAGAATTAAAGCTTTTATGGGCTTTAGTCGCCTTAATCTCAAACATACTGAGAGTAATAAAACCAAAACCAAGATTAGAGCCGCACCTCCAGCTAAACCAATCTTGAGAGCTATATGTTTTCTTGTCTCATGTTCAACAGGCACTTCAAATGTCGAGTTCCCCACAAACTCCATGATCTCCAGTCCATTCAGAAAAGCAACTTTCACACTAGACATTTCATTTGGGGCTATACTAAAACTCATATATCCGGAATCATCTGAAAAAACCACATAATCATAGAATAATGGAGTTCTCATATCACTAACCCCACCGGAATTAGGATCGATCACTTTACTGAAATTGGTAGATATATTGAGATCAAATTTCACAGTACCCGGTGACACACTGAGAGGGTCACAAACATGCAGACGAACAAGATGCCTAGCTTCCTTACTCACGTTGAAACGCCAAGTTATATTTGGAAAATTGGATGACCCGTTAGTATCTATACTCACCTTTTTGTAAGTTTTGTACACAACATCAGGGGCAATTTCTTTGACAACCAACCTTCCTTGACGGGACTCTTGAGGTTCACCATCATAAGAAGAAGCTTTAACCGAACTCCCAAAAGTTACAAAATCATTATCCGGTACCCAATTCCTCCAGAGGGAATCGTTAACTTCTGGACCTCCAACATTGATCCTATAAAGTGTCCTAAGAGCTGCATCTATGGTCCGTAGAGGAGGAATTGCAGTGAGATTATCAATGAAGAAATTTTGTGGGAGAACAAAGGCTTCTATGGCATTGACGAAAGCAAAACGTGTTTCGTCAGCTGGTATGAAGTAGATGTCGAAATTTCCTTCAGCAATCGTGAGAAAGAACTCCTTGATCACTGGGAACTCAGTAGAACTGTTCCGGACACTAAAATTTGATAAAAGTGAAAAATTTGAAGCAGACACATTGAACAAAGCATCAGCAAGATGACTCTTTTTGAAGCTAAATGGAAAGAAATGAAGGCGGACAAGGTAGGAACCAGTTTGAGTGATATTAAGCATATAAGGGGATATTTTCGTATAGATTCTAGCTGTATGATAAAGGGGTAATATGCCTGGTAAGGGGTTTTCATTTTGGACAGAGTTGCTTTTTCCTACAGAGAAGGAATGGTTAGAATTCTCATCCCCAACGAAATTCCGAAGATCGTCAAGTTTGGAATCGGTGTTTGATCCACAGTTCATGAAGTACTTAACCTGAGGATCGTAAGATTCTGAGGATGAAAGAAGAGGAAGAAATTGAAGAAGAAAGAGTAGATGAAGAATGGACTCCATAGAAATTGGGTGTGGATATTTGATGCTTGTTCTTTGAATGGAGGAAAGGTTGTCAGGAGCAGAAGATGGGAGCTTTGTAAAGCGGGTAAATTTGGAAAGCGGGTGCTCCAGGAAAGGTTGTCAGGGGGTCTTTGTAAAGCGGTTGCTATGGCTTTTTTAAAAAATAAATTTAAACCTCACAATGGTTTATGTTTAATTATCAAGTCGAACTCATGGGAGAATTGATATTTGTTTACATAATAAAAATCAAACGAAAAAGGGCAGGCAAGCGCAGAGCATCCTGCGGGAGATATCTGTGTTGTTTAGTGGCGCCATTAAGTCATTATAGAAGCATCCCAAGAGATGCAATAAGTTAGAAATGTCAGGGGAAGACTTGGTTGACTTGTATCTGTTACTCTCTGTGCAGCTAGCATTGACCAAGTCATTCATGTTTTTATTCTACAAATGAATGGAGGAGAAGAGAAGTCACTTTCTTTGATTATTCCCTAATTTAATTGCATGCAAGGATGTCATTTTCGCTTCCATTCCACTTGCGAGGAACGATCTCCATCGACAAGAAACTGTCACAAACTCTGCAGTGGATAAATGAAGAGATGTGGATCGCTTAATTTGTCCCTCTCGTTATAGAATCTTACTAGTTTGATGGCCCGCATTTCGTTGCGGGCAGAGCAAATAGTTTTTACAAATATTCAGATTAAAATATAATATTTCAACATGTAAAATTTAATATAATAAAACAGATCAAAATATCCTGTCATAACAACAGTAACATCGAAGTGCTAACTTCTAAAATTATCATAACTATTACTGTCAAAACAATAATAATTATTAAACTACCTCGAGAAAAAAAAAAGCAAGTATGAACAAAAACTAAAATTATTATTATTATTCTTAATATTAATATTATTATTGCATTAATAAAAAAAATTAAATCAAAGACTAAAAGAAGTCTAAAAACATTAACAAAAGAGCAAATAAAAAAATAAAATAAATGATAAAACAAAAATAAAAATTATTACCTGAAAAAAATCATTTCACTTGAAAATAATAAAAATTATCAAATTATAACGAGAAAAAAAAAATTATTATTATTATTATTATTATTATTATTATTATTATTATTATTATTATTATTATTATTATGAAAGAATAAATAAATAAATGAAAGACTAAAAAATTCATAAAAACTTCAACAATAGGTCAAAAAAAATAAAAAAAAATTATTATTGTTATTACCGTCAAAACAATAAAAATTATCAAATTATCATGAAAAAAAACTTAAAAAACATCAACAAAGGAGTAAGCTAGAAAAAAAATTAAATTATTATTATTATTTTTTTGTGTTAATAATGAAAGGAAAAAAAAATGAAAGACTAAGAAAATCCTAAAAACTTCAACAAAATATCAAACAAAAAAATAACATGAAAATAAAAATTATCATTGTTATAACTGTTAAAAGAAAAAAAATTATCAAATTATCCCGAGAGGAAAAAAACCTAAAAAACATTAACAAAAGAGTAAGTAAGAAAAAAACATTAAATTATTATTATTATTATTGTTATTATTATGTTAATAATGAAAAAAATAAAATAAATAAAAGACTAAAAAAACCATAAATTTTTTAACAAAAGATCAAACAAAAAATGAAAATAAAATATATTATCAATTTTAATCAAAGGACAAAATTGAAACTACTGTATTGAATAAATTCATCTTTTTCAATCCAATCCGGAAATTAAAAGAAGGAGGACCGAATTGAAAAATGGACACTCAATTAAATCCAATCGGAGGACCCAATCGAACTAAATCAAAACTTATATACCAGAAATGAGAACTAGAAACGAAATTGAAATTGACGGGACTGAAGTGAAAAATGTGAAAATAAAGGGGACTCTCCTGCACTTTTACGTGCAGGAGAGAGAGAAACGTGGCCAACGTCTTGAACCAGCCTCCTCCGCTTCCACGGACATTTTTAGGAGCAACGCGCCGCCTCGGGAGGAAGAACACGCGGAGGCGCATCGAGGTAGACTCCGGAATCTCGTATCCGGCCACCGTAATAAGCCGCACGCGCCACCTAAAGAGGGCGTGGGGCGGAACACCGGCGGACGCGTGCTCAACATGCACTGACAGTCGCAGAAAGAAATAATAAAAAATTAGGTAAATTACGATCCCACCCCTGTTCCCAAAGGCACCGTTTTTGTCTTATTAGGGGCTAAAACCGTATTTAGCTAATTTCAAAAAATAATATAATAAGCAGCAGACCGGCGGGCTGGACCGGACCGGTCCGGACCGATGTGCGCAATGACAACAGAGCCCCTCGTTCTGGCGGCGTTTTTTGTCGTTTTCGGGGGGCTATTTCGTTAATTCACTGTTCAAAACCGGGCAAAAAAAAGAGGCACACGTACGCGTGCGAAGCACAAATCAAAAATGTCCACTCCACAATGCAACTGAGTGTGAAGCTACAGTGAAACACCGAGCTCTTTTAGATTATTGTATAATTGTCCCAATACATAAAATTGGGAAACAATACGCTAATTAACAAATCCTATAAATTCATTATTGATGCAGTGCTCTGGTAATTATAGACTCGAAAGGTCATATATAGACAGAATTGATGTCAATCTAAGCGTGCTGTTGTGACAACTCAAGTATGCACTGGCCGAGTTCTTTAGGCTTAGAAAAAACTGCCATATGATCTGCAGGAATCTCCATCACTTCCTTAACCTCGTTTTGTTCAATCATGAAGCGTTGTAACGACGGAGAAAGCAATATATCCTCAGTACAGACGATATAAACTCGGGGAACTGATCCATATCTGTCATCAGTGACCTTATTTGCTTCGGACAGACTTTCAACAAACATTGATCCCGGTCTGTTTAAAAGCGCTAGAAGAGTGAGATCCTGCAATATTTGAACAAGAAAAGTATCTTACGAACAAGTTCTGTATCGTTAATTTCTACCACATATATGGAATAGCTGAGCGGTTCAAGTTTTAAAATCTGTGTACTGTACCTCAATTGGGGTGAGTTGAAACGGCGTGGATGAAACCACTGCAGTATCTTGCTCTTCTTCTGCACCGGAGGTGCTTTTCTCAAGAAACTAACAAATTGGCCAAAAAACCGGTTTCGTAGATGTCAGAGATGAGAAAACAGAAATGCTCATGCAAGACCTTCGAATTAAATATACGACGTAGCGAGCAAGTAATTAACTATATATGTACCTTCTCTAACATATACGACGGCTGGTGCTGTGACGTTGTGGCCAGCAAGTAATTAACTCATGTCAAGAGCTGTGACGTTGTGGCCAGCAGCATCTAGCATTGGCTTCACCTTGTACCATACGCAAGCTCCTGCGGACGAACCGTGAATTAAAACAAAATGGGTTTCTTGGCTGTTGATTTCTCCCATTTTTTGCCCCGGCTAAATGGTAGGACGTAATCGATTTTTTGTCCGGGCTAGTTACCAACGTAATAATATCGTCAAGATATGAAATTCGTTAAGATATGAGCTGACTGATAAAATAAAATATTGGAAAGAGTTGATAGTGCCTAGTAATATTAATGCATGGAAGCATATATAGAGAGGACCGCGTGTTGAAAAGTTGACACTTTAGTTGCCTGTTTTGATCAAGAAGCTCTTATCCCTTGTATGGTTTGACTAGTCATTCACTCTTGTTTTCTTAAATGATGTCAAATTGCAATGGCGAAGAAAATACATTAAATCGGGGCGCCATTTCTGTTTGAATAATTGAAAATTACACAAAGACAAATAATTAAGGTAACTCTCTTTTGTTCGATTCTCATTAAGAAAATAAAAAAAACTAATTCCTATATCTTTTATGGAAAGTGGAATTGTCAAATAAAGGTGACCAGCAAGTAGCCGGAAAGGAAGTTACAACGAGCAAATGAGCCTGGTCGTACAGAACTTTCGCCATACTCGGTTGAATCCAATCTTAACAGGTTCCGAATATTAGAGATTTATTTTAAAATATGATTAATGAATATATATTTGAAATCAAATTAACAATACAGTCCATTCCAATTTTCAAAACACATGAAATTGACGAGCGTATTAGGTTTTAGATATAAACATTAAATTCATAGTTTTATTCTCTTTAAAATATTAATGATAAGATCTTCTTTCTTAGGGGATTTAAAAAACCTTAAATAAACTACAAACCTTACCTCAACTAAAAGATTTATTAAAAGCCCTCAGAATCCTAAACAAATAATGAATTTTGAATTAAACAAGGAAAAGAACAAAAATTGCCAAATCAGGGTCACCTAGCAAGATTTTTGATATCTCAAGATCTGATGGTTGAGAGAAAACACCAAGGGCTCCGGAAACCCGGTGCTAATTCAAAAAAAAAAAAACCTGTAAAAACTCATGTAAATTTTGAACCTAATTCAACAGTAAGAAAAAAAGATATGGTATTTTTAAGCTTTTATTTTGGTCTAGAGTGACCATTACTCTTCTTGGGCCTAGACCTGTCATTTTGATCTACAAATACATCTGCTAGGCCATTCATGTAATTTATCTAAGGCAATTCATCATCCGGTTACAATAGATCCACTTCTAACTATTCAAAATCACTTATTATCTCAAGCCCGCCTATATAACACTTACCTTTAAGTTTAAACTTTGTTAAAATTTAATATCAATTATAAGCACTTTAACATGAAAAAATACCATGATTTAAGCAAATTATAAGTAAATAAGATATTGATCTCAAATAACTCTTAGTTGCCAAGTTTTACAGAAACCCAAAACCCTATAAAAACTTATATCCCACGTAGTAAAGAAACAAATCTTTCTCATTATTTATATAATGAGAATGTGAAAAATCAAAATTAGACACAAATAACACTCAAAATTTTGAAAAGAAAAGGTAATAAGTCGTCTACTCAAGCCGAGCTTGAGCCTGAGTTTGGGTTTACTATAAAACAATTATTTGATCTACAAAAGATTTTTTTTTGTCGATTTATATTTGGATTTGAGTTTGGTTTTTGGAGAATTATTCTTACAGCCTATACTGTAAGAATCTGGTCATTTTTTTCCATAATAGTTTATTCAAAACCTTAATAGCTTTTTAAACTAAAAAAACATTTGATTTAAAGCCGAAATATTCAGGTTTAGTTATGGTTTTATGAAGGGAAAACAAACTAATAGGGAGTTTGTTTTTTGTAATTACCATAATTAATTATATGCAAGATTTTGTTCCAAAAATAATCTATAAAAGGAGTTGAAAAGGAGTGTTTTGGGTTTGGTTTTCAAATTTTGTAGATATTTGTATTCTTTTTCACCTAAAATTCGAGTTTAGCTCCATAGATTTTAAGCTATTATTTTCCTCTTTGTATACCTTCTAATCTAGAGCATAAGTTTAGTCCTTATACAAAGATTTATGAGTTTTATTTTCTTTGTTTGTCGAACATTATATAGGTGTACATCTAAATAAGGAGTTGTTGGAGTTCATGAAGGCATATTAAAGTTATTCCTTTTGCATAAAATAAGAAATACCAAATTCTCAAGGACAAATAATTAATCCTTAACAAAAAATTCTCAAATTAGCCTGTCACTCGAAAGAGTCCATCCCTTCAAGGAATTGACCGCAAAGAGAGGATTGGAGCTTCCCTTTGTGTGAAGCAATATATGACAACCACATTTTCCATCACAGGCCGGCTTAGTCGGCTTTCATTATCTCTTCATTCATATTTTGATTGTAACCGTTACTTTCTTATATTTTCAAAATCTTAATTTTCCTTGACTAAATCATAATCCTATACAACATTATCTCTTTTTTTTTTTAATATATATATATACACACACACACACACACACACATACATGTGACAACTAAATTGGTCCAATTTAACTAGAAAACTCATACATTACTTGAAGCATTTATGGGTTTAGATTATATTGTAAACTAAAAGAGAGTGAAAAATTTAGATTTATACTGATAATTACTCCTCTAGTATTAATATTTGAAGTAAGTATTCTTTATTCTCTTGGTTTTTTTATGTTTATTTATCCGTGATATTCTGTACTAAGTATTTCAACAAGTATCCTTTATTCGTTTTCTTCAAGTGTATTTTCAACATATACTTAGAATATATGCTACGAGTTAGCTTCATTATCTTATACATAATATATATGTATGATTATTATGCATGCTAAGATTGTATTTCAATTATATATTCGTTTAGTAAGTGTCGCGATGTCGTTTTTTTTTGTGCTTCACGCCCCGCCATCCCCGGAGGAGAGAGACAATGGCGCGCGGTGAAAATGAGTGTGTTTTATAGTAGAAAAAATTACAACTATAATTATTAGGAGTCGCCACCTAGGCCCCGTTTGTTTGCTGGAAAGTGGTTTCCTTTTGGAAAGTGAATTCCGGGGAAAATGAATTCCTGAAAAGTGAATTCCAATGTTTGACAGTGTTATGGAAAATAAACTGGAAAACACTTTCCAGTATTTGTTTGTGTTATGAAAAATAAACTGGAAAATAATTTATTAATAAATTAATTTTTTTTTCAAGTTTATTAAAATAATGAGGAACAAATCTTACAAATTAAAAAGTTGAATGAGAATGAAATTGAAAAAAAAATATAATTTCATAAATTATCTCAAATAAAATAAATAATAATCAAAATAATAGAGATCAAATCTAAAAAATTAAAAAAAAATGTAAGGTGAATAAATTAAAATAATAATAATTAACATTTCATAAATTATTTCAAATAAAATAAGTAACAATAAAAAAAATGAGGACCAAATTTGATAGATAAAAAATTTCAATAAAAAAATGATAAGAAAAAAGCAAATAGCAATTATAAAAATAAGGACCAAAATTAATATAAAAATTAAATTTTAAGAGATGGAATTGAAAAATAAATATTCAAAACAAATTATATATAGCAATCAAAAGTTTGAGGATCAAATTTGATATAATCAGCAAATAATGACATTTCTAAATTTTTCACAACTTCCGGAAAGTGTTTTCCGCCCAAATTTTCTGGAAAACACTTTCCTGAAAACCAAGCCAAATTTTTCTTTGACTGGAAAGTGTTTTCCGTTGACCAACTTTCTGGAAGACAAACAAACACAGGAAAGTTTGGAAAGTGGTTTCCCGGAAACCACTTTCCTTGAAACAAACAAGGCCCTAGTATTAAGGTCACTAGGAATCTATTGGTCTGCGAGAGTATTGGGTAAGGGGACTTGCTGTGCAAGGGGAAGACGCATCACCCCCAGTGCATCCTACCTAAGGTAAGCTGCATTGTTGTTTGATTGTTTTTCCTAAGTTATTTTTTAATTATTGGTTTTTTCTAAAATTCAAAGTAGACCTCTCTTCGTGAGAAAGTCTCTACGTCATTGGAAGTTGAAAACCAGACCATTCTCTACATAAAAAAACTTCCTTTCTTACTATCTGCAGGTATACTTTACAATGTAATTTTACACCCCGATAGCTAAAACAAAATATTATTTATTTATTTTTTGATATTTTGGCCAAATTGCAATGGATAATCATAAACTGGTTACGATATCCAATTTTTGTTCAAAATATGAGAAAGATGCAACATATATTTTTTTTACAAAAAAATGCTTGGAAAACCTTGGAATTCGGTCGTATGCACGAAAACAATAATTTTTTTAAATGTAATTTTTATATTTTTTTAAATAAAAAATAATAATTTCGGGTCTGGCCTGGCCCAGTTAAATGGGTCGGCCTATACAAGTTAGGCCAAAGGCCTAACTCTGTTGGGCTTGGGCTGGACCCGGCTGGACCCGGCTGGGCCAAGAGCAATCCAACCCAAGACAAAGCAGGAAAAAAGGGAAAACATGAATTGATACTGTTCACGTGTTGCGTGAATAGTAAAATGGTGGTCAGCCGACCACGATGAGAGGCTTACCTGTTACTGCCGCCAGGTAGAGGAGGCCTAGGTGGTTGTCCCTGTGGTTGTGGCATCGAAAACAGAGACCTGCGGTGGCCGGTGGAGGCGACGGAAGCTGGCTGCTTCACGCTGCTGCAACTCCTGCTACTGCTGCTGCCTTGCCGGAGGCCACGGCTGGGTCGTTTCTGTGGGGGAGGAGCTGACGGTGGTGGTGTTAGGTGTGTGGTTGGCTGCTGTTGGAGGAGGAAAGGGGTTGTTTGCTGGTTTTTAGAGAGAGAGAACCACCGTTGGGGAGAGAGAGAAGGAGCTAACTACCGTGAGGAGGGAAAGAGATGATCGAGCTGGTGATGACTTGGAGCTGGTGCTGGGAGAGAGAGAACTGTGGTGGCTGGGTGCCGCAGATGGAGAAGAAGATGAGGGAGACAAAGGGGTGGCTGTCAGTGCAAGTTTGTCTCTGTAATTTTCACAATTTGTTTGTCGTCCCCGTCGTGGCAACCTTTGTATGTGTGTTTAACAATGATGTCCTTTGTTTGTGTATTCTCACATCATTTTTCAGTATTCTTTCCCCCTTTGTGCGTCCTTTGTTCCCCCCCCCCAAAGTTCCCGCCCTGTCTTCCTCTGTCCCCCGTCTGTGTTCTCCCTGTGGTATTTATAGGCGGAGGAGGTAGCCCTTTCACGTCATGCTACAGCTGTGCAATGACTAGTTACCTCCTACAGTGACATGTTACAGTTGAAAGTGATGAGTTGCATTCTACAACGACGTGATACAGTGGCTTCGATTGCCTCCTCAGCAGCATGCTTGCAGCGACATGATTGCTGCAGGTTTTGGGACCTAGTGCAATTGCATTTTGGTTCCTCAATTTATAATTGTTCTAATTGAACTCCTAATTGGCTTTAAACTTTTAAATTTGTGCAATTGTATCCTCGCCAAAATTCAAAAGCAGCCTTAACATTGCACACCCTTTTTATTTTGGTCTTTGGTTTTGAATTAAGCAATTTGACCCTCGATTGACCAGTAAACTCTTAATTTTCTTCAATTTTTCCTCTGACTTCACAAGATTGGCTTGGAAAAATTCAATTTGATTTCCGAAAACTCCAATCTTCTCAATTTAACCCGAATTAAGCTCAAGTACTTGATTTTTTTATCGATTAAGCCCTTGATAAAATTAATTTGATCACTTTAAAATATAATTAAATCCTTGCACTTAATTAAATCCTTCAATTAGACCCTTTATTAATTCTCAAACATAATTATACTTTAAATTGGCCCATTATTAAATCAAATTGGCCTATAAAAAAATAATTATGCCTTTCGACTTATTTTTTATACAAATTTTATCCAATAATAGATTGTTTTAGCCTTGAATTTGTATTCCTTCATTTTAGGTAGAAAAGAGGTATGATCAGGCTCTCGAAAATGTCTAAATTTTCCACATTGATTTTTATACCGACGCCAACCATTTTTATTTTATTATTTTTATTTTTGTTTTGGATAGATTTTGGGGAATAACCCAGAAATGGGTTATGATAGTAAGCATGTTAGTCTTTTGTTATGGTTGAAAGTTTACCATTAAAAAACAATTTAATCTGAACCCAATAAATACCGAACGGACCTGATATAAATGAGTATATAGTTTTAGACTTGATGAATAATAAGTAGGATATGAATATTGTCAAACCAAATCCGAAATATATATTTATATTACATAAATATATTTATAGCATATATGATTTTTTTCTCATACAATATAATATATACATATATTAATATTTATATAAAACACACACACACACACACACACACACACACACACACATATATCAATAATACTTATCATTTAATAACATATACATACTTCAAATAAATGATAACTATTTTATTTTTTATTGATTAATTAATAAAAATAGATAATATAATACCTATCGAATACCCGAAATTCAATGGATATTTTATGAATATCAAGAAATCCAACCCATATGTAACTATTCCCATCCCTGTTTACCATGTTCTTATTATTTTGCTTGATTATAAACTAGATTAGCTAGTAGTATATCTGGGACAACACCGAATTCTATACTAACTCATTCGTTGTGTGAATAAAATGCCTGCACACAAATTCAGCAAAATAATCTACTCTACAAAAATTAGAAGCCAAACAGCATCCTAATCAAGATCAGCAATATTGTTGAAGATAACGTTATCCCTATGAGTAAAATCCGACCAAATTGTTGAGTAGAACACGAGATACCAAAGTTTTCTGTGCTTTCCTCCCTTCAAAAAGAGCTGTCATTGTTGGAATATCACTTCCATTGTTGGATGAGCAATCCAATTGCATCTCGACTAGTAGAAAATTCGGCTCCAAGAAGAGTAGTATTGTTGAAACACTGACACTTGGAAATGTCAAGTGGAATTTTTTGATTATCTAGCTCTTGCCTCATTGTTTTACTGTTACTTCAACAGTAAGACTAAGTTATTTTTATTCAAAAGTTGTTATTTCTTAATAAACAATGCGGTTTTGTCCCTGACTTCTTCAAAACTCTCATTTTTGCTCTTTATAATTTTACATGTTTTCGTGTCTTTTTTTTTTAATTTTCATTTTTGATCCCCATAAATTTAAATGTTTATGTTTCGGTCCCATATTTGATTTCCCTTACACTCTCACAAATGATATTTATCTCATAAAAGATATCCACTCCTTACACCAAGTAAGACTTTATTACGTTAAGAAGTGAGCTTGAGAATTTTTAATTCAAGTTTGAATCTAAGGAGTTCGTTACTTCAATTAACTGTAGAAAAGTTTCTACAATAATGATATGTACCTTGACATACACATTAAATACACTTAGTAAAAAACACAATTTATGATATCCCAATAGAGTCTATTATCTAATTTGAAGGTTTGACGGACTAACATGTGTTACCTGATTCACTATTTAGACAGGTTTATCTATATGTTTGTTTTTTAGTTTTTGGTCCTTTAATTTTTTATCCTGCTCTTCTCAAATATCTGATTGGATGAGAAATAAAACTCATGGTTTATTTTTGTCTATTACAGGGTTATCACGATCTCAAATACATGTTTTTTTTAAGGTTGATGCTCGATTTTACAAGCATTTATTTTAATTATAAGATTATATAAAAATAATTAAAAAAACACAAAGTTATTAAACTCATTAAAGTTCATAATTCAAGTCGCAAGATAACTAATGTCAATCAATATAATATCATCTCAACTTTTTAAAAAATTATCATTTAAAAGTTTTTAAAAATCTATGTCATGCTTTTCCTAGTTATATAAGTTGTCTTTAAATCTATTAAATTGATTGATTTACTTTATATCAACTCTTATATGGTTTAATTGAAAACTCTAGATAGTTATTAGGTCAAGTTAGCAGATCTCAATATCAGAATATCGAATTGGATTTAATGATACAACAAAAAAACTCTGTATACTTGTAATATATTTTTTAAGAAATTAATCCGACTGCAGTGAAGTGTAAAATAAACACCAAATCTGATTGGGATTAACATTTTAAAAACCGGGAGGGTTTCGTGTGGATGTAGCTTCGTCCATCAATGGGCCAGTACAAGGCTGACAGAACTCAATTGATCGACATGGCATATAGAATGGAAAAAAAGACAGTTATTTGGGCTCAGGGTATTAATCGTGCTTAAACTGGAAATCTTCCAATGGCCTTGTGAAATGCCAGATTTCAGCTTATAATTCTCTGCGAAAATTTGCTTGAAAGCATGATCTGCAAGTTCAAAAGATATCATAAACCCTAAGCAAGAACGTCAGCATCCCAAGTAAAACATTAATTGATTATCAATCAGATTCTTTATTATCACAAAAGAAGAGTGGATTGTCTAAATCAATCCCACATTGGTTGCATAATCTTCATACAATACGACAGCGTAATAGTTCATTAAAAGGATTGATGTTTGGTCTTCAAATTTGTTAACTGGATGGGTCCCGATTCAGATTCTCAATTTGATTTAGCTGACAACTATGACATGAATTTCTTGGACGTACAAACATATCACGGTCCTAACGAGGCATTTGCGTTTTACTTTGTTAATTTTCTAAGCCAGAAAAAAAGTAATTTGTAACCTGTTCTGTACCAACTGATCTAAACTAGCCCTGGCTCGACACAATATGCTCAAGTCCAAGTGAAACTGAAGTGGATATTATAGTTCAAAGGATGTTCTTTGTGTTGGGAAAATTGGTTAATGTATACATAATGTCAAAATAATATATGTAATTGTACGCTTTTAAAATTAATACTAAATATTCTTATGCTGTATTGTTTAACCAGTGGAAATTAACTCATTGAGATTTGACATTATATAATTAGCTAGCAAGGTCGATGATGAACCTATACTCAATATCTTCTACCTTCAAAATTTGACGATTTTCTTTTTGACAAAAAGAAACAACCTGTTCTTGTTTATTAGGTTTTCAAGGAGGTCCCCATTTGGTTGGGCTGGCAACAGATAATTAGTTCTTAGCTATCGTTGCATGATGTCTCAAATTGGTCGTGTGTGAGTACACAAGATAAGATCATGGGCTGCCCAAATAATTGTTGCGTTCTTGTGAAAGCTTAAAAACTGAATTCACCTGGAAAATGAGATACGATCTTATGAAATAGTTATTACACACACATAGATTTGTACTGATTACTTTATTAATTTGATGAAGCAAAGTCTAGTCTGGGTAGCTTCGACTCTGTTCTAACCGACCTTAATTTTAGCATGGGAAGATTCTTCACATGTATGTCAGCATGAAATTCCCTGAGCCGAGAAGTCATCTTCACGATCTAAGCTTGTGTACGAAGTTCCATATTCTGTAATAAGAGACAACCCACATGCCAACGAGACATGATCGATCTCTTCTGCATGGAGGATCCGAGACATGTTAGCTTTTGTCAGGATCAACCCTACATTGGGATTACCATTTTGATGACCAAATAATATTCATGTAGATTTGAATAGTTTCCCTCACACTGCTCCCTGGAGGAATCATATTTACATTAATCAAATGAATTGTAAAACCCCATCATACATATATATCTCTACTTTACGAAGCAACGAAAGCTTGTAAAACTTCAAAAACACCAATGGGTTTGAAAACAAGATTGGGTGCATCCTAGAGAATCTATACACAAACATCCGAAAAACTAAAGCAAGTCCCGTGTTGGAAATCTGAATGAAGAAAGGGACATATATGCTTGCTGTGTTTTTGAATGATTGATTCGGACAATCATGGAGTACAGCATGGAGAGGGACTAGCACTCAGGTTATAGATAGTGCTTTTATGACCATGGCAGTCAAAATCGCGAGTCAACTCACAAAATCGTACGATTTTGCGAGTTGGCTCCGAAAACCTGGTTGGACCGGAAAGAAAAATCGAAACCGGTCAAACTCGGTCAAACTCGTAGAAAAATCGTTCAAAATCGTAGAAAAATCGTAGAAAAATCGTAGAATAATAATAATAATAAAAAATAATAATATTTAATTATATTTAAATTCATTTTTTAAATTTAAATATAATTAAAAATAATAATTTTTGTACGGACATTTTACGATCTTTCTACGATTTTACGATCCGATCTTACGATCCGATTTTTCGGAGCCCTTTCCGATCCGTGTCAAAATCTCGATTTTGACTGCCATGTTTATGACACTGGTTTGGGTCCACATTTGATCATAACTAAGCCATGCTAGCTAGATGTTATGGCTGTGTTAATTAGTTTTTCAAATATCTAAAATGTTACATCAAACAATCTATGCAAGCTCATTTGAATACCATTGACCTCTATTTTGTCAGCACATCTATTGATTAGCAGGGTTGCTACTATATCGATGTAAGAGCGAATGTAAATAAAAACGATAAAAGCATGTAAAAAAAAAATGATCATGATAATTTTATTCATAATCTATTTTATATTATTAATAGAATAATCTCATCAGATATTCATGTATTGCAAGTCGTAAGTCCACTTATTTTTTATTTTATTTACTCTTTAGAATTTTTTTCAAGGACTTAGTCCACCGATAGTTTCATATGTAATTATTACTGACAAAGTCTTGTAATTTTTTCCCAACTTTCTAAAACATTTCGAATGATATGTTTCATCGGTCACTCCGCCTGCAATTCAGATTTTATTGGTGATTCCATTCACTTTTGTATTTAATTTTTTTTTGAAAAATCAATAAATACAATATTGATGGATTGGCCAATGATATTTGAAAGTCTGAGTATTTTTTTTCCACATCTTTTGAACTTTCCAAGGGACTTATTCCCTTAATCATCTCGTTTGTAATTCAAATTTCATTAGTGATTTTGTTAGTGTTGTATTTAATATTTATTTAAAAAATAAACAAAATATAAAAAAACATAATATTTATAATTAATTTGAAAAATATTGCTGACTAAAATTTATCTAGTGGAAAAATTATGGAAGAGGAGGAGGAGGCGAAGACAAAATTTTGCTTGGATTAGATGTACAATGAGGTAAACCAAATGTACTAGTGAGGTTTGACAATAACTCCTTGTACAATTGCCTAAGTTTACCCATCTTGGACCTAAGTTAGGCCCAATCAAGATTGAGTTGAGTTGTCTCAACACTTAGCTAGGATGTTTGAGTTTCAACTTGTTCTCATAAAATCACCTAAATGGATGAAGATGAGGAAATCGAACCTGAATGCAAGGAACCAACACTATATACTCTATGACTTGTCTATATATCCTTGGTTGTAGTGTTTGAGATATTATAAATTTGATTTATATCGGGTTCACCAGACAATCCAACCTCCAACCATAAACTCAGATCAAGTTCCAAATAAGTCGAAGGATCATTCTCGTATCTCTCTTGGTATTATGTGTTTCCTACAAAAAACTAGTCAACAAATTTTAAGAAATAATAAACTAAAAAATATATTGAAATCCAAATACTATGAACTTTTGAGCTCAGTTATCCATAAATTTTTGAATCCCTTTAAGACATGCAAATGTTTGTTATTCTCGACCACATCTTCCCAAACTAGAAGACCTCTTTCTTATGGATTTTTTTATTTTTTATTTTTTGCATCTCATTGTAGAATTCACACATCCTATATGGTTTATTAAGATAATGAAAAATAAGATTCAATATTTAAAATGTATAATAATTAGAATTTAATCTTACCTAATGACATTATGATTCTCCCATAATCTCCTTGCAACAACATTGTTATCCGTTTTCTTTTTTTTTTTCTTGCATGTTAATTTTATGAAATGATTAATTCATTAAAATTTTAAAAACTAACTAAATTAAAGTAATAATAAACAAAATAATTTATACATATACTAAACATGAACTTTTCAAACCAAACATAAATGATAAGCTTCTTTTTAGAATTTTAAAAACTTGACTCCACTGAAATAAAGGAAATTTCATCAATGATTTCATTGTTGATGTTATCATATGAGCAGTGTCCATATTTTTAAACCTGAAATTTCATTCATTCATTGAAATTAATTATTCAAAAGTTGTCCATTGCTATTTATTTTTAAATTGTACAAGAAAGGAACACCAAATATTATATATCTTGCTCATTACTTACAACTTACAGGTCAAGCTTCCACTAGACCAAATGTATATACCATGCTTATAAGGGACACCTTCTATATGATGCGACATCACACTCGATGAGCTTGTATTTAAAGAGGGTGAAAGTGTCTAAGATGCTTGGTCATATATCTATTTTTAATTGGTTAGGAAGAACGTTCAATGACAACAAAAAAACATATATTACCACTATTTTCTAAAATGAGTGGTTTTTTATTTTCTATATGTGAATTTTACTTGCATCCTCCAACAAGTAACCATCCCATATAGAGGAAAATCATTGATAGTATCAAAGTTTCATTCATCTAAAAATTCAATTTTCTCGAGACATCTATCATAACCTGGTTTTTTACTCTCTATTTTCAATATTTTTACATCATTATTTGTATTTTCAACATCATCTCAAAAGGGTTTTGGTGTAACTTTTAACATGCTTACTTTTAAATTATTGATCAATTTGATTTTTTTTTAAAATGCTCTATCGAGAAATTGCCTTACCCTGTAACACGCAATTTCCATACCCTTTAATTGCACCATTATCTTACATGTAACATACTATTACCTTACTTTTAATACATCATTTCCTGCAGTGCAAATCCCTATTTGTTGTAACATGTAATTTTGTTTTTACAGACTCTATATATTGTGAAAAGAGCAAAACAAGGGGGGCGGGGGGAGAATAGATCAAAGAAAGAAAAAAGGAATGGGAAAAATAACGAAGAAGAGATAACATAATTCGACCAAAGACCATTTATTATTCCCTTCAACCGTAAACAAGCTACACTGCCCTCCTTCTTTTCCTTGCGCTCTCCAATGACAACAACAATTGTTATACTTCTCCTTCGGTGATAGCAACAGTAGCAACAACTATAACACTTCTTTTTTATATCTGGTGACAGCAACAACAACAACTGTTGCACTTCTTTTTCTTCTCCAGCGACAGCAGTAGCTGTTGCACTCTTTCTTTTTCAACAGTGACAATAACATCAATAAGATTTCTTTTTCTCCAGCGACAACAGCAATAGGTAACACCGCCCTCTCCCTGCCGCAGCTACTGTTCACTACAAGTGAACAGTAGGGAGTGAATTAATTCACTACCAACTATTTACTTACATGTAAACAGTTGGCATGTGACTGGGATGTATGTAGTGTCCAGCCCAGTCCAAAAAACTAATGTCTGTTTCAACCCATTTAATCGAGTCAGCCTTACTTAGAAAATATTTCAATATGAAGAATATAAATCTGCATTTAAAAAATACAAAAAAAAAAAACATTTTATTTTTGTGTGTACGACCGAATCCTAAAAACTTTTTAAGATTATGAAACTCAATTTCCAAAAAATCTAATGTTGAAGGATAAAATTGAAAAAATAAATCAATTCAATAAAGGAAACAATAAAATGCCTGAATCAACTTGATTTGATCCGCCAAGCTCGTAACCTAGATAATAAGACCAATATCATATCATAGAAATCAAACTAAAAGAAATTATAATGTCTAATTTCCAACCAACCAAATATGACCAAATTCCAAATTAACCAAATGTGAAAGGATGCAAATTGTTGGAAAAAAAACAACTAAAAAGATAAAAAAAAAAAAAAACTTGAGCCAACCCTTAAACTTGCGATCCAGTTCATGCGACTAGGATAAGCAAACTCATTGAATAATAAATATAAAAACCATAAAACATGAAATTCAAGAAGAAGAAAAAGCACTATTCAAGTGAACAATGAATTGTGTTGAGGGAACAATAAATTTCACTCAAATTAGTATATGTTAATATTCATCCTAGTTGTTAAAAACTAGTCAAAAGTACTATGAAACAAAAGGACAAAGCCCATGCCCATGTTTTACAAGTATTTTTGCCTAGAAAACATTTAGGAAAATCATATAGTTTAAAGATTTGTTAATGATATTTACTACTCATAAGTCACTTGTGAAATAACCTCACACAATTTATAATAAAAGGCAAAGAGAGAAAAAGAAGGAAAGGAAGAGATACTAGAGGTGCACTCAGATTTTGATGATGACATTACTCATATTGCTGAAAAGATCCTGATAAGATAAATATTACAATACCAAAAAATATCATCAATGAAGAATGAAGTGGGTCACATGATTTGCCTAAAGGTGGTAGGGTTAATATGCCTTTGAGTGGTTTGTGTGGCTCATCGTTAAGAACCTTGATTGATGCTGTTGAATTTGTCTTGTTGAGATCTTTCTAATAATACTACTAGTGTCATCATCAAAGTTTGGCGTGTCTTTGAGAATGTGAAAAAAACTTAAAAACACACTAAAGCTGAGATGATGACACCATCATTAGCATAAAAAAAATCTTGGCTAGGCAAATCCAGCAGCACTAACACGGGTCACAAATGGTAATCGGAGTGAGCCACATGTGCCATCTAAAAACAAGTGAGCCCCATCACCTTTAGGTGGCTCGTGTGAACAATTTTGTTCACCATTGATGATCTTTTTTAGTGTAGTTGAATTTGTTTCATTAATATATTTCTTACCATACCAAAAATATCATAATAAAATTTAGATAAACTATTTTTAATAATTTTAGAAAATTGCTAATAACAGAATATAACTTGAGAGTGATAAATAAATATCATTTGTACTCTCTAAACTTTAATATTTTAGATTATGATATTTTTTTCAAAAAAGATATTCATATTAAAAAAATATAAGATCTATAATTAATATTGTATTAATTCTTTCGTTTTATGTTTGTAATCATTGCAAATATCAGGGTATGATTAAAATAACCGATAAAATATCAACAAAATTAGGCGGGATATGTCATTTGTCCCATGAAAAAAGAAAAGCGAAGTTGACAGTGACAGACCAGAGAGAACATAAAAGACAGAGCCCGTGGATCGAGAGAGGGAACGGGTAGCCCGAGAATCTGCCCGATATGAAAATCATAAGCTTCTGTCGTTTTCTGCTGCGCGGTATGAATCAGAAAAGGTTCGGGCAGATCATATTTCGGAATTTGGACAAATCTCGCTGCTTCGACGACACGCTCGGTCAGGCACGCAATTTGTGTACTTTAACAGTTACAGGTAGGAATTGCAATTTCATTACAGAATGATTAAATGTTTAGATAAATAGTAAATAATATATAAATATTGTTAAATATCATTCAAACCTAATCCTATTCCAATATGTATAGGTAACACAATTTGTTTTTTTAAATATATACAATACTTATTTTTATTTTATATAAATAGTACTTTAATAATTTCTATAAAAAACAATACTTATTTTTATTTTATATAAATAGTACTTTAATAATTTCTATAAAAAAGCCAATGGATATGTATAAATCATAGTTGTTAATTCCGTTCCGTTCCGTTCAAAAACCGAGACAAAACAGCGTTGTTTTCGTCTCGGTTTTAATTCCGGTCCGTTCCGGAAATTCTGGCCAAATTCCGGCCGGAACGCCTCGGTTCCGTTCCGGGTGTGCCTTTTCAGCTACATAAAAAAATCATTTAACTTTTTAACTTTTAAACCAGCACACATCGGATGTCACTGACATCATTTTAAGTGAGCAGATATTGCAAGTTAAGTTGATTTAGTTTTATAGAAACAATTATTTGCCTTGACATATTATTAATCGATATGGGATAACATTTAAAGCCACGGGATGAAACTTCTTTGATGATTTCAACGATGTGGGATATGGGAATTGGGAATTTGGTTGTCCAGCTAGACAAACTTAATTTGTTGTCCAGCTGCATGTTTGTCAGCTGGACAAACATGCTATATATATATATTAAAATTAAAAAAATATATATTATAAAAAAATAAAAAATAAACCAAAATCAAAACAATAAAAAAAATATATATATTATAAGAAAATAAAATTGTTGCATCAATTTTGATTTTATAAAAAATAAAAATTATATTTATTTATGTTTGTTTGACTTTGTGTTTGTATTGTATAATTTAACGTTAATTTATCTTGAATTTTAATTATGCTTGTTAAATTAATATTTTATTTTTTTCATATATATATATATATGAACAGTACGACACCAAAACGGCACGCCGGAACGTTCCGTTCCAATCAAAAAATAGGAACGGCGACCGGAACGGTATTGACAACTATGGTATAAATATTTAAATGTTTAAGGGGTTGATTAATGGATATAATTAAATCTTTATCCAATAATACCCATCTCCATCACTACATATATACAAAACGAATGTTTTGACAACTTAAATTTCATCATTTATTTAAATCTTATCCAATAATAAGTCCCAAGGCTGTCAAAATCATGATTTTGACACGACACGGAATCGAATTTTGATCTCGGATCATAAAATCAGATCGTAAAATTTTACGTAAAATATTTCCATACAAAAATCATAAAATCACAACTAAAATTGTGTAGGTAGAAAAATCATAAAATCGTAAGTAAAATATTTCTGAATACAATAAATATAATTATGGTCATAAAACTTCATTAGTTAAGGTTAATACATTACAAAATAATTATGTTCATAGAATTTTATTAGGTAAAAACTAACAAATTTAAAACAAATATTCTGCTGGCGTGTTATGTAAACTAAAATTAGTCTTAATACCGTCATCTTCCTCACTATTTCTAATACATTAATCAAAATTATTACTATTGAAAGGATTATTAGTATTACTACTAGTACCACTACCGATTTTGCTAGTACTAGCTTCAACTCCAATAAATTATTTCAATATCAACACATGAAAATGATCTAAAAACACCAAAAAAATTTAATTTAAAGTAAAACATAAAAATAAATAATTTTTTTTTTAAATTTTAAAGTTAATATTTAAATCAATACATGAAAATCAAGAAATTTTTATTGTCTAAGTGAATTTAAACCATAACAAGAGAGAGAGAGAGAACGCGGGGGGGGGGGGGGGGGGGGGTTGAAGATTTGCATGAATTAGTCTGGTATCGATTTTACGATCCAGTCTGATTTTATGAATTTGACCAATTTTAATGATTTTGCTCTCATTTTAATGAGGTGTGATTTTTTACCCGATTTTACCAGGTTTGTTTTTTTTAATAGTAAAATTGTATCACTATTTTGACAACAATGATAAGTCCCTCAATTATTTTATTTAAGGAGTCCTTGCTTGTTAAGCCAAATTTCACATGCATGCATGTGATTTCATTTTAAGCACGAAAATAAAGTTTTTCATTATAAAATATAATATCCTAATGTTCTTTTTCATTAATATCTCTTAAAAATTTGCTAACGGCAATGCAAATGGAGTGATGTAGTAAAAAATAATTAAAAAATCTGCATGGTCAAAGATATGCAAAATAGTATAGAAAATAATATACATGAGTAATTAATTTGGTTTCATCAAGTTGAAATAAAAAAAATAAAATGAGTACATAATGGTGGGATGGTTTCGAAAAACAGGATTTGAAATTTGAATAATTTATTAGAAAAGAAAACTAGATATGAGAAAAAAATAAACATTATTGTGGGCACGATAAGTAAGAAAACGACCTTATATAGTTACGGTTTATAAGTGTAATTGAGATTATTTTTAAAAATATTTTTTGTTCAGAAATGTATTAAAATAACGTGTTTTTATTTTTTTGAAATATTTTTGATAATAGCACATGAAAATGATCTAAAAACATCAAAAAATATTTAATTTAAAATAAAAAATAAAAAAAATTCATTTTTTTTTTAAAAACACTTTTGAAACACATTGCTAAATAGGAAAATAGTTTCAAACCAATTGTTAAGGAACCATCTCACCTAAAAGCTTAAGCTTATAAGTGAGGCTCCATAATATGATTTATATTATTCTCTAACACACCCCCTCAAGTGAAAGCCCTTTGGGCTTGAAACTTGCACAGGCCCACATTACCCTGTGCTTGATTTTTTTATCAAATAGAATGGGGGTGGTGAGATTCGAACTCGTGACTGCTAGGTCAACAATGCTCTGATACCATGTTAAGGAACCATCTTACCTAAAAGCTTAAGCTTATAAGTGAGGCCCCATAATATGATTTATATTATTCTCTAACACCAATGGCATTATGCAATTGAGAGATTTGATTGTCAAGTTAGTGATAACTGAATTATGAAATTGCAAGAAATTGTCTTCTAGATAGTGGTTTGAAATGTCTATCATACTGAATAATGAAATTGCAAGAAATTATTTGTACTTTATATGGTATTTTGTTTTAATTGGTTATATGAAATAAATATTGGTTACGAATTTTAGATGATTTTTTAAAAGATTCCACAATCTATTCCATTAGAAAATATTAATAAATCATGAGTAATTAAAAACGAGATTAGCCACACAATTACAATAAAATAGTATAATTTCTAACCTTTTGCTATTTCACCAAAATTAGCTAACTTCATTGATTGAGCCAATGAGAATAAGACTTGATTTTTTTTTTTGATATGAGAAAAAACTATTTTCCAAAAAATATACTTTGTGGGGTCAGGTGAGCGGGTAAAATCTCAGCTGTTCTAGGCTCTTACAAGAAATGTATGTCCTAACTCGAACTCGAAATCTGTTGTACAGATTTTAAACCCTCTTATCATCATCCAAATCCTATTATTGTAGATTTGACAATCATAACAACAGGATGTATAATTATGAAGATATTTGTTATGAAATACTGATCTCTGTATTATCTTGAAATGCAAGTGGTAGGTGAACTCTGCATGATCATCACAATCTCCATATGCAGATAGTGGATTGACGAATGGTTCCTCAAAAAACAGACAACTAAACATGTAGACCCCATCTTCTCTTATCCATCAACCCCATGTTTCGTACCCGCATCTTCTTCTTTGTTATTTTTGTCTTTTATTTTCCATTTACACGGTTGAAATCTTATTCTTACCACCTTCGAAATCAAGCAAGCTAATTTCTGATTCACATTGTCATCATATGATCTACTATTGCTGGCCTAGCATTAAGACATTGCTTGTCAATTCATATAAACTTTTTATTAGTAGTTAACATCAACCGATTTGCAATTTGTCTTGTGTGCTTGTTATTAGGTGAAACTGTGTTAGATGCAAACCAAATATATATTAAAAGCACAACTTTTACTACTCTAAGGTCCATATAGGTGAGGTCCCCTCGCAAACTTCATCATGAAATTCGTCTTAAATGTGAGCCAATTGAAGTGAGCAAGCAGTCAAATCTAGTACAAATCTGAGGTATCCACAATACCACAACTTCTTGTCCCTCCCTCCTTATCCACGACCACTTCTGCTGTTAATTTGTTGAAGACAATATTAGATTAAGGAAGCGTTTTATTGTTTTTGAGTCGTTGAACAAGATTTAATTAACTAGGTACAACAGGGAAGCAGATACATGAATCGGATAATTTTAAGCGTCACAGGGAGTTTGCGCAAAAAATATATTTCTGCTAATTAACAGATTTTCACGTTGTTTTATTAGGGCATTTTCGTGCAATAAAGCGCTTAAAGATGCAAATGCTGCATGCATGTGAATAATTATACACTTGTGAATCATTGGATCTGGATTAAACGACTCAACGTGGAGCACACGATGGCTATCATATCTTGATTTTTGGTAGTGTCCGTGGGGAAGACTGAATTCTAGCCGTAAGTCTCGGCAGTGGCTTTATACAGTATACTTGGGGGTGGAGCCATCAGCTTTACACCTCTTTTAATGATGGTTTTTGAACAGCATCTTCAAGAAGAGAGCACCAAGTTCCCGAAAAAAGATTATTCATTTAGAAAACTTGATTACTATAATCATTATGAACGCTCTCCTGTTGCTAACTCACACTCTCCTTTTGCTAATGATTTTATGTAAAGAGTGCTACATAGCAAATAATTGTGCTGAAACATAACTCTATTGAGGTCATGGACTGGTACTAGAGCCTATTTATTATATTAAAAAAGGAGCCAATCTCCATTATTGAGATAACAGGAGCCAATCTAATTACAAAAAAGCACTCTTTATCTTTCCATATCCAGATTAATTAATCGATCCAAAGCTGAATTGATTCTTAAAATATCCAAGCTCCCATTTCAAGAAAATTAAATAATAGTAATGATGCACAAGACATGTGCACAGCATTCGGAAGTTTGAGAAATCCAATAAGTTTAAGAAATACTTGGATTGAAAGACATGAAATCCACTCTCGTGATTCAATGGTGTATATTGCTTAATGAACAAGATTTACCTCTATAAAGAAAATGAATGCGTTGTAATTTGATCTGTAGGGTAATCTTGCGTCAGAAAACTTAATATAAACGTAATGAACAATAATCTTGTCATTGCTGGGCAATCTCTAAAGTCTGATGATATTATCATTTACATTCTTGCTAGTTTAAGTTTTGATTATGTCTCTCTTGTAACCAACCACAATCTATTCTCGTGATGACTCACTCATATTTATAAAGGCTTACTCTATGTTACTTAATTGTGAGGCACGTATTCAGCACCACTCACAACTTGTTCCTATTTCTCAGGCTTCAGTTCATGTTGCTTCATGATTACAACCTATCTATGAAAATCATGGCCGTGAAAACTTCTCTTAAATAAATGGCATGGGGTGTAATTTTGTCAGTCATCTAACACACATATTCACTATTCACAATCTTAATATATGTGGAGAAGAGTATATTGGCAGTGATCAAATTGATGATGATTCATGTTTGTATATCACTCGTACTAGTAATATTTTATTCACATCTTCAAAATCCTTTGTCCTTAACAACATTTTTGTAATTCCCCAAATAATTTTTTTTTCATCCTAGTTCAATTATTTACTCATGATAATAATGTTTATTTATATTTCAAGAAACTTTCTTTTTCATTAAGGATTACTCAAGGAATGTCATGTACAAAAGTTATACCAAAGATGAGTTATATTACTTTTCACACTATCCCCAACAAATTAAGCATTCAACATTTCAAAGTATCTATTTTATACAAAGGAAAATATTTCTCATTCATAACTTGTTGTCAAAAAGGATTAAGAATTGTCTCTTTATATGAAGAAGGCTAAAGAGACAATGAATAAAAGCTAAAAAGAAGTAAATGATAAAGAATAGCAAGAATAAACAAAGTTTGGTAATTGTGTGGACTTACAAATATGTATGGATTGGTTGAACACGAGGGACTATAGAGGAACATGGTGTTTCTGGTGAGTTAGAGAGTAAAATGTCATTACCTGCAAAATAATTAGTTCAAATTAGTTGAACACAAGGAAAGGTATTTGAGATACTAGGAACTTGGGATGATAAACTATCAGAATCCACATGATTTATACTAATAAGATTAAATCTAGTTAAGTTATAAGGAGTGGATGGAATAAAAACGAAAGGTATATGCTCGAGAAAGACAAGATGATGAGAAACACAAAGTTTTTAAGTTATGGGATCAAAATAATGATACTCCTTTTTACCTTCACCATAACTAAGAGATACAAAAATAACATATTGAAATAATTACTTTTTGTGTTCTACATGGAGAAGAAGAACAAAACAAGTACAACAAATCTCTAATGAAAGAATAATCAAGGGCATACCCATACAACTTTTCAAAACGAGATAAACCTGAAATATTAAAAGACAAAATTATATTAGTCAAACTTATAGCAGTAAGAACAACTTCACCTCAAAACTCACTATGAATTGAAACAGTCAACAAGAAAGAATGAGCAATATCAACAATGCCATTTTCTTTAGAGTATGTATACACGAAATTCTCTAAAAAATCCATCTAAAGTGAACAGCTCAAATAATTTATTAAAGGTGTATTCCCCTCCGAGATCATACTTAAAACATTTGATAACAATAAAATGTTAAGTTTTAACAAGATCTTAAAAGGTTGTATATATCTCAAAGAATTTAGAATGATATTTCATTAAATAAACCTAACAAGGTCCCCATATATTAGAATAAATCAAACTAGATGGATATGTAAATTCTCTAAGGCTTAGGTGGATGCCAAAAATCTTAAACTAGAAGACAAAACATGTCATAGACGCGAATGTCATAAATAAATCTAGAAGAGTAAGGACTCAATCTAAAAGAAGACAAATTAACATTAGCAGTGGCAATAATAATAGTAGGTAACACTTTGAACTCATTCAAAATATATTGTCCTTTATCTTTGTTGCATATCTTAATCAGCTTCTAAGAATGTATTTACACACAATAAGAAAAGGAGAAGAATATGACTAAATAATCATCAGAATCATATATTTTACCAACAGAAATAAGATTTAATGTGAGGTTCAAAATGAGATAGACATGATGGAGACACATATAAGATGTGATAATAGAACTAATACCTGTTAAGGGTATATGAGTGCCATCAATAGTCATTAAATGAATAAAGGATGGAGGAGACATGGACATAAAAGATGAGAAAACTGTAAACATAAAGATGAGAAAATTGTAAACATGGGATATAAAGTGCTAGAATCCAATATCCATTCAGAATGTGACATGTCTGAAGAACTATGAGGCAACTGACCTACAGAAAAAGAAACTTGTGATTGAGAGAAAAGAAACTTTTGAAATTACTCAACTAGAGTACTGGGATCAATTAATAAACCAGATGAGATTCATGTTGCATTATTATGGTGTGGTGGTTTGTAACCCTCAGGTGATCTATGAGTATTAGATTATGATTGACTTTCAAGTTTCCAAGCTTTATTTTTTTTGTCTTAGCTTAAGACAATAAGTCTTCCAATGACCCTTTCTGCTTACAAAAACCATATTTATCAAAGGGGTAACCCTTATGTAAACCTTATTTTGATTACTAGAAACTGGTTTAGAAGGTGTTTTTAGCATTAAAGGATTAAAAAGAATTTCCTTTTCAGAAAAAAAATGAAGATATATTTCTTCAGCCAATAACTCGCTAACAACTAAATCAACATAGGAAAGTCGAGAACGATGCAAAATAAAACCTTTAAGTCCTTCAAAATCACTATGAAGTGCCATTAAAAAATCTATCAATCGCAATTGCTCTATACGATTAATATAGGCACCCCATGCCCTTAATTCTAATGATTTAGTAAAGGCCAATTGATCCTAAAAATCTTTCATGACATAATAAAACTCATGAATACTCATATTCTTTTGGTGAAGAGCTCGTATGTCATTCTCCAAATGATATTGTTTTGTAAAATTTGATTGAGTGAATAATCTTTATCGATGATCTCAAACTTCCTTTGTTGTCTCATACTTTGCAAATAGAATTCTCAACAAAATTGTTAATCCAAATAATAATTTTTGCATTGTTTGCTTCTCACACAAATATCAAAGTAGCATAACCCTCATTAATATTCTTAGGTTTTACAATAGTTTCACTAATATATCCCTATATCTTTGTACCCGTAAGAAAAGTTTTCATCACATAACTCTAGTATGAATAATTTTTTTTATCTATCCTCATAAACTGAAGTGAATCATTTTTTTTTCAACAGTAAAAATGAATGAATTCAGGGAGGGGGGGGTGCACACAATGAAAAAAAATATTAAATTGCAGAAACTGAGAGGAAGACAAAATACCATATTGCAGAAACTAAACATAATATACGGTCACTCCAAAAAAAGACTATGAAGGAAAATCAAAACTAAGAAAAAAGATCTACCTTACTGCTTAATTAATTACTAAAACTAAATACAATGAGATTATATATTGGCTAAAGTAAGCATACTATTCTACCTTTAATAAATAATAACAATATCACGTATCTCCTTCCTCAAGTACTTAGTACTGAAAAAACCTCCATTCCACATGAGCCTACATGTTATACAGAAGCTTCAAAATACCTTTATTAACGTGAAATAATAACTAAATAGTTCAATGCTCTAATTTAAAACTACACTTAGGACTTAGTTCTATCACAATAAGATTATTATCTTATTGAATAAGTAGATGTTTATGTAAAAGGTGAGTTGATGAGAGCATCAAGCATTTCAAAGCATTTCAAAGCACGTTTTATAAAATGCTTCCATTAATAAAAGGTGTTAATTATACATATATATTCAATCTAATGGTTAAACAAAGCATGATTTACTTGGTTATCTCTTTTACAATCTTTATGGTCTCTTTCAAGAAGATATCTATATGCAATAACCATAAAGTTTCTTTCATTCTGATTATCCATATCATGTGTATACATTTAGTAGAAATTTTTATGGCATTTGTCAAGACTAAAAGTCTTGGTTTTCAAGACTTATAGATTAGCTCACTCAAATAGGTTTTGCAATCTCTAAAGAAAATGCCACTATTTACACTCTATATTAAGTTAAAGTTCATATCATCATTTTTTTTTATGTTTATGATATCATTATTACTAGCTCTGACATAAAAGCCATTGATCAAATTATCTATCAACTATTTATGGTTTTTTCATGGTGGATTTAAGGCTTGTATCCTTCTTTCTTAGTGTTAAAACTTTACGTTAAGTTCATGACACATTCCTCGCCCAACAAAAGTATATTGCAAACCTACTAAAAAAAGGTAAGCATGGAAAAAATAAAATATTACACAATATTCCTATTACAAGTTATCTTTTAAAATTTAAATGATGTGACTTTATTGATCCTCAACTATAAAAAAAAAAAGCATCGTTAGAGCTCTATAACTTAGATTTACACATCCAAATATTGCATAAAATGTTACTTGAGTAAGCAAGTTCATGCACCAACCAAAGGATACTTATTGGTAGGCAGTAAAAAGAGTTCTCCAATATTTCAAGCACACAATTTCATGTAGTCTATGATTTACTCCATAAATTGATAAATCCTTTTATGGATTTAGTTGTAGATTGGGAAAATGATTGTGACAAAGAAAAGAGGTGTTGGTGTGTTATATTTTTCATGGATATAATCTCATTTCATTGTGTTGTAAACAACAACGAATCGTTGCATGTAGTTTCACTGAATTAGAATGTAAATATAAAGCTCTTTCGAACACAACAACTGAGATTTCATAGATTCAGTCCATATTTTATGATCCACAAATTACATTATGTAGTTATCCAAAGTTATGGTGTGATAATATTGAAGTCATATATCTCTTTCAATCCAGTATTTCAAACTAGAACTAAACACATTGAGATTGATTTATTATTTACCAAGTACTTTCAATGAAAATTCAGGTTTCTCTTTTACCCTCGAAAGAACATCTTGCTGAGTGCTTACTAAAACATACATGCTTCCAGGTTTACTTCTTTCCATGATATTCTCGAAATACAGGAACTGCCCTTTCGATTGCGAGGGATAGTGAATCATCTGCTTCTATAACTGCATATTCTTCCACAGCTTGAATTGTAGTTGAAAATACCATTGTAACGGAAGATTTTAGAGTGAACCTTGCTAGCTGCCGTCACTGATCATGCATGAAATCTTGGGATTCAATCTTTATAGTATATGTGAAATCTGCTGCAAATAATGACAACAAATATGGACGTCCAGCACTCTCTCTCTCTCTCTCTCTGTGTTTGAACTTGTTACATTTCTTTTGACTGTCATAATTAGATTAATGATGGTAATTGATAATGTGGCCTTATTAAATTAGGTTTATCAAATGATGAAAAAAGCAAGATGAGCAGAAGGGTAGAGTGGGGAATGAAGAAAAGACATTCCACTTCCTTCCAAAAACAACCGACAGCAAAATCCCAAATCCAGGGCCACTATTTTTTTTGCGATGTGAATTAAAGTGGGTGCTTTCACATAGTACGCTTATGTTAAATCCCCTCGAATATCCTGCCTGTTCTGTATCATCTGTTCCTATACGTACAGCAAAAATAAAAAAATAATAAATAAAAAACTAGCCAACAAAGCGAATAACAATAATCATCTGAAATTATAAAGGCAAGTCATGTTGTCTAAATTACATTCTCATGTTTCTCACATTGGTCAACATACACATATACACCAGACAATAAAAACCTAACTTTCTTTCTTTAGCTTTTCCACTAACTCAAAAAGAATTCTCACCATCTTTGCTTTTCTTGTTTTGGATTGTTATAGATCTAAGAAGAGGAAAATATGATTCAAGAACTCTTTGGAGGTGCTGGCTTAATTGGCGGAGAGAGGAAAATTCCCATCAATGCGACCATTTTAGAAGGCGCTCCTTCACCATCTCTTTCTTCAAAAACAACGACTACTCCAGCTCCTAATTCAACACCTTCTTCAGCGCAAGAAAACCTGAGATGCCCACGATGCGATTCTTCAAACACCAAGTTCTGTTACTATAACAACTATAACCTCACCCAGCCTCGCCACTTCTGCAAGACTTGTCGCCGGTATTGGACTAAAGGTGGTGCGCTTAGAAATGTTCCGATTGGAGGAGGATGTAGAAAAACCAAGAGCACAAGTGTTTCAGCCTCTGCTGGAAAATCTTGCACAAATAAGATTAAAACTATGGCATCTGAGTTTGGAAGATCAGGTTTTGGAAATGGGTTTGACCATGAGGTTTCTTCAAGCTCCATCATGCAGGCTTCACCACAGAATTCTCATATTTTTGCTTTACTCAGAGCTACCCTAAACCCTAACCCTAGTACACTACGTAATTCTATTTCCGTGATTGGAAACCATATGATAAGTGAGCCAGCAGTTGAAACAGCTCCATGGAATGCTAGAACCCTAGGCTTGGACCCTATTAGCCAAGTTTCTTCCAGCCCTTCTTGGAAAAGCAATCAGCACCAACAAAATGGCTTCACTGTCGGGGAAGCTCAAAACTCGGGGATACAAGAGCTGTATCAAAGGCTTAGATCATCAACAAATTACTATACTGATAACCCATCTGCAATAGTTCGAAGCAATGTGACCATTCCATCATCAACTTCGTCAACCATTCTGGGGTCTGCTCCAGTTGCTGGGGGTGAATTGGGTTACTGGAATCCAGCTTTTTCATGGTCTGATCTTCCAACAACTAATGGTGCATATCCTTAAGAACACCTTTTTTCCTTTTTGAAGTTTTCTTTTCTTTTTCTCTTTTTGATCTCCTTTCTTGTTTGGGGTGTGGTATAAGAATATGGTCGTAAAATCAGTATTTCTTTTCCCTTGTTTTATTGTTCCGTATCGTCTATGTTTTGAAGTTTGTTCACCTTGTGAGGATGTACCAATGACCAACAAGTAGTGAAAATATAAATATCAATAATTGGCTTTGAATCCATTTTCATATAAATCATCTTTCCTTACTTTAAATGCAGGATACAGCAGTGCACTCACTGCCTAGGGTGTTGAAAGGTTCCAAACAGTTATTAATCTTGTAAAGATGATGCAAAGATTTTTTAGGGAATTTATAGTCCATTTGTTTCTGCACTCTGAGAATAATAAAATCTGATAAATATTAACAAGTCATCACATGATTGATTTAGTTTATCATCTTGGTTAACTAAAAAACTTTACTTTCATACATATTAAGAGGTGGAGGTCAGGTGCAAGGTGGTGGTCAGGTATTCTGTTGGGTGGCATCTGCAGATTCGTTTAATTGTTACGAGAAAGTGATGAGAAATTTAAATATTAAAATCCGCATTTGGATATTAGAGTTTCCTCATAAAGCAGTTTGATTCTCGCAGTTGGGAAGAAGGATTCCTCTTGCAGCCTTATGTCAAAGGCTTCTGTCTGCCTGCGCTGTACTGCTTCTCAGTAATTTGCCTTAGATTTATTCCCTTCATCTTTGGAAATACTCACTGGTCACCACCACCACCTCCCCCCCCCCCCCCCCATCCCCCACGCTCCGGCTAGCTCCCCGCCTCTCTCATACTCAAACACGCGTACGTGTAGTTAACATGCACATACAACTAACTATCTTTGATATATACTTTGTTTACTTTTGAAGTGATAGAGTATGCCATGCATGATCTATGTTCTTTATCGTATCTATTATCAACCCATCATAACAAAATTATATTTTAGTTATATTTTCTTAAAAATCTCACTAAAAATGCCGCTGTATATATATATATATTATACTATGAGATTTCATAATTGCTATCATTGTATAATTAATTCACTACAAGAAAAAGAGGTCGTTTGCAACGGATTTTTGCAACTGAAAAAAATCCGTTGCAAAAATAAGAGCAGATTAGCGACGGAATATGTTTAGCAACGGATTTTCCGTTGCAAAACATATTCTGAAAAAAAAAAAAAAAAAAAGTGGATTGCAACGGATTCGCCGTTGCAACTTTAACTTGCAACGGAAAGTCCGTTGCAATATAATGTTCATTTGCAATGGACAATCCGTTGCAAATGATTTTAAATTGCAACGGAATGTCTGTTGCAACTTTAACTTGCAACGGAAAGTCCGTTGCAATATAATGTTCATTTGCAACGGACAATCCGTTGCAAATGATTTTAAATTGCAACGGAATGGCTGTTGCAAGTTAAATTTGCAACGGACATTCCATTGCAATCCACTTTTTTAAAATGTGCCGTTTTAACTTCCTCGATCGTAATGCAGGTTTAATTTGCAAGTTAAATTTACGTTCCTTTCTTCTCAATCTCTCTCCCGTTCATTCATTTCAGCTTTAATTTGCACAAAAATTGAAACACATTGCACTCTCCCCTTAAACAATGTTGTGAATAGTAAATCCGTCTGTGCTTTGCGATCTCCTCCTTGTCGGCGTCGATCTTTAGATACCCACAAGACCCATCACAACCACAATGAAGATCGGCTTCCTCTGGTGCACAGTACGGTCAGTTTCTGCACCCCCCAGTTAAAATCCAAGATTTATCAGGTGGTCGGGTAAAAAGAGAAACTTTGGCTTCTCTCCTCCTCCCACCGGTCAGTTGTTACCCTTCCTCCAGAGACGTCTCCTCCCTCTAGATGGTTGTTGCCTTTTTTTCCTCTTTGCTTCTATGGCTATTGGTTCCCTCCTCCCCGAAGCAGGTTTTATGCAGCTGGTTCGTGGGGGCTTTGGTTGGTTGCTTTCTCTTTTTGTATGGGTCCATGTGGGTTGCATTTTTGTCTCGATTTACCAGTGGATTTGCTTCAGTTCTCTCTGGCATAGGCGTCTTGCTATTTCGGTTGTGAAAATCAAGATTTGCTTTTGTTGGTATGTGCGTGCGTGTGTATTCAGCCTCAAAATGTTCTACTTTACATTGATTACCAGCAATTCTTAAGATCTAGTTATTCAACGTGTCTGCTCAAGGATTTAATTCTTTAATGAACAAGTTTGATTACTTTACCTCTAACATGATACACAGTTGATGATGAACAAGTTTGACTACTTTACCTCTAACATGATACACAGCTGATGATGAACAAGTTTGATTACTTCATAATTAATTAAATAATAAATAAATTTAAAATTGATTTAAAAAATGCAAATTCTAACCTTTGCAAATTTGCAACGGAAATTTCGTTGCAAAGTTTGAATTTGCAACGGACGTTTGCAATGGAAATTCTGTTGCAAAGTTTGAATTTGCAACGGCAATTCCGTTGCAAAGTTTGAATTTGCAACGGAACATCCGTTGTAATTTGCAAAGGAATTTCCATTGCAAATCCGTTGCAAATTCATGTACAACGGATAATCCGTTGCAAATGAATTTGCTATCGCAGGATTGCAACGGAATAATTCCGTTGCTAATTAATATTAGCAACGGATTCCTTTGTTGTTTGCAACGGATCAATCCGTTGCAAACAACCCCTTTTTTTGTAGTGATTATCGGTATTTAACATAACTTTAGTTGAAATTATGATTATCTTTACAGATATTAAATCTACGGCTTTTATACCTAGTGCTGCTTATTTTAGTAGCATCTAGCGTAAAAGTGTATAGATCAAAATGTAGTAAACTCCATCATGAGTGTTGCTACTGCTTAAAGTTGATATAGTTAAGAAAAATCATAAAGAACTCAGATTTTCAATGTTCATTGTAAGTCTCTTTTTTTCCCACTTCAGTCAGTGAATTTCTTAAATTTCACTTACGTTAGTGTTTTGTTTCTTGAGATTTAGATTTTGTAATTTATTTTAATTTATTTGTTATGTGATTATCGTGGTATATATAAAATATTTAGGCATTAAATTGGTGCTTGATTTTATATAAAATAATATTATTTTTTTGTTTGTGGTAAATTAAATATAAGAGAACAAAATTTAAAACACAAAAAAGATTGGATACCAATTAAAAAAAATAAACATTGTTTTTATTATAATTCAGTTGTTATGTTGATTGGGATTTGAGGTTGATAATCTATTTCAATATATTTTTTATAAGATTATCATGATTATCATATTAAAAAAACTGTCATTTGATTAATGATTGATTTCACAAAACAAAAATCAATTTTATTGTTGGAGGAAAACTAAAACTAAGGAACCACAATTGAATAAAAGAAAAAAAAATGGGAGACTTTTTTCTTAGAGAGAGGAAATTATGTAAGCGCCTCTATCCCTTGGGATTGTATCAAAATTGTTTTTTAATCCTTTCATTTTGAAAATCAAATAAACTGTTTGAAAACTTACTTTTTTCTTGTATTTTAGTCTAGCAGTTGAGGGAGAAGAGAGAGAATATCTAGATTATGATGGAAATCTCTCCTTTCTATTTGATTTTGTATTTTTAAAGGTCTTTTAAAAGCGTTTGTTGGTTTATTGATATTATAGAAATGTTTATTTGGTGTTTTTATATAAAAATTGTATTTATAAATAATAAAAAAATCATTTTAGTTTTCAACCACCTATTTAGTGATTAAAAATTAGTTTAAGTCATCTATCTTTTTTTAAAAAAAAATTAGTTAAGTCATCTGTCTTTATTTAAAAATAAGAAGAAGAAGCCCTGATTGTAAAAGGAAAATAAGTTAAAGACTAGGAGTGGCCTTTTATTTAATAGGCCCATTGTTTCGGCCCATTCAAGCCTAGGTGATAGCCTTTCTTTTTTAGCTTTAATTCAATTTGTAAAAATATAAATGATTTAAAATATATTAATTAAATGTATTTGTGGGATGCCCGGCTGGCCCAATGGGTTTTTTTATTTTAATTGAGATTGATTAAAAAGAGTAAATAAAAGAAAATTTGGAGATGTTTTCTAATAAAGTATCATTTAATTTTTACTTGGTTTGGGAATAAGATTGCAGTTTTGTTTTCTAATATTAGTAGCCATTCTTTTTGTGCAACCCTACAACTTATCCTTTGGGAATCATTAAGAACTTATTTATTTATTTTTGGCTTAAATGATACGTAAACTTTTAAAAACAATAAAAATTAAAAAAATTAAACAACTTCCATTTATATTTGTAGTTCCATGAGAGATTATATTAAAAAACAAATTTGTCCATAATTACATACACGAAGATTTCTACATGAAAGTATTGTTTTCATTATAGGGAATGCATTACATATTAGAAGATGATTTTTGAGTAATATTAAGCTTGAAATTGTGGTAAAAAGAATTAAAGGAGTAAAATAGTGTAACTTGATATTGTCAAAAAATCCTAAGTTGAATAAAATCTTAAGAATAATTTCCCTAACACAATGAAACTTGTATAAATCTACTATTATTTTATATTAAATCACTAACACAAATCCAAAACAATAATGATTGTGCAAGTGGAAAGTTGTCAAAATATAAAAATTGCAATCCTTTGAGTATGTACTTTCACTTTAGTCATAGTGTTAATTTCATTTTATCCTCTTAGATTTTATAAGAAAATTATTCTTCATTAGTTATTTTTATTTTATTCCTTAACGGAAAATATTTATTGATAAATAGATAAATTATTAGGGTTGTAATTGATAAAGAAAAAGCTTGTAAATAGAAGTTGATATCATGTAGGTAAAAAAGAAATTATATTTGAAAATACTAAATTATGGATTTAGAAATTATGTCTAATTATTTTTCACCAATTAAAAATGTAAAATGATATGATGAAGAAAAATGAAATGCATATATAATTATTATATCAATAAAGTCTCTTGAAAACATATATTGTTTTATTATTTTAATCCATTAGAAGCGAAGGATGAGTAAACATCTTGTCTAATGATAAATAGACTTGGTGCATGGATTTTATATATTTTATCTTCTGTTTTGTTTTATATTTAATTTGCCTTTCCCTCTTTGTAATTTTCTTTTATTCCGGAACTTGGAAGTTTTTCAACTTAAACCAAATCGTTTAACCTTACTTCCCCTTCCAAATCTATGGACAACTCACTGTGGCAATCACTATTCTAAACTTAAAGTTTAGAATACCCTAAATCTCTTATTTTATAAATAAAAAAATACCACTTAAATCGTTTAACTTTACTTCCCTTTCCAATTATTGTCAACAAAATAGAAAAAAAAAACAATTTAAAATTTTTCATTCTCTTATTTCCACTAAGATTAATATCCTTCCTCCATGTATATCTAGTCAAAAAGAAAACAATTGAAAATATGTTAAACGTGATGATGAACATGAAAGAAAATAACATGGAAGGCTATAATAGATATATCTTTGTTTTGTCACCCCATAAATATAAAGTTAATTTTTGATGGGTCATTTTGCAAAGTCGAAAGATAGTTTTGCCTAAGAATAAAATATATAATTACTTGCTTATCAATGGCTTAAGAGTTTATATTTTCCTGATTAATATACTTTGAACATATCTAACTTGATGAATTTTAAAAATGAAAAATTGTATGAAATAAAGAGTCGTGATTGTTACATGGTTATACAAACACTCATTCCACCTGCTTACCATGATTTATTGCTAAAAAATATATAAGATGCACTCTAAAATATCAGTCACTTTATTAGAGATATATGATGTAACAAGTTGCATGCCTAACACATGGAGAAGCTTGAAATGAGTATCATCTAGAAAATCCACAAACTTGAGATGATATACACTCCATCTTTTTTCTAATTCAATAGAGCATCTACCCCTATATCTATCATTTGAGGAAAAATTGAAGGCCTTGTCCGATATAAATTGATGTATCCATTCAAGAAGCTAAGAATTACATATACATCAAAATTAAATTTTTTTTATTTTTTTAATAAAAATTAAGACATTGATTTAATTACATTCAAATACTTGTTCAACCTAACTAAAAAAAGTTTAAAACAAGGTGCATGTTGAGGCATTGATATACAAAACATATTTTGTGGAAGATGTCGCGACGATGATTTTTCTACGCGCTTTACGCCCCGCCATCCCTCTCTGGAGAGACAACGGCGCGCGGTGAAAATAGGGTTGTTCATAGTCGTAAAATTTACGACTATTAAATATCAGGAGTCGCCACCTAGTATTAAGGTTACTAGGAACCTATTGGTCTGCGAGAGTCTAGGTAAGGGGACTTGTTGTGCAAGGGGAAGACGCATCACCCCCAGTGCACCCTACCTAAGGTAAGCTGCATTGTTGTTTGATTGTTTTTTTTTCAAATCATTTTTTATTGGTCTTTTCTAAAATTCGACGTAGATTTCTCTCCGTGAGAGAATATCTACCTCATTGAGGGTTGAAACACTAACCAAAATGAATTTTGCACTACATTTTGAAAATCTCATTTTTAACTATCCACGAGTGTACATTACAGTGTAATTTTACACCGCGATAGATAAAACAAAATTAATATTAAAATATTTTTGATATTTTGGCTGAATGCCAAAGGATAATCGTAAACTGGTTACGATATCCAATTTTCACTTTAAAACATGGAAAAAATGCAACACATTTTTACGGGAAAAAAAAAACATGGTGAGAAAAACCTTGGAATCCGGCCGTATGCACGAAAACAACATATATATATATATATATATATGTTGTTTTCGTGCATACGGCCGGATATATATATATATATATATATATTTTTTTTTATTTTTATTTTTATTTTGTTTGAAATGCAATTTTTATGTTATGTTTTTTTTATATGCAACTCACACACCCATTCTCTTTTTTCATTATTTTGTTTTAAATGGAAAAGCATTGCTTATCGATCCACATCACTCATATTTTATCAGAAAGGGCTTTATTAGGCTTGTAACGTAGGCTTAGGTTACTGGCTACAAAAAAAAGATATTTGTAGGCTCAAAATGTGTTTAAGGGTTTTCTAGACTAAGGATCACTTAGTGCTTACTCTTAGAACTTCATTTAGCCCTCATAATTGATTTTCATAGTGACCTAGCATGCCCCCCAGTATTTGTTTGGGCTTTCATCTTGACATGCCCCCCACTATTTGTTTGGGCTTTCATGTTGACATGCCCCCAGTATTTGCTTGGGCTTTCTATCATTAGTTTTTTAGCAGTGCACTCATGTTGACTTGACATGCCCCTCAAATTATTTTGTTTGGGCTTTTTCATGGGTTTTTGGCATTAACATTATGCTGACTTGACATGCCCCCCAAGTATTTTGTTTGGGCTTTTTCATGGTTTTTGGCACTAACATCATGTTGACTTGACATGTCCCCCAAAGTATTTTGTTTGGGCTTTTATCGCGACATGCCCCCTAGTATTTTGTTCGGGCTTTCTATGTTGGGTTTTTAGTACTACCAAAATGCTGAATTAATTTGCTATAGTGTACTAAAACCTTTTTTATGTTTATGCCCCACAGCTTTGTTCGGACATCTTTTGTCATTGAACTACTTAGACATGCCTATATTGTATTTTGTTCGAGCTTTCTATGTTGGGTTTTTAGTACTACCAAAATGTTGAATTAATTTGCTATAGTGTACTAAAACCCTTTTTATGTTTATGCCCCCCAGCTTTGTTCGGACATCTTTTGTCATTGAACTCCTTAGACATGCCTATATTTTTTTTGCACTTGCCCCCCAGTGTAGAGTGTGATCCTTGTCAGGGTTAATTATCAAGAATAGATTATTAGGCTCAAATAGGGACTGCAAGGGATATTTGAGACTTCATCAAGGCATATCAAAGATGGTCTTTCCTCATTTCAAAAACATGCAATCTGAATCAATAAGCTTTGCTTTTCCATGCGAAACAAGTTTTTGATTTTTTGGATTATTTGTTTGGCTAAGAGATTAGCTTTATTATGTGGGTTTTGGTGGTATGAGATCACCTTTCAATGAAATCCTTTGAATTCCCAGAACACATTTGTTAAATAAACATCAAATTGGCATTCCTTTTCGTACTAGACTTTGATTTGCCAAAAATCTTTATGAAATCATGGGATCATGTATACTTTGGATGAAAGGGTATATGGAGTGCTTGTGTTATTTAGACAAAAAGCAAGAACACATCATAAACACAAGAAAATACATAATCATTGAAAAGGAAGGTTTGCTTAACAACAAAATTGCCAACAAGTCAAAACAGGTTGAAACTAAGACATGACATGTGGACATGACCAAGCAAAGAGCAAATATGGAAGCAGACTTCTTTTCCAACTTTTGTGCATTTCTTTCTCAAACACTTGCAGAGATCATTTCAGTGCTTGCTCGAGTACGCCGGCAAGATAAGTCATGCTAGCTTTCAGACAAACTAGTTTTCTCGAAAGTGGACATGGCGGTGAGCACATTCTTCTTTGTCCATAGTCTTTTACGGAGTTGAGTGTCATGGACAAAAGCTCTTCGAGGACCTGTGTTTCTGCCTGCTGATGATATGTTATGCAGTGATGAATGCAAATATATATACACACATAACAGGTAAATTATCAGGAAGTTTATACCCAAAAACAAGTTCTAAGCCATTACATGAGGGGTAAGCTCTCTATCTGGTCTCAAAAGGTCTATGAACTGCCCAGTGACTACCTTACATGAAGGTGGTGTAGGGGTTTACAAGAAATGGTTTGGGCACAGTATAACCGCCATTATCAAGTAAGCACTCAGTTCATAGTTGTATATTTCACGAATCTGAACCCCGACTGAAAGTCATGAGGCAGACCGCTAATCCCCACCTAACTTAAAATTGGGTTTACTCTGGAAATTAAAATGCATGATGCAAACAATTCAAGCTCAATGTTATGCATGAGTTGCAAGTAAAATAGATGCTAAAGCAGAAAAAATGCATGCTAAAGCAGTAAAAATGCGTGCAAAAAGAAATTGAAAAAAATAAATAAAAAATAAACAATCAAACAAACAAATCTCAGTCCAGCAATGTCCCCAGTAGAGTCGCCATTTGTCGCGACAGAAATTTTTCTACGCGCTTCGCGCCCCACCATCCCTCTCTGGAGAGACAACGGTACGCGGTGAAAATAGGATTATTCATAGCCGCAAAATTTAATACTATAAATATCAGGAGTCACCACCTAGTATTAAGGTTACTAGGAACTTATTGGTCTGTGAGAGTCTAGGTAATAGGACTTGTTGTGTAAGGAAAAGACACATCACCCCCAGTGCACCCTACCTAAGATAAGCTGCATTGTTGTTTGATTGTTTTTTTTTCAAATCATTTTTTATTGGTCTTTTCTAAAATTTGACGTAGATTTCTCTCCGTGAGAGAATATTTATCTCATTGCGGGTTGAAAGACTAACCAAAATGAATTTTGCACTGCATTTTGAAAATCTCATTTTTAACTATCCACGAGTGTACATTACAGTGTAATTTTACACCGCAATAGATAAAACAAAATAATTATTAAAATATTTTTGATATTTTGGCCGAATGCCAAAGGATAATCGTAAACTGGTTACGATATCAAATTTTCACTTTAAAACTTGGAAAAAATGCAACACATTTTTACGGAAAAAAAAAACATGGTGAGAAAAACCTTGGAATCCGGCCGTATGCACGAAAACAACATATATATATATATATTTTTGTTTGAAATGCAATTTTTATGTTATGTTTTTTTTATATGCAACTCACACACCCATTCTCTTTTTTCATTATTTTTTTTTTGGTACATTTTACAATTACATAACATTTACAAAATAAATAAATGAGCATAACAATAATTTAAACACAAACACAACATTCCAAATCACCAAAAACACCACCTCAGCAACACTGCTAAAAGTTGAAGCTGGCAGGAACACTGGCGGCGCGTCGTCCCACGCGCCCCCGCCACTGGCGGCGCGTGGTTCCACGAGTCGCCGCCAGAAAAAAATCAACATGAGGGGGTGGATCTGCCTCTTCCCTTCCTTCTCTCGCCGGTAACGTTCTCAGTGACCTGCAAACACAAACAAAAAACACAAGCAATGTTTCGGCCAAATCTATTCTCAGATTTTTGTGTTTTTCTCCAAATGGCAGCTGGACTGCCGTGGACAGTGGTGTGGTGGAGCTGGGTTCATATCTGACTGGTCGGTGAGGAGAAAGGAAGTCGTCGGTGCAGAGGAGCTGACCACCGACAGGGAGAAGAGGAGTCAGGCCGTGAGGGTGCTGGAGGCAGACGGTGGCCATTAATGAAGGCTGTGTGGTGGTGCTGATCTAGCCGAGAGATGACAGGAGAAGGGTGACGGTGGTCACCTGTGCTGCTGAAGAAGAAGAAGAACATGAGAGCTGACGGGCTGCGGTTCAGCTGGAGGAGAAGGAGAGGTAACGTAGAGGGCTGCTGACGGAAAGGGAGGCTGAGGAGACTCGCCGGCGAGGAGGAGGGAGGCCTGGCCTGAAGAGGGAGAGAAAAGAGAGTGGAAGACTGCCATGGGGCTGAGAGAAAGCTCGCCGGAAAGAAGGAAAGAAAAGGGAATGGACGGAAAGGGGAGGGGGCTGGCAGCTGCAGCCCCAAAAGGCAGAAGAGATTAGGGTTTGTGTGGGGTTTTAGGGTTTTTGATTTTTTTAAATTTTCGGGTCCCCTTCTTACAAAGAAACTCATCTCTATTTATAGGGATAAAATGTAAGAACTTTTTCACTTTGGTCATTTGCTTTGAATTTGTGTAATTCGATTTCTAATTTGACCATTAAATTCAATTGTCTTCAATTTGACCCCCAACTTTGCACAATTGGATTGAAAAATTCAATTCGGTTTTCGAAAAACTCTAAACTTCCCAATTGAATCCGAATTAAACTCAAGCATTTGATTTTTTTTATCAATTAAGCCCCTTAATTAATTTGATGTGACCAATTTAAAGTATAATTAAGTCCTTGCACTTAATTAAATCCTTCAATTGGATCCTAAATTAATTCTTAAACATAATTATACTTTTAAATTAGTCGATGATTAAATCAAATCAACCCGTAAAAATATAATTATGTCGCTTGACTTAATTTTCACACAGATTTATCCAATGATAAATTATTTTTGCCTTAAATCTGTATTTTCCTTTATTTTTGGGGACAAAAGAGATATAATTAGATTCTCAAAAACAACCACAATCTTTTATTTTATTTTTTGTTATTTTTGGGTTGATTTTGGGGAGTAACCCAGAAATTGGGTGATGACAGAAGAGATCTCAATATTTATTTTGTATTATTTTGAGTCTCACTTCAGAGCAAGAATAAATAGAATTTCAAGACACGATCACGGTGGGGAACTACCTTCAAATGGAAACTGTCAATATTTTTCTCATCATGAAAGACTTGCACCAAAAAATATAGTGAGGAAAAAATATTTGACAAAAATCATATTTAGATACAAACACACACACACACACACACACACACACACACACATATATATATATATATATATATATATGCTATTTAATTGTGATGAATTGAGATCTTTTATTTAGTAAGTATAATATTAATATGATGTTATTTTAAATATTTTTTTCTCCTATACTCTTATAAACTGATAGATTGAAAAAGTCATCATAAGCATCATTAATAATTTTACTATCTTAAAATTCACATCTTATTGAAACTCAAATTGTGGTTAAAACTAATGGAACATTTATTGTTGTGAATTTATTATATTGAATAGAAATGATGTTATTATGTTGTGATTTTACTATATTTGTAGGTTGGATACATAGGAAAAACAAGAATACTTGTAATTAAAAATTATTTTATATCAATAGGATTATAGATGGAATGTCAATACCAACTAAATTATTGATTGACTAAGTCAATTGGTGAGTTCTAGAGTTGTAAGAAAATAAATGAAATGTCACTAACCATTACAAACAAAATTATTCATGGACTAAGTCTCTTGGAAAGGTCTATAGAGTTGGAGAAAAATTACATATTTTTACCATTAACCATAACAAATGGAATTACTGTTGGACTAAAAATTCAATTGAGAACTTTAGGGGGTCTTTAAAACATTTCAAGTATAATTGAAAATTTTAAGTTTTCATTATCGACAAAATTACTGAAGGATGTTAAAATAAACTATAATTATTTAATTATTTGTAGATAAAAAGTCTGAATTAAACTACTACAATCCCTAATATGTCTACTTATTTTCTCTTCCTATATCCTCTTTATGTAAAAATCTTTTTCATTCTTTGTCAGTCTATTCTGTTTCTCTTTGTCTTCCCTTTAACTTCTTCATCTTTTATCCATCACATATCCACAACTTTTCTAGGTAAATATCTTGTCACTTTTAGGTTTTTAAAGCTTAATTTTTTTCTTTACAATGCTCCTAACTTGTGCCTATTTCACTAACAAAATAAACAGTTTTACCACCGGAAATATACGTTGATAATTTCATGTAATTTGTCATCAGTAATTTTTTTGCTGACGACCAAACAGACGAAAGCTTGTTGTAGATAATTACCATTTCCTCGGAATTATATACACTGACAGAATCACCAATAGAATATTTTGTCGACATTTCTCGTTGGTGATTCCGTCTGTATATTCCATCAGGGATTTCATCGGTATATTACATCGATGATCTTGCTGGTGATTTTATTGGTATATACCGTCGGTATATTCTATCGATGATAGTGATAATTTGAGTAATTATTATCAAACTCTCTGGAAATTAACTACAAATATTTCCCTCTGTAATTATGTTAGTAATATTTTAATCGTTTTCTAAACAATTAATTGAAAAATAATTTTGATAAAAAATAATAATATGAAAAATAAATTTAAAATCAAAATATAATTCAAATTAAATTATAATGAAATTAAAATATTTGTTACAAATTATTAAATTTTGAACTATCAAAATTCAAATACAATAAATCTAAAACAAAGGTAGCGTTGAAGGAGGAGGTTGGTTGGGACTGTGGGACGTAGAAAGAGAAGCACACGGATCACCTTAATATGGTTGCATTTGCATAACCACTTTGCACAATTCTGCCATCTCAGCACAAAGTTTAGTTATCTCCTCACGCAATTTCTCAGTTAAAACCACTTGAAACTCCAAGGTTTGCGTGAGGAGATATCAACATCAGGAAAAAAATGAAAAATATCAACATGCCATGAATTGATGAGCGCGACTATCCACAAAGTGTTGTTGCATACTATTTTGATGGATGCATCTCAACGAAAAGCTCCATTGATAATGGATCATGTTCAAAAGTCATAACTACAAGAAAAAAATATCAAGAGCATGGAAGAGAAAGAAAAGATAACCAAAATCTTAATGGGATTAATCTTCAACCAAGAAAGTGCAGTTATGCTAAAGCTAATAGAAATATAGACAAGAACAAAACTAGTACAATAACAATATAGTTTTACCTAAGATGAAATTACCAATTTTTCTTAGTGAAACTTCAATGGATTGGGTTATGAAATGCAGGAAGTTTTTTAAAATGAACTTCACACCAATGCATCAATGGGTGGAGTTTAACATAGGTTTTTGATGAGAATAAATGAAAAGAATAAATACAAATTATAATTCAAGAAACAAATGGTGAATGATCGAGTTAAAAGAGATTTTAGAGAAGTCAAGTTGCATATAGTGTCAACTACTAAAGTGCACAAGAGTTTAAAGAAAGCAGTTTATGGATTTACTGGCCAATTTTTCTCTTTGGAAGTCTTTGAAGAACACAAACATGTTGTATAGAATTCAGAAGTGAAGACCTTGCTATAAAAATATCAAGAAGTTTTTGTAGAACCAAAACACCTTCCACTTGCGAGACACATAATTCCATGCATTCTAGAGATCAAGTTGGTCAATATTATACACTATAAGAGTTCGTTTATGCACAAGAAAGAAATTATAAAATGGCATCTATCAACAAAGTTTCAGTCTATTTGTTTCTCATGTACTATCAACCAAGAACAGTTTTCTGTGATCCTTTCTTCTGTCTCTTTCTTCTTCTATCCTTCGTCTTTTTTCTTTGAATTCCACAACTCTTTGTTAAGGGAAGCCTTAACAGAAACCTGTTTATGGCTGCTCCAATCAGCACTTCGACAAGCAACATGACCTTCTCAGAGAGCTAGCTATCAGCTCCGAACTCATTCAGGAGATCGTCTGTGATGAAGAAACTGCCTGTTTGTGGAAACCAATTATGCTTGTCCGCGAGAATTTGAGGGTTGAGGTGCAGAAAGAAGATATCAACTTAAACTGGCTTTACAACCATCGTTGTCAGCCAACTTTCCTTCTAAAAAACAGAGGTGGTTCTGCCTTTGATTTTAATTGTAATACCCATCACTGTTTTCTTCAGTTGATGTGAAAGTTTACTTTTCTATTGTATTGTTTTTGTGGGTGCAATTTCACAAAGGAAGCAGTGAGATTTTGCCCCGAGTAAGAAAAGAGAAGCTGCAGTTTCCATTGTATTCTGTTAACAGGGACCGAGCAATTTCACAAAACTAGTGCCTGGCATTAATTTATTTGGTTGTATATATGGTGACAGTATCATTCATTCTGAGTAAAACTGTTGATAGATAATATCAAAGGTGTATGAAGAGCTTCAAATCAGAAAACTTCCTATGGAATGAGAAAGCATCAATCCATGGATGAGGGGATTAATTTTTTAAGAGGTAGGAACATGGTAAAGAAAAGAAAAGAAAAGATTTCGAGCACACAATGGGTCCGTATATCGTCAGGATTGTGCCACGGATGAAATTTGTAATCATTCATGAGATTTGACTTTCAAGGAGCAATCAGTGAGGGCAAAGAACAAGGGATTCCACGACGTCTGCCGGAGCCGACTTGTGTGAAATAGAGGATGTAGGTCAAATTACTCTGTCCACTCCCATGCACAGGCAGGGACGAGTTTATATCAAGACAGGAAATTGACGCCAAAAATACATGACTTCCAGGCACCTTCATATAGAGTAGTAGAGTATGCAGACAGATAACATGCCAGAATTTCCAAACAAATTCACATGGGGCAGACGCAAAACTGGAAGAAAAAAAAAGGTGATGAACAGACTAGTTCGATAGGATGGCAGAGGGTGGAGAATACCCTGACATCCAGAATTTTTATCAGATTCCCACCCTTCATGAATAAGATCAAATCCCTCCACACGAAGGTATGAAAGCTTACAATGTTAACATGAAATGCAAAAAAGCATACTTTCCCATGCTGTTTGCCTATTCTACACCTACAGTATTCTACAGCACATTTCTTTCGCTTCTGAACTTCACACATCCATTTGCTCCATGGACATCATCTTGCCAAGCATGTTGAAAGTACAGCTGCATCAGTTTACAATGCATAAACTATCTCCCCACTGCTGTCAATATCAATCTCGGATTCAGAATCTAGATCATCCATGTCATCATCCATGTCCAGATTGTCCATCATGCACCGATGACCAGGAGCTGGTACTGTGGCCTCAGAAACTATCTGCATGATCGCGTCAATGCTCTGCATGGGCTGATCAGGCTCTTCAAACTGGCTACCCATAGTTTTTTCATCCATTAGGTCAGCGGGAAGATTCTTCAGAAACCACTCATGATTCCTGATTTCAGGAATGGTAATCCTCTGTTGCATGTACACAGAAAAGGCATGAGGATCACCAGAAGATCATACAAACTCAAGAACTACAAGTTGAATGAATCATCTATCATGCTTTGCGTGATTTTAAACCAATTTGAAGCGTCCAACACAAAAGGAAAGGAAGAGAAAGTACTCACAGTAGCAGGATCGGCATCAAAAATCCTTGAAATCAGGTGGCGACACTCTGGGGTTATCAGAATGGTGTCTGGAATAGAATATTGGACATTAACAACTCTCTGCACAGAACCAGCAAAAATCTTTTCATAAAAATAAATTGCATAAGAATTAAGAGTTTAGTGTGAGTGATAGCAGGATCCATTAGTGTACCTGTATTGTCTTCCGGAAGTCTTTAGGCTCATCAGGGTCCTCAAAGGGATATGATCCAACCAGCATCACATATAAGGTTACACCACATGACCACACATCTGCAACCTGGCATTGCAGAACAACAAAATATCGACCTGTTTACCATAAATGCAGCTGGAACACATGAATGTGCACATGTGAAGCATATATCAACTAGGACTTCTAATGGCCACATAAGATATATGATTAGAAAAGAAGAAAGAGGGGAGTTGAGAGGTAGAGAGAGAGAGAGAATCTACAAGAATGCATACACAGGTTTAAAGCAAAAAGCATAGAGCACGATGGGAAAATTGTGTTTCCCCTCAAATCAACACATGTTCACCGAAAGCAAAATTAAGATGCCGAAAGCACAACTCAAGTTAAAAAGCACAAGGCATTGATATCAGCTTTGTCATATTTAATTATATTACATATAAATTTATGGTTTTCGACTTTTGATCAACCTTTATTTCGAGGCGCTTCCACTAGCTAATGGACTGGTTGCACCTTCTTTTGCTTTTCTTTATTGTTTTATTTATATTTCTATTCTTTGGTTAAACATTATTCTTAGAAATAAGCTGCACACTGAAAATGTGTTTTACTATATCTTACTGAACTTGCACTGAGCGCTTTGCACCAAGGCTAAACCTACAAGTTATGTAAGGGCTTAAATACTCGTTGCAGTTTTGATGTCAGAACAGAAACACGCACACACACATGTATGGTGATGAAAACTTCCAACTAGCAACTGCTAGTTGTTAGTAGTTAAATACAACAACCTGCGGGAAACTAATGAATTCCAGCAAGTGTCATCCAAGCAGAACAGAATCAAATCCATGAAAACTGGAATAACTTATTGTATAACCAACCACCAGATGAAAAACTAAAAACGAGCAAACTAATAGAAGTAGCGCATACCAAAGTCCTTCATGAACTGCAGGCATTGCCAGCAAAAGGGGAAGCAAAACAAAACTTCCACCATGAACCAGAAATAGAGATATTGACATTATTTATCAGCCTTGAAAGTGAAAAAATTGATGCCAAAAAATTGAAGGTCAGGATTGCTTCTAGATTCCATTCCAGGTACCTTTCTATACTGACAAGAACAGCAGGGACTATTTTATCACAGCCATGGGTTAACCCTTAAAATAAAACTCATTTTCACACCCAGTGCAGTGAAGCACCAGAAGCTGTTAAGGAAACGAGGGCTACTTGAACCTCAACACTATGGACCAAAACAACTTCAGCAAGCCTATAGCATGATCACTAGTCCAAGACTTATTATATTTTGATAATAAAAGTGAGGAGGATAAGCATGACAAAACTTCAATCTGCTCCATGCAAGTCCAAGCACATCAGGGTTAATAACCAAAGAATTGCTCAACATTGGCTCAGAGATGCCTGCTATCACTGCTGCAAATATACATACAAAGTCATAGATAACCCTTTTCCAAACAAATGATCATACATGAATACAGAATAGACTATCAATCATTCAGAGACGAAGTCCGATATGATAGCCTGATTCATCTGTCAGAACTTTCAAGCCATAACAGACAGTAAAGAAAGATAGCCCCACCAAATGCTCCTAACAATCATATATTTGAAGGCTCCATAGCAGTCTCATTGGAAAAACACTTATGCACACCTAATTCTCAGTTAATAATTATCTCATCCACAATGCTCAAATGCTCACCACCAGAGGCAAAGTAAACAATAACAAGGAAAGTATAGCGAGGCCTATATCTCTTAATTTACAAATTTCATTTTTTTCACCAAAAACATCTAAGTGTGTGTTTGGCAATGCAGTTGTAAGAGATTTTTTCATTGAAACAATCGAAAAGCACATAAAAAAATTAATTTGGTGCTTTTTTAGATTAAATAATAATAATAAATAAAAAGCACTCAAACCACAATACCAAAAGGTAACTAATTGCCAATCACTTGAAACAAAAGAATAAAAATAGCAATTGGTACAGTAAAAAACTCTAATCTAGGTTCAGCCAAATAATCCTAGAATATTTTGTAAGCTAGGACTTGGAAAAAAAAACAAAGTCCAAGTGCATAACATGATGTTGATAGGATGTTATAATATTCTTATTGACAACACAATAAGAGAAATAGTATTACCTTTCCATCATATTGTTGCGTCATCAAAACTTCTGGAGCAATGTATGCAGGAGTTCCCACAGTTGATTTCGGTTGAGAGTGAAGCACTGAAGACTAAGAGAGCACCCATACAAATATGTAAAAGGTAGAAAGAATAATTAGTAATGCTAAAGCCTTTAGATAGAGAATGACAATCATGAAATGCTACAACACAACAAACAATTATGATTTACAAACAAGAAATAATTTGAAAACAATAACTAACACAAGGAAAGCTAAAGGGTTTTCCACAAAACCTGTTCGAAAAGTTAAAGATTATTCAATTCCAGTTAAACACAATGAAAGCAACTTCCAGGAAAAAAGATATGTTAACATGAGATATAAGTAAGTATTGAACTGGTTGCAATCCATATTGTAGAGATCCACATCATCTGCCTCTAGAGGGCAAACTTTCAAAAGAATAGTGTGCTCAAAATGAAAGAACCACTTAAGTAGGATAATCCTAAGTCTTGATCTTATGCACTAGAACATTCTTAATCAAAATATATCAAGGTCTGAGAATTTGGTAAATATACAAGAACAGTCCAGACGCTCTGCCCATCTGAAAAGAGAATAGGCAAGTGAAAGATAACAATTACCTTGGAGTACCCAAAATCACAAATCTTCAAACGGGGAGCAGGACTATCATCCAACAATGTGTTCTCCAACTTCAAGTCACGGTGACATACTTGCTTCATCAAGAAGCACGTTATTAAAAACAGTCAAACAAATAACCTAAAATTTCAGTTTCTATCAGCTCGAAAATATATAGAAAGAATAAAAGAAAAGGGAACAAGTACCATGGCATGACAATAGCAGACGCCAGATATAAGTTGTTGAAAGAAGAACCGAGCCTGAAGCAGAAACCAGAGTCAAGAAACCATACAAAAAATGCAACCATTACACTGCAAAAAAAGGGGTGGGGAAAGGAACAAAGATAATTGCATAGTTACCTCATTCTCGCTGAATCGCCCATTCTTGCAAATTCGCTCAAAAAGCTCTCCTCCAGCTGCATATTCCATTACAATTGCCAAATGGGTCGGTGTTAAAATCACCTGGAGTTAGATTTATATCAATGCATACATATAGCTTAAACCAGCATCCCTTTAAAACTCCAAAAATCTCATAATAATAAAGAGACAAGTATACTAACCTCTTTAAACCTCACAATATTGGGGTGCCTCAATGACCTATGATTTATTATTTCTCTCTGAACATTTCCATCAATCTATAACAGAGTAATATTCCCATCAGAAAAACTTCAGGAATTCGAAAATCTAACCATTCTCCCCTCAATTTTCAATTTTATTATTAAAAACTTGTGAGAAACAATACCCCAGAGAAGCTAAAATAGTCCATTTATATCCTTTTTCTCCTCTTTTTCTTTTATTGATAATAATAGATAGATAGAAAAAAGAAAATAGATGTAATCAAGAATAAATCCATAAATGAACCAACAACATTAAATTCAGAAACTATCTAAATTTAGCAACCTCCATTAATAAACGTGACCAATCAATCAAACCAATCATCAGTTCACAATAGAAAATAAATAAAAAAGATAAAAACCAATTTTTCTTTTATATAAAAAAAAGCAAAAACGGACCTTATCGCCTCTTTCTATGTATTTAACAGCAACAAGTTCTTTAGTAACTTTATCTCTCATCAATCTTGCTACACCGAAATTACCCGAACCGATATCTCTCACTAAATCGTACCGGTCACTGTCATGCATGATCGGCATGTCCATTCCCGGTCCTACTGTCATCGCCGATCTATCCATTTGTCTTCCCCGTTTTATCCCTCGCTACTCCTGCTTACCACGCATTTACACCAAGGTTACCCTAAAACGATGCCGTTTCTAAGCCGGACTACTGAAAGTTTTTTTGTGATGATCGGAGCGGAGGTTAATAGATTAGACAGAAAGAAGACTTTCTCTTAAAAAATAGAAATGATGATATTTTTAAATTTATATAACGAAGAGGAGAAGGAAGAGGATGAGACAAAAGAAGAGAGGTGGTAAAGCGACGCAGTTTTTGTGGTTTTGGTTTTCTTTAATAATTTTATTTATTTTAATAGTATTTGCATAGTTGGCAGAGATGGTTTTCCACTCTCCGGTTGCCGGTTTTGTATTGTCTCGCTGTCTTAATTGGGTTGTCTATTGCTTGGCCACTCCTTTTGTTGTCTTCTTGTGTTTTTAATGACTTGCTTGTCCTTGTTTTTGGATTTACACCCTCCTTCACGTGAATTGCATGTGATCACTTGAGTGATGGATGAGTTTAAGGCGCATGGCCACGTCACGCGACCCTCTATACTGCGGGTTAATGTTTTTCCTATAAAAAAACATGTTTAGGTTGTGCAAATAATCCATATTTTTTTCATATAAAGTATTTTTTTTAAAAAAAAAAAATCAGTTCGAGTTATAACACCAGATAGAATTAATAGGTTGATCTTATCCTAATTAGAAAATAAAAAATATAATAATATTTATAAGAAAATATTTTAATTAAAAATTACTGTACCTTTTAAAAAATAAAAAGAGCACAAAATTGAATAAGAAATATAAAACAATTTATCAAGTTAAACTAACGCGGAAGATCATATCAAGAAAAAAAACTATAAAGTACAAAAACAACATAAGTAAAAATGATAAGACAAAACCTCTAATTGGGAGGGTTAAATTGAAGAGAGAAATAACTCCAAATAGAAAATAGAAAAAAATAGAAATCATGGACCAAATTGGAAATAATAACAAAAATAAATAAACTTGTGTTAAGGAGTGAAATTAAAACAAAAAAAAACTTTTATGAAAGGATCAAGTAAAAAATTCAAAGAAAAGAAGGACTAAGTTAAAAAAAATGTAATATATCACAAAATGAAATTGAAACTCAACACACATAATTATTCTGTATTTGTATTTCTCAATCTATTGCAGCACACATATTTCTTCAACAGAGTACATTATATATAGAGGTTGCATGGTTTTAACTAAAGGAAGTTTTTGTACAGCTGGGTGTTTTAATTCCTATATCGATTACAGATTCCCTTTGCTGAATTGCAGCGAAGCTTGATTTGTTTCTTTACTTGGCTGCCAGAATCATTGCATGATTTCTGGCCTTAATAGCTGCTGGAATGTGACCGTTAGCTCTGGACAGGGTCACCTTCCCTAATACGCCCCCGCAAAAATGGGATTCCGTCAGTAAGGCCAATTTTGCCTCGTAGGAAGGTTGTACGCTCCCGGGAAAGGAGCTTTGTCAGCAAGTCAGCTAATTGATCATGAGTGTGTACATGACGAACGGTGAATGTTCCTTTCTGCACATAATCATGAACGAAGTGAATATCAATTTGGATATGCTTCATCCGAGAGTGTTGGACAGGATTGAAGCTGAGGTGAGTGGCTCCAATATTATCACAGAGAAGAGTAGGGGACTGGTTGAGTGAAACACCCAGTTCCTGAAGGGAGCAAGCAACCACAGTGTTTCAGATGCTCCATTGGCAAGGGCTCTATATTCAGCTTCGGTACTGGAACGAGCAACAGCTCGTTGTTTGGTGGATTTCCATGAGATAGGATTGCACCCGAGAAAGGTAATATAGGCAGACGTAGAGGATCGGTCATCAACATCACCAGCCCAGTCAGCATCACTAAAGGTTATGAGTGAGGAAGCTGGATGTTTGTTAATGTTAATACCAAAGAAGATGGTCTTCTTGAGATACCGAAGAAGTCTCTTAGCTGCAGTCCAATGGGTTTTCGTTGGTTTGTGCATGAATTGAGATAATTTATTGACGGCAAAGGAGATGTCAGGTCTAGTGAGAGACAGATACTGAAGGCTTCCGATGAGCTGACGGTAGGGAGTGGGATCTACCGCGGTCGTCCCATCCATCAAACTGAGAGATTGAGTAGTGGACAATGGAGTGGATACATCCTTTGCAACAACCATGTGCGTGCTGTCTAATAATTCACGAATGTATTTATGTTGGGAGAGGAAGATACCAGTGGGAGTTGGAACAACTTCGACACCAAGGAAAAAATAGAGAGGTCCCAAGTCTTTTAAGGAAAAATTAGCACCAAGTCGTAGAACCACATGAGTCACAAAACCTTGATCATTGCCTATCAGGACTAGATCATCTGCATATACAAGCATATAGCAGACAACTGAGTCATGGCGATAGACAAAAAGAGATGGATTGGCCTTTGAAGTGGAAAAACCAAGTGCAATAATGGACTGTTTCAAAGCGGAATACCAAGCCCTAGGGGCTTGTTTCAAGCCATAGATTGTCTTCTGCAACCTGCACACAAAAGAAGGGTTTTGATGATCTTTGAAGTCGGGGGGCTATGTCATGAAGACTTGTTCCTGCAGAGAGCCATGTAAAAACGCATTATTTATATCCATTTGTTTAAGAGGCCACCCATTCATTACTGCAATACTCAGTACGGTCTGGATTGTGGCTAGTTTAACCACTGGGCTGAATGTTTCTTTGAAATCAAGACCGGGTCGTTGATGATACCCTTTGGCTACCAGGCATGCCTTCAATTTTTCCACTGAACCATGAGCCTTGCGTTTAACCCTGAAGACCCAATTGCAACCAATGGGGTTGCAGTTTTTTGGGTGGTGGAACTAAGCTCCAGGTGTTATGGCGCATAAGGGCTGTGATTTCTGCAACCATGGCAGCATGCCAGTCAGGGTGAGAGAGAGCTTGAGTCATACATGTGGGTTCTAAGGAGGACGACAGGGGGTGTTTGAAGACAGTGTTGCTTTGCTTGGGTTTGTGGATATTATTCATCGATCTTATGGTCATTTAGTGAGTTCGAGTGGGGGCAGAAACAAGGGATGCAGACGGAGATGAAGCAGCAATGTCAGGCAGGACATGATGAAAGGGAATAAAAGGAACCAGAGCATGGGTTTCTGCAAGGTCAACTGCATGGAAAGGTGAAGCATGCCGATCTGTAGACACATTAGGAAAAGATATTGAGGAAGAGAAGGGGGCATACCTGGAGGAGATGCTGAAATGGCAGCTCTGTTATCCAAACTCACGGACGGAACAGGTGGAGGAATGTGCCGTGGAAGAAGGAGAGGTTGGATTGGATGCGAAGAGACTGGTGGGATAATGGGCTGTTGGGTTTGAGAAAAGAGGAAGACCTGCAACTCATCAAAAATAACATGTCTTGATACATAAATCTGATCCTTTAAGGGGTCCAGACACTTATAAGCATTTTGCATAGTGGAGTATCTGATAAAAATACGGGGGATGGATTTTGGTTGCATTATATGTTTATTGTATGGCCAAGTAAGAGGATAACATAAACATCCAAATTTTCTGAGTTTGAGATAATTTGGACATTGGCCAAAGAGAACCTCAAAAGGGGATTTGTTACGGAGAAGAGGAGTGGGTTGTCGATTTATGAGATAGGTAGCTGTCTGGAAAGCATGGAGTCAAAAAGAGAGGGACATGAGGCATCAGACAGTAGGGTGAGACCAGTTTCAACAAGATGACAATGGCGGCGTTCGGCTACACCATTTTGTTGAGGAGTATATGGAGCGGTAGTGTAGTGACTTATACCATGAGTAGAGAAGTATGATTTTAGATGTATAAATTCACCACCATTGTCTGAGTACACACTTCTGATTTTGGATTTAAATCTTGTTTCAACAATCATGTGAAATTTTAGAAAAATGCTAGAGACAAGGGATTTGGAAGACATCGAATAGAACCATATGAATTTCGTATAGTGGTCAACAAAAATGAGGTAATAACATGCACCATCATACCCCATAATAGGAGCGGGTCCCCAGACATCAGTGAATATTATTTCTAATGGAGAGTGATTGTGGAGACTTGTAAGTCCAAAAGGTTGTTTATGTGATTTATTTAAACAGCAAGAAGTACAAGAAGAGGGTGGTTTATTCATGGTGAGAGGTAGGGAAAATAAATTAACAAGATGTTGAACAATCTTAATTGATGGGTGACCAAGGTGTTTGTGCCAACCTTCAATTGAAGTTCGCTCATAGACATAAGCAATCATTCTGGAATTTGAGGGAACCATCCGGGAGTTTGGAAATATGTAGATGCCATTTTCACATGCTCCTCTTAGTAGTGTCACCTCCGTGAATGTGTCCTTCACAAGAAAATAAAATGGGTGAAGTTCAACGAAAACATTATTGTGTTTGGTGAGGTGATGAATTGAAATTAGATTTTTTGAAATATTTGGAACGCAAAGTGTGTCACGCAGGTGAAATTTTTTGTTGGGTGTGGATAAGGCTAATGAGCCTATGTGCGTGACTTGCAAACTTGAACCATCATCGAGAAGAACTTCATCAGTACCATCATATTCGGAGTGAATTGTCAAAATTTTTATATCACCCGTGATGTTGTGGGAAGCAACCGAGTCAAGTAACCACTTTTGGGCTGAATTATTGGATGTTTTAGTGCAGTTAACAGACATGTCAGTGGGCTGCAACCGTGGACAGGCTTTGGCTGTGTGGCCCATGAGATCACAGTAATGACATTTGGGCTGACTGGACTGGTAACGTCTGTGATTGGAGCGGCCCTGGTTGAATGTGCATCTTTGATCACGTGTTGGGGACTCAGTAAATTGTCGGTGGTCGTTGTTTGACCCATGAGAGAAACGCTGCTGGTATCTTCTATGTCCTTGACTGCTGTAGTTGCCTTTTGAATATTGGGAGCTAGAGAAATTGGGTCGATGTTGTGTGTAGTTTGCAGTGGCCACTAACTGCTGAGTGACAATCTTTATTCTTCTCAAGTAATTTTCATGCCCAACCAGGAGATCGTGTAGCTCTTCTAATGTGAGAGAGTTTTCTCTGGCTCTGATGGGGGCAGCAATGTCTCTGAATTCAGCTCCCAGTCCATTGAGTACATAGAGAGTAATATCATCATCTGAGATAGGATGATCAATGAGGGCAATTTCGTCAGCCAGTCTTTTAATTGTATGAAGGTAGTCTGGAATGGAGCGATTTTCACGCTGGATCAAGGTAAGTTCTTCCTTAAGTTGCATTGCCCTGGTACGCGATTTGCTTGCATACATGGTGGATAATTTTTTCCATGCCTCAGAGGAGGTTTTCGCCGTGGCAATGAGAGGTGTGATTGTTGGCGAAGTGGAGGCAAGAATGGCACTGAGGATCAGCTTGTCTTGTTTGATCCAGTGCTGCTGCTTGGCTGTGAACGATGGAGTTCCATCTATGGAGGGGCACCATGTTTCACCTTTTACATAATTCATTAAATCATAACCAATCAGAAGTGTCTCAAACTGAGCACACCATTGAGGGAAAGATGAGGGTATGAGTTTTTCATTTATCTGAGTTGTGATATTGAAAAAGATGAGGGGGGATTCTGGTGGAGAAGGTGTGGGATTTGTGGAGGTGGGATTTTCGGAAGTGTTATTTGTGGAAGACATGAGGATCAAATTCTCGTTGGAGAGATGATGCTCTGATACCATATAGAAGAATAAACTCAACACACATAATTATTCTGTATTTGTATTTCTCAATCTATTGCAACACACATATTTCTTCAACAGAGTACACTATATATAGAGGTTGCATGGTTTTAACTAAAGGAAGTTTTTGTACAGCTGGGTGTTTTAATTCCTATATCGGTTACAGATTCCCTTTGCTGAATTGCAGTGAAGCTTGATTTGTTTCTTTACTTGGCTGCCAGAATCATTGCATGATTTATGCCCTTAATAGTTGCTGGAATGTGACCGTTAGCTCTGGACAGGGTCACCTTCCTTAATAGATCTTATCCTAATTAGAAAATAAAAAAAGACAATAATATTAATAAGAAAATATTTTAATTAAAAATTACTATACCTTTTAAAAAATAAAAAGAGCACAAAATTGAAAAACAATTTATCAAGTTAAACTAACACGGAAGATCATATCAAGAAAAAAATAAAAACTATAAAGTACAAAAACAACATAAGTAAAAATGATAAAACCTCTCATTGGGAGGGTTAAATTGAAGAGAGAAATAACTCCAAATAGAAAACAGAAAAAATAGAAATCATGGACCAAATTGAAAATAATAACAAAAATAAATAAACTTGTGTTAAAGAGTGAAATTAAAAAAAAATTATAAAAGGATCAGGTAAAAAAATCAAGAAAAGAAGGACTAAGTTAAAAAAACGTAATATATCACAAAATGAAATTGAAAGTCTAAATTAAAATGAAATAAGTATTATCAAAGAGTCGAGAAAAAAAAAAAGAACCAAAGCACAAATATAAAACAAAGAAAACCGATTTGATTTTTTATGAGAGGAGAGAGAGAGAGGAAAAGGGGGTCAACTGGCGACAAATCACCCAATTGTTGATGACACGCGTTGACATAAACGGAACATTTAACCGCACGATGGATGGGTAGTTTTAATTACTGGAAAATGCCACCTGAATTACATGGACATCTCAAATGTGGTGGCGCATGTAATTTATCCACCAGTAGCTTTTTTTAAAAATAATTATCATTTTATTATGGTTAAATATAACAATACCTTTCACAAAAGAGGAACATAACAGAAAAAAAGTTGGAATTACATTAATAATTCTTGACCAAAAGATTTGGTATTGTTGACTTAAAACCTTAAAACTGATAGTACCTTTAGTCAAAAGCTTGTGATTTGTTTTGTTCCATATCAGTTTTGTATATTTATTGTTTATAAGAAAAACTGAAATATCTTTTTAAACAGGCTGCATGTTTTTTTTTTTTTTGGTAAAGAACAGGCTGCATGTTATTAGACCGAGAAGCAAAATAGTTAATTTATTATTGTAATTCATACCGATGTGTTTTAAAATATTTTTAGTTTGGAAATGTATTAAATTAATATTTTTTATTTTTTAAAAAATTATTTTTAACATTAACATATAAAAAACAGATTATCTTGTATGAAACGTGATTTGAGCCGTGTTTTTAAATGGCTACTTTTATGATTTTGGACACGTGGGGATAGTCCGTTCATGAATGAAGGCTTTGGAATAAAGGATTTATTAGTTTGGTCGAATAAATTAAAGAAATGGGCATGTGATGTGTGGTGGAGTATGCTGCCCTGAATGTTGTTTATAGTTTATCTGGTGGTGGTATGATTATAGTGATACGATGCTTATGATCTTTTGATTTCTTAAATTTCCCATTTCCTCACTGCCTTATTCCTTTTGTTATACTGTTTTTTTATTCCAAAAGATGTTGTTTTTGCTATTTAATTATTATTTTCAATTTAATTTTAGATTTTAATTGTTTTTCCTAATTATCTTTAGATTCTTTTGGTTAGGTTGTTTTAACCCCTGTATAAACAGTTGGTATGCTATTGAATTATCAAATTATTGAATGTATACTTAAGAAAAAATATTGCTGTTTTCTTCACCTATTACTTTAAGTTTATGGCTCCAATTAAAAGATACATCATTTGGAGAAGCACAGAAATAGCAGTGTTAAATAGCTTAGAATGTCTAGTTCAACTAATAGGAAGTACAAGCAAGGATCGCCTATAGGATACAGAAAGTAAGAGTAACTTTATGTTATAAAATATTTTTTCCGGGATATTTTTTATTGTGATGTAGCATATATGGACTCAAATAGTCTGAAATATAGATTTATTTATTTTTGGATTTGAGGAAACCCACCTCTTGAAAAGCATATTTTATGGACTCAGGTGAATGAGTAAAACCCCGACTATCTCAAGCTCTTATAAGAGGTGCACGCCCTGACTCGAATTCGAGACCTTTTATGTAGATCTCAAACCCTTTTATTATTACATCACACCTTTAGGGACAATATGATATAGATGCTAGACACTTTGTGAATTATACCATTTTTCATTGGAAAGTAAAACCCAAAATCAAAACTTATAAAATAAAAGGACAAGATTTTTTATTATAACTAGTTTCAAACATGAGATATAAGTAAATTTATAGGAGACTAGTTGGGTTGATGCATTTATTATGAAGACATTAGTTGATGAAAGAGTTGAAGAGAAAAGGGCAAACATCACTAACACGGCTAAACCTTTGCTATTTGATTTTGAAGAGATTCTATTTAATGAGTTGTTGAATGGATTATTATTAATAAGAGACACTCAACTTCAAATTAGTTTAGTGTCAAGATTAGCCTCTAAAATCTGCCATTTATCAAATGAATTCTAAAAATGACGAGATTTGAAGGATAATGTAAAGGATAAGAGTCTCATGCGAATTTGGAAGGTAAGAATTCTAAAACAATTACAAGAAGATATATATTTTGTAATATTGATAAGATAACATATTGGATCAACCTAGTTTTTTGTGGGTTAACTTGTCAAAACTATAACCTGAGTTTTGGACTCTACTAGGTTTAATAATTTTGGTTAACCCGCCAAACTTACAGCATGATTCATGGACTTCATTAGGCTTACTGATGTTTTTTTAACTATTTTTTATATAATTACTCGATAGGAAAAAAAAAAAAGCTCACAAAATCAAGCACCAAACTAATACTAAAATGTTTGTCTAAAACTATGATAACCCCAATAAAAATAAAATCATGAATCTTAATAAGTCTATGTTAACTAGCAAAATCTACAACACTGGTCATGCACTTTACCAGATTTAATAATTTTGATCAACTTGTCAAATTCATGACATTAATCATGAACCCTACTAAGTTTAATAACTTTTGATTTTTAAAATTATTTTTGATTTAATTATATTATAAAAAGGACACTTGCAAAACAAAACACCAACATAATAATATAATATTTATTTCAGACTGTGATGACCCTTATAAAAAAATATCCTAAAAAATAACAAAGTTCAATTCCTAACAAAATTGAAGTTAAATGATGAAATTGAAAGAAAAAAATAAAGCATTATTTCAGTGAATAATGACTTATGAGGAGGTGAACAATGAATTCACCTCCCCTTTTAATTATTTTTAATTAATGTTAATAGATAATTGGCTCATGTTATGCCATTAATAAGGCTAATTTTTATCATAAAAAATATATAGATGTGGTTAATATACTTTTCAATAACAAAACAATCTTAATTGGTAATCAACAATATGATGCGTATGTTTAATAAAATATATTAGGGTTATATATGCCGATAAATGCTTGAAAGAAATATCAACTCTCACTAAAGATTAACTCATGAAGTTCAGAAACATGCGCATATAAAGATATTTGATCATGTGTTGTGAAATGCCTTTTAGTTTTTTTTACTTACATATATGAAATTGATGTTTTTTTACAGAAAAGTAATGATTTGAATTCCATTGAAACAATATTATTGTTTTAGTAAGTCATATTTTTCTTATTAATATCTTAAATGTGTGAACACATAGCATTTTTCTAAGTCATTCATTTAGTAAAAACCAAAAGCATTGAAAATATATACAAAAACAATCAAGATAATTCAACATAAGAATAAAAAAAATACCCCTTTAACTAAAGCCCTATTGTCTTATTAACATTTTTTTTGGATTCGAGGAAACCACACCTCCCGGAAAGCGCACTTTTATAGGACCAGGTGAACGAGTAAAACTTCGGCTGTCCTAGGCTTCTTACAAGAGATGCACGCTCTGACTCGAACTCGAGACCTACTATACAGATCTCAAACCCTTTGTCATCACGCCATGTTCCTTGGGGATTACTGTCTTATTAACATGCCTTCTTAAGAAAATGCTAGTCAAACTTTTTTTTTTCTTAAACTAGAAACCAAGAAATAAGAAAAATAAAGTTTGAGATCAAAATTAAATTCTATAAATTATTAGGAACTAAAAGTTTGTAATTTAAAACATTAGAGAGCTTCAAGTTTAAGCTTAGCTTCAAGTTTACAAAAACTATCTTTCTTTTTTTTATAGTGCTTTTCAGTTTAGTCTTTTATTTTTGAATCTTGTTATTCTTTAATAAATATGCTTGGCTATTAATTCGGGCCTATAAAGTTGTGATGGCAAATGTTAATATTGTGAAGAGATTACTTGGAAAAAAGTATATTAATATGGCAAATATGCTGCTTGTAAAATTCCGGAATAATCCGATGGAAGATACATTGCTTCTTCTAGTTTCTAGATTCAGCTGCCGATCTTTCCTTTTTCAGAACCCTTTTGCTTTACTCCAACCTTTATCAAATGTCATGAAGAGAGGTGGGTCTCCACGTAAGCCATGAACACTAGTTATGGGCAGAAATGTCATGAATAAAAAAATTATATAAAATTGGGTTTCGTGGTGACCAAGTTTATCCTTCCATGTTGTCATCTCATTTCCTGAAATGAAATAAAATAAAATAAAAATATATCATACATATTGTATTCCTGTAATATTTTTTTAATGTGTATGTCTACACTAATCTTATATATCTCGACTAATTTTACAGATTTTAAAATAATTGACTACTTACCGGTTTTTAGTGGTTTTGAAAACCAGTGATTTTTAAAAAATAAATCTAGAGTCAGATCAGATCACTGAGCTATGTATTCCTATGATAAGTGAATGTACAAGACTTGTTTTTTGGCATCACATTATACATGGAGAGTTACATCTCTCTGTCAAGGATGCATCGTCCACTTCTTTTTTGTTTTCAGCAAAAACATGCTGAGAATGTAGAAGGAACACAAAGACAGGATTCATGTAGTCCAAGCCCAGATAGATAATGGGCAAAAACAACGAGTCTGGAGTCTACAAAGCCTCAAGGTTAAACGGCAGCCCTCTCTCCTCTCTTTTTTCCAAGCAATAGTTTGGTGTATAATGTATTTTTCCATTTATGATGAAAATTTATTATTTTCTTATATGTTTCAGACTTTGTAGCTCAATATTATATTACAAACAAATTTTTTAAATGAATAACAAAATATTGAAAAGTGGGACTCTTCTTGTTAATAATCTCATGTGAATCATCTTGATTATTCTTTTTATTTAAATGCTTGTACTCATTTATATTCTTCATTATATGAAAATTCTCTTCGATAATTTTTTTAAATATATTAATCTTTGTTTTAAATTTTTTTTTCTTTGTTTCAAGAGTTTTAAATAACCTTTTTTTATCATCCAAAGACCAATCTTCTTCTACTTTACCCTCTTTCAAGAAAAGTAGTAGAAGAAGAAACCACATTCCTCTCTAACATCACTCATAAACCCTAGTTTATTTTAAAATTATCTTCAAACATTGTCAAACACTCGAATAGAAAATACTCGACCATTATAAACTCTAATCTTATAAGTGAAAATTGCCATACCTCTCTATTAGTTTGTCACTTTTCACTTTGTCTTTATGATTTAATAAGTTATAGTCTATATCATTGGTTAACACAATTTTTTAATTGAGCAAAAAGATAAATCTACCCTTGTATATAATATCAAATAAGAATCCATATGACAAGTCAATCCATAATGTTTCACACATTATTTTCCTCTTTTAAAATTAAGACTCTTTCTCTCTTAATCAATTCATTTTTTGTTATTTGCACTTACCAAATTTGTCGTTACGAATTTAAATCTAGCAACAAATAAAAAATTCACTACTGGCTTGCATATAAAATGGAGAAAAAAGGAAGGGTGTGCTTGGTGGTATATAAGATTCCTTTCTAAAGCATGGAAATATATATTATTTGTAATTTTCCATAAAGAATTGAAAAACCTATTTCACAAATTGAAGACAAATATCCAAATGAAAAATAAAAGGCAGAGTTTGACTTAAGGCTTGTTTGAGAGTGTGATTGAGGTTGCTTTTCAAAGTTTTTTCATTGAAAATGCATTAAAATGATGTTTTTTTTTGTAAAAAAATATTCTTGATTTAGTACATCAAAATGATTTGAAAATACTAAAAAAATAATTTAAAGTAAAAAATAAAAATAAAAGTTTTAAATGTTTTTTTTAAAATATTTTTGAAATATAGTACCAAATAGACACTTAGTGGAAGAGGAAGAAATGGAGCTATCATCTTCCAAGATGAGAAACTTTGTGCATGGAGGTGGCATCACAAAGAACTGAAAAACCTTTTTTTTTTTTTTTTTTTTTTTTTTATGACATACAAAGAGTCATCCATTGATTTTTGTATATAGTTTCTTGTAATAGCAAGACTTCATTTCTTTAGTCAATTTGAATAATAAAATCTCAATGAAAGGGAAGATCATTAACAATCTTATATGAAACAAATCACCATTTGTCTTCATGCCACCTCTAGTCAATTTGATTCATCAAAGTATGCCACATCTTAACAACTTTATCACACTTTGGAGTCGCCATATATATTAACTCTTCTCACTACCAATCTTTGTCTACAATAAATAATATTTTTGGATCTTTAGTGTTTTGATCTTTGCTTGCAAAATCTAAAATGTTAAGAGAGATACTTAAATGACATTAGTTGTTTTGGTTTATTGGGTTTAGGTAGCTAGATTCCAACGCGAAGAGAAGGGTAGGTGGTGGCTAATTTTTTTTTTTTTAAGAGAAACTTTGTGAATTTTGTAATTTTAATATTACATGGTTTTTCTTTTATTGATTTAGTTTTTATGTGTTAGCAAATATGGATAGTGTTAGAGCTCTAAGCGCGAGGACGTGCCAACGGAAACACATTGCTTAGATTTCAGCAGTAATGGACAGCGACAACTTGATATAGGCAGAGATGAATTCAGCAAGGATTGTGTTATAGTTCATGAAAGTCATGGGGGTTCGTGGCTTAGCATGAACATGAGACTTAGATCATGGACTTTCTATGACAATGATTGACGTAGTAGAGATTGATAGTTGTGGTTGTCAGGTGAACAGGCAGAACATGGGTAGTGGTAGTTATGGACACCCAAATCATGGTGACATGGAGGCAAAACATGGGGGCAGAAAAGGGGTTGTTCTCCTAGCTACCAAGATCATAGGATCATGAGGGATGAATGTCGACTAAGTTTAGGGAGAATATGGGGGAGAATTTGCCCCACTATTTCCTGAAAAATAGGGATCATGGAGGCTGCCATGTAACTCACATAACTTTGTCTATAATAAGGTTGCAAAGCCTTTGCTGTGAAGAGTCATAACCCAATTCTGGGTTACTACCCAAAATAAAACAAAAATAAAATAAAAGGGCTGGCGTCGACCGAAAAATCTAGGTGGAAATTTTGGACATTTTCGAGAGCTCGATCGTACTTTTTTTGGGCCCAAAAATGAAGAAAAATACAGATTTAATGCTAAAATAATTTATTATTCGATAAATCTGTTTAAAACTTAAGTGAAAAGGCATAATTATATTTTTATAGCCCAATTTGATTTAATCGCCGACCAATTTAAAGTGTAATTATGTTTAAGGAATAATTAAGAGCCCAATTGAAGGAATTAATTAAGCGCAAGGACTTAATTATACTTTAAACGGGTCAAAATAATTTTATTAGGGGTTTAATTGGTAAGAAATTAAGCTTGGAAGCCTAATTTGGGTTAAATTAAAAGATCAGAATTTTCAGAGACGAGACATTTTTGGGTGAAATCGGAAGCCAAAATTAAAGATAAAAACATCATTCTTCTCATCTAAAAAACTCCTTTTATAACAACCCATTTTTGTGTGTCTATTTTATATTAAAAAAAACTAGACAGGGACATTACCAGCAGTCATGCTGGCGACATGCCGACAATCATGCCCTGCAACCTACCATCACAACACCCCATTCCTGAACATCAACCCCATGCCTTGTAGGCAAGTGCACATGACCTTTTCGCCCTATAAATAGCAGGAGGATAATAGACAAATGGGGGGGGGGGGATTTTGATAATGGAGACGGGGAAAATTTGAGCAAATTGGTAGACAAGGGATGAACACAAACACAGACACACTAGAGCATTTCAGCCAACCACGGCTGGAGCTCCATCGCTGGCTACAACTCTCTCTTTCTCTCTCCCTAAGCAGTTGCACTTCCCGATTGCAGTTCTCTCTCTCTAAAACCAGTCATGCCGGCAGCCCTCTCTCTCCTCCAACAGCAGCTCTCGGCCAACCACCTTGCTTCACCTCGGCACTGACGAGCTCCCCCCCCCACACCAGCAGCTCCCTGGCAGGCCCAACCTTCTTCTCCAGCGCCGACGTTGACAACCAGGGGCAACAACAGCACGAACCAACCCCCTTCCGGCGCTCCTATTGGCCACCATAAGTCACTATTTTCGATGCCACCACCATAAGGAGAACCACCTCAACCTCTTCTACCCGGCAGCAGTAGCAGGCAAGTCTCTCGCTGTGTTTGACCGACCACCTTGTTACTGTTCACGTAACACGTAAACAAAATTAATTCACTCGATGTTCACGCTACGTGAACGATGAAGCTTTTTTTCCTTTCTTTTTTCTACTTTGTGTCTTGGGCTGGATTGCTCGCGGCCTAGCCTAGTTGATTGGGCCAGGTCCAGCCCAAGTCTAGCAGAGTTGGGCCAACCCCAACCCAAAAATTGTAATTTAAAAAAAAATGCATTTAAAAAAATGTGTTGTTTTCATGCATACGACCGAATTCCAAGATTTTTCAAGCATATTTTTCGTAAGAATATATGTTGCATCTTTCTCATATTTTGAACGAAAATTGGATATCGTAACCAGTTTATGATTATCCATTGGAATTTGGCCAAAATATAAAAAAAATTAACAACTGTGTAAACTTACATTGTAAAGTACACTCACAAATAGGTAAAAACGGGGTTTTCAAAATGCGGTGTAAAATTCTTTTTGGCTAATCTTTCAACTCGCAGTGAGGTAGAGATTCTCTCACGAAGAAAAATCTACGTCAAACTTTTGAAAAGACCAACAAAAAAATCAAACTTAGAAAAACAATCAAACAACAATGTAACTTGCTTTAGGTAGGGTGCACTGGGGGTGATGCGTCTTCCCTTTGCATAGCAAGTCCCTTTACCTAGACTCTCGCAGAGCAATAGGTTTCCTAGTGACCATAATACTAGGTGGTGACTCCTGATAATTATAGTTGTAATTTTTACGACTATAAAAAAATTCACTTTTCACCACGCGTCGTTGTGTACCCCTCAGAGGATGGCGGGGCGCGAAGCGTGAAAAAACACCATCGTGACATGAAACATGCAATTTATGTGCATAGCACACATTTTTATTGTGTAATCCTTTGTTAACAAGATACATAAAAGTTGATAGTTATTCTTGTATTCTCGATGAACATTGCATTGCTTGTGTTTGATTATTTGTCTACGAAGAGAAAAGTGTGGAACCTCTTTGGGTGAGCGAAACACATAATTGTAGGGAAACACAAGCAAAAAGGGTGAGGCAAAGCTTAGTTTAGTGGGACTAGACTAGACTATCACATTGGATTAGATTTCGGTGTGAAAATTTTAATCTCGTGACATAAAGCATTGTATAACTTATAATTATGACTTGTCATTCTAAGAAATAATTAAATTATGGAAGAGTTGGGATGATTTTTCTATTTTATAATCAACTCTCCGGAGATGGAAGAGAAGATTGATATGCAAACATTGACATGGATTGTAATGAAAATTAAATAAATACAACACAAAACCCTTCACAAAATAATATAGGCTTTATATATTGGTAATTAAATTAAAGCTAAATACGTTACGTAAGAACAGTGGACAATCTCGAAATTTCAAATCATACACAAGGGGCAAATCAGTCACACAGAAAAACAACCTTCCCTTAAAATTCCAAACGACGTTGTGGGGTCCTTCACTTTCAGACTTTCAGTTCCTGATGATCAACGAGAAAAACCTGCAAAAAAATTCATCTCTCTCGTTTTCTCTCTCTCTCGAAAGAAAGAAAAATGGTATCAGACTCCGAGCTTATAGAGAGACTGAAAGAATTTCTACGAAATGCGGACTTGGACAAGACAACAACCGGTACTGTCAGAAGAATGCTAGAGGAAGATTTCGCTATTGATTTGTCGGATAAGAAAGCATTTATAAGAGAGCAAGTGGATTTGTTCCTTCAAAACGAGCTCGATAATGACCAGAAGAACGGCGACAATGACTATACTCCTGAAGATCAGACAGTGAATGTTGAAACTGATGGCTGTGATTTCCAGGAGGAGGTGCAAGATGATGATGATGAAGACGAAGAGAAAAGTAACGTAAAAGGAGGGTTAGTTATTTATGACGTGTTATTTATTTATATTATATCCGGCAACTTTTTATTCATTTTCTCAGATTTTTGGGGCTGGGTTTTGAATTGAAATTTATAATTCATGGCTGATTTTTTCTTTTTTTTGAGTTTATTGGATTTTAAATATAACTTGTGCTAGCCCCTAGATTTTTTGTATGATTATTTTGTCATTAAAGAAATTCTTTATATTTGGTATAAAAATGGTTTGGTAGTTTTAATTATTAAATTTGGTGTGGTAACGTGCAATTGGAGTTGGGTAGCATATAGATAGATGTTCATGTTATCCTTTGCTTTATCTGGAAGTAAAGTGTAGTTGGGAGTTGAGACTTTAATTATTTTTAGTAACACAAGCAGCTCATCACTTTGTCCAAATTTATGTAATTGAAAAACGGGGATGGCAGTTTAATTTTTATTACAAAGCATCAATGGAGAAACTGTTTGGTTAGAACAGGTCCTATGCTAATTCACTGTGTCCATGCCATGAATGCTTCACTGGTTCTTATAGATACATGGTCCTGATCTGCTATTATCACTATTCTTACAATTGCATTTTTAATTCCATCCAAGTCAGATACAAAGAGAGTGAAAATGGAGGCATGCAAAGAGGAGGTGGTTTTAGCAAATTATGCTGCCTTTCTCCTCAGCTTCAGGAATTCATTGGGGTGCCTCAGTTGGCTAGGACAGAGGTATAACCTGAGAGTTCCGAGAAAGTTATTTTTATTTGTCATTATCTAAACGGGTATTATAAGGGGATTATCAGCAGTGTGAGCTATCGATTTTTTCCCCAGGTTGTCAAGCAACTTTGGAGCTACATAAGAGAGAAGAACCTGCAAGATCCAAGGGATAGGCGACATATAAATTGCGACGAGCCATTGCAGGCTCTTTTCGGTGTTGCCTCCATCAACATGTTTCAAGTGAATAAAGCCCTCTCGAGGCATATTTGGCCCTTGGACTCGGAAAATGGTAATATAATCATTTTCACATTTCTGTTGCTTTAGATGCAGGATGTGAGACATAAACATAATGAATGGTTGGTATATAATTACTTTGCTGTTAAGCTCACCATAGCTATTTTATCGATCATGTTACAGTTGTTTCAATCACTTCAAAACAGCATGAAAAGCAACATAAGCGAGAGTGGGAAGAAGGTAACGAATCAAATTATGATGCTATTTTGCCGAGAATGCTTTATTTAAATGTAAAATATGGGAGTTTTATTGACTGGATAGCACAGCAAGCGGAAATCAAGTTCAACAACTTTATGTCCTCTATTTGGATCTATTCAGAATTTGTCTCCTTCATCAGGATTCCTGAACGGGGGACTTTCTATACATTTACTTGACTGAATATCCTGGGACGTTAGACCTGTCACTGGATACTTGACTCGATTCCTTCTATTTAATTACACAACCTGGTCTTTCACTGCCATTTCAATTACACAACCACTTATTTATGCTGATTAATCTCAGAGGAAGATGAGTCAAACAAAAAAGAGAAGAAGCAGAAGCGAGGCAACTCAGGTTTTCTCGCCCCCCTTCAACTCTCAGATGCTTTGATAAAGTTCCTTGGCACTGGAGAAAGTACACTATCCCGATCTGATGTTGTTAAGAGAATGTGGGAATACATAAAGCAAAACAATCTCCAGGTATGTAATTTTATGTCGTAATTAACCTGATAACTGTCGGTGACGTGTGCCAAACAAGTGGAGAAGAGGTTTGTGTTTTCGAGCACCTACTGTTTCACAAGCATGATTTATCTATCCATCGAAAACTGTTCCAGCTGACACGACCGATGTTAATCACACCATATATGCTCATTTTAATCTTTCTCTGGGAAAGCAGACAAGATTACTAGGTTTCAGAAAAAAATAAAAAACGAAATTGGGAGATCACCTGTGCAAGATGGAATGGTTGTTACTGTAGATACGAAAAGGTTTTCCTTTGTAAAATTATTAGACCGATAAAGAACTACAAATCCTTGTCTACAAAGTGGGTAGCCAGATGGTTTATACTTGAAGATCAGACCATTGACTTATCTGCAGAGAAAATAGGAACACGTTGAAAAGATAAGGTTGTGGGAGTGAATTAGGTTGTCAGCCAGTGCCATTGTTACTGTTTTGGCTATCTTTAATTTAGTAGGGGTCGCTGTGCCTATCACGGACTTCCTGATGCTGACAATGGTGTGATGTCATGCCTAGTTTTCTAGTTTCTAATTATTACTACGGAGAACTCTGAATTATCAGTCAGGGCTCAGCTGTTCAAATTTCACACCTAGCTACTGCAAGTTGAACTGTTCCTCAAACCGTTTTCTGCTTGTTTGAAGGATCCATCCGACAAGAGGAGGGTACTATGTGACGTCAAGCTGAAAGAACTCTTGGACATTGACTCCTTCACAGGCTTCACTGTTCCAAAACTCTTATCTGCTCATTTTTTGAAGGCCTGACAGTGAATTGCTCGTGGTTAAAAGCTTGTGACAGAAGTTGGGGTTTTTGCCTGCAGATTTCCAGCTCCAGTGATACAAAAGTATTTGCAATTAGAGACCTCAAATGTATCTGCTTGTGTATATATAGGCGCGATGACAATGACATTTTCATTTCTTCTGCACTTAGTAATTGTGGGTTTCTTCTTGTTTTTTTCTTTTTCCTGCCACTATTGATGACAATAGACTTCTCAGATCGGGGAAAAGGTTTACCTGTCCCGGATTGCTAGTAACTTGGGTTCTCCTGGAAGAATTCACAGGCAGGCATCCTTGCCGCTGGGCGACAACGGAATCACTGAATTTTCGAGTAGAATATCATTTGAAAGAACATGAAACGGAACCGTTTTGTATACATGAGATTGTAGCAGGACCACTTCAATTTCAACGATACGAGGGATGGCAATTTTAATTTTTCAAGGTTTCATACTTGTGTTCACACAAGCTTTCACATAAGAAAAACAAGTCAAGTCATTAATTCTTACACAATAGAGATAATCCTAAGAAAATACAACCTAAGAAAAATCAAATCTTATAATATTTACCGAGATATACAATTATTAATAGTCCTATAACAAAAGCTGAAATGGATCTATACTCTATAATTAAGATATATCATTGTTATTAAAAAAAAATATTCTTTCATGATATAGTATCATCGTACTTGCACAATAAAAGCCATGGATGATGCCAAAAGGGAACACAGCCGGTGGTTGCAAATGGTTGTCGTCTTGCATGGAAAGGCATCTCCTCCAAGGTCCTTAGAAAAAAAAACAAAACAAGAACCATCGAAATCTCCATTAGAGAATCTTATCACCGATGAAGTCGATAAAAGAGTAGCTGCTAATAGCAAATCCTATTTCGCGTGTCGAAAACTGGATGCTCTTAGGACACGTGTCGGTGGCAGCAGCAAGAGAATCCAATAACAGAGGAATCAGAAATCAACGCCTCGTTATTAATGTTTCCTGCGTTCACTCATGGAAGAAGCTATTCTCTCCTCGGGCAAGTGGTGACAGACACAAGTGTCACCGAACATCAAAAGTCACAGCAACGTGTCAATGTCTGGTTGGCAAATCATGTTTTGGAGATTGCACAGAAACAAATCACGGCCATGCTAATAAATAACGAGCACAGTCAAATGAAGATAAAAGATGCTTTGCCGAAAGAATCTTTCACATGACTGACGGATAACTTATCTGCTGTGATTTTCTCCCTCGTTTTAAACTCTACGGGGGCGGGGCGGCGCATTACTGATCCTGTTAATCAGGATGAGATCAGCGATCTTGACAAGATGGCTTCCATGGGCCACTACTAATTCTACAGCTTAGGATGTGGATTCATCGTCAATTTTGATAAGGTGGTGGTGGGTCTCCATGGGACGACTTTCTTTTCTTTTTTTTTTATAATTAGGGTGTTCAGCCCAGCTTGCGCGCACCACAACTAAATCTCCGGGCTCACTGAATATACTACAAATTCAATGAGTATGTAAGACACTGCGGGGATAACAGGCATGCCTGACAAATCTTGAACCTGAGATGAAGAAGGAAGAAGTTCTTCTTGACCACTAGGCCAAGACTGGTTTTACTAAGCTCGGATGTGGATTCTGTGTACTTTTTGGATGAGGGGATGATATCAACGAAAATTGGGCAAGGTGGCCTAATTAGGAGGCAGATTGTGTGTGTTTTTGGACAATTTTGACAAGGTGGCTCTAATATTTAGAATGAGATGATTCTTTACGAGGTTACTTTAGTTTTTTTTTTTTATGTTTTTATTGAGGCTATGAATGGCCGGTTGGTGAGGTAAATTCAGCCTTTTATGTTTTATATATATATATATATATATATATATATATATATATGTGTGTATATATATATATAAAAAAAAAAAGCTTTCGTGGAAATACTTAATGGAGATTCTTATTCCGGGTTCTTATTTTGTAAGAATATGATTTTAAAAGCCGTTGATTGGTTTTAGAAATTATAAAAAAGATTGTCGAGTTTCTTTTCTTAAAACAAAAAATCCATATACAGAAAAATAATTTCTTAATTCAGTCCCTCATATAGTATGAGAGAGTTCAGATAAGCATGGTGAATATATGCTGACTCAAATTTATAATACAAGATCCTTCCGTATTATAAAGAAAGACAAATGCATATTTTTAATTTTCACCCAAGGAAGAATATTAAAGAATTCGCCCTCTCCAATCAACCTAGCAATTAGAGAAATTATTTATGACAAGAATAAATAAATATATATAGAAAATGCCGTAATAATAATTAATATATAACAAATAAAAAAATATTAGGTTTGACTAACTTCTCAACGTTGTATATTTTGCATTGAAATTTCAGTACTTTTAATTTACATGAAACTCATAAATCATAAAATTTTGAAAAGAAGAATTTAAATTCGTAGAATAGTGGCTAAGAGTACTAAACATATGATATTTCAATATTTATTAGTCTCGTTACATGATGTATACCCGAGAACAACTACTAAATGCCCATTTGGAAGTAGAGTTGAGGTTGTTTTTTAAAGTGATTTTCATTCATAAATGCATCAAAATAATATTTTTAATTTTTTCAAAAATATTTTTGAAACACAGTGTTAAATACCTACTAAACCTAAAAGCGATACATACATGTAAAAAAATGTTTATATATATATATGTATATTATTTTCATGGGGAGCTCAATGTAAGACAGAAATAAAGATATTTTCGTTAAATTCGTAGACAGTACTTAGTTTATATAATTCTTGACATCACTTTTTTTTTTTATAAAAAAAAATAACAAAATCCGATAGGATCGATCTAGTGGATTTAAGAATAAGATTTTTTTCTAAAAAGTGACGGAGGAAGAATTTTCCGGAAAATCTCTAGTTGTTAAAAAGATAATCTATGAGAAAAGAGTAAAAATTCACATTTTCATCACATATAAAAAATATAATTAACTACAAGAAATAAAATGTCTTCATTTTAATTTTAATTTTAATTTTTAATAGATGAAGACTTTTAGAAACAAATGATATAATAAGTTTCTCACCACAAGCAACCTTTATTCCCTTGTTTACCCAAATACCCCGACCTTACCTAACAACAATTTAAAATCTTCTAGAACACACATCTTACCAAGATAATTAATTCCTTTTTATATGCCAATAAATTTCTCTTACCATATATAAATTACTAATTTATTAGAGATCACAATTCGCCGCGTTTAAAGATTATCAATTCCGTAAATCACCCACCTCGCACCAGGTCATCATCTCTCCTAGTTTTTATTTTGAACTTCATTTCTGTGTCCCTGCATGTGGAATTGCTCAACGTCCCACTTGTATTCTTATTATATAGTTTATAATGTTTCAACACTACCCTTTTAATTTCCAAAAAAGTTCGCTAATAATTAAATTGGTTTTGAAAATCTCCTTGGAAAGAGAGATATCCATGCCTTGACCTCACTGGATAATATGTTTTTTTTTTACACTATATTTAGCTAACAATCTTTTATGGAGCATTTCAAGAAGCATAAACCTTTTGCATATATTTTAAGAGGAAAAGTGTTATGAAAAGCATAAACCTCTTGCAACCTTGTCAAGCTTCCTATCTCCTCTCCTAAAAATTAAAACCCAAAAGGATTGACTTCACCAACTTGATCGAAGATGAATTAATATGAACAAGATAAGTACACATGTCGATGCTATCCCCTCGACTGCGTGGTGGATGATTCCAAATGACAAATCCATCGTGAAAACATGCTCGAGAGTACTTCATAATGGGAATTGGAGAGTTAATTTAGGTCCAAAATCATTTAACTTGTAGATAATCTTATTTTTTATGGCATTATTGATAGGTTATATACCACTTCTCTATTTGTATAGAATTTCGAAAGACCATGTGCGCCACAAATAAAATAAGACATCCTTGGAATCACTCGCTATTGGCATTCGTATTGTTGAGTAAGCTAGAGGATAAGATGAACTCGTGACACAAGAGAGCTATTAATAACCTATTAGTTTAATATATCACGATTCCATATTATTATACATATATATTTATTATTAATAAGAGTTTAGTTTATCTTGAACATTCATATGATATTAAATTAATTAATTTAATATTTGATTTATGAATCTAGAGGAAAGATAAAGTTCATAAAACAAAAAAAAAAACTTTGCAAAATAAATTATAAAATTGTTATAATTATATAATTTCTATTGTATCAAATTATTGTTCCTAAAATATTCATAGTCAATGCTCTCTTAAATACTGGAAATTGATTAAAATTGTAGAGATTAATATATATATTTTTTTTTATGAAAGAAAACAACCATTCTCATAAGTTAAGGTATAAAAAATACTTAAAACTAATATGTAGGTGATTGTAATAAGATATGTATATTGAGTTGATCCGCATGAAAAATTCTATATTGAGAGATCACCTAGGTCTATGATAATATTTATATGGATGAACCTAAAAGCTTTGTAGAACATGATTAAGACAACAAACTATGTGAGCTTATTAAGTTTCTATATGGTTTATAGCAAGCTATTAAATTATTATGACATGAAAATTTTCATTTTTCAATGATTAATAATGACCATAAGATTAATAAATGTGACAAGTATTATATTAGATATAGAATATATTTTTGCCTTTTTAAATTGTTCCTTGATCTTTTTTCCCCACAATTTCATCCTAATTGAGGACCAAATGATTTTTATTTTTAAGAAATGGTTAGATTGAAAGAATAGGGACATTAATGAAAAAAACACTAAATATTGGTGGTGTGCCATGAGTTTAGAACTAAATACAGTTTAGTCCTCTAACTTAAAAATCCTGCACATTATATGATTTTGGTACCTCAATATTTTTCAAATTCACTTTTGGTACATAAGTTTATTTATTTTTATTTTTATCCTTGGTTGAAAGAAGAGAAAGAAATGTCGTCAGAATCCAACGATGAAGAGAGAAATATATGATTGATACCAATTTAGATCACCAAAATAAATAAAATTTGTATCAAATTGTTCTATAAAAAAGTTAGAAGTGATAAAGGTCATGAGCATGACTTTCTTGAATTGAACTTATGTGTCCAAACAATAAGAATAATTCATAAAATTGCTCCGCATGCTCTCTTCCCTCCAATGAAATGGCAAACAGAAAAAATAAAACTCTGATTAAGTTGAAAAATAAAATGTTGATAGAGTCTAAGTGCTCTCAAATGTATAAGGTAAAAAAATCTTGACTCCTTGTCATGTTTTAAATTGAATGTTGTTTAAATAAAATAAAATCACACCATATTTGAATTGTGAGAAATTAATTAACTAAATTTTTGGATATTGAAGATTTTGGGAATATTTAGCCTATATGAGGTTAATATATTGTAAAATATTTAAACTAGATACTAGAGTTGCCAAAAATACACATGTTGTTTGTCTTTATAATGATATTAGTAAATTTTAAGTTTTTGTTTACTCCAATGTGTTTGTGATAAAAGAGGCAAAATATTTTCTGGAAGTAAAAAATTATCATGTTAAAACATGCATCGTGGGAATTTAAGTGATAAAAAATGTCAAGGGACCATCTCACCTAAAAATTTTAACTGTTAGATGAGATCCTAGAATATGATTTATATTATTCTCTAATACACCTACTCAAATGAAAACTCTTTGGACTTGAAATTTGAACACAACTCACACTAACTTGTGGTTGTTTTTTATCAAATAAAATGAGGGTGGTGAGATTTGAACTCGTGACTGTTGGGTCAACAAGGTTCTGATACTATATCAAGGAACTATCTCGTCTAAAAGTTAAAACTATTAGGTGATGTCACAAAATATAATTTATATTATTATTTAACAAAAAAATAGGAAATAATGTTAAATAAAATCAAAATGTAAAAGATTGTGATTTTATTTTAGTTATTTAGCGGCGAAATGAAAAAAAAAAACTATATAGAAATTATAAGAAATATCGAAAAATTCTAGATCGTGAGGGTGTAATTGAAACATCAACCAATCTCAAGGATTGTTCGCATAGTTTTTACTGTACAATGACACCAAGTAAACCGATTTGACTCAAATTTATGCGACTACCCGTAGGAAAGTAACCGAATCTTTGCGTCTTTGAATCTGAATATTTGCCCTTTGTCTATATAAAGACACGGACGGATCGGCTCTCATTTTTGTTATTCACTTTCTTGGTCGTGTTAGAGACTTCAAATAGAGAGAATCTGAGAGAGACACAGCTAAAAATATGGAGCTTAGTTTGGATTTGAGTTTGGTTTATGTACCGAAAGCGATAGGTGAATGTCTTAAGGAGGTTTCAATGGTTAAAGAAGGTAGCCAAAAGTTACCAAATCTTGAAGATTATGTCAAGAGATTAGAAGATGAGAGGAGAAAGATCGATGCTTTTAAACGTGAACTCCCTCTTTGCATGCTTCTCTTGAATGAAGGTATGTTTTTCTGTTTGTTTTTTTTGGTTGTATATCGCCGATTTTGGGTTTTTAAAGATGGGATTTTGATTTCTTGTTTTTTTTTGTGGGGCTTGTAGCTATTATCAGATTAAAGGAGGAGGCAATGCAGTGCAAAGAATTGAATGCTTTGGTACCATTGAAGGGGGGTTCTAATGAAGATGGGAGTGATAAAAAGAATTGGATGAGCTCTGTTCAGCTTTGGAACACAAACAAAAACATCAACTTGGATTGCAAAAATCAAGATACAAGATCAGAACCAAAACAGGTAACTCAATTAAGTTTTATTGATTTAGAGGAATAAAGATGGAAAATTTATTAATTTTATGTTTTCATTTTTTCCTTTTTGTTTTGAACTACGTTTAGAGAAGTGAAGAAGATGATGATAGGTCTACTTGTGAGAACCCAATTCAGTTAGGTAATCATGGAAACAAGGAAGGGGCTAGTCTGCCTTTCAAGACACTTTCTGGTTTTGTAAGGAGTAAAAAGAAAGAAGAGAAGGAGGTTGTTTCACAAGTTACAGGACTTTCTCTTATGACTCCAGTGCCTGAATCCTGCAATTTTATGTCTAAGAGCAACAATTGCGGTAATCAAATGAAGATACAGAGTAAATCACAACAGCAGCAGCAGCATGCTTACAGGAAGCAGCGACGGTGCTGGTCACCGGAGCTTCACCGGCTCTTTGTTGATGCCCTTCAACAACTTGGGGGATATCAAGGTTAATGCTTGAGAAATTTTTGTCTCTTCTTAACACTTGTAATTAAGGGAAAAGATTTCTAATTGCTTCTCAGGAAAGGGATTTTTGGTAGGAACTCAGTCCTGTTAAACTGATGTTTAGCTGGTCCTTGGGGAGTCTGTGAAATATGGGAAAAAACAAAAGATCTATTTACTTGAAAAATTCAATTTCAAGTGAATTCTAACTTGTAAGATTCGCTAATATGAGAAGTTGAATAGCGTTCCCTAGGATTGCTTGTCCTTGCGTCTAAATACTGGATTCTGTTCCTTAGCGAGTTCTTTTCTTATCATGCTATGACTATCTTTCTATGAAACTAATTGGTTATCACGTGATACAGTTGCCACTCCTAAACAAATCAGAGAGTTTATGCAAGTAGATGGCCTCACCAATGATGAAGTTAAAAGCCACTTGCAAGTAAGTTTCTGATTGGGTACATAAGCTATTTTCTTTTATGTAGGACTAACTAACAAGAAGTGTTTTTCGTGAGCAGAAATACAGGCTTCATCTCCGAAAAGTGCCGGGATCTTCAGCTACCCCAGCGAATGGCTTATGGAAATCTGAAGATCAATGCGAGGACCCTGCAATGCATAACAATCCAGAGTCTAATTCTCATAAAGCACCCCTTCAAGGGAGTAGCTCTGGCAAAGCTACCACTAATACTGGAGGAGATAGCATGGAAGCAGAAGACGATGACAAATCAGAGAGTCATAGTTGGAATGGTGTGCTTCACCATCCAGGAGAAGTTCATGTATAGTGGACAAACTGATTTTGATCCCCATGAATTTTGCAGATACAAATATACACAAGGAATCGGATTGTGGAGGTAATAAGAAATAATGAAGCCTACAGAGATAGGATTCCAAATTGGACTGTTTTTATTTTGAGGCTGTAAAATTAGAGACACTGAGATTTTGCGGATACTATGGTATGTGTCCCTTCCTGTGTGAGCTGTTCATGACTTTCTGTAATTCGTAGTTATGGATTCTAAGCAATATTATATTTTTTATATATAACATGTAGCTTTAATTTACAAATCCCTTGTAATTTCCCCTTTGAAATTGCTGTCCAGTACATTACTGAAATTTCATTTGCCTAGTGATTGATTGTTTGTTGAGTTTCATCTACAAAATGACATTGGCTGGCTTATTAGCTGATGAGAGGAAACAAGATCACCATGCGCCGGCTCTTGACCTTCGAGGCTATGGTTGATAAGAATAATATAAATTATATTTTGGGATCTTATTTAAATTTTTAACAATTTAAATATTTAGATGAGATAATTTTTTTTATCTGTAATGAAGCCTCAAAAATCCAGCCAGTGGCGAGAGAACAGCAATCATTTGACAGGAAAACAGTAAACATGACAGCCTGATCTGGCCGTCTCTACGTTAAACAAATGAAGGGCAGTCACCTGATCTATTTTCTTTTTGTTTCAGAAGCTACCGTTGGCTACTTCAACCTTGCGGTTTGGTTTTGGGTTTGAAGTGCGGTTTGGATTTTAGGTTTTGGGTTTGAAAGTGTTGACGGAATGTATTTTTCTTTTTAAAAATAAATTTATATGTTTTAATTTTTTTAATTGATTTAATATATTGTTATTATAATTAAAAAATAACTATTTCTAATATAGCTATAAAAAATTATATTTTAAAAAAGCAACTTAATAAAAGTCCCCCCTCCCAAAGAGAAAAAAAGAAACCGACCACGTGCACGCATACACTCAAACGAAAGGTGCTTAGAATCTAGTCAAGTAACCCATTCATCAGAAAGCCCTCCACCACTCATCTTTAAGAGAAATATGTGCGTGTATATGTAATAGCCACGTAGCTGGAATTATATTTTTTTCAATATAAAAAAAATAAAACTTTTAATAATAGGAAAAATATCTAAAATATCCTTAATTAGCCCTTTTTTTTTTTATCAATTTCCAAGAGTAAAATAATAATTTTATTGTTGAAATTTAGAATAATAAAAAATAGTAAAATATCAACGGCGTTTTATATATATCTATAACATATAAACAGACACACATAACAATGGATGATTATCCAAGGTTTAATTGTTTATATATATAATAATTGAAAAGAAAGCATAAAAGGGAAGTACTTGATATTCTTATATATATATATATATTCGTTGACGAATTGAAATTCGCCTGATCAAATTCTATTCGCTCTCCAACCAACGAGTTTGCATAAATTATCATAAATTACATAAATATCAACTTCTTGTCGATTTTGATGCAAAGACAATTAGGAATCAACATCAAAGTTGTCATTTTCAAAATAATATATGAATGTCATCGAGAGGATATGGTGAGCCCACCCCAAGATTTTGCCCATAAAATTGAGTGACTCAAAATGATAGTTGCCCTTTCGTCGGAATCTATCTATCTTCAAGCATGCATGCATGTACTGTGTTAATAAAATATAAATCTGGTTAGCAATTTCAACTATTAATGTTAAGGCATTAATTAGGACTTAGACATATCCTCCTCGTTGTTGTTTGGAATATGAAACATGGATGCCTCTTATCTTTGTTGGGGGGCACTATCAATGGCAGTGATGCAGATGAGTTGTCGCCGTAAAACATCATTTAAAACTATTATTATAAGTAAATAATATTCTAATTATTGTTGATATTATCATCGTTGTCACCAATTATTGTTATTTTCATCATTATCATTACCACAATAACAATTACCGTTTAACGTTATAATTATTATCACCACAGCTGTAACTAATACAACTATTATTTTTATTTTTATATCACCATCATCATTCATATTAGAGAAGTTATTTAATCATTTTTATTAGCAGTAATATAACTGTCACCGCCATTATTGTCATCACAAATATAACCACTATTATGTTTTTATTAATATTGATATTCTTAATATTATTTCATGACTTATTGTCATTATTCTCATCACAATCATAATTATTAATATCATAAGCACCACGGCCATCATAATAAATTATTGTTATTACCATTATCATCAGTAACGTCACTATTATTATCATGATTATAATAGCTAACATTATTATTACCATTGCTACTCCAACAATAGAAATTATTCAATTATCCCAAAGAATAATATAAAAAACTCAAAATCTTTAACACAACAACAACCAAGAAAATAATTAAAATCACTAAAATCATCATTATTATTATTGCATAAAAAATAAAATCATAAAATTATTCTGAAGAGTACAAAAACCCAAAATATTTAACAAAAGAGCAAAGAAGTTTTTTTTAACAAAACCAAAATAAATATGCTTTGAAGCACAAATAAAAAAAACTGAAAAAAGAAGAAATATCAATTTTAAAATGACCATCAACACAAATTAAATTTGAAGGACTAAATTGAATAAAGAGTTAAAGAGTTATTTTATTGTTCATTGAAAAAAAATGTCTACAACACCCTGCTTAATTAATAGTTTTTGATTGAATCGAGAGGAAGAACTATAGTTTTACTATTCAAAATGAAATGAAAAAATACAAATACCCTTAAACCCAGTAATTAAATTTTATGAATTGAGTGACATAATAGTAATTATACTGTTTTAATCCATGGTGAACTCTGTCTAAAACTATATATTGAAACAATCGACACCATTTAGCTTTTTTCTTCTGCTTAACTTCGTCATTATAATAGAATAGGCAATAAAATGTATGTTTTCTTAAAAAAAAATTATTTGGGTTTTCAGTTCAGCTAGTAATTGTGTTGGCATTGGAAAATCATTTTAAGTCGGTATTTCCATCACTGTTTTTTTCCAATGATTCTCAACTCAACAATCACTCATAATAAATCCACAACCACAACAAAAATAATCTCTAAAAAAAACAAGCAACAAAGATTTACGAGGAGCTTTTCATCTGAATAATACAAATATATGATTCTCTCTGCTCTCTTTCCAAACCAAAATCAGCAATTATGATAGTTGCGACCTGACTAGCAACTTTGGCTAGTACTAAAAGGATGTTTGACACTGCGTTTTAAAAATATTTTTGAAAATATTTGATTTTTTTTATTTTTATTTTTCTACTTTAAATTATATTTTTTGATGTTTTTAGATCATTTTTATATGCTGATGTCAATTTTTTTTTTTAAAAATCATTTTGTTTAGACAAATATTGCAAAATATTTTCCATTTTAACCATTAATGAAAAATATCATAATTCCTTTTAGAAGAGAGTGACTATTATGTCTTTGGGTGCTATTTTTTTTTGTTTTTTTCTCTCTAAAAAATCTTACAAATGGAAAAATATAAAATTTCCCCTTAAATAATATCATATATATTATTTAAAATTAATTTTAAAAATTTATTTAATCAAATCCTTATTTGATTTCTAGCCTTTACAATGCTCAATCACACTTTATCTCTTACAATTCTCGTTTCTAGAAATAGAATGTGATGAGCCTAAAGCAGCAGCCACCTATTGTCTTCCTCGGCTCCAACGGCAGAAACACCAAGCACTAAGGGCGTCCCACGGTAGACAGCAACATCTCACTCTCTCTCCTTCCTTTGGCAGCACCTGCAACAGCCAAGTCATTCCTCTCCGACGCAGCATTAACAACACCAGCAGCGACAACCCGAAACCAGTCCCCTTTCGTCAGCTTTCCCTGCCACCATTTCCGACGCCACCTCCACAGGAAAAACCACCTCAGCCTCCTCTACCCGGCAGTAGTTACAGGTACGCCATTCATCACCCTCCAAAAATCACCACTTTACTGTTCATCTTCTTTATGCACGGTGGAGTGAATTAATTCACTTCCCAGCTTACTGTTCACTGCATGTGAACAGTGGGTGGTTAGGCCGGACTTTATGTTTGACCAAACCACCTGAGTGGGGTGGGTTGCCAACCACCTAGGCTGAAAACCCAACCCAAAGTTAGATGGGCTACCAACCCATCTAGAGATGGGCTTTGTGCCCACATGTTGGCGACCCACCCCAAATGATGGGCCTCTCGGCCCATCAGGGCTGAGCAGCCAACCCACACAAAAAATACAAAATATAAAATTCATATAAAAAAATTAAAACAAAAAATATTTTGTTTTTGTGCATACGACCGAATTCAATGTTTTAAAACAAAAAATATTTTTCCAAGCATATTTTTCATAAAAAATGTATGTTACATCTTTCCCATGTTTTAAAATAAAAATTGGATATCGTAACCAATTTACGATTATCCGTTGGAATTTGTCTAAAATATTAAAATAATTTAACAATTATTTTGTTTTAGCTATCGCGGTGTAAAATTACATTGTAAGGGCAAGTCCAAGGGAGGAGGCATCAGAGGAGGCAAAGCCAAAATTTGGCTCTTTTTGTTAAAATTGTCACTCCAACGGGGAGAGGCAAATGAAGAGGCAAAATGCCTCTTCCAATTTCGGGAGCCATTCCCACAGGTTTTGGCCCGGGAGCCAAAACCAAAATGTGACCGTTGCATGCAATTTTATTAACACAAAATCAACACAACCAAGCAAAATCAACACAACAATTGAATTAATTGAAAAATTGCAAAAAAAATTACTATACAGCAAACTCATCGGTTTGTTTTCAAACAAGGAAAATAAAAAAAAATACCATAAATCCAAGGAGCTGCATCTTCACTTCGTGCTCATCACTTCGGGTAAAGAGTAGAGTGAGGAAGAAGAAGAGGAAGAGGAAAAAGAAGAGGAGGAAAAGAGAAGAAACAAGTGTGGGGGCAGCGAAGAAGAAGAAGAAGAAGAAGAAGAAGAAGAAGAAGAAAAGAAGAAAAAACAAGTGTTGGGTGCGGCTGGAGGGAGAAGAGAAAGATGGGTAGGGGTAGGGTTTTTTTAATTTGTGGATTGAAATGAAGGGATTTGCACGGGGGGTGGGTTTTTATAATTATTATTATTATATTATAATAATTATTATATATAATAATTATTATTATATATAATAATTATAATTATTATATATAATAATTATAATTATTATTATTAATTATTATAATAATATTTAACATAAAAAATAGGGGTATTAATTTGTAATTAATTTGATTCAATTATTTATAATGAAATGTATTTTAATTCATTATGTTTGAACTTATTGGTTATTTGTTAATGTGTTTATTTTATTTTTTAAAGTTTTTCTAACACTCAAAGACAATAAGTAACATTAATTAATTTTAAATACAACAACCATAAAAAAACATAGAAATATTGTGGTTTTTTTAATTATATTTATATTCATTTTTTTAATTTAAATATAATTAAAAAAATAATTTTATTATTTGGGAGTTTTTCAAAAGCAATTATTTAATTATATAACTTACTCATATTAATTGTATAATGAATTGTATAATTACACTATATACAAAATAATTGAATTTTATTTAAAATAAATTTAAAAAAATAGCTCTTAAAAATGGCTCTTACCATTGGAGACCACATTACCTCAAGAGCCATTTATACACTATTCAAAGAGCCATTTCTATCATTTGCCTCTTAAAAATGCCTCTTACCCTTGGACTTGCTCTAAAGTACACTCACGGATAGTTAAAAAGGGGTTTCAAAATGCATTGTAAAATTCTTTTTGGTTAGTTTTCGACTCTTATTGAGCTAGAGGACTCTCTCATGAAGAGAGATCTGCCTTGAGCTTTAAAAAAGACCAATGAATAAAAATTGACTTAGAAAAATAATCAAACAACAATGCAACTTACTTTAGGTAGGGTGCATTGAGGGTGATGCATCTTCTCGTTGCACAACAAGTCCCCTTACTTAGACTCTCGCAGACCAATAGGTTCCTAGTAATCTTAATACTAGGTGGCGACCCATAAGATTTATAGTCGTGATTTTGCGATTATAAAACACACCATTTTCACCATGCGCCATATCCTCAATCGAGGGATGGCGGGGCGTGAAGCGCGAAAAAAAAATATCATCGTGACAAATAATATAATTGTTAGTGTCATGTTTTCATAATTCATTCCACTTGTAATAACTCTTCTCTTTAGTTCAATCAGTAATATGGATTTTATGGTTTCTAAAGAGTTTGATTTTCCATTTAAACATAATTATTGGGCTATATAATTGGCAAATGGTTACCTATATACTTGTGTGGAAATTACATATGAAGGGACACTATGCCCGACTTAGTTATGGTTGCTATAGTACATGATACATTGCCATGCAATACCTTGAATGAGGTATCATGATTCCAAACACCTCCTCTAGAATGATTATGACTATACAGTTTACTAGGTCTCGCTCTCTATTTGTATGAGCATGTGAGGTGCTAAATCTATTTTTTCATAGCTCATTCTAGATTTGATTCAAATAATTAGATATGGTTTTCATAGTTTTATTTACCACCTCAATATTATTGTGATAGATCATGTTCACCATGCTCTTTATCTTTTTTCTAGATGACCTTCAACATTAGAGATTTAATGGCTAATAAGAAAAATTCCATTTCAAAAGTATTCATGGTTTTTTTTTCCTCATTTGCATGATCTTTTTTTTATATAATCTTACCCTTCATCTTTGTCTCCTATTTTCTTACTTGCTCATCATTTCACACCCTAATATTTTTTTTTTCTTTTTTGTTTTTCTTTTTTGCATTTTGCATTTTCTTTTATCATAAAACTTATATGAAATAAAAAAATTGTTCTAACAATCATGAAATAATTGTAAATTGACTAAACCTCCTCAAAAAGATATTTTCATGAGTTTTTATATTTTAAAAATACATTAAAAATAGGGATAAAAAAGAGTTATGACATATATCAAGTAAATTTCCTTCATATTTGAATGTAAATATTAGTGTTTTTTTTTCCAATTAATGTGAATGTTTGTTTAAGAGTTTTCAAGTTTCAAGTTATGTTACTCACTATCATTTTGAATGGATATAAGATAGATCAATGTGACCTTATAGAGGCCTATGATGTGTGAGTGGTGGCCTTTGAGGTATTAAATGTCACTATGAGAGTGTTGTTGAGATTGCTTTTGAAAATATTTTTTATTTAGAAATGAATCAAATACATGTTTTTTTATCTCTTAAAAATCATTTTCGACATCATCACATGAAATTGATCTAAAAGCATCAAAAAATTTAAATTAACGTAGAAAATAAAAGTAAAAAATATTCATTTTTTTAATAATGCTTTTAAAATTAAGTGTCAAACATCCCTAAGTCTTTCAAGCCTTTTAATCTATTTTAGACATGATTAAACAGATTGGGTTAGCATCTAATTAACCATTACCATTGTTTTAGCTCCAATGACCATATTCCAAATGTAAGAATCAGGCACTATTGTTTGGCTCAAGTTCCGAGTTTTAAATCACTATCTTAGATCATGATAGTTGTTTTTAATATTAATAATAAATATATATAAAGTAGTTTAGACAAATTCTTAATATATAACCATAATAGATACTTTTTATTATTAAAAACAAAATAATTTATTTTATAATACAAAACTAACATACTCACGAAGATCGATTCGAGTATGAAAAGGTAAGTAAACTTGAGACAACCATTCTAACACAAACTTTTCCAACCATACTTGAGTGGTATATAATAATAATAATAATAATCCACATTTAAAAAAAAAACCACTTTATATAAAATTCACTTTTCAGCAAAAATAAATTAAAAAAAATCAACGCACAAGAATATAAGCATGTCGTTTCCCGATGCCTCAGAATTTAGAGTGATGGGTTATTTTTCAATAAAAGATTACTTGTTTGAAAACTCACCCAATGACTCGTTGGGGGAACTTTGAGAGCATTTGTAGCAGTTTTGCGTCTTCCATACCATGATTAAGTTTTATATTTAAATAACATGGTCAAAGAGCACTTAAATAAATAATAATCTGACAACCATTTCTCAATGCAAATCGTGTATTAATTTATAAGGAATGCACATGGCCATCAATTTATTCATACGTATAAACTATTAGCTCAAACAATTTTTTTTAGATGCAAGCAAACCTTATTTTCCGAATTATATATTTTGTAAATCTAGATGAGCGAGTGAGAGTCTGACTGTTCTAGATTGAATTTCATTTTGGGGACTATTATTCATTGCAAATTCAATCTATATATATTTTTATTTTATCCTTTAATATTTAATTTATTGAAGATTGAATTTCATTTTTTTTTGCAGTTATCTTAGTCTTATAATTCATGTCATAGGTTTGATAAATTAATCTAGTCAACCTGTTTTATTTTTAATCTTTATCTTTTAGTATTGAATTAATTGGGAATTTGAAAATCACAACATTAATAAAGCCTAAATATTTCTCTTTTACTTATGGAAAAAAAATGATTATCCAGTGTGGCCAACGATCTAGTGAGAATCTAATGTAGATTAAGAAAACAGAGATTACAAAAATAAAAATCACAAGTACCGGTATAAACAAAAGCTTTAAGGAAGACTTATCATGCTGTGATTTACATTAAATAAAGGGTGATCCCTTGCAAACCCAAATGAACGATAAAAGAAAAGCTGTACTCGAAAATCAAGGCCCTATCCTTCCTTTCAAGATGCATCTCTCCATGAAAGTCGTCGTCTTCTTCCCTAAGGGACAAAAAATATAAATAAACACGAAGAAGGAACTGCCTTTAGATTTCCCTCCCTCCCTCTCTATATTTCTTTTTATCCACTTGCGTCCGGTATTTATGAGCAGCTGCATGCACAGGAGATGAATAAAGGGAAGGAAAGCAGATGATCACAAGTAGTCTCTGAATTTGGAAAAGAGCACAATACAATTTGTCTGCCTGATTCAAAATTAGGGAAAAAACTACGATACAAATTCCCATAAAATATTTCGAGCTACCTCCTTTTCGTCTCTTACTAAAAGACGACATGCATGATTACTGCAAAAAACCCTTTAATAATGCAATCCGAAAGAAAATGACAAGCTTAAACATGCCTTGGCTTCATTGATCAGAACAAGTTAACACGATGCTGCTGACCTGGATCTGAGCCATTTTCAATTAGTGCATACATTTATTTTATTTTATTTTATTTTATTTAAGTAAAAGAGAAACAGCGAGATTAAAAATGAAAGTAAATTACTATACGCTCGTAATTCGGGGTGGCGCTATCTATATTTGATGAAGGCAATGTATCCCTTGCTATGAAAAAATTATTCTTTTAACTAACCTTTTGCTCAAGAGTAATTTTGGACTGCCATCAAACTGCGTTACCCTAGCTATTTCCGAAAGGGTACCACCCCAGATTACTAAAGAGCCCATCCGTAGATGCAAGAAAGAGTATTTTTCAGACAAAAGCGCAGACTAAGAACTCGGTGCCTAAATATAAGAAGTGAAGAAACCATACCTAGATTGAAAAATTACCTTAAGAAACTATCCAGAAAGGTGCAAAGTTTTGCAAAAACTTCAACAAGATGGACCAACACTTCTACCCTCCTCGGTTTCAGATTTTGGATGCTGAAAGATTTGTTGAGGTTGCTGTGATTGTGGCTGAAGCAAAAGCTCTTCCTGAAGCTGATTGGGTTGGGGCTCTTCTTGTGGTTGAATCTGAAACGTGTTGTCAAAAGTGCCTAGAGCCAAAGATGGCGACATAGCAGCAGCAGGATTCATATGATTAAAACCAGCCGCAGAAACTGAGTTAGCAGGCTCAAATCCACCATGGAACCTCACAATCTCTTGCTGGGCCTGTGTATGCTGCTGTTGCTCGTAAGCCCTTAACATCTCTTGCTGATCTCTCGCAGCCACCACTGCAGCCAGTTGTTGAGCCTCGAATATTTGCTGAGGATTCACCTGGTGGTGCTGATGAGTATCCGTGCGCATCCCCATTTGTCCAGCAGTAGGAATACCCATCATTGGCATCCCATTTGAAAAAGAAGAATTGCCCAAATGTTGTGGCTGCATCAGCATAGGCAGCATTGCTTGACCCTCGATATAATTAACCAGTTCTTTCTTAGCACTATAAAGATCACTCTGGAGTTGCTTTAGTCTTTGTTGAAGAATAGAAATTAGCCCCACGCAGCCATAAACCGGATCACGGAGCCGTTCCTCAGCTTCATAGGCAAGTGAATTCACAGCATCTTCGCGTTGCACAGGGTTGAGCTCGTTGAGAAGTTTAGCAACATTACTGGCACCGAACACCTTGTGTACACTTGCAAATTTTTGAGGCTGATCTGGTGGAAAATAAGGAGCAAACACACACTCTTGTGTGCATTTTCGCCTCAAGAACTTGCATGCTGCACATGGAGAGTTTGAAGACGACATCTTTTACCTTTCTTTAACAACTACAACCAAAACCCATTAAATAAAGCAAGTTGGAAAACAAGGGAAAAAGGTTTTATTGAAGCATGGAAATCTGACATTCACGAATATAAAGGTTAAGTGATTCTGAGAAGCTTCGTTTACCAACATAAGGAAAATAAACAATAAATATTTTTCATTTATTTAGGTAAATGATGAATCAAAAACGATATAGATAATGAAACAGTACCTTATAATGAAAGAAAGATAGACTCCAACAAGAAAAGGAAAATGAATCATCTCTTAACTATAGTGAGAGGAAGAGAGTGAAACAGAAAACAGTGATCTATTTACTACGGGGTGTAATGAATTTACCAAATGAAAAAAAAAAAGAAAAGAAAAAGCATAGCTGATGAGTATGGTACAAGATCTCGCTCTCCATCTCTTTGAAAATGATTTCTTTCATTAAGTTTTGAATGTGGGTGTCTTTCATACTTCATTGGCACCTTGAAATGCAAGAAACCATAAGTTGTAAGGATCCTTCGAGATCTCCTTTTTTCTTCTCCCTTAAAAAAGATGAACAAAAAAAACCTTTCTTGTTCTTGTTTTCTCTCAAAACTTGATCAAAGAAATCTTTTAATCTCCATATCCAAAGAGATAATAGGATTCTATAATGCCAAATAAACAAAAAGTAATAAAACACTAAAAATCAAGAAAAACATCAACCTTTGAAAAAGTGCAAACAACCACCTAAGTTTACCTTTGATATTGCTAAGAAAGATGTGCTTTCAGAAATCAGTCACTCTCCTTGTGTGTCTTCAAAAGGTCCATGTTAAACCTGCAATGAAAACACGCTGACTTTTTTAAGGACATTAAAAATGACAGACTCTTTCCTAAAAAACACTGGATTAAGAATGGTGGGGGGAGAGAGAGAGAGGCAGACCATTTAGAGACACAGAGAGAGAGAGAGAGAGAGAGCTGGGATGAAAGATATCAGGTGTAGGACGTCACCCGAAAAGAGATAACTATCGATCCGATCTTTGAGTTACGAATCCCAACAGACAAGAAAGAGAAGAAGAATGTAGGAAAAATAATGCAAACTTTTCTTTTATCAAAAGAGAGATATTATGAAATTAAAAAAAAAAAAAAAAACAGAGGTGATAAAGGGTGAGATGATCAGGGGTTATGATATAACATGGAAAGAGTCACTTCCACATCAAGTGAAATGTCCGTCATTTTCAAGTTTTAGAGAAGTTGAAGAGATCAAAGCTATCTGATCAAAGTTTGGACTGTGTGTGTCCCTGCGTGAGGGTCAGAGGTGCTCGAGCAAAAAAGAAATTATTCAGTCCTACCTCCTTGCCCCGTTTTTATTTGCCTACACTCCTAATTTTTTTTTCTTCTCTTTTCTTTGATTTAATGCCTTTGGTGTCAAGATTTGAGACTTTGAAAGCTTACCCGGTTAACCATCAATTCATGTGTGTATTTTCTTCTTTTTGGTAAAATTGGGCAGCTAAAACACACAAGACTTTATCCATTTAAATCTCTCTCTCTCTCTCTCTCTCTATATATATATATATATATATATATATGACAAGCATTTTTGAAAGTATTGAATGAGGCGGGCTTCATACATATTATCTAAGTTTTTATTCCGTATTTCGCTAATCGATCCTCTCGTGTTGATCTCCTCGTAGTTTATTATGGATTCGCACAATTGCATATGTATTTTTTTAATATCCTACAATTGCATATGTATTTTTTTTTCAATTTAATTCGTTAATATTTTGTGTAAAATGCTTTAAAGTTCAAACAGATGAGTTTTATCCAATTGAGATGTACTGTTGCGTTTGTTAGCATCTTGTATTTAGCCTTAACAATATTTCTAGCAACTATATGCACTTGACTTCCATCCAATGTGTATCGAGAGGTTGATGCAAAAAAAAAAAAAAAAAATCTACGAAGGCTAAATGAAGTCATGTGAATGATAATGCTTTGATAATTCTTTATTTAGGCTTATGAAAATGATTCTTAGATATAGTGATTGTGGAAATAATTTTTATGGGAATAGGTTGATATAGTGATTGTGGAAAGAATTTTTATGGGAGTAGGTTCATTCTTTTGTGATGTATAAGTAGATGTAAGAACATTGATGAATGGTTGGGTAGATATGTACCTATTAAAATAGAAAAGAATAGTGTATATGTGATTCTTATAGGAATTAGGTTAAAGGAAAACTCTCTAAAACTTAATGATATGTGAGAATTAATTTACTTAATGATATGTGAGAATTAATTTATAGGGGAAGCAAGCCCGATTTGGAAGGGTGATGAACAGGGCTTAAAAGATTATTGTTGGGAGTGTAGGGAAAAATATTATTCATAAAAAGTAACATGTCTGAAAACATAAACCTTACTAGTAAAGAGATCAAGACACTTTTACTTTTGATGACAAAGACTATAGCAATGAAAATACATGTTTTGGAGAGAAAATTAAGTTTATTTTGATTATAAGGTCTCAAATTAGACCAATATGCACCCCTAAAACTAGACATAAATGAATAATCTTGTTCCATATCAAATTTTAGTTTGAAAACAAATAACTAAATAAACTTGTAATAATCATCTAGAATACTCATATAATATTTAGCACAGTAGTTGAAGCAACAAAAATAGATACCCACACATCAGGAAAGATTAAATCTAAAGGTTTGAAGAACAAAAAAAATAACTTAAAAAGGCAAACCATGGCTTTTAGCCTTTTTTATTTAACAATCATTGCTTATAATGTGAAATTGATATTTCTCTATTAGAAAGAAAAAAATGGAGAACATAGTGGACGATAGGATTAGAAGCATGACTAATCCTACAATACCAATTAAGTGAAAAGGTCATCTCACAATGAGTATTTGCAAACAATATCCTCCATGTATAATATTTACAAGTCAAAAATCAAGGACATAACAAGTTATGGCCATAAACATTTCTAGCAACATTGTTCTCCTTTAAAGTTCCACTTACGTGTCTAAAGACTTCATCAATATGAAAATGAATTTGGATAACTATGACAATCTAATTGATATGTGGGAGCATGTCTAACACATCTTAAGTTGGGTGTTTTGGAATTATTGTGATTTAAAAAAGTGTTTATGGTGTTTGACTTGTGTTGTTTTTATGAAAATAGATAGAATAATGAAGTTTTGAGCAAAATCCTTTTACTCTAGATTTTTATGCCACGACAATGGTGGTTAGAGTAATCTACTTAATAATAAAAAAATGGATTGGAAGATGTGTAATATGTCAATTAGTTTTTGAAGACAAGTATAAAAGTTATTTTTATTACTATATATGTATAAGCTCTGTTAAGTTTATAATCCTTGTCGTGGGTTAAGCAAATTAGCTTGGGTTAACTTAAATAAATTGAAAATGTTATCGTGTAGATATTTAAAAAAAAATAAACTTACTTCAATATACTTTAAGGACATGTTTGATATTGCGGATGTTATTATGGTTGAGGTTAAAAACAAACAGTTTCATAAAAACACATTTGGTTGAGGTTCATGACTGGAATTGAAGTGTTTGGTTAAAAATGTGGTTGAGTTTGATATTTAATGAAAATCAGTTTTATGTGTTTGGTTACGACACTATTCATATTGTTGTCAACATACTAAATTTCTTTAAAGGACACACACACACACACACACACACACACACACACACACATATATATATATATTGTTTTTTAAATATTATAGATTTAATAATCATAATAACATAATGTAATTAATAGTTTAAGTAAATTAGACACTTGTTTTTATTCTCCCATCAAACTACTTGTAATTCCATCACAAACTAAATACATACGTGAAGGCCTCTGTGATTTTTGGTTTTTTGATCGAGGAACAACATGTGATAAAATATCATCAGGAAAAAAATTAGGATTGCGATTATATTCGATAAAAGTCATATCATCTTGTGATCTCCTTCTAATATAGTTATATAGTGTCATTGATGCAACTACAATTTTTAATTTGACTAGTACTTGATCAATTTCACGAATCAAAATGTAGTGAGGTGTTACAATATCCAATCTCCGATGGAATCAAAGCATAACACTGACAAAAAAAGAAAAAAATATTATATATGTAAATCAAGGCTCACCCAAAAAAAAGAGTCTAATAAATAACACTCATTCCCTCTCCCTTCCAAACAAACATCAACGACCCATGTCTCGCCATAGACACCAAGCATCTCAAGTCATACCACCAGTGATACTCACCGGCAATGAGCCCTTCCTACACTTAGGACAAGCAACTGCAGTTGGTCATAGCAATACAACTGGAACCACAATTGTAGCTCTCATCAATGAAACATCAAAAAATAATCCTCCCACTACTCAACATCATCAAGATCAAGCCTTTGCCACCTCTCATTTTCCACCCAATGCAGAGAAGCCTCTGTTAACTGGGAAACTTGCTTGAAACTGCAAAGCACTTCCAATGAATTTTAGGACTTGAATTTTTTTCACTTCTTGTATTATCTCTAGTACTTCTAGAGTGTTGTTTCATTTTGTATGTTTTTCTTCCCATATTCTTGGGTTTCTTGTTTTCAAACAAAGCTTGCCTTGCATGCTACTTAGAGCTGAGGGTGGTTGATGATCGGTGGGTTGATCTGTGTCTGTGCTGGGAGGGTTTGCTAGCCGATCGAGGTGTGTGTGTGGTTTGTGTTTTGGGTGAAGCAACTGAAATAAGCTTTTCATAAATTGAGGTTTAACCTCAATTTTAGGTGGATCCTATGGTTATAAAAACTGTGGTAGACCTTTAACCAAACACCTTGGCTCTACGGTTAGCCTCAACCATAGAAGCTACCACAGAGTCAAACACCATCTTCACCCAAAACACACCACACATACACCTTGATCAGCTAGCAAACCCTCCTGACACAGACACAGATCAACCCACCGATCATCAACCCACCCTCTGTTACAAGTAGTAAGCAAGACAAGCTTTATTCGAAAACAAGAAACACCAAGAATATGGGAAGGAAAACATATAAAATGAAACAACACTATAGAAGTACTAGAGATAATACAAGAAGTGAAAAAATTCAACTCAAATTCATTGGAAGTGCTCTGCAGTTTCAAGCAAGTTTCCTAGTGGACAGAGGCTTTTTTGCATTGGGTGGAAAATGAGAGGCGACAGAGGCTTGATCTTGATGATGTTGAGTAATGGGAGGATTATTTTTTGATGTTTCATCGATGAGAGCTAAAGTTGTGGTTCCAGTTGTATTGCTATGACCACTTGCAGAGTTGCCTATCCTAAGTCTAGTAAGGACTCATTGTCGGTGAGTATCTCAAGTAGTACGACTTGAGATGCTTGGCATCTATGGCGAGACATGGGTCTTCGCTGCTCTTCGATGTTTGTATGTTAGCGAGAGGGAGGGAGTGTTAGTTATTAGATTTTTTATTTTTTTGTGGTGAGCCTTGATTTATATATATAATTGTTTTTCTTTTTTGTCGGTGTTATGCTTTGATTCCACTGGAAATTGGATATTATAACACCTCACTGCATTTTGATTCGTGAAATTGACTGAGTACTAGTCAAATTGAAAATTATAGTTGCATCAATAACACTACATAACTATATTAGAAGATCACAAGATGATATGACTTTTATAGAATACGATCGCAATCCTAATTTTTTTCCTAATGATATTTTATCAGATGTTGTTCCTCGATAAAAAAAACCTAGGATTGCAGAGGCATTCATGTATGTATTTAGCTCGTGATGGAATTGTAAGTAGTTTGATGAGAGAATAAAAATTACTATCTAATTTACTTGAATTATTAATTGCATTATGTTATTATGATTATTAAATCTATAATATTTGAAAAACAATATTATATATATATATATATATATATATATATATATATATATATTTGTGTGTGTGTGTGTCCTTTAAGGGAATTTAACATGTTGACAGCAATATGAAAATGCGTGATAACCAAACACATGAAACTGTTTTTCATTAAATCTCAAACTCAACCACAGTTTTAACCAAACACTTCAATTTCAGTCATGAACCTCAACTAAAAGTGTTTTTTATAAAACTATTTTTTTTAATCTCAACCATAACAGCAACCGCAACATCAAACATGCCTGAAGTCTGTAGGTGTTGTATGTGTTTTGGTTGAAATTCATAAACTGAGGTTTAACCTCAGTTTTTGGTGGGTCCCACAATTATAAAAAGTATGGTTAGCCCTTAACCAAACCAAGTTTATCAATTTCGTTTCGATTGGTGCTTTGTTTTTTCAATATAAACGGAATTTTTCGATTTCAATGCGTTTGGGCGCGCCGTTTTGAGGTTGTACTATATATATATATATATATTAATTCAAAAAAAATAGTTCAAATCCAAGAATAAAATTATTTAGAATTGTGCAATTTAATCTAAAAAAAGAGACAATAAAATGATTTTTCTGAACAAAATTATTAACATGTATAATATTACGAGAATGTCATCATCAATTTCGCAAGGTCATTACATTATCTGATTGCTCTGAAATTTTAACATAATATATATAAATATGTCAAGAGACTTCTCATAAAATTCCATCTCAATCTAAATGTTAGAGATATGATTGATATTGTAAAATTATTCATTATTTAAAAAAATACTATTTGGCCGAAACGGTACGGGCAGAACGAAATTGAAATGTTTTGGCCGGTACTGCGCCAAAAAATCCAGAATAGGCTAAAATTTAAACCGAGATAAAAATGACATCGTTTTGTCTTATTTTTTAAACTGGAACTGATAACCTTGAATCAAACATCTTGGCTCTGCGGTTAGCCTCAACCAAAGAAGTTACCGCAGAGCCAAACAACATCTAAGATGTTTGACACTGAGTTTCAAAAGTAGTTTTGAAAAAAATTAAAAATGTTTTATTTTTAGTTTTTATTTTAAATTAAATGTTTTTTATGTTTTTAAATCATTTTGATGTGATGATGTTAAAAATAATTTTTATATAATAAAAAAAAATTATTTTGATACATTTATAAACAAAAAATATATATTTTCAACCACATCAGCCAACAGAACTTGAATATATAATAAAAAAAATTACTTGTAAGTAAAAAATGGATTAAAAATACTGGCATATTTTTTATTTATGTTTCTTTGTCCGACCCCGCTCGAAGAATGAACCAATTGCCAAATAGAACACTGTTGGGTTATTTTTAGCTAATAATTCATGTCGGTAAAGGTACTTTTTCAAGGAGGACGTCGTACGAGTACTGCTTGCAGACGCCGTGCCACCGCACCATGATGTACATGTCTTTATTATTAAAAAAAGATAGTTGTCTTTATTATACTACAAAATATAATAATTTTAGCGAAGGGGTAACATGCCATTTAATTGTAGCGATTTATTAAAATATATTTCACATCGTTTCTCGATTTGATCATTAGTGCTCCATATGCTTCATCTTTATTTTTATATATATAAAAAAAAGTTACATTTTACGGCGAAGTCGATCACTTTTAGATTTTTTTTAAAAAAAAAAACCATCAACATTTTCCTCCAAATAAAAAAGATGGTATTTCTATCCGTTTTTAGAAATATATTAAAATAATAATTTTATTTTTAAAAAATTATTTTTAACATTATAAATAATATAAAAATACCAATTCTTTTTTATTTAAAACAAAAACTAAAAATAAAAAATATTATTTTTTCAAAAAAATATTTTTGAAACAAAATTACAAACACATCTATGACTCATGATCCCTCGCTACTTGGTTACTTACATAAAGTAAATTAAATATGACTAACCAATCCCTAAATTAGCGTTTGGTACTTTGGTTTACTACTCCGAAACAAAAGAGATATGGGATGGTGGGTATATGTTTTTTATTTACATTTTATTTAAAAGCAAGTAAATTCACTTCAAAATAATTCTAAAAATATATTTATTTATTTATTTATCAATTAAACACATTTATATTTTTTGACTTTTTTTTCTTGAGATATTAACCAAACACAATCTAAAATCATCATATCTTAAAAACAAGGGAGAGAAATTCATTATTATTCCCATGCCTCGTTAACACCAACACAATCTATTTTCGAAAAACATTCGAATTACGCGGCTACATCATCAACATCAGTCGCTATTAATTCATTCTTGGGTCTTCTCTACTGTTTTTTTTTTTTTAAATCACGTCATCCAATTCATCCACCACTAAGAAATTGTCTTGATATTGAAGGTACCTCTAAGAAATATACGTATTGATAATTGTTTTTTTCTTGGGATTTCATTTTCGAAGGTGCACGATAGACACATCAGCATATAGCTCATGAAGTGGGACAAGATACATACTTGGATTCATACAACGTGAGATTTTGAGGATTAGTTTGGATGGTAAAAATGTTTTATCTATATTGTATTATTTAAAGATTTATTTTAGAGAAATTTGTTACAATTTATTTTAAAAATACCGTTCTGAGTGTTGTCCGATGATTAATATGGAACTTAACGAACTTGGGTTTAATTAATTCTTATGCATAAGAAATGTTCCTAGAATATCATTAATATAAAATAACACAATAATACAAATATTTCACACAATAACTTAGATTTCATTATATTATTAACTTACGCTATACTGCGTTTATATATATATATATATATATATAAAAACATTATTAACATGTTTTCTTGTAAGAAGTAAAATCAAGTATTTTATTCGTTTTAATTAAGTAATTAATTAAACATTGAAGTATTTACTAATGAAACCATAGTCTCCTCTCTTATTTTTGATTTTTTCTTTTAATTTTTTTTATTTAACATGGTATCATGGCATAATTTAATCTCAAGCACAACTTTCGTGGATCCGGCAATTTTGATTTTCTTTTAGAGGTATCGTATAATTTATTCATTTTTTGCAATCTGATATTTCTTCCCTTCAGTTTTATCAATATGGTATTTTATTTTATTTTTGTGCATTTTTTTCATTTGTTCATTATAATTGTTGAAAGAGATGATTCACTTCAGTTTCTAAGTATGAAGTTGGACGAAAAGAATTATTTATATTGGAGTTATTGTTAGAGTTTGATATAGTCTTTAGGGTTTAGCTGCGTTCTAGCTTAAATAACTCCTATTGTTTGGGAATTCTGTTATTCTGTTTTGATTTGATTTCATTCTCATCTCCTGTAAAAGGCTATATATATAGTCTTCAAATATGTCAATAAAGGATAAAACTTTTCTATTAATCTCTCACATTATGTCTCAGAAAAACTCCCAAACAATTCCAACATTTTTGGTATCAGAGCTTACTAGGTCATAATGTCAGAGATGTCAACAGAAGGAGGTTTCGTGTAGCCTTCAATTCCATGATTGGATACACACTATAATCATTGATGTATACTCATGTAGAATTTTCTCCATTCAAAGGTATACTAGAGTCTAATTAAGGATGGGATTCTAATAGTGATTAAAGGAGTTCAACCCACTCCAGTCCAAATGAAGGCAATTGAAGATGCAAAATTGAAGGATCTCAAGGCAAAGAATTACCTCTTCCAAAGTATTGATCGCTCAATTTTAGAGACAATATTGAACAAGGATTGTACCAAGAATATTTGGGATTCCTTGAAAACAAAGTTTCAAGGACCATCACGAATAAAATGTGCACAATAACAAGCTCTTCAAAAGGAGTTTGAAATGTAAACATGAGGCAAGTGAGTTAGTAACTACTTATTTTGCTCGTACTATGGTTGTTGTGAACAAAATGAGAGAAAATGGTGCGAAGAATTTGATTGATTTAACAATTATTGAAAAAATCTTGTGATCCATGACCTTTAAATTCGATTACGTAGTCTATTCTATTAAGGAATCAAAAGATCTTGATATCATTTCTCTAGATGAATTGCAAAGTAGTCTAGTACCATCACGAATAAAATGTGCACAATAACAAGCTCTTCAAAAGGAGTTTGAAATGTAAACATGAGGCAAGTGAGTTAGTAACTACTTATTTTGCTCGTACTATGGTTGTTGTGAACAAAATGAGAGAAAATGGTGTGAAGAATTTGATTGATTTAACAATTATTGAAAAAATCTTGTGATCCATGACCTTTAAATTCGATTACGTAGTCTATTCTATTAAGGAATCAAAAGATCTTGATATCATTTCTCTAGATGAATTGCAAAGTAGTCTAGTACTTCATGAACATTGTATGAATGCTCATACCACGAGGAGCATGCTTTGAAGGTAACAATAGGAGAGTCATTAGGCTAGCGAGGCAATGGCCAGGGTTTTTGAGGATCAAGTAGAGGGAGAGGCAGAGATAAAGGAGGTGGAAGACGTTATCTTGACAAATCCGCTATTGAATGTTATCACTGCCACATATTAGAACATTTTGCATATGAATGTCCTAAAAAGGAGGATAAAGGGGAAGCAAACTATGCCGAAGGAGGAGAAAAAATGTTATTGATTGCATATGTAAATGAGAAGATAGCAAACATGGAGGAGTTATGGTTTCTTGACCATGGTTGCAGCAACCACATGTGTGGTAAGAAGGAGTTATTTGTTGATTTTGATGACACTTTTAGAGAGACAGTAAAGTTGAGAGATAATTAAAAAATGATTGTTGTTGGAAAAGAAAATATCATAATGTTTGTGAATGGTTTGTCCAAATCATTACAAATGTTTTCTATGTTCCAAGTTTGAAAAACAGTTTATTGAGTATAAGACAACTAGTTGATAAAGGTGTGGTCATTCTCATTTAATAGGAAACATGCAAGATATACCAATTTTAAAGAGTTTTGATTATGGAGATTGCATGTCTTCAAATAGAATGTTCAAATTATTTGCTCATGTGCAGTCCAAGGAATCCGAAGAGAAGGTGTGATTTAATTCTCAGGAATTCATTGAGCAAAAGCAGTCCAACCAACAAGTGTGCTTTAAAACCTCATTAGAAGAGACTGTTATGCTTTGGCATAACAAATATGGGCATCTTAACTTCATTGGATTGAATCTTTTTCAACAAAAAGAGATGGTGATAGGACTGCCTTAACTAAGTTCATCAATAACGGTGTGTGGAGATTGTTTGACTGGAAAAAATAGAGAAATTATGTTCCTAAAGAATCTATATGGAGAGCTACCTAGGTTCTTCAACTTATACATGCTAACATTTGTGGTCCCATTACACCTATCTCAAACAGCAACAAGAAATATATAATCATATTTATTGATGATTATAGCTATAAAGTCTGGGCGTATTTTCTTGTTTCTAAGTCTGAAGCCTTTACTGCTTTTAACTTTATTTAAGAATCATGTTGAAAAGGAGAGTGGTTCATGTATTCATAACCTTCGCACTGCCTGAATGTGAATTCATTTCACAATAATTTGAAGAATTTTGTAATGAGCACGTCATCAACTTAAAGTTGCCTACTCTTCTCAGTAAAATCTCAGAGAGGAAGAATCGAACCATCATGAACATGGTTCAAAACAAACTACAGCAAAGAACATGCCAATGAGATTTTGGCCAGAAGCTGTAAATTGGATTGTTTATGTTTTAAATAGAAGTCCAACATCTGTAGTTCAAAATAAGATTCTAGAAAAAGCTTGAAGTGGCATAAAACCAACAATTCATCATTTTAGAGTCTTTAGTTGCATTGCACATGCTCATGTTCCTGATTGTAAAAGAAGCAAGCTTGATGCTAAAAGTGTGAAGTGTGCCCTACTTGGCATCAGTAAGGAATCAAATATATGATCCCATTTCAAAGAAAATTATAGTAAGTAGAGATATGATATTTGATGAAAACAGTAGTTGGGGAGATAAAGATGAAGAACATTTTGATTACAGGGTAGATAGTGAAAGCAATAATCAACATGGTGATCAATATGTTGATCAAGAAGTTAGCATTACAAATGTTATATTTTTAAACAGTAGTGACAACACAAGTAGCAGACCAGAAAGAGACCATATAAGACCTTTGTGTATGAGGGATTATGTCAATGGTGAAGAATGTTATAAGGAGTCCTATATGGTCATGTTTGTCACTAGCACTGATCCTGTGTTCTTTGAAGAAGCTGTGAAAGATGAAAAATAGAGAATGTCTATGAATGCAGAAATAGATGCAATCGAACGAAATGACACTTGGGAGTTAACTTATCTGCCTACTCATGCCAAGAAGGCTGGGGTAAAATGGGTGTACAAGACAAAGTTCAATGAAAATTGTGAGATCGATAAATACAAAGCTCGGTTAGTCATAAAAGGATACACCCAAAAGCATGGGATTGATTACACTAAGGTATCCACACCAGTAGCACGTATGGATACAACTTGTTTAGTCATCTCACTAACAGCTCAAAAACAGTGGACAATTTTTCAACTTGATGTTAAGACAACGTTTTTGCATGGAAATCTTTGTGAAGATATCTTTGTTTAACAACCTCTAGGCTATATGAAGAAAGGTGATGAGCACAAAGTATACAAAATAAAAAAAAGGCATTGTATGGTTTGAAGCAGGCTCCTCTAGCATGATACAGTCGCATCGAATCATATTTTTCAAAGGAGGATTTTGAAAAGTGACCATATGAGCATAGCCTATTCATCAAAACAAATGAAAGAGGTAAAATTTTGTTTGTTTGCCTCTTCATAGATGATTTAATCTTTACTGATAATGATGAATACATGAATACTGTTTTTAAGACATCCATGATGCATGAATTTGATATGACTGACCTAGGAGAATGAGGTATTTTTTGGGCATAGAAGTTTTGCAAAAACAAGAGGGTATTTTCATTCATCAAAGAAAATATGCACATAAAGTATTACAGAGGTTTGGTATGGATAAGTGCAATCCTGTGTTTAATCCAATTGTACATGGATTCAAACTTATGCAAGATACAACTTTAAAAAAATAGATAACAATCACTACAAGCAAATTATGGGTAGTTTAATATATTTAAATACGACTCGACCTAACATTATGCTTGTAGTAAGTCTATTGTCTAGATACATGGATCACCCTACATAAATTTATTTTGAGGGTGTTGAGATATGTGAAGGGAACTTGTTATTTTGGAATACTTTATAGCAAGAGAGGAGAAGACAAATTAATTGCTTACACCGACAATGATTATGCTAGGGATTTTAATGATAGAAAAAGCACCTCAAACTATGTTTTTATGCTCAGTTTAGGGGTAGTATTTTGGTCATCTAAGAAGCAACCAATAGTTACATTGTCCACTATAAAAGCTGAATTTGTGGCTACTGTTTCATGTGCTTGTCAAGTAGTGTGGGTGAGAAGAATTATGGCAAGTTTCAATATACTTGAAAATGATAGCACAATTGTCTTTGTGACAATAGCTCAACTATTAAGCTGTCAAAGAATTTTGTTTTACATGGCATAAGCAAACATATAAACATCAAGTTCTATTTTTTTCGTGAGCTCATTAAAGATGATATTGTCAAGATCATTCATTGTAATACACAAGAGCAAATCGCAGATATAATGATCAAGCTTTTGAAACTAGACATTTTCATTAAGTTCAAAAATATGAAGGGGGTCTGCATATTTCTAGGGATAAACTAAGGTATAAACTAAGTGTTTTTGTTAGCACTTAGTTTAAGAGAAGATGTTAGAGTTTGATCTGGTCTTTAGGGTTTACCTGATTTCTAGCTTAAATAACTCTTATTGTTTAGGAATTCAGTTATTCTATTTTGATTTGATTTCGTTCTCATCTCTTGTAAAAGGCTATTAAATAGTCTTCAAATATGTCAATAAAGAGTAGAACTTTTCTGTCAATCTCTCACATTATCTCTTAGCAAAACACCAAAACAGTTCCAACAATTATGTGATGAGAAATATCTTTAAGGGTAAAAAGATATTGAGATATATTAGTGGAATTCCTATAAAACATAAGAATATTGATGGGGTTATATTGCTTTGATAGATGTGTGAGCAACAAATAATACAAAAATTATTACTTGGATTAATATTTTGTTGAGCATTCCATAGGTATACAATTGTCAAGATATGAGACAACATAACAAGTTTAAGATATCTGCAAAAGTTATTTACTCACAAATCAGATTATAAAACTGAGATAATCTCATAGGAAAAAATAAATCATGAAACTCAATAACTAATCAATTAAATGTTAAAAAATAATATAAAAAATCAAATAAAAAAATCTAAAAAACCCTGAGCTAACTCATATTTATATATTTATATATATATATATATATATATATAGAGAGAGAGAGAGAGAGAGAGAGGTCGCACGGCATTGTCAAATCGCCAACGTAATTAGCCATGCATATGAAATGAAACAATTTCTCTAGGTTTTCAGCATATAGCTATTCTTGATGAAGTTTCTATTTAACCGTTTACTAATTCTTCAATCTTATATGTTGTCCTATATTTTTATTTTAACTTTTCGGGTATAAATTGTCCTTTAAATTAAAACTTTCAAGCTCTAGCTAAAATCAAAATTTAATAAAAGATAGAAGCAAGCTAGTACTGAAGCTTTAATAAATTGCCCTTTATATATAATATTGTTAACCACTAAACCCAGTCCTAATTTATTATTACCCATAAACTTCCTCCCAATTTTATTGTTGTTCATGGAAAATGCAAGCATTCGTTAGATTAGATTAAGCTTTGTCCCATTTACACTGAAAGTGGTTTCTTGCCTTTTCAGTGACCGATCCTCCTCATCAAAGCAAAATTATGTAAAGATTAACCATCCAGTAAGTGACTCATTAATATAAATTTAGAATTAAAGGGTTTTTTTTTTTATTGTTTCAAATTCAAGTTATATGATTATTAATATGATAGTCACTAAAAACTTATATGATCATTTCAGAAGCTGTGAGATTAGTTGAGATATATATAAATTTGTCTGAATATCTATATTAATAAATAAAAAAATTGTAAAGATTAATTGTTTGGTGAACTTATCGGAAACTTATGCGTCTTCTAAAGTTTAAATAAAAAAAAAACACAATGCAACGGGAGACTTCCAAAAGAAAATGTGTAGAGATTGTTATTAGGAGAGGCTTGCGAGTAACAAAGTTGTAAAGGACAGTGGTGCAGTAGGAAATAGGAATTGCTTATCTTTAACGGGAAGCGAGGTAGGGATGGCCAGAGCACCGGTGCCAAATGAGTATGCATAGAGATTGGTAAGTTGTGGATTTTTTTTTAATGTAAAACAAAATATTTAAGTATTGTTACTGTATTTTATAGTAAAAACTAATTATAAATACAATATATATATATATATATATTAATATGACATATTGAATGATATTTGTTTTTAAATATTGAAATAATGACATATTAAATTGACTCAAATTAACCTATTAAATCTTTGATTTTAGTTATAAAATTGTAATAAATCTATAGAAAGCAAATTAAACTATATTATGAAGGTCAAATTATAATCAACCTAACATTGAAAGATCAAATTGAAAAAAAAAACTATCAGGGTTAACCCGTGTTATTTATCAAACTAGTAACCCAACTTATGAGATCAAGATAACCCTTTAGAAAACAAATAAAAAAATATGAATCTCAATTTTTAGTCGACTCAACATTGAAAGATAAAATAAATAAAAAAATTAGAAGATGACAGAAAAAAAATTAAGTCAACCCGGACCAACAAGTTAAACTTGCAACAAGAATCATGAGATTAGAAAAACTTCATAAGAAACAAAAAAAAATCACAAAACTTCTTTTCTAAAGAATCTAATGTTGAAGTTTGCAATAGAGAAAAACAAAATCCATGAGACTGGAATAATTCCACAAAAAGTAAATCAAGAAAAAATTACAAAGTTCAATTCTCAAACAACCTAATATTGAAGGACGAACTGGAAAAAAAATATCAACTAAAAAACCCTAAAAACATAAATCAAGTGAACTTAAATTAACCTGACAAACTTATAATTGAGTTATGAGATTAGAATAACTTTCTAGAAAAAAACAAGATATGAAGCCCAATTAAAAAAAATATCCAATGAAAAAGAACCTAATAATAGTTAACATTGTCAACTAGATCAATTTTCCAAACCCGTCACTCGGATAATAAGATTGAAATAAACCAAAAAAATAAAAAATAGAACAGAATATCTAATTTCTAATTACTTCAATAATAAAGAAAAAAACGACTAGAAAATATAACTAAAAAAAATTAACAAAGTCAACTTAAGTTAATCTATTAAACTTTGTGATATGCTTTATAAAATGAGGATAAATTTATAGAAAATAATAAGAAATAAATCCTTATCTTCAATTAATTTAATGTTGAATGTTAAAATAGAAAAAATAATTCATGATTACAGGTATAACCTAGTAAAAAAATAAATTATAAATCACAATTTCTAAACCAAAAATTAAAGAATAAAATATAAAAATTGAGTTGATGAATGGTAGAGTATAGAAAAAGCGAGACAAAAATAAATATAAAAAAACACAATTTACAAAATACAAAACACTATTTCTATGAATCTTTGTGGTTTGTTAATAATAACAATAATATTTAATATGTAATGGATGGATGTGGATGTAACCAAATAAATAGAATTCTGGGCTTGGCTCCTGCTGCTGTGGTGAGACCAGTACTCGTGCTCTGCTGCTACAAACGCTGAGTACTGAGCCAACACAGAGGGGCGGCTGCAGTGTGTCGGTGCTCAATTGCGTGCGCAGAGCTTCATTCCATTAAATGGACGACGACCCCGTTCCTATTCTGTCTCTTGCTCCTGTGTGGGACAAAATTTTATATGCACTTTGTTGGGTTGTGTTTGTGACCTTTACCTCTCTTCTCTGTTTCTTCTTCTTTAGAATGCACGAGGTTATTTGCCCGCGCGCTGCGCTCGGCTTTTTTTTATATAGAAAATTGATTGTGTTTTATACATGTTGTAATTGATTATTTTAATATTTAATTAGTAAAATTATAATAGATTAAATTTGTTAGAATTTTTTTTGCCTAAAATGAACAATTAAAAACTAAAATTAATAGCGTATATATATAAACATGAAAAAAAATAGAGACTATTTAGAAATATATATAAAAAATTAAAAAATTAAAAAAAAAATTAAAAGTATATTGGCCAAAATGAAAACAAAATATATAAATAATTTAAATGGAAGGATTACATTAAAAAAATTAAAAGTGTTGTAATGGGAAAAGAAATAAATTTTTTATTTTTTTATTTAGTTTCGATCTATTTATTTTTTCAGTAATTTTGGTATAAATTTAAAAAAAAAAATGTATTTATGTATCTATATTCTTAGTTTTGAATTTTAATTTTTATTAAAATTTATCTTTGTATTAAATGTAGCTTTGGTTAAAAAACAGAGTAAGTTCATCTTTGGTGGTGTGAAATGAAAATAAAACTATCTCTTATGCATGTATAGTTAATCTTCAGTTGTTAGTTATTTGTTATATTTTTCAAGGCGTTAATATTAAACAAATATTTAAATGTATAATTACTTTTAAGAGAAAAAAACCTTTAAAATAATTTTTCTCATTATTTTAAATGCATTATTTATAATAAAATGAATATATTAAAAAAAAAATAATTGAAAGTCTTGTAGATTGATTGTTTCGCTCTAATGTATAGCATTATTAAAAAAAAGCAATAACCATTAACGTTTTTTGACATATTATAAAATGTGGTTTTGTTTGCGGTGAAACGCAAGCAAGTGACTTATATATTTTGTATCTGTAGATAATTTGGCAAAAACAATTCACCAGTTTTGTCTATGTGCAGCTTTGTATATTTTTTATTCATGTAACATTAGACCTGAAATATCATCCATAAAAAAGTTACAGAAGTCAGTTTTTCATAAAAACAACATCGATTAATGCATTACCTTGATTGTTATTTTTATTGTTATTATCATGATTGTTAAATTGTCATAATTATTATAGTTGTTATTGTAACAATTATTATAAATAATTAATATTCTAATCATTAATGACAATATTATCATTGTCACTATCATTATCGTTATAAGAAGAATTTTTTCTTTTATTTTCCAAGATTTATTTTTCATATTATTATATTTGAAATATTCCAGAATACTAAGATTAAATTACTTTGAGTTTTTTTTTTAAAAAAAGCATACTTCATTTTTTTTATATATATTTTTAAGTGTTAATATTAAAAAAATACCAAAACATATAATTATCTTTAAGAGAAAAATCTTTAAAAATAATCGTCATCATTATTTAAAATGCATTTTGCATAATAAAATGAATATATAAAAACCTAATATACAATAATTATTATTATTATTGTAAATAGTTTTGTAATGGTAAGAATAAAAATTTTGTAGGCTGATTATTTTGCTCAGATATATAGCATTATAAAAAAATTTAAGACAATTAATATTTGTTTGCATGTTAAAAAATTTGTTTATGGCTACGCCGAAGTGGAGGGCAAGTGGCTTGTATATTTTTTCATTGCAAATAAATTGCCCTAATTTTTTCACCTGTTTCATGTACGTGTCACTTCGTATATTTTTTGTTTATGTGATATTAGATATGAAATATCATACATAAAAAAACCGTAAAAGTCAATCTTTAAGAGAAATAATATCAAGTGATGAATTATTTTGATTATTATTGTCATTGTTATTATCATGATTGTTAAATTGTCATAATTATTGTATCTATCATTATAAATATTATTATAAATAATTCATATTCTAATTATTATTGTTCATACTATCGATGACACCATAATTATTGTTAGAAAAAGAAATTAAATTAATTTTTTATTTTATAAGATTTACTCCTCATATTATTTATATTAAAAGTTATTCAGAATACTGATATTATTATTAGAAAATTATAAAGGATTTAAAATAAAATCCAAGATTAAAAGTATAAGGACCAAAATGAAAAATACATATATAATGAATGTCATTTAAAGGACAAAATTTAGCTAGCAGTTCAATTCGCCTTTTACCTTCCACTTCCACCACATGCTGTGCCTATAATGTAAAATTATTTTTTACATCAACACATCAAAATTATCTAGAAAGTCCAAGTTATTTTTCTAACGCATTCCCAATGCATCAAAATGATATTTTTTATTTTTTGAAAAATCATTTTTTACATCAACACATCAAAATTATCTAGATAACACCAAATAAAAATATAATTTTTTTTTTTTTTTCAAAAACTCTTTCTAAACGCATTCCTAAACACCCTTGCCATCTCTCACCAAAACCACTGTTTAATTAACCTTTAAAAATAGTAATGAACAGTGAAAGTCACACTTGAAATTATTGTTTATTACTGTTTGAAATTGTGATCTCCTTTAGTTATTCTATAAAATAATAGTCGTAGTGCGTGTAAGCTGGTCCGGACACCCCGGTTATAAAAACAAATCATAACTGGGAAAAAAACAGGAAAAAATATAAAAAAAAAGTTGTTCCGTGGATTATTCGTGGCGCACGTAAGTTGACCCGGACACCGCTGTTATCAAAAACCAAAAAATGTGTACGTGGGAAAAAATATCGTGATGCGCGTAAGCTGGCTCGGATACCCTTATTATAAAAAAACACCCAAAAAAATGTATAAGTTGAAAAAAAACCAGGAAAAAAATGTAAAAAAAAAAATAGATCCTGATATAAAAAAAATGTATACGTGGGAAAAAAATTCATGGTACGCGTAAGCTTACCCGGACACTCCGGTTATAAAGAAAAAAAAATGTATAAGTGAAAAAAAATATTTTAAAATGGGTCTAGAGATTAATCATGGTGTGCGTAAGTTGGCTCGGACAACCAAGTAAAAAAAAAAACTGGGAAAAAAAGTTAACAGTAATGAACAGTGTTTTCTGTTCATTACTATTCCAAAATCAATTTGTGGGCTGAGAGATTCGTACCCTCGTCTGCTGGGCAATTGCGCCCGCTTTAACCATTCGGCCGAAGGGCTTGGTTGTGCTGTTGTAGTGTAGAAATAATACTTATATGATTGATTTTTTTAAAAAACAATGTTCGAAAATCAATTTGTTGCCTGAGAGATTCGAACCCTCGTCTGCTGGAAAATGGCGCGCGCGTTAACCACTCGGGCAAAGGACTTGGTTGTGCTTTTGAGTATAGAAATGATACTTATATTTAGTATATAATCTCACTATTCAAGTCCACAGTGCTTATGAGTCTAGGTGAACAGTGCCGAATGCACAGTAAAAGCGCGAGCTGATTTAGCTGTATGTATAATTTTCAAATTATTTTTTTTTTAAACAATTATTTAAAAAACATAAAAACATTATTTTGATATATTTTTAAATAAAAAATAATTTATAAAACAACTTCAACCATAAAAACAATCCTAATTACCTTTGCTTTTATATATAAATTCGTTACCGTGCTAAATGAGGATGCATAGAGATAACTACAATATTTGTAAGTTGTGGATTAAATTATTTTTTTAATGTAATACAAAATATTTAATTATTGTTACTGTATTTTATAATTAAAAATAATTATAAACTCAAAATATGATGTGTAATAGATAATTACGAGGTAACTTGCTCACGCGTTGCACTTGGCTTTTTTTTATGTAGAAAACTAATTGATTTTTTATGTTTTGTAATTAGTTATTTTAATATTTAATTAGTAAAATTGTAATAGATAAATCTATTACAAATGATTTTTTTTCTACCTAAAAGGAACAGTGTAATCGAAACGCAGGGGAAGTGGTTCATATATTTTTTAATTGTAGATAACTTGGGTAAATTTGTCTAACCCATTTTGTTTATGAGTTGCCTTTTTTCCTCAATAATATTATATCTAAAATATTATATATAAGAATGTTTTAAAAAAAAATTACAAAAACAACCTAAAATCCAAGAATTAAATTTTTCTAAGAAATAAACTTAAACAAAAGAGGACAAAATTAGAATTAAAAGCCAAAATTAATTTTTTTATTTTATAAGATTTATTCCTCATATTATTATATTAAAAGTATTTTAGAAAATTGATATTAATTTTTTTCTTCAAAACATCCCAAGTTATTTTTTCTATCTCTATTGACATATTTTCAGGCGCTAATATTAAATAAATATTAAAATATATAATTAGTCTCACATATTTATAAGAACAAAAACTTAAAAATAATCATTATCATTATTTTGAATGTCTTATCTATAATAATTAGAAATTTCAACACCTAACAATATTAAAAAAAAACAATTAAAAAAAATGACAAAACATAAATAAATATTATTAGATTTTAAAAAATTATATGACCTGAAGAGTAAATAAAAATTCAAAATCAAACAAAAAAGAGAAAAAATAATAAATATCAATTTTCAAATTATCACCAACAAAAATTAAAATTGAAACATCACATAAAAAAATTAAAACCTTAATAACAATGGAAATAAAAAAAATTGAAACAAAAACTAAGAGCATGTACATATAAACATGGAAAAAAATAGAAACCATTTACGAAAAATATATAAAAATAAAGGAATTAAAATAGAATTCAAGATTAAAAGTATAAGGGCCGAAATAAAAAACACATATATAATAAATTAAATTTAAAGGAAAAAATTGAAACAAATCAAAACTTTAATACCGAAAAAATTAAAGAATTTAAGACAAAACCAGAAATTAAAAGAACATGGACCAAAATAAAACTTAAATATATAATCAATTTGCATTGAAGGATATAATTGAAATAAATCAAAAGTCTGATATCAAAAAGCTTAAGGATTTCAATCCAATCCGGAAATTAAAAGACCAAGGACCGAAATGAAACTACTATATATAATCAATTTCAATTGTAGAGCACAATTGAAAAAAATCAAAACATATATTAAGGGAATAAGGACCATACAAAATAATCAAAAGCTCAGGGACTATAATGAAAAGTCAACAATCAGCGAGACCTGACGTGTACTTGCGCAAGCAAGAGAGAGAAACGGGGGGAAATATTTCAATTGACCATTGGCACTTCTCCGTCCATGTAACACCACCACGCGCTACTCGAGGAGGAAGATAACAAGTCAGAAAATCATTCTAGATGCTGGTAAGGTATTTTTGAATGTCGTGTGACGCCGCACGCGCCGTCCAAAAACCACGTGAGCATGGAAACGGATGGCGCGATTGGCGACTCGCCAACAATACTACATCAGAATAAATATTTAAAAAGAGAAATTACCGTGACACCCCTGCAGCTAACTCTTCTGTTTTGTCTTATTAGGGGGCATATCCGTATTTAGTCATTTTTAAAAAATATGAAATTTTCGTGGCACCCCTCTCGGTCAGGAGTTATTTTCTATCTTTTTCAAGACACATAATAGTTATTTTCCCGTGGCACCCCTCCATATTGTAGTTGTTTTTTGTCTTTTTTAAGGGACAAAATTGTTATTTTACTGTGCCAAAACAAAAAAACACAGTAGACAAGTAAATCGAACGAACCTACCTGAAAACTGAGTTTTACTATTGTCATCCACAGTGATTTGTCTCACTGTAAACAGTAGCTAGACCATGTCCTGGTTTAGCTTTTAGATAATTTTATATATATTAATATAACATATTGAATGATATTTTTTTGAAATATTGAAATGATGATGTATTGAATTAGCTCAAGTTAACCAATTAAATTTTTGACCTTAGTCATAAAATTATAACTCTATAGAAAACAAATTAAACTATATTATGAAGGTCAATTTATAATCAAAATAACATTCAATGATGAAATTAAAAAAAAAAAAAAACTATCCGGATCAACTCGTGTTAACCTACCAAACTAGTAACTCAAGTTATGAGATCAAAGTAATCCTTTAGAAAGCAAATAAAAAACAATTATGAAACTCTTTTAGACAACTCAACATTTAAAGACAAAATGGAAAACAATAATTAAAAAATGACCGAAAAAACCTAAGTCGCCTTGAACTGAAAAGTTAAACTCATGATCACAATCATCAGATTAGGATGACTTTATAAAACAAATTACAAGCTCCATTTATAACAAATCTAATGTTGAAGGTTAAAATCAAGAAAAAAAATATCCATGAGATAACTCCACATAAAATAAATTGAAAAACAATTACAAAACTCAATTCTTAAACAACCTAATATTGAAACTGAAAAAAATCAATTAAAAAAACCTAAAAAAATAAATTGAATGAACTTAAGTTAACTTGTCAAACTCATGACTTAAGTATTGAGATTAGAATAACCCTATAGAAAACAAAAACAAAATATATAGCAAAATTAATGAAAAAAACCCTAAAAAGTTAGCATAGTCAACCCGACTCAATTTTTCAAACTCACTATTTGGGTCATGAGATCGGAATAACCTCATAAAAAATAAAAAATAAAATACAATGTTTAATTTCCAACCAATTCAATACTAAAGAATATAATAAAAAAATCATTTAAAAAAATAAGCTTAAGAAAATAAATCAAGTCAACCGAGGTTAACTTATTAAACTTATAACTTGTATTATAAGATGAAGATAAATTTATAAAAAAATGAATCCTCACTTCCATTTGATTTGATATTGAAGGTTAAAAAAATCATGATATCAATATAACATAATGAAAAATCATAAGAAAAAAATTATAAATCATAATTTTTGAAAGAAAAATTAAAGAATAATATTTTAAAAAATAAATAAAAATTGAGTTGATGAAATTTAAAGTATAAAAAAAGCTAAAAAAACAAACACAAATTACAAAATAAAAAACACTATTTCCATGAATCTTTAGTGGTTTGTTAATAATAATAAAAATATTTAATATGCGATGGAGAGAGAGAACGTTTGTAGGAATCGTAAATGGCATCAAGGAAAACGACAGTGCCAAATTGCGTGCACAGAGCTTCATTCCATTAATTGGAATATGTATTATTTGTATTTCAGAGGCCATCAAGAAAAAAAAACATAATATTAGTTTTTCATGAATACGTAGATTTAACACTTTTTTTTTCTTAAGGTGATAAAAAAGCATGACAGTAGTTTTGAAGCTTATGGTTTATGAAGTTGCTTGCACGTTTTTAAATGATGTGCTGTGGTGATATAGGGCTTCAGAACTATCTTGTAGATTTCAGGTTTAAATTAGAATGTATTTATCTTATAAGAACTTGAGATAATTGAGATTTTACTCATTTAATCTCGATTCACAAAAAAATATCTAAAACAATAATAGGATTTCCTCGAATAAAAAAAAGATTACTTGCACATAAAGAGAAAAACAAAGCCAATGTTATTCTAGTTTTCAAGTCTATTTTTATATCCTAACTTGTGAGTTATTAATTAGTTTTGTTCCATGAAAGTCAAATTTGAGGAAATAAAGATTTAGGGAATCCTGGGGAGTGTGACTCGACTGGTCAGTCTCTAGGTTTGCTCTTCAGAAATCACTAGTTCTAGTCATACATAATCAGGACCACTGGAGATTTTAACTGGTCATTAACTTCAGGACCTACAAGATTAGTTAAGGTACACATAAGCTGACCCGAATATCTACATTTAAAAAAAAGATTTAGGTATTTAAATATATTTTCATACTAGAGGCCTATAACCAAAATAAATACAAGCTAACCTTAAAGCCATAACCATTAATAAATAAGATTACAATTATTTCTCAAATTTGGTTCAAGAAAATCGAAGAAGATAATAATATGGACCTTGAAGCCATATCAACCTCTCAATTACACACTATCTTTTTTTTTCTTTTTTCTAGAATATGCAAAAGAAAACAAAATATGCACTAGATAAAATAAACGTAATATTAATATAAAAAATATACACTAGATATATAAACAGTATTAGTCTCTTTGACGGCACCAACTGTGGACATCTCATTAACTTCTTGTTTATATATATATATAAATATACAATTTTATATCATCTTTTCGTGCATGTAATATTCTTAAAATAAATGCAATTCAAAATGGTTACTTGGGTATATTTGGTCATAATATATGGATCGCATATATGTGAATGTATTCAAGTTTTAACCAACAAAAAAAATTATATATTTTTAAGAATTTAAACACACATGAGGTCTATTTTGCCACATATATAGATAAGATATGAATAGTATTCTTATGACGATGTTCCTTGGCCTTCCCGAGATGGGAGGTGTGAAAATGAGTTTTGTATAATCATGAAATTATGATTATAATTTTCAGGAGTCGTTATTGAATATAAAAATCACTATAAAATCTAATGGTTTTTGAGAGCCTCTGTAAAATGATTTTTTTTTGTAAAGGAAAGATGCATATTTCCAATACACTTTACGTGAGGTAAACTGTATTATTATTTAATTGTTTTCTTACATGAAAACAAAATATTTTTTTGTTTTTGGAATATGGATTTTTTTTTTGGAAATCTTGGGGAAAAAAAAGGTATTTGTATTGAGTTTATATAGACAGCCCAATATTGAGCAAAATTATTGGAAAATATTCAAGAAAATCATTTTTTTTAAATAACCATTTACATATTTTTGGTATTTTTTACTATTATATATATATATATATATAATATTAATATATGGGTTGAGCCTGACCCATCCATGTTAGCTTCAAAGGCCTAATATTTCTATTGGGCTAGATCTGACTCAACAAACTAGGTTGGGTTGAAAGGGATTCAACCCATCCATGTTCGCCAAGTGATGCAATTAATTCACTTTTTACTATTCACGGAGGCTACTTGGCGCAATGATGCTTGTTGTCGTGATGAGGTGGTCTGGCTATTGTTTGTTGAGGTGGCTGAATGGTGGATGGTTGTGGGGGGAGAAAAAGGAGGAGGACGCGACAATTTTCATCTCTAGCGAGGCAACAGGAAGGTGCTGATTTTTTCCCAGCATTGGCTTCCAATTTATTGATGGTCTGAGCATTGGATTTCTGCCTGTTTACAAGTTGTGGAAGATGTCTTTATTTTATATATATATATATATATATATATATATATATATATATATATTTTTATTTAGAAATCCTATACATTGTCTACGTTGCAAGTAAGGTTAAGATTTAAATTTAAAGTTAATTTATATAGTGGTAGTGGAAGAATGTGGAGGTGTTACGAATATGTTCTATTGTATTATTATTTTTTAATTGAAAAATGTAAAGATATTATTTATAGTAAATAAAATAAATTATATATAAAAATAAATAATAAAAACGTTGTTAGTGCTAATTAAATATTTAAATGGAAGATATAATTTTTAAGTAAAAGATAGTTAAGCATGTAAATATTCAAAAGATAGTTGAGTATATATATGAGTGTGTAATCTTAAATTTTCTTTTAATGTGTGTTTTATATGTATATATTAGATGTTTTTTCTTACCAATAGCAAATTCCTTTTTATATATAAATATATCATGCAAATAATTTCTATTTATATCAAATATAATAGAAAAAATAATCTCCTAAGATTTTAAAAATCAAAGAGGGGGTATTAATTTAAATTTTATAAAATAATGAATTGAGAAATTGAATAAATTAAGAAAGAGTGTTAATGATTTTCAAAGCAAGAATAAAAACTCAAACACACGAGTATTATAATATTTAACCATGACTTTTCTTTTTAATTTATCATTCTTTTTTATTTTTCTTATCTTAAAGGGTATTTTTTTAATAAATTTTTATTTTTATAAATACATCATAAAAATAACAATAAATTATATCAAATATAAAGAACAAATTTAAAAGAAAATAGAATAATATCTTTAAAACATTATAAAATACAAAAATAATTAGTATTTAAGAAAAAAGGAATAAAAATTAAAAAATTCAGAGGCTGTTAATTAAATTTTAAATAAAAATTAAAACAAAGTAAAAAATAAATTAGAGAGTGTATTTATTAATATTTAAAAGATCAAGGAATTAATTGGAAGCCCAAGCCTCTACAGAGGTTTCTTTTTACTTCGTCCATTTTTAAAAAAAAAGAAAGAAAAAAATAGATGATAAATCGCTTATATTAATTACTATTCAATTGCCTTACGTTTCATCGCTTATATTATAAATTTATTTTTTTAACAGGTTTAAACAAAACCTGGATGATTTAAAAAAAAAAAAACTAATGTTAAACAATAAGATTGTTTTAAAAATAAGACAAAAAATAAAAGACAACATTGAGCCATAAAAGTTTTTTAAACCATTAATCCGAGATATTAGATCTGAAATAATATTAAATGATGAATTATTACAATTATTATTCTCATTGTTATTATCGCAACAATGTTTTTTTCACACATCGCACTCTGTCATTCCCTGAGAGGGAGAACGACGCGTGGTGAAAAGGAGGTGATTTTATAGTCGTAAAATCATGACTATAAATCTTAGGAGTCGCCACCTAATATTAAGGTTACTAGGAAACCTATTGGTGTGTGAGAGTCTGAATAACGGGACTTGTTATGCAAGGGAAAGACACATCATCCATAATGCACCCTACCTAAGGTAAGATGCATTGTTGTTTGATTGTTTTTTCTAAGCTAATATTTTTTATTGGTCTTTTCTAAGGTTCGATGTAGATCTCTCTTTGTGTGAGAATATCTACCTCACTACGAGTTGAAAGACTAACCAAAAAGAATTTTACACTGCATTTTGAAAACCCTCATTTTAACTATCTGCGAGTATACTTTACAATGTACTTTTACAACGCGATAGCTAAAACAAAATAATTGTTAAATTATTTTGATATTTTGGCCAAATTCCAACGAATAATCATAAAACTAGTTACGATATCTGATTTTTGTACAAAATATGAGAAAGATGCATTATATATTTTTTACAAAAAATATGCTAAGAAAAAAACTTGGAATTCGGTTGTATGCACGAAAACAACACGTTTTTTTTTGTTTATCAATTTTTTTTAAGAAAAAAAATTTTTAATCCAAATTTTGAATTTTCTATTTTTTCTAAAAAAAATTGTGTGGGTTGGGTGCCCGGCCCTAATGGGCCAAGAGGCCCATCATTGGGGACTGGACTGCCAGCCCGGGTGGGCTGAACGACCCACCCATTCCAAGTGCCCGGGATAGGCCTTGTCACTGGCCTTGCTAGCCCAATGTTTTGCACGTGAATAGTGGGAGTAAGTCCCACTGGTCACGTGCAGAACAGTGGGACAAGGAAGTGAATTAATTCACTCCCCTTCACTGCTCACCACAATGGTAAACAATGAAATGGAGACTTTTGGAGGGTGACGATCGGCGTACCTATCACTATCATCATTTAAAGGAGGCCAAGGTGGTTATTCCTGTGGTGGTGGCGTCAAAAATGGTGGCCAAAGGAGCTGCTAGAATAGGTTGGTCTGTGCGGGAGAGGCTGGTGCTGCGTTGCCGGAGCTGGCTGTTGCTACTGGAGGTCATGGTGGCCTTCTAGTGTGGAGGAGAAGTTGCCGATGATGTTGGGGGGTGGTGCTAGGTGGTCGGCTGACTGCTACCGGAGGTGAGAGAGGGCTGTCGGTGTGACTAGTTTTAGAGAGAGAGAATTATCGGTTAAGAGAGAAGAGAACTGCAGCCGCAGAGAAGGCTTTTGATGACAAGTCTACCAGCGCCGAGGAAGATGAAGGATGGTGGTGCAGTTTTTTTATGGTGTCTTCTTGTTCCTCACGTGCTCTGTAAATTTGCCCCCCGTAAATATTTTTCTCCATGTTTCTGTCAATGTTTCCCTTGTAGCTGTCCATTTTTTCTCCCCCTATTATTCATCTATGCATGCATTCTTTTTATAGGCGAGGGAGGCAACCCTTCGACTGCCTATTGCGTGCAGCGATGGGTTGTCGCCTTTGCATTATTCAAGTAGTGTGCACTGCTCAGGTGGCGTGGCTGCATTATTCAAGTAATTGAACAGTGCACATCTGGAGAGGGTGAAATCTAATTTGGTACCTCAATTTGTAATTATTCTCATTGCAACCCTAATTGGTTTTAAACTTTTAAATTTGTACAATTATATCCCCGTCAGTATTTCAACAACAACCTTAACTTTGCGCGCCGTTTTTAATTTGGTCCTTGGTTTCTGATTTATGCGATTTGACTCTCAATTGACAATTAGACTCTCAATTTTCTTCAATTTGGCCCCTGATTTCGAATAATTGGCTTGGAAAAATTCAATTCGGCCTCCGAAAATTTCAATCTTCTCAATTGAACCCGAATTAAGCTCAATGACTTGATTTTTCATTGATTAAGCCCTTAATAGAATTAATTTGACCAATTTAAAGTATAATTAAGTCCTTGCACTTAATTAAATCCTTCAATTGGACCCTTAATTAATTTATAAACATAATGATACTCTAAATTAGCCCATGATTAAATCAAATTGGCCTATAAAAAATATAATTACATTTTTTGGCTTAACTTTTACGCAGATATATCCAATAATAAATTACTTTATCCTTGAATCTGCATTCTCTCTTTTTAGGGAAAAAAGAGATACGATCAGACTCCCAAAAACATCCAAAATCTTCACATTGATTTTTCTACCAACACTAGCACTTTTATTTTATTTTTGTTATTTTTGGGTAAATTTTGGGAATAACCTAGAAATTAGGTTATGACAGTTATTATTTTGATTGTTAAATTATGACTATCATTTTAGATATTGTAAATAATTAATATCCTAATTATTATTGGTATTATTATCATTATCACTATTATTACTATTATTATCGTTACTATCAATATTGCTATAATTATTACTAATAATACTATTATTCTTATTCTTATTATTATTAGTAGTACAATCATTATTATTAGTAGTACAATCATTCAATTATTAGTAGTAGTAGTATCACCACCACCATTGCTGGTGTTAGCAGGATTATAATCATTAATATTACTATTGTTATTAATATCATTAATTTATCATTAGTATTATACTCATTATTAATATCATCACTATAATTCTTTTTATTATTAATGATATTCTTAATTTTTTTATGATTTATTATTATTATTATTATGACTACCATAATGATTGATATCATAATTATTATAATAAATTATTATTGTCATTATCACTATCATTAGTAATGTTACTATTATTATCATGATTACAATTGTCAAACAATGATTATTATTATTATCTAAACAATGAAAATTATAAAATTATTCCAAAAAATCTAAACAATGAAAATCATAAAAATATTCCAAAAAATAAAATAAAAAACACAGAAAAAATTAACAAAAGAGTAAACAAAAAAAATGAAAACAAAATGATAAAATTAAAATAAATATTGTTAGTATTTTAAAAAAATAGGGATTGCTTTAGAAGGACTAAACTATAAAAGAAATAAAAATAAATTTACAAAAAGGCCTGAAAAGAAAAACAAAACATAAGATCAATTTTAATGGAAGGACAAAATTGAAACAAATCAAAATTTATATAGAAGAAATCAGGACGAAATAAGAAATTAAAAGACCAAGGACTCAAATGTACAAAACATAAACAAAGAGGTCTACATGGATATTAGGTTCCAGTAGAGAGAGGAAAGAAGGAAAAACACAAAAAATTGACCACCGATAATTCTTCGACTACCATACACCGACACGAGCCACATCATGGGGAAAAGTACATTATAGCGCATCCGTTGAGATGATGATTAGCCACCGCATAGAGCTTCATGCGCCACTTATATGACGCGGACGACTAAAAATTGTTGTTGCATCTAGCACACACGTCAATAGCTTTCTTAATAAAAAAAGTATGTCAAAAATATAAAAAAATACCCCTCAAAGCCCGTCCTAATAAAAAAAATCACATTTGCAAATACCAAAATACCGATAATGTGAGCTCTTTATTTTTGTCTTTTCCAATGGTAAATTAGTGTTTTTGCTATTCATAAAAAAAATAGAAACACCAAAAATACCCTTGCCTACTATTTTTTTGTCTTATTCAAGGGTAAAAACATTATTTAATTATTCATAACAAACTAAAATGCCTAGAATACCCTTGTATAGCAAACAACTTTTTTATTTATTTCAACAATAAAACTATATTTTTACGACTATAAAAAATTAAAAAAAAAACACATACACCTCCAAATATTTCTTTGAGAACTAGGTGGTGAGTCTAGACCATAAAGCGAGGCTCAAGAGGCACTAGGACATTAATGGGGCTTAACATGTGTCCTAAGCCTATAAGGAGTTAGGTTTTCTGCATATGCGTAAAGGCATTGGGCCTTATGCTTTGACCCATACCTGTTTTCAAATACATCTAGACTTTGGTATTTGTTAAATGAGCTTGGACTAATAGAAAATTGTTTAAAGCATATTGATGAATCATGATACATCCTACTTAACAAAGTGAAGAATACCTTTTACCTTATCTAAGATATTAATGATGTGAGCAATGTTTTTAGATATATTGGACTACACATAAAAAAAAGTCATCTTGGTCTCCAACTTCATCCATTTCCATCTTGTCACGCATTGCTGCCATGGTTTTAATAAATGGTAACCCAAAGCTACACTAGAAAAATACTCATTGCATTTGGGTTAAAAGTTTAAAATAACATTTAGTATTTGTCCCGTAAACAAGTTTTGTTAAGCTATGTATGTTAAAGGACATGGATAGGAGAAATGTGAAATACAAGGACGAGTGAGAGAAAATGGATGACATATTATTCATTTTGTTATTTGATTGTCAAAAGATGATAAGGATGAGTTTAAAAGAAAAATGATGAGAGTTAATTTGTTTCAATGTAAGTGAGAAGAAATTGGATGGAATGTTTTAGTTTTTTCTTAGATAAAAAATGTATTTAATTCTTCCTCTACAATCCCTCACTTTTCTATGTATTTGAAAAAGGTTTTCTACTATCCTTTCTCACGTGACACTATTTGCTGTCATACTACTTCTCTTTCTCTAATATATGTTTTTTTTATTAAAAATTAAAACTTATAATTTATTCATTTTTATTATAAGATTATCCCGATTCATTACTCGAATATTTGTTTTAATGTAAGTGAGAATTAAGTTTCTAAATTTATTTCAGTCTGAGGTTATCATCATATCATGACCCGGTTTATAAGTTTGAAGAGTTAATTATGGTTGACTTGAGTCATTTATTATGTCATTTCTTTAATTGATTTTTTTAATATCATATTTCAACACTAAGTTGATTAAGAATTGAACTTCATAATTTATTTCAATGTGTTTTCTATTGGGTTGTCTCAGTCTTATAATATGAGTTGCAGATTTAGTAATTTAGCTTGGGTTAACTCGAACATTTTCTTGATTTTTTTTATTAGTTTTTTTATTTTTATTATTTAACATTGAGTTTATTGAAAATTGAACTTTATAATTTATTTTTATTTGTATTCGATGGGATTATCATGATCTCATAACTTAGTATGTCAAATGACAAGTTCACTTAGATTGATCTGGATCTATTCAATATATTGTCGTCTCAATGTTTATTAAGAAAAACTATAATTTAAATATATATTTGAGTCAATCTATATTTTTATCGATTATTCAGATCTTTAGATTCGCCAAAACAATTGAGTCATATTGAAACTGACTTTTACATAATTCATTTTTTCTTCTACTAGAAAAGATATTAGAATACTTAAAATATTTATTTATATTAAAAAAATTTAATCTAACCTACAACATAATATTAGCTAAATAATCTAGTTTTTTTCTCCAATTTTTTTACAAACAAAGTGATAGTGTCTGACTTTATTGAATTTCAATGTTAAGATCACTTAAGACAGAAAATGACTACAAACTACCAATTGTGGGTATCCTCAACCAAAGAGTAAACTACTCAACAAATTAAACAATGCTAACCTAAGTAGGTGTCTGGCGTCGCGGTTCAACCTACGGTTGTGTTGAACCGCGGCTCCAACCACACCTATAACCAAATGGGACCCCAGCTTTTGACTGTGGGTCCCACGACAAAAATTAAGTTTGTGTCGCAGCTATAAAAGCAGCTAAGAGTTCCTTTTGCAGTTGCGGCGTAATAAAATAGCAACAGCAGGGGAGGAATCCGCAAAATCCAACGGACAAAACTCCCACTCATCAAAAACATCATCAGACTTGAAATTATTCCTCTCGTAAAATCCACATCTCTTGCATTTCACACTCGTAAACTCTGTAAAAGGCTACAAACGCACATAAAAATAAAAATATAACAAAAACTATAATAAATTAAAAACTTAAAAAAGAAAAATGTAAACCGTACCTGCCATGATTCTTCTCCTTTGAAAGTATAAGAGGCATTAACTTGTTTAACATTAGACAATACAGTCTGGTTCTCTCCTTTACAGCTGAAATATATGTCTCCTCCTTCAAGCTGATCACATGAGTTGGTGAGATTGGAAGCTAAGAATTTTGGCAAGGAAAGTGTGTGGAGGTTGCTGGGCTGGGTGGGTGGGTGAAGAGAAAAATGACTATTGTCTGGGGAGGAGAAAGGAGGGTGCTGGGGAGGATTGGGGTCTTTATATATATATACACATTGTCAGTGGGGGGGATAAATATATGGGTGTGTGTGTATATATATATTGAAAATGATGTAACTATATCAAAAATATTTTTTTTTGTTTTTATTAAAAAATACCTCAACAAGAGAGTAAAAAATTATGTACAAAATTAATAATTATATTGTTAGAGGGTTTTTTAAAAGTAATTATATAACAAGCGGATTTAGTTCGTGATGAAATTGCAAGTAGTTTGATGAGCGAATAAAAACAAGTGTGTGTGTTATTTAAAGTAATTTCAAAAATTGACAACAATATGAAAAGCATGGTAACCAAACACACAAAACAGTTTTTCATTAAACTCAACCTCAACCACAGTTTTAACCAAACACTTAAATTTTAGTTATGAACCGCAGCTAAAATCTCTTTTCATGAAACTGTTTTTTTCAACCTCAACCACAACAGCAACAGTTGTGTTAAACAAGTCATAAGCCTACAAGAACTTGTCCGATTTTAAAACTGAGACCACCTTAATATTCTAATTAATATTTTGTCATGATTTTGATTGTGTTTGGTCAATAAAAATATATTAACATAATATTTTTATTTTTAATGTTAAAAATATATTAAAACTATTAAAAAATAAATAAACAAATGAATTTGATGTTTTTTTTTAAAAAAAAAATGTTGAAAAACGGTTTGAAAGTCAAAAACACCATTTATTCTCTGATGCCAACAATCTACGCTTCTCAAAGAATAAAAAATAAAATTAAGTAAATCTAAATATTAATAAGGGTGTGTAGACCGTGGTACTCTATTTTTTTTTTCTTACCACACAGGGTTTAAGAGTTTCACAAATTAAGAGGGGCAACGCGCACAATATTCCAAACCCAATGTAAACGTGGGTCCATGCCACGTACCTCTTGCCTTTCGTTTGATTAGTTGACCGTTTACGTCAACTTTGGAGAGCACCGACGCTTGACAAATTTGTTGGACCATCTTCTCAAGTTCTCAATATTTTTTTAGTTTTTTTTTTTATTATTTTGACGTGTTTATCTAAAAACAACAATAAATATTTTTTATTAATTTATTAGAAAAAAAATATTTATGATGGACAATCACTTCATAATTTCAAACACAATCTCTTACATTGCTTTTTATTTAAAATATCAAATTACTTTTTTTTCTATATTTTTTAATAATTTTAACATGTTAATATTAAAAATAAAATAAAAAAATATCATTTTAATATATTTAAAAAAAAACATCTTAAAAAACAGTCCAACCATACTTCCAAACATCATAATAATTTTGTACTGCTGATGGTTTCAGTAAACAATCATAGAAAAAATCAAAACATTGCATGGGACCATGAGAATGGCATAACAGCCGATTTTTCAAGAAATGACCGAATGATATATTTTTCAATATATATATATATGTGTGTGTGTGAGAGAGAGAGAGAGAGAGAGAGTGTTTAATGATATATATTTTTTAATTAACTCAAATCTAGATTTAAGGTAAAATAATAATAATAGAAAATGAATTAATGAGCTGAAAAAGTGTAATAATTTATTAATTTGCTGTAAAAAGTTAACTAATAATCAACCACCAAAATCACAGGAAGGGGAAATGGGAGGGACAACAAATAGACACAACGGGTTATTTGCCCGCGTGTTGCGCTGAGTTTTTTTTTATATAGAAAATTAATTGATTTTTTATGTGTTGTAATTCATTATTTTAATATTTAAATAATAAAATTTTAATAGATCAAATCTGTTAGAAATGAGTTTTTTTCCCCGCTTAAAAGGAACAGTCTAATCGAAACGCAGGGGAAGTGGTCCGTATATTTTTGAATTGTAGATAACTTGGGTAAATTTTTCTACTCATTTTGTTTGTAAGTTGTATTTTTTCCCCAGTAATATCAGATAAAATATTCTATAATTTTGTATTTTATAAGATTTATTACTCATGTTATTATATTAAAATTAATTTAGAGCAATAACAGTAATTTTTTCTCCCAAAAAACCTAGGTTAAATATTAATTTTAAAATGATAACCAATAAAAATTAAAATATAAATATTAAAAAAAAATTTAATAACAGTGGAAATAATAAAAATTGGTGAGACCATAATTATTGTCAGAAGAAAATAAATTTTTTTTATAAGATTCATGACTCATATTATCATATTAATATTATTTCAGAACAATGATAGTATTTTTTTTCCTAAAAAATCGAGGTTGTATATATATATATATATATATCAATCTTAAAATGATCATTAACACAAATTAAAATGTAAAAAAAATTAATAACACTGGAAATAATAAAAATTGGCGAGACCATATTTATTGTAAAAAAAAACTTCATAATTTTTTTATTTTATAAGATTTATTACACATATGATTATATTAAAAGTATTTAAGAGCAATGATAGTATTTTTATATAAATATCAAAAAATCTAATTAGTCTGACATATTTAAAAGAAAACAAAACTAATAAATAATCATTATCATTATTTTGAATGTCTTATCAATAATAATATGAAATTATGTGACTTGAAGGGGAAAAAAAGATAAATCATAATAATTTTTAATTTTTAAATGATTACCAGAACATATAAAAATTTGAACATTAAATACAAAACTTAATAACATTAGAAATGAAGAAAATTTTAAAATAGAAACTAATAGCATGTATATATAAATATGGACAGAAATATATAAAAAAAATAAAGGAATTAAAAGTATAATTGATAAAATTAAAAACAAACATATATAATAAATATAATTTGAAGGACAAAATTGAAATAAATCCAAACATGGATACTAATGAAATTAAATAATTTGAAACAAAACCGAAAATTAAAAGAATTAGGACCGAAATGAAACTGAAATTTATACTTAATTTGCAAGGATAACATTGAAATAAATCAAAACTTTGATACTGAAAATAATATGGATTCCAGACCAATTTCAGAAATTCAAAGTCTGAGGACCGAAATGAAACTACAATATATAATTAATTGCAATTGAAGGACAAAATTGAAACACATCAAAACCTATATAATAACAATAAGGATCAAAACAACACAATTGCACGTGTAGGGACTGAAGTGAAAATTCAGAAAAAACAGCTGCGCTGACGTCATCTTGAGCAGGCAGGAGATAGAAAATGGGTGAAAACTTTCAAACGACCATTACAACGTCTACGCCCACCGTATACTTACACGGGCCGCACCAGTGGTAAGAGGACATTGATGAAAATCATTCTAGACGCCGGTTGGGTATTTTTGGATGCCGTAATACGCCGCACGCGCCAATAGAAGAACGCGTGAGCGTTGAAAATGGATGGCTCGTCCGGCGACGCGCCAACAGTAAATCGGCGGAAAATCAATTAAAAAAATGGTCAATTACCGGGGCACCCCTAACGAACAGAACATGCTTTTGTCGTTTTGTAGGGCTAAAATGGTTATTTACATTTGCAAAGAAATATAAAATATTGAATAAACCGGGTTGTTGGACCGGACCCAATCCTGTCGTCCGTACCGAAAGTGTGCAATTACCGTGGAACCCCTGAACCCAGGTGCATGTTTTTGTCTTTTTCGAGGGATAATTTTGTTAATGCACTCCGCAAAAAGACAAAATAATGAAACTGACCGAACCGAAGCGAACTGACCGAACCGAACCGACCCGACCCGAAAATTGAGCATAACAGTAAACTTGAATAGTGATATGTGAGATGTGAACAGTGCTATCAAATCGTGAGCAGATTTAGCTTTTTAGATAATAATTAAAAAGTAAACAGAAATTAGAAATTCAGTGATTGCTTTCACACGGTCCCTCCCTTTCTCTGTTTCCCTCTCTCTTTGTAGAAACGAGAGGGAGGGAGAGAGACCGCGTCTGTTCCTCTGTCTGTTGCTTCTTCTCCACCTTGGCAACCAAACCAACCCTCCATGGATTTCTCCTTTCGTTTTCTTTCTTACAAAACTAATTACAATGACAGAAAAAATGGCAACCAACAGCCCCTTTTCTTCTTCTTCTTCAACAAAACAGCTTAAAATATGACATTTTGTTATTAGTTTATTACGTCCAATATGCGTTGGCTTCACAACATTTCCTTTTCTTCTTCTTCCTTTTCTCCGCATAAACGTTCATCTTCATCTTTCTCTTCTTCTTCAATGGATACGGAAGAGACTTTCCCTTCGATTAGGAGAGGTCATGGCAGTCGTATTAGTCGGAACAATCGTAGTTTAAGGGTAGGTGGTGATGAAAGGCCTAAGCTTATAAGGCAAAGGAAGCTAAGACATTTAACCGATCAAGACCTTGCAGGTCAACAAAAGCAGGTGGCACCACCGGATCATCATGTGGATTCTGGGTCAACTTCTGCTTCGGTTGCTGTACCATTACCGCTTCCATTGCCCGTGCCTTCTGGAGACGGGGATTTGAGGTTGCCTTCGCCCAGGGATAGGCATCGCGATGGTTTTAGGGAAAGAGATAGGGGTGATAGGGTTGGAGAGGGATTATCTTCTTCGAATTCTCCGCTTTCTAGGTGATTTTGCTACTTGGGTTTCTTTTTTATTGTATATTGTTGATTAACAGACATCTTTAAATAGACAATCATGAGGTTTTTCGGTGTTTGATTGATGAATTAATTATCCTATTCATCTCCAAAACAGAACACAAATTGTGGTTTTTTAATATGTGATGTTCTTATGCTATTTCCTGGAAAAATTGGTAGACTATGTGGCATGTTTTACTTGATTCAAACAAATTTTTGGAATCACTTTTCGAGATAATATATTAATGATGATTTTGTCAGTTTTTTAATGCATAATTAAGGCAGACTTGCTGCATGAATTATGGGTTGTAGTTTGTGCATGACTTGAACCTTGGTCGTGGCTTCATCAGAGATGCTTTATTCATGTAGCTGATAAATAGTTCTCCAGGCACTGAATTGAATTTTCTTGGTTAATATATGGTCCTATAACAGTACATTTGCTGGTCGAAACATAAAGAAAATGGTGGAGCTTTTACATACTCGGTCACCTAGGATGGTACGTCCGGATTTCAGTACTGCACAGAGTTCACGAGACAACTTCGGGATCAATATTCCTACCAGGAGCGCTCCTGCAAGTCCTGTTCGCAGCCCACCAAGAACGAGTAACACTGCTGATATGCTTCTTTACTACCGCATGATTGCTAAAGCAAATCAAGTCTGGTCAGCACCAGAGATGGCAACATTAGACATACCTGGGCTTCCTCCTCCAGCATTCATGGATATCAATGCTTTTAGCGCTGATAATTCTCCTCTTCAAAGTCCACTAAATGCAAGTCCCCGGCGGAATGCCAGAAGCCCAACTGGACCTCCATCACCATTGATTGTCAAGTTACCAATCGAAAGCTCAGCTGCATGGCGTGAAAGTAATGCTAATTTTGAGGTCCACCCTTTACCTCTTCCTCCAGGAGCAGCTGTCCCTTCACCATCAGTACCAGTTCCTCTAGCTCTACCAAAACTAGAATCCATGCCTATGAAAAGTCAGTGGCAGAAGGGAAAGCTTATTGGACGCGGTACATTTGGCAGTGTTTATGTTGCCAGCAATAGGTAAATGAATTATATTATTATCTATTGCGCAGACTTATTTTGATGCAGTAAATGCCAATTGCAGTCTTTTGTTTCTAACAGGGAAACCGGGGCATTATGTGCAATGAAGGAAGTGGAAATGTTTCCTGATGACCCAAAATCTGCAGAGTCTATAAAGCAATTAGAGCAGGTGATTCACATTGTCTATGAAAAGTTGATTGTGTAGCTTCATTCTCAAACACTCGATTTTATGTGTCACAATCTTCATAGCTTTATGCTGTGGGACTCAGTACTAGATTTTTTCCCTCTTAAATCTATTGCTTTGGTGTTAGTTCTTCATATGCCTTAAGATGAAACGCTGTTTTGATTTTAGGCTCTAATGTTAATTAATAAACAAGGTTAGGTTTTATTCTGCTCCCAACTTCTTTTCTCACTTCTTTCATATTTTCAGGAAATTAAAGTTCTTAGCCAGCTGAAGCATCCAAACATTGTGCAGTATTATGGTAGTGAAATTGTGAGTAATTCCACTGGCTACCATTTCTTTTCCTTTTCTTTTTCCTTCTGAACAAGTATGTCTTTAGGTTATATGCTCTTTATATTTACCGGAGCATCTTTATGAACTCAGTTAACAAATAATTGTGTATGCAGCTGGATGATAAATTCTATATATATCTGGAGTATGTTCATCCGGGTTCAATAAATAAATATGTACGTGAACATTGTGGAGCCATAACAGAAAGTGTAGTTCGTAATTTTAGTCGCCATATTGTTTCTGGGCTAGCTTTCTTGCACAGCATGAAGACAATACACAGGTATGGGAGCACGAGCTGTTTTATATTTTGAAATTAGTGTCAGAATACATTTTAACAAGTCTTTTGGGAAAAGGTTTGTGGAATTATGTTTCATCTGCTTGGTAGCTGAGAATCTCATATCTCTGTATATCTAGGGATATAAAAGGGGCTAATTTGCTAGTTGATGCATCTGGAGTTGTGAAGCTTGCAGACTTTGGGATGGCAAAACTTGTGAGTACTTGTACTTGTTTCTTTTATTTTCTCCCAAATTCTATTGGCTACATGAATACATGCATATAATTAGTATAATGTGTATGCATTACGCCTGAACTACTGTGCCTTCCAATATCTTTCAGTGTTATCGTGAATTAGTTCCAGCGAGCAGTCTGACATGACTGTCGAGTTTGTTCCTCTCTATTGTGCATGCCCTCTTTATTCCTTTCTGCTTTTTCATCGATAAAACTTGGTATACTGTTTAGAAATGAAAAAGGATGTCACTTAGTCATGGTATTGCTACCATTGTTTGTGGGCGGGAGGGAAAATTTAGAGATGGTTCAAACTTTAAGTGTCTGATTTTACAATTTACAGATATTTTCTCCTTGTTGTTTATCAAATTCAAAATTCATGGTTGTGTGATATTTTTTGCAAATAAATTTCTTGTCTTATCAACTTTGTTCTGGCTGTTGCTTGTTCTTGAAATCTTTTAACATTCAGTAGGATACAATTTGACATTCCTTTCATTTAGTTACTCCTGGTATCAGCTTGAATGAAACATCATTTAGATCCTACCTTATTGTATTTGTGATTTGAAGTTGCATGTGAAATCACCTCTGTAATTTCCATGAAAGATTCAATTTGCTCTTTTTTTTGTACTGGGCTCATAAAAGTGTTACTACTTTCTTGCTCAGCTCACTGGACAAGCAGCTGATCTTTCTCTAAAGGGAAGCCCTTACTGGATGGCTCCTGAGGTATGTTCTTGCTTCATGCGCATGAATAGGTTATGGTGTTTATTTTGTATCTCTTATTCTGACAGAATATCCTTCTCTGCAGCTCATGCAAGCTGTAATGCATAAGGGTTCCAGCTCTGATCTTGCACTTGCTGTTGATATTTGGAGTTTGGGATGTACTATTATTGAAATGTTCACTGGGAAACCTCCATGGAGTGAGTATGAGGGGGTGAGTACAAGATTTTTCTTAATGTCCTTTTCTTATGTCATCGTGACCAGTCTAAAATAAACAGAGTCAATTCAGAAAAAAATACAGGATGAGGGAATTATGTGGTTTTTTAAGGAAAACAAATAATAAAATGATACGATAAACTATATCATTAAGAAATAAAAATTCATTACATAAACAGATGTGTTTCATTTGCTCTCATATGTACCCAAAAAAACACAGAAGGCTGGGTACTGAATGAGATTTTAAGTCTTCTGTATTTTTATTGAAGTGATGGAAGTCCCATTACTTGGTAAGGTTTGGTACTGACATAATGGTGGAGTAGCTGTAAGGTAATCTTCTCCAGTCATTTCCGGAGAAGGATGTAGAGATTATGTTACCTTTAACTGGATTTGATACAGAGTGCTGGGTTATGGTTGAGTGATCCTATGGAATCAAATCCTCCTATGTTAATTTAAAATTTTAATTTGTCTTCAATTACGCAGGCTGCAGCCATGTTTAAAGTGATGAGGGATAGCCCATCTATTCCTGGAGTATTGTCACCTGAGGGCAAGGATTTTTTGCATTGCTGCTTTCAAAGAAACCCAGCAGAGAGACCGTCGGCAACCATGTTACTAGAACATCGGTGGCTGAAAAACTCTCAGCAGCTAGATGTATCATCTACCATCCAGTCAATCAGTGTGATAAAATTGACTGTAAGCTACCAATGTCATTCCCACTTTGTGTTTTTTTCTTTTCCTTTCGTTTTCACTTTCAAAATGGATTGTAGTAATTTGGATTATGTATCATATTAATTGGCAGGATATATCCCAAAATCTAAGAGCATCTGAAGTCAAATTTGATCATCTTCCAGGATTACCAAAAAGTACTAGAGGAAAGACGACTGCTGACAGGTAACAGTTACTTTCTGCATTATCCTAGCATGACTTCGTTTCATTTCTAGAACATATAATTAAGTAAATTCTCAAACGTAATATTCTGCTCTTATGTGACTTCTGGCTCCAGCTATGCGCATTATTCTTTTTCTCCAGCAAAACTGTCCAACGACTTCATTATGAAACTTCCAACTTAACAGGCAAAATGGCCTCCCATCATTCTCCTAGTTCAGTTCCTGAGGTTCTTCCTACTCTAGCTCCTCTGGAGTTTGATTGGAGCATGCATCACATTAGGTCTTATTCACAAGACCCAGTTTATGCAAATGTGGTGCTAAAATTAACCATGGCTTCAGACAACACAGTACTGGAAGAGCCTCTGCTTGTTCTTTCGATTGACTAAACTAACAACTGTATATTAGAAAAAGTTTTATTGTTGACCCCTGTGCACTCTGGTGGATTTCTGGTGGCCATAGTTTGCTTCAGTAGATTGTTCTTCGCTTTATCATTTTCATCAATGCTTCCTAAAGTTTTAGATGCTTTTTCATCTGAAATACAGGCGATGTCAAGGATTTTAGAAGCAGGTTTTGTACACTATTTCTTTGAGTTTAGAGCTTCAGCAATCTCAGAAGTTCATTTGCATGTATATTTCCGAAGGTAATATTCTTGCCTGAATGTAACATCATTAGATTTTAGGGAAAAGTTATAACTATTCTTCAACCATGTTTCTGTTACTTTTTAAGGAAATTTCATGGTAGCTTCAGTGTGATTTTCTTGGGCAGTCCCCAACCCTAAAGTCATGTTGCAAATTTTATATTTTAGCAGTTGGTCTTGAATCCTAGAAATTATTGTTGGGAAGATTGAGGATTATGTGATATCGCTTGAACAGATTGCTGTTCTGTCATGGGCTAGTTATGCCAATTGCATAATCTGCTCATTGTTTGCTAGTCACAAACTGCTCCCTTCCACTTGTAATTTGTAAGCATGCATATGCTGGACATAACTGAAGCCCGGGACTAGAGATTCTCCACCGGAAGCCAACTTATTCTACTTATTTTTATAATACAATATAAGACAAAACTCGATAATACTTTGAATTTATAGTCAATCTCAATTTTATCACAAAATATTTTTTTGGTAATAATTAACTTTTAATTTTTTTTAAAAAAACTTTCATCCATGTTTAGAGTTTTCCATCTATTTTTCCATTCAAATTAATTTTTTTATATCAAAAAATGATATTATTTTATAGAATTTAATGGTTTGTATTAATTGATTCTAAAAGAAGCCATGGTTAAGAAATCAAAATAGTTTGAGGATAAAATTGATATAAAAAATACTTTAGATACAAAATCTACTATACTCCAATAATTTGAGGATATATTTAATATTTCCCAATAACTTAAAAAAGTTAGAGCTCACACATGTACTATATATTTTCAGCTATTTTTGTAAACTTATGCATAAGATTGGAAATTTGGGCTAGTCATGGCATTTGGAAGCCATTATTATATAAATAACAAAGATGATTTAAAAAATAAATAAAAATAAATAAAATACAAAATCCATATTGATGCAAAGAGGAAAAAAAAAAAAAGAGGAAATATTTGGATCTATCTCCTCTCCTCATAGGTCAAACTTCTTTTCTAAACTGTAAAACAAAATAAAAACAAGGAAATTGAATGCTCAAAAGTTAAAAGAGATATAAGACAAGATGATAACATATTTTGAGGAGGATAACATATTTTGAGGTCCATCATGGCGCATAAAAAGTTTGAAGATTTGTATGCCCTACTAGAGCTAGTTAGGCTCATTCACATGACAATGAGTGATTCAAACATTGATCTTTGAAAAGATATGGAGCTTAATTGATTGATAAAGATTTACTGTTGTCTTACAAATACTACTTTTTTGTATTGTCTTAACATAACATATGCATCTCTCTCATATTTTTCCACTTTTTCATTTTTTTTTTCTTATGAGTGTGTTTGGAAGATAATTATATATTCATGTCAATCTTTTATTCTTTATAATTGAAGATTCTATGAATTGGTGGTAGAGACCGAATTCCTGCAAAATAGTTTTTTTAGAGATTTTAAAGACCCTCTAATTATTAAGTTAGTGATTTTATTATAAAGATTTGCATTAAATAAGCATTAAGTTCTAAAAATAAGAATGTTTTTTCTTTATTTATGCATGATAAATGCTAAGAATACATTGCAAGAGTGTGAAGATTATGAACTCCTTACCCGGGTTGTTCAAGGTGTATTTATAACCTTTCTCCTTTTCTCTTCGAGGGGTTATATGTCTTTTTCTTCTTCATCATAGAGGAAAGAAGACTTTTACAATCGACATTAATATAAAGAGGTAAATGTCTCTTTACATGACATTTCACGACATTTAATGTTAAGAATATCATATATTTATGAAAGATAGTCGTATGTCAATCTCGATTTTTTTTTTAAATAATATTTTTGTTTTAACACACAAAAAAATACATTTGTTTTCATTGTATTTTTTAGTATAAAAAATTAAAATGGTATATATTTATTTAACAAAAGAAATCGAGAGTTATAAATAGATTAATAAATGTTTAAGAAATTATTAACACTAATAAAAGATTAAATCGAAACGTTAAAATGTTTCATCTTAAGCCCTTTCAAGTTATTATAATTAAATGTTTTTTATATAGATTAATAATTTAAATTCAGTTAAAACAAAAACAAATTGCTAATATAATCTCATTTTCTATTTTTTCTATGAAAAAATATAATTGTTTTGTTTATATTTGATAAGTTTTGGCCATAATGGGTGGCTAAAAAAATTAGGATCCAAGTTTTGGAATCTTTAAAACCTAAATTTTAAAATGTTTTTTTTAAATACCAAAAACAAATCTTAAAAACTTTAATAATTCTATTTCTAACCACGTAACATGCTTTTATACGTCTAAAATTTCAAAATCAAACCAAATCAAAACATGCCCTTGGGGTTTTGATCTATTTTCCTCTCACATGATTAAGAAAACTAAATCAACTTCATTGAATTTATCTTTTCAAGACAAACTCATAAGACATCTGTGTTTTCTTATGACCAGATAGTAGTTGAAAGATTTGTTCTTCTTCTTCGTTTTCTTTTAGCAACCTTTTCGTTTCTAATTCTAAACTTTTAAAAACTGAAATATAAAATAATAAAATTTATGATCAAGATACAAACAATAAGAATGATAAGAGTCAGAATGTATATTTCCACACCTAAAAAAATGAGGGCGACCAATAGTGCATTTCTTGGTTAATAGTTGGGGGTATAATGGAACTCCCAGCTATTATTTTCAATAATTATAATTTAATTTAATTATAAACAATTAATATTTTAGTGAGCAAGACAGAAAAAAAAGTGAAATTCACTCTTTAAAAAAACTTAAGCATGTTGGGGCTTGACTTTGCTTACCCTTCACCATTTTGTTTTTATTTTTTTATTTTTTTTAATATTATAAAATAACATTATTTTCATATAAAATAGCTATAATGATAATTTTAAACTTTTATGATGATACCATACTTTTTAAGTAAGATTAAATATTTTTAATGGTAACATTAAATTATTTATGAACCTAATGTGTATGATTTTCTCTAAAAATCTATTATGAATATTCAATGAGAATAGAATAATTAATTATTTAATATAATCTATTATGAATGGACACCTTTGGATTCTTTTACCTGAACATGATTGATGATGGAACTTTGACAACAGTGGCAACAGGAAACAGGTCGAAGAACATGGCTTCTATCTGCTACCTCAAACTTGTGTCTTCATTCTCTCAAGCTTCAACTTTCTGAAGAAGAGATCAGGCCATTTATGATCATGTGCCTAGTTCTATGGATGAAATCTTGTCGCAAATTACTTTCAACTTTTTCTCATCCTTGTTGATAAAAGCATCAAAGAGGCAGGTGAAATTCGAAGGCTATCAATTTCAAAACGATCAGCGCAACCGACGATATATACACATCATTATTTTCTTTTTTGGAGAATGAATGAAGTTCTTAAAGCGTTTTGACTTTTGTGAAATCATGGCATCATTGCTCCATTGTAGGCGCTCTCGTCACTAGGATTCTAGATTGGTGCCGAATTTCACTGCAGAACAATGTCTAGCAGGGATTCTTACAAAACATGGGCTATTGGCCATAACATAATTATGTAATTAGCTTAGCATTAGAGAACGAATCAAACTCATGAGAATTCAATGTATATATGAAATCTAGAATTTTTAGATATGAAGAAAATGAGTAGGAGAGGAGAACCTGCCCCCCCACCCCCAGAAGTTTCTACGCAAAAAGCTTTGTATTTTAGTAGAATAAAACTCGGGAAATGAGAATTCAATGTTTTTGGCCTATTTGTGGTGAATCAAGTTAGCAGCCTACCATTATCTCCCACTCGCTTGTATATCAATCATTCATCACCTCTCTTCAATTTTTTTTTCGAGGTGATCCATGCTTTCTTTATCTTAACCATGGCCACTTGCATAGCATGAACCCACCATACAAGTTAGTCTTCGACGGATCCATTTCACCAGCCCCCATTATGCAGCATGCACGTAACCCACTATTACATTTAACGCCCTTTCGGCATATGAATATACCATTTCTGACAGAAAAATATTCTAGTTCTTGACTTATTTCAATACTAGAAGTATCTAACCCTAAAAGAGTTACCACTGCTCTATGAACTTCAGCTAATTCTTCACACGTGAAGATATAAGTCAAGCTTGAGAGTATAAACAAGCAATATTGTTTTATCTAGATGGAATGCATCATCCTACCACTTGGAGAAAATATTAATCGTTGCCTTGGACTTATCTCACCGATGAAACTATATATCTACGCCTTAAAGAACAACGTCCTCTTTACAAGTTCTGTTTTTTCTTCACATTCAGATATTTAAGTCAGACATGAGACTGTAAAGCACTATTATATTTCTTCCATTTTTTCTTAGATGGGATACCTCATTTACCACTTTGCAGATTAATCTTTCGTCAAGTGGGTGTTTGTGTGCTCTTGCCCCCATTATCCAGAAGAATATGGGATAGTACCGAACTTGTTGAGAAGGACATCTTCAGTGGATATTTCACTTGGCAATATAACTACATTATTTCAGCCTATATTGTTTTTGTGTACTATAAATTGCTCCTATGTGCCACTGCCAGTCACACAATACTGGTTTAGCTTTCAGACAACCTTTTCACGGTCAAGATATGGAGCACAACTCCTTTAAACTTCCCTTTGTTCACTTGCTTTGCCTTCTGCTGTTGTGTCCTCTGGTGTCATGCCAGCTTAATTATAAATTCTATGATTACACGTGTCCCAACCTCACAAAAATTGTTCGATATGGTGTTTGGTCTGCTATTACAAATGATTCCAGGATGGCAGCTTCCCTGTTGAGGCTTCACTTTCATGATTGTTTCGTCAATGTAATCACTAAAAAAAGTCTTCTGTTTCCAATATTATAGAATAATACTAGAACAAAGTCCTCTGCCTCCTCCGTTCATAGGGAGATTATTGAATCTGTAAAACTTTGCTTCTAAGGCTGACTTCAATTTTTTGACTTTTGATTTCTTGTTTCTTCATTTCTATCAATAGGGGTGTGATGGGTCTTTGTTACTTGACGGAGGAGAGAAAAATGCATTTCCTAATCGAAACTCGGCTAGAGGTTTTGAAGTCATTGATGGCATTAAAGACAGTTTGGAGAAAGCATGCCCAGCCACAGTTTCTTGTACTGATATACTGGCTCTTGCGGCAAGAGAGGCAGTTTATCTTGTAAGAAATTTAGACTCTTACTTTGTATTTCTGCATAATTAAAGATCATCCTGCCTGCATTCTCGTAATTGTTGATTCTTAATTTATTTATTTTTTAGATTGGAGGCCCTTTTTGGTTTCTACCCTTAGGCCGCCGAGATGGCCTGACAACAAGTGAGAGTGATGCTAATGAGCAGCTTCCAGGATTTTCTGAACCCTTAGAGAACATCACTGCAAAATTTACCTCAAAGGGTCTTGACCTAAAGGATGTGGCTGTGCTCTCAGGTTTGCCTCCTACATCATAATTTCTACATCAAAAATGTATATCTTCATTTATATTATTTTTTTTGTCAGATAGAACCTGTTTATCGAAATTTGAACAGATATCAATATCCAAATCTAAATAAGAAATAATACAGGTGCGCATACTATTGGGTTTGCTCAATGCTTCACATTTAAGTCTCGACTTTTTGACTTCGGAAGCTCTGGTAAACCAGATCCACTGCTTGATACATCACTTCTAACAAGTTTGCAAAGTACGTGCCCAAATCAAGATGATTCTGATACAAAATTGGCTCCATTGGATTCTGCTAGCTCCAGCAAGTTCGATAACTTGTATTACAAGCTTCTTCTGAACAATTCCGGGCTTCTCCAATCAGACCAAGCTCTCATGGGGGATAATACAACCGCTTCATTGGTCCTTAACTACAGCAAGTTCCCTTATTTGTTTTTCAAGGATTTCGGAGCATCAATGGTCAAGATGGCCAACATCGGTGTCCTTACAGGACAAAATGGGGAGATCAGGAAAAATTGTCGGTTGGTGAACTAGAAGCTTGCTGTTTCCACAATGTTCATCAAGTTATACAATCCTGTACCTGTAAGAATTCAAAATCAAAGTGCAAGCAACATAAATTTGATGCTTGACTGTGAGGTCCCTTGAAAAACTCCTCTAATGAGCACCAAAATAATTTGCAAATGTCACGACAGCAATAGCAATTAGCTCTTTACTGTTTTTAAGCTTTGATTTTGTGACATTATTTATCTCTAATTATAAATTCTAACTTCTAACCAATAGTTGCTCGCCAGCATGAATAAAGACATGGTTAGTTTTGAACACATAAATAATGTTTGATTGTGTATTTTAGGATATTTTTCAAAATATTTTTTATTAATAAATGTATCAAAATAATATTATTTTTATTTTTAAAAAATTAATTTTTATATCAGCACATCAAAATAATATAAAAACACCAAACAAATTAATTTTAGCAAAAAAATAAAAATAAAACATTTTTTTTCAAAAATACTTTTAAAACATAATGTTAAACAGTAACTTAATATTTAACTCAAAAAGATGAAAACATTGTAAGCGGGGAAAAAAAAAGAAAAAAAAAGAGCTTTTTACCACTTTGCAGGGCATTCACAAGCTTATTACTATATATCTAAAAGAGCTCGGGCCGTTTACTGTGCATTAAGACTCAGTGGCACTGTGGACTGGATATTTTTTGTCCGTGCGTCGCGCGAGTTCGTCCACCGTTTTTTTTTTTTCCTGATTTGAAAAGTGTAATGATGCTCTGACCCCCACTAATAAGACAAAAACACGTTGTCGGCTGAGGGCTACGGTTGTAATTGCACGCGTACGGACCGGTCCGGCCGGAACCTTTTTTTTTATATTTTTTAAAATGTGTTATGATGTTCGTAGCCCCCGATACGACAAAATACATGAATTAGTATCAGGGATAGTTTAGCAATTGACTCAGACATTACTGTTCCCTTGCGTCAGCGCTGTCAAGAAGCCGTACGGGCGCGTCGGCGCGTTTCGTGATCGCGATCGATTCAGGCGGCGCGTGCGGCTTCATATGGCGGTGAAAATTTTGCTGTCGCCGGTGAAAACGATTCGCAACCCTTCCCTGAATTTCATGGAGTGGCGCGTGCTGTTAGATGATCGACGTAGAGGCTCATATAGTCGGTTGTACGGTTATGTCCTCTTTTCTCTCTCCTCAGCGCCGGATTCAACTTCAGTCCCCCGGGTTATTGTGGATGCATTTCAGTCCCTTGGCTTTTGTTTGATTTCTATAATCGAAGTTTTGAATTCTTTCAATTTCGTCCTTTCATTCAAATTGATATATATACAGTTTGCATGTCAGTCCTTCTTCTTTGAATTTTTCAGTTTTCTATTAGATCCCTTAATTTTTTTAGTACAGCAGATTATATTGTTTTCGATTTTTTCCTTCATTTCAAATTCATTATATATTGCACTTTAATTTCAGTCCCTCTTCTTTTAAATGTTTTTTTCCTGTTCAATCTTTGAATATTTTTGGTACAAAAGTATGAATTGTTGTCAAATTAATCCTTCACTTTAAATCAATCATATCTTTTATTTTTATTTTGGGCCTTATGTTTTTAATTGTTCTTTTGAAATTGATTTCCTTTATTATTATTTATATATTTATGCATTATTCCCTATTACTGTACAAGTTCATGTATATATTTTTCTTTAATGTGGTTTTGGATATTTCTTTTATCTTTTCTTTTGTTGGGGTTTCTTTTTATTTAGTCTTCAAATTTTATTCCTGGTAGTAATCATTTGAAAAAAAAAATTAAATCATAAATATTTTTTAAATGCTAATAATAATAATAATAATAATAATAATAATAATAATAATAATAATAATAATAATAATAATAATAATAATAATAATATTAATAATAATAATAATTAAAAAAAATTAATAATAATAATTTCATTGTTTGAATATTTGTTGAATATTATCGCCTAATAAAAAAAAAATATTGCAAGTGTGTAAAATTAATTATATATTTATATATGTATGTCAAATTAAAGTTTGTTAAACTGCTTATATGTTTGAATATTTATTTAATATTATCGTCTAAAAATATATACAAAGAGGAAAAAAAGACCGCGGATTTTTTTAAGGAAAACAATTTATATCAATATTCTTAAATACATTTAGTATAATAATATGATGAATAAATCTTATAAAAGAAAAATAAATTTGCTCCAAATTTTAATTTTTTGCTCTTTTGTTCAAGTTTATTTTTGGGAAAAAAATTACAGTATTTTGATTGTTAATATTGCAGATCTAATATTACTGAGAACAATATACAACTCAAAAAAATATACGAACCACTTCCCGTCTTGATTACACTGTTCTTTTTAGACTGCAAATAAGTCATTATAGCATGCAAAAAAACTCAGTTTATTTTTAAAAACAAATTACATTATTTTGATTTATAATGTGTGAGATCTAATATTACTGGGAATAAAATTCAACTCAAACAAAGAATAAAATTATAAATTTACCTACGTTATCTAAAATTTAAACATATACGAACCGCTTCCCATTTTTATTACTCTATAAAGTATGTAAGACTAATTATATGTTTTAATATTTATTGAATATTATCGTCTAAAAATATATAGAGAGAGAGAGAGAAAAATTGACCTTGGATTTTAAAACAAAAAATTTTATATCAATATGCTTAAATACATTTAATATAATAATATGATTAATAAATCTTATAAAAAAAATTTTGCAGTGAATTTAAATTTTATACTCTTTTTTTTAAGTGTATGTTTTAATTTTTTTTTTCTTCCAATTTTCCCATTTTTAATATTTCAAATCTGATATTACTGGAGAAAAAATACAACTCAAAAAAACAAAAGGTACACACATTGACCTACATTATGAACTCAAATTTTTTTCATTTGACAAATTTACCTCGATTATCTACAATACTCTCCGTTTTATTTATAATGTGTAAAATCTAATATTACTGGAAAAAAAAAGCAACTAAATTTTTTTTTATATAGATTTACCTAAGTTATCTCCAATTAAAAAATATACAAATTACTTCCCATTTCGATTACACTATTACTTTTAGGCTGGGAAAAAAATTATTTGTTACATATTTTATCTATTATAATGTTACTAATTAAATATTTAAACAACTAATTACAACATGTAAAAAATCAATTAGTTTTCTACATGAAAAAAACCCTAGCGCAATGTGCGGGCAAGCATACTAATTATACCACGCAAAAAACTCATTTCTAACATAGTTTTATCTGTTGCAATTTTAGTAATTAAACATTGAAATAACTAATTATAGCACGCAAAAAATATAAGTTTATTGCTGGAAAAAAAAAATACAATATTTTTATTTATAATGTGTCAGATCTAATATTACTAGGAAAAAAATGTAACTCATTAAAAAAAAAATTACCTACATTATCTACGATTTTTAGCAATAGCAATATTCAATCACTTTTTGGTTGAAAAAAACCATTGTTAACAGATTTTTTCAATTACAATGTTACTAATTAAATATTAAAATAACAAAATACAACATTAATAAAATCAATTAATTTTCTACATAGATAAAAAAATCACAGCGGAGCGGGCAAATCGGCTAGTGTCATCTATATATCATGTTGGTGATTTTTTTAGATAATAATTGTTTTGTATATAACTAATTAAATGGAATCCAGCTTGAAAATATAGAGACACTACCAAAGTAAAATATTGAGGATTGAAAAATAAAATATGGAGAAAATATATGGCTCACTCTAAATTTGCAATATTTTTCATTTTGATCTTAAAATTTATTTTAATTATTTTTCAATCTCTGTGTTAGAGAGAGAAAAGAGAAACTCATGGAAAAACAATAATAAGAAAGAAAGGCATCAATTTCTTCACTTTTAGATGACAAAACTCATTGTTCTTGTTGTCAACATGTTGCATTTGACAAAGAAATTTGTTTTGAGTCTTCATCTTACCTGGAAAAACAAACTGATATGGAGGGAGAAATATTTTTTTAATTTTATTTTGTATTACAATTTTCTTTTATATTTTTCGAGTTTTTAAATTCATTTTTAAGGATGTTTTCCTTTCCTTTTCGTGTGCATGGGCCTTGGCAAGGAAGCCAACATATAGGCTCCTTGTTTTCCTTTCCTTTTATTTTCTTTGATTTTTTATTGTCTTTTTTTAATAACATCCTTATACAATTGGTTGATTTTAAATTGATATTTATAATTTATTTTGGTTGTTTTATATAAAATTATCATAGCCTCAAACAAACATCCTAATACTTGACTTTTAATTTCAAGGGCATCAATTTTTATTATGATATAATTAAGTGAAATATAATTTAAGAAATTGAAGTTCTCAAATGAAGTGAAGTCCATGACCCAAATAGTTAGCTTATCGGTTTAAACTGTAAAGTCCGAGTTGATCTAATACATGGTTGTCTCAATATTAAAAAAACATATCATCTTAAATTATGTTTTTACTAGTTATTCAAATTGTTTTTAGATATATTAAAATTAATTAGGTAATATCATAATAATTTTTATAAATTTTAATTTGATACTTGAACTAAATAAAAAATTAAGTTAAAAGATTTTAAGTTCATTCGTTAAGTAAAATTTAATAACAATATCAAAACATCTCTCTCCCTCTCTCTCAACTATGTTTTATTCCTCCCACTTTGTTTCCATAAATTCAAGTGGCTACTGATAATGGCTCAAGGGAGGAGGAAGTGATTGGAATACACGATGAAACCATTACTGGGTGGTGACTAATCAACAGTTGAGGGGATATGCTGGTTTGTGGTTTTCAAGTGCTTACAAGTTAAAACGATGTAAAAGAAGAGTCTCTAGTGAAGGGGACAGCTCACCGATGGCTGTAGAAAAGAAGGACTGTCTCGGCAATTTCAACCCCCTCCTCTTTCTCTCTCTATTATTATTTTCATGATTATGATTTTTATACACATAAAACAGTATAACAAAATAATAAAAATTAACTAATTTTTTAAAAAATATATTGTTTTGGGTTTTCTAATTTTAGAAATATGTTAAAAAAATAGGGGTAAAAAATTGAGTTACAACAAAATATATGATATAAGTTATGAAACCAAGATAATCTCATAACAAAATAAACTAAAAAGGCAACTCGAGTTAACCTACTGTCGAGTCTTTAGATTTGAACAAATCTATAAAAACAAATCGAAATAAATTTTAAAGTTCAATTCTCAATCAACCAATTATTAAAGGAATTGAAAAACAAAACCTAAGAAAAAAACACAATAAAACAATGAGTCTACCAAGGGTACCAACCCATGAATTAAGTTATAAGGTTGAGATAACTTTATAGAATCTAAACAAAAACAAATCATGAACTCCAATTTTTAATCAAACTCAAATAAAATTAATAAATAATATTAATTAAAAAAAGTCGAGTGAACCTGGTTAACCCACTAAACTCGTGGAACAAGTCAAGAGATTGAGATAACTACATAGAAAGTGAACCACAAAAAAATCATGGAGCTCAATCTCTAATAAATCAATTTGTGAGGTGTAAAATAAAAAAAATAGATTAAGAAAAGAAAAAAAAAAATCATTGTAATGAATAGTATTTTGTGAGGTAGTTTACAATAAAAGCACCACCTCTTCTATTTATTTTTTTTTGTTAATGCCAATAAAAAAAGATAATAAAAACAAATCGAGTCTGTCTAGGTTAACTCGTCAAACCCATGTTAGATCGAGATAACCTTATAGAAAATTAAATTGAAAAATCAACCTGAGTTCACTTAGATTAACTTGCTGAATTTGTGACCTAGGGCTATAGAATTGAAATAACCTCATAAAAAATCTAAATAAATTATAAAACTCAATTCTCAATCAACCAATTGTTGAAGGAATTGAAAAAAAAAACTCAATCTAAAAAAATACAATAAACAAGCTGAGTTTACACGGATTATAAAACTCATGATAATCTCATAAAAAATAAACTGATACAAAATATAAAATCTAATTTTTAATCAATTCACTGTTAAAGTATAAAATTAAAAAAATACTTGAGTCGATTATGTTATCTCGTCAAACCTGATGCACATGTTTATGACCATATAGAAAGAAAACCATAATAAATAATGAAACACAATCTTCAATAAACTAAATATTAAAAAATCAAATCAAATTAAAAAATAAAGTACAAAAAAAAGAAAAATTTTTTATTATAATGAATAATATTTTAATAGGTGGGTACATGATACTAAAGCCAACTATAAAACACCAAAAACCTAATTTCTAATAAATTAAATATTAAAATAACATAAATCCAAAACAATAAAACAAAATAAAAATACAATTGCAATGAATATTGTCGTGTGAATGCACCACCTCTGTTTTTTTTACTGTGCACCACTTTTTAGTTTTTTTATAATGTTTTGTTAATTAATAATAATAATAATAATGCACGCCAAACTAGACTTTGTGCCACGTATATGGCTGGTTGAATCACAAAGTGACAGGTAACTCCCATTACCAATCTGGCCCACTCAAGCAGGACAGCGTACGGTCTTGATTCACGTATAAATCAAAGCTACCTGGCCCAGCAACCCAATCCTATGGCCACAATTGAAACCATCATAGATAGATAATAAATAAAGAAAGATATAAAACTCGAAAGAGACAGAACCGCGTTATACAAAGAGTTAAGGACGACCCCACTTCCCTTCACAGCTCGCTTCTCTTCCAGAGTTCAAAAATATAAGAAAGCGGGTTTAGGGTTTTTGAGCTGAGAGAGAGAAAGAAAAAAAGATAGACAGAGAGATGGCAAAGCCAAGATGCTATTTAGATATAAGTATAGGAGGAGAACTAGAAGGGAGAATAGTGGTGGAGTTATACAAAGATGTTGTCCCTAAAACTGCTGAGAATTTCAGGGCTTTGTGCACTGGTGAAAAAGGCATTGGACCTAACACTGGTGTCCCTCTTCATTACAAGGTCAGACTCAGACCCCCCGTGTTTGCATTCCCTATCGTTTTTCATTTCCTTCTCTAAACTTTCTTTGTTTTTGTCCTTGCTTTTCTTTTAACTTAATTCTTGATATTTATGTTTAAAGAAAATGACATTTCTTGATTAGTATGTGTTGTTTGTAATTCTTTCTTCTTCAAATTTCTACTTTTTCTTTCCTTTTCTTTTGAAGTAACGTTTTCTTGTTTCTTTGTCTTGCTTGTTGTTAAAAGAAATGGGCTTTTCCTGATTATACGATCTTGTTATCATGTTTATTGCTTTTATATTTCTAGCTTTGTTTGTGCTTTGTGTATCGAGAGAAAGAGAGCTGTGGTTCTAAGTGTGAAGAGGGTTTTTTTTTTTGCGTGTGACAATCAAAAAAGGAGTTTTAGTTGTCTACATAATTCTGCTCACCAGCAAAGCATTAGTTTCTTGGGGCATTGCGGATTTTGTCAAACTTGTAATTTGGGATGTGTTTGGATATCTGTTGATGCATTCGATGTGGAGTAAGTTATCGTCACCTATGCTCTTTATGGAAAGATCATAACTTTGAGCACTAATCTATTTTATTAATGATAAATCTACTTTGGAGATGACTCCCTAACTTTGTCTGCTGGCTCATAGCAGATGTGCTTAGTTATGAAGCTCTGCTTTAGTCAGATTGTTTGTGATTCAATGTTTTGTTTTGCTAATGGAGGCTTAATATTTACTTTCAGGGGGGTCGCTTTCATCGTGTTATCAAAGGTTTTATGATACAAGGTGGTGACATATCAGCAGGGGATGGAACTGGAGGAGAATCTATCTATGGATTGAAATTTGAGGATGAAAACTTTGAGTTGAAACATGAAAGAAAAGGAATGTTATCAATGGCTAATGTAGGCCCTGACACCAATGGATCTCAGTTCTTTATCACAACCACTCGAACTTCTCATCTAGATGGAAAGCATGTTGTTTTTGGGAAGGTAATCAAAGGAATGGGAGTGGTTCGTTCTATTGAGCATGTTGCGACTGAGGCAGGTGATTGTCCCTCTCAAGATACCGTGATTGTTGATTGCGGGGAAATTCCTGAAGGAGAGGATGATGGGATATCCAACTTCTTTAAAGATGGTGATACTTATCCTGACTGGCCAGCAGACCTAGACATGAAGCCAGATGAGATTTCTTGGTGGATGAAAGCAGTTGATTCAATCAAAGCTTTTGGAAACGAACAGTACAAGGTAGAGCATGCACACAATTGTTTTTTCTTGTTTTAGATCAGTTTCATTTGAATGAAATAATAATTTATAGATAACTACATGGTGTTTTTTTCTTCTTGTTATGTGATTATTCCCATATATTTCACTACATGAATTCCTAAGCCAGTTTGATCTTTGGATTTCCATTTGCTTGTAAGAGATTATACTTCTGGTCTTAACTAGATGTTGACTCCTGTTCCTACAACAGAAGCAAGACTGTAAGATGGCTCTTCGAAAGTATCGTAAGGCTTTGCGCTACCTGGATGTTTGTTGGGAGAAGGAAGACATTGATGAAGGTTTGTTCTTTGCTCCCTCCTGTTATGTTGAGAACTAGCACTATCAGTCTGCTACTTTAGCTTTTATTCCCCCTGATGATTTGATGACTACTGCTTCTTGTTTTCCTTTTCTTTTCTTGTTTCCTTTTTGTTATATAGAGAAGAGCTCATCACTGAGGAAGTCAAAGTCTCAGATATTTACAAATAGCTCTGTACGTTCTGAAAATATTATCCTGATCACAGTTCACGGGCTTGTAATTGAACAAGATCTTTTTAGTAAATTTGCTTTCTAATTTATTAAGAATGCTGTTAGATGATTCTTGATTTTAATACATGTAGATTTCCTTCTTTTTTTCTTTTTGTCATTCATTTGTAACGTTCTCAATTTTTATTTGCATCCTTGATTACTGTATGTTTTTGCCTTAGGCTTGTAAACTGAAGCTCGGAGATATTAAAGGAGCGTTATTGGACACAGACTTTGCCATGCGTGATGGAGAAGACAATGCAAAAGCTTTTTTCCGCCAAGGCCAGGTATGTATCTTCCCTTTATGAAAAGATTTGTTCTGAGGTGCTCCATGCTTTTTTCTCATCCCTTGGAATTTTCACATCATTGTTAGTATCCAAAATAATTTAACTTGTCCTTTCTTTTTTTATTTTTGAAATATAATGTCTTTCTTCCACTTTCCTTTTCGGTGATAACTTGCATTATGCTACTTCCTAGGATAATTGCACAAGTCCTTGTCTCCTCTCTATGAAAAGAGGGTTTAAGCTCAACAATGCAAACAAAATGCTAGATTTGAACTAAGTTAACAACTAGGGATCATAACTATGAATTAAAAATTGAAATGAAGTGCTAAAAGCTGGACAGAATGCAAGTGTGATGTTGTTTGAAGCATATACAGTTTTAAGAACCAGCATTTTAACATGTAATAAAATCATAAATTGCCATTTAGATTATTAACATGTATTTTAATTGATTCTAAGCTCATGCTCTCATATTTCTTAACATGAAAGTATTTCTTGATTTTAGTTCAAATAATGTCATCATCTCACAGTTAGTTGTAGCATGTCTGATATATCACATGCTTTTGTCACTGTTTATTGTAGCATCTTAGCTAGATGCCAACAATAGCTTTAGGAACCTCGTGATGTGTATTTGTTTAATGGTTTCATGTGGATCTCAGGCATATATGGCACTCAATGACATAGATGCTTCAGTTGCGAGCTTCAAGAAGGCTCTAGACTTGGAGCCCAATGATGGTCAGTGATATTTTTTGTTTGGAGTTCTAGTAATTGCTTATCAACAAGATTGTCAAGATGTGTTTATAGAAGCATTGTGTTAAGACTGAGCATTGTGGTGGAAATGATGGGGCTTTTTGTTTTAATTGATTCTTTTGCCATTCTTTATGTATGATATATCAATTTTTTCTTTCTATTATTTCCACTGAAGGGACTGTTCATATTGTTATTAAAACCAAAGTTAAATGCAAGCTGTGTTTTTTGCCATTTTTTCTTTCATTGTTACACTAGAAGTGAATTCGTGGTCGCTGTGAACTATAAGAATATGCAAATATTACTACCCTCACCCTACAACGTGTTCTTCTTGTGTATTTCAGGAGGAATAAAGAAAGAGCTTGCTAGCGCTAGGAAGAAGGTGAACAAATTGTTTGTTATATTGTCTCTTGTTCTCAACATTATATGTTCCTTCTTCCTGCTTCTAAAGGGTTTTTTTCTGTTGAAAATACTACAGATTGCCAATAGGCATGATCAGGAGAAAAAGGCGTATGCTAGAATGTTTCAATAGTGTTCAGCTGCTAACCTGGTATGGTAGTTGCCTTTTTGTATTTGCTCTATTATAAATTATTTTGAGGTTAGCTTACTATTTCTTGCTTTGTAATACAGATTACCTGTTGCTTGGTCCGTTCAATTTTCAATTTCTCACATGTGAGGTTGTATAATCAACGGCTTACAGGTCCCTGTCAGCGTAATCATCAGGTAGTGAGGCTGCGCCTATGGTTATTTAATTTCCTTAAAGGTTGTGTAATATTGGCAAATAAGAATGCCAAGTTATAATTAGGATTCTACTCATTTTCTAAGTTATTTTTGTGTAATTCTTAATGTTGATATTTGAGGTATGATGTTTAAAGAAAAGAGATCATCTTAGACTCCTTCATTGTGGATTTTCCAGGAACTTGTCTCTGCTCAGCTCAGTTTCTAATGAATTACTCCCTGTCAGGTTTTCTGTCTAGGACTTGTAAAGCTGCCAAAGCATTGGAGAGGGGGGCTTATTTTTACCCTTGAGAAGGCAAATTAGAAAGGCACTAATTTTGTTCAATTTTGCTGTTAATTGTAACACATTGTGTGCTGGCCGAAGCTTGTTTAAGATGCTTTATACAATGGATATATTTTTTATATTATTTCAAATGCATGGTTTTTGTTTTTGTCATTCCTAGCATGTGATCTTTATTTGCTTTTGTGAGTTTTCACGGAGGTGGTGGCTATTATACATCCAGTCGCCCCATTATGGGGGATTAAATCTTCCATTCAAATTGATCCGAACATGTGTGTATATGTATGTATAATTGGACACAAAATAATATTTGAATAATAAGTACATTAATGAATACTATATGAATATTCATTGTCTTTCCTATGCTTCCTAGCATTTAATGTCTTTCCTATACATATTATCTTGTGTTGATTGAGAATTGAATTTTATGATTTGTTTGATCTTCATTTTATAGGGTTATCATGATCTTTTTTCATGCTTTTGTGGAGTACGTAGGGTTAGCTAGGTAACTGAATGAATTTGTCATGCTGTGTGCTTTGACAGAAATGTTCTTCTCTTGCATTTTCCTTTACTGTTAAGAAATTTAAAGATCTTGATGCAGAGAAATTGGAAGCTTATGCCATCCCTTACTGTTAAGGAAAAAAAGTATGAAGGCAGATGATAATTTGATTTAATGTGTATATTTATATTTATGCTATAAGTTGAGAATTATTTTCTTAACCTTTTATGTTTAAGGAACTAATAGTTGAGAATTAAATTCTTATTTGAAGCGACTTTTCGAGACATCATTAAGTGGCTGTTTGGCAATGTGGTGGCATCCACGTTTGCCAAACGGCTTCTGTATTTAATGTTTGGATAACAGGTAAACGCAGATTTATTGTGTGGGACCCACACCAAATTCTCTCCAAAACGCCGTTTCATGTAAAGCTGGAAATTGATGCTTTTTTTAACTGCGATCTATCTTCATTGAAACGGCGATACATATTTGAAGTGAAAAAATAATGTTGAAACAAAAAGCCCTACTTTATCCTCTCGTCCGCGCCTCCTCCCTTTGCAACGATCGATTTGCAATCCGTGAAGCAACTACAGTGGCTGCTTCTTTAGTCACGAAACTAAACAGAACAGTGTTGATCATGAAGGCATAGACAACCCAAAGGAAGCCATGCACGACCACGAGACAGCCATGCACACCACTACAGTGACTGTTTCATAAGCCAAAACAGAAGCGCTCTCTCTCTCTCTCTCTCTCTCTCTTCAAAACAGAACAGCCATGATGCCGGGACCTTTCATCGCTGACTCCAGACACCATAGGCCACCATTTACGACGAAACTACCACAGGAAGAACCACCTAAGCCTCCTCTACCCATCGGCATCGTCCGTTGAAGCTCTTGTCGTGGTCAGTGAACAGTACCGCAACCTTCCAACGCTGCCTCCGGCCACCACAGGCCACCATTTCAGACGCCACCACCACAAGAAGAACCACCTCGGCCTCCTCTACCCGTCGGTATCGTCCGTTGAAGCTATCTTGGTGGTCGGTCGGAAGCTACTGTGCACGTGAATTAATTCACGTGCACAGGTGCGCTGCACTGTCACGCGAAGAAGACGTGAACAGTGCAGCGCACCGTTTCACCTCAAGCTTGTTTTTAAGCTGAGCTTGGGCTGGGCTGCACTCGGCCCAGCCCAAGTCCAGCAAAGTTGGGCTTAGGCCCAATTTGGTTGGGCTGCCCTCGGCCCAGCCCGTTTTTTTAAAATATATATTTTTTTAAAAAAAAAATGTGTAGATACAGATTAGTCCTAATGGAAGGGAAATATTTGTTCGTGATGAAATTGCAAGTAGTTTGATGGGAGAATAAAAAATAATATTTGTTTTTTCATGAATTATTAATTACATTATATTATTATAATTATTAAATTTACAATATTTAAAAAAATTATATATATATATATATATATACCCTTTAAAGTAATTTCACAAGTTAAAAGCAATATGAAAAGCTTGGTAACCAAACACCCAAAACTGCTTTTTTTTCAACCTCCAACTCAACCACAGTTTTAACCAAACACTTCACAACTTATTTTGAACCGCAGTAAAAGTGCTTTTTTTAAACTGTTTTTTTTCAACCTCAATCGCAAAAGCAAAAGCAATGCCAAACACACTCTAAGAACTACTTGGACGAATAATGAGAGTTTTTGAGTGTTTGGAAAGAAGATATTTTTATTCTTTGAAATAGTTTTTTTTATTGAGATGTAGAGTCTCTCTAACGATAAAATCAATGAATTTTAATATAAAAAAATATAAGAAATGAGATGATAGTCAATTTTAAATTTTAAGAATAATAATATATGTTCATAATTTTGTATGATAAATGCTTTGAAAATAACAATATGAATACCTAGAGAATAAGAAAAAAATCTAAACTTTTTTCTTGGGTGGCTAAGAGATTATAACCTTTGAACTTTGTCATGTTGCTTGAATGTAAATATATCATTTATATGAGAGATAAATATTCATTATATAACATTAATAAGGGATAAATATTTTTTACAAAATATTAATAAGGGATAAATATTTGTTACACAATATTAATGTTAATGGAAATATAATAAGTTTTTAAAAGATTTTTATATACCTACGGATTAGAAAATGATTATTTTTGAATTTTAACATTTTATGTTAAAAGACATAAGAATAAATAAGCAAATATATGTGACTAAATATAGAGCCTACAAATGTTATCAGTTCTATATATATATTTAGGTCTAGAATAATTGCAAACTCAAGGGTGATGGGTTCAATAGTTTGTAAGATCCATATCTACTAAACTCGATGCATAGTTGAACCCAAGAATATTGGGTTTGACATCTCACTAGATCCACATGTATTTGGGCTTAGCATATAGCTGAATTCATAGATGTTAAGCCTGACATCTCATTGAACTCACATATACTTAAGTTCGGCACATAGTTAAACCTAATAGTGTTAGCTCTAACATCTCGCTGGAACCATATATATTTAGGCTCAGCATATAATTGAACCCAAGGGTGTTGGATTAGACATCTCGCGATACTCATGTACATTTGAGCTCATTATGTAGTTAACTTAAAGATGTTATGTTTAATATCTTGTCATACCCACATGTACATGGACTCACACATTGCTAAACCCAAGAGTGTTGGGTTTAACATCTTGTTATACCAACATGAATTTGGGCTTAATGTGTAGTTGTACTTAAAGATGTTAGGTTTGACATCTCATCAATCTCATATGCACTTGACATAACGCATATCTAAACCCAAAAATATTGGGTCTAGCATCTCATCATACTCACATGTATTTGGGCTTCACACATGGCTGAACCCAAGAGTGTTGAATCCAACACTTGCTAGATCCACATGCACTTGGGCACAATACCTGACTAAACCAATGGTGATGGTTCAACATTTCACAAGAACTATAAGTGTTTGAGCTTAACATGTAGTTGAATTTAGAAAAGTTAGGTCTAAAAGCAAATCAGACACGTGTCATTTAAGTTTGACTTTCTGTCAAGCTAAGGTACATTGAATTATTAATTTGTCTTTAAAACATGAACTTTTAAGCATATACATATACACACAAACACTATATTGATCTATTAATATATATCCAGGTCTTTGTGCTATAAATGCACAAAAAATTAAAAGCTTATCAGCTTTGATGAAAAATTGTTTATCTTTTGATATTTGCCTATCCCATGTAGAATTGTTGAGATTTTTATGGCCAAGTAAACATGTACTTATTTAGTAAATCAACGGAATGCAAATGAACTTCAATGTTGCCTTTCATTTAATGCTTACACATGATTTTAGTAATGTATTTTATGTTAGCCTTATAATTGACTAACATAAGAAATACCTTATTAAGAAACTTGACTTTGATATTTATAATATTATCCCTAACTCCCTCTTTTCATGTAAATAACTTCAATTAAATAGGGTTTATCCTTTGGTATATTCTTTTCATTTTATGAACTTGTTCATTTTTTAATTTTTATGTTGTGGACTTGTGTAATATGTATGGGTCCAACACTTATAAAAAATCCCATGCAGGGTCCCATGCCTCTACTTAGAAAAAGTTTTAAAAGTTGCATAGGTCCAATACTCATAATTAGAAAAAAATAATTCTTTAAATTTTGGCAAGAATTCAACTTTGAACTATATCTAACCTTAATTGGATTTAGCAGGATTTGCATCTACCTGGAAACTGATAAGAAATCTAGGTTGCAAATATATCCATACTTAGTTTGAATGAATCCCTAATGAATTGGTGAGATGCTCCTAGCAATTACATAGATATTGGTATGGTTGTATTAAGAAGACCAAGTCCAATGTTCTAGAGAGTTTAAGGTTATTTCCATGGAGAAACCATGTCAATCCCTTTTTAAGATAAGTTATACAATTGCATTAGATAAATTAAGTAAATTTCATTCTTGGAGAGTTATGCATTAGCACTAGAGAGACCATCTCAGTCTAATTCTTGGATAGTTATACAATTGCATTAGAAAGACCATATTAATCCCTTATAAGGGGATTTGAGCAATCCTTTTATGAAGATCGTGTCGATCCTTTTTAAGGTGAATTGTGCAATCATACTAGAAAGACTGAGTCAATCCAATCTTTTGAAATTTATGCAATCACATTTAGAAAATGGTGTCAATACTTTAACGAGTTTAAGGTTATTGCCCTAAACTGAACGTGTCAAGATTAATCCTACTATGAAGATTGTGTCAATCCTTTCCAAGGTGAATTATGCAATCATACTAGAAAGAATGAGTCGATCCAATCTTTAGAAATTTATGCAATCACATTAAAAAAATGGTGTCAATCCTTTAAAGAGTTTAAGGTTATTGCCCTATAAAGGCCGTGTCAATACCTTCCAATATAACTTGATAAAAGGCCTTTAGACATCACTTGAATAAAACAAAAACATCATCTTTGAATAAATTTAGTCATATATAATAATTTTTTATTCTTAGTAATTGGCTATGATACATTTTCAAATTATCAGAGTGTCAAGAAAACGAAAAACTCTTTCCTTCCATATCTTATTAATGGTAAGTATATGCCTTGACCACTATCATGACTTTGAAACGACAAAGTCATTTTAGGGTTAGTTTCCCTTTACTTCTTTTTTTATTAGCAATAGCCTCTAACTTTTTCAACATCAAGTCTCTAAACTTGAACATTTTATTCTTGACTCTAACATTATAATATTGAGTAGTTTTGTGCTAATGAGATTCATTTCTAATTATTGTGATTAAGCAAGATTATTTTAAGAAATATAAATTGATTAATGGCTTTGTTAATTGTTATCTAGTATATAATGGACTACTCGATGACTACTTTACCAACCAATCTCACGTGGGATCATACCCTTAGTTCCATAGGTTAGGAGAAAATGTATTTCTCTAGTAAATATCTTTTGAGTGGTTTAGGCCCATAAAATTTAATTGAGTAGCTTTGCCCATTCTAACTTAGAATTCTTTCACAAGAAATAGATGACTTTGTTCGTGGTAATATTTATCAAAAAAAAATTCTTTATCTATATAGTGAAGTAATCCACAACCTAATTGTTTATTTCCTATGACCTTTGAAGAAGAGTCCAATATGCTCATTTTTTTTTTTGGAAAAAAAGGTCATATAGAGATATTCTTGTAAGCTCTACAAAAGGTTAACTAGAGACTAACACAAACTTCTAACATTAATTGCATCTGTAACAACCCCAACTTGAGAATTCATATTGTCATTATTATTTACTCTTAGCAAGACATTTATTCTTAATTTAACAGATGGCGGCAGTTGAAAACAAGGTTCTAAATATCGTTTTGATTGTCGTTCTGGTTTTTTTATTGGTATGAAATGTTTTGATTTCGGAGTGTTTCAGTGTGCCGTTTCGGAGTTGTACTGTTCATATATAATTAATTATATATATATATATATATATATGTGAAAAAAATTAAAATATTAATTTAACAAGCATAATTAAAATTCAAGATAAATTAACTTTAAATTATACAATACAAACACAAAGTCAAACAAATATAATCTCAAAATTAGAAACACAACCATAAGTTAATCAAAATAAGGAGGATTTTAAGGCCGAAACGGCACATCCGGAACGGTACCAAGATGTTCCGGCCGATATTTAACCGGTATTTCCGGAAGGGGCCGGAATTAAAACCGAGATGAAAATGACGCCGTTTTATCTCGATTTTTTTAATGGCATGGAATGTTCCGGTCGGAACGGAACGGTATTGACAACCTTGGTTGAAAAACTAATGCATTAGATTTCAAACATTTTTTTTTATTATTATTATTAACATTTTGTGTTCGGATCGGTTTTTACGCATCTCGACTAATTTTATAGACACTGAAGTTAACAATCATACAAGGCTCTAGTGGTCATTATATTAGCAACCACAGGGCTTGAACTTAAAACAACAGAAAAAACAAATCTCTTAATCTCAATCTCTTACCATTGGATCACCTACTATATATTTAAATTTCAAGCATTGTTAGCCATGTTGTTCAATGTATTTGTTTTAGCTGAAGTGGTTGTAGGGGAACGAAAATATACTAAGGACATGTTTGACACTAAATTTTTTTTAAAAAATATTTTTATTTTTTATTTAAATTAAATTTTTATTATTATTTTTAGATCATTTTCATCTACTAATATCAAAAATAACTTTAAAAAAAATATTATTTTGATATATTTCTGAACAAAAAATACTTTTAAAAAACAAACTCAATTATACTCTCAAATAATCACTAAAACCTATTCTCACTCAGCATGCTCCCAGAATCTTTTAAATTTAAAAGTCATATTGGTGATAATTTTTATGTAACATAGTTTAGTGGGGCATAATTTCCAAGGGGTATATAAAAGTAATTCCAAGTAACTATTAATCTCACCCATTTTATTGTTGATGAAAGGACCGCGTAGCCATCACCGCTCCCTTCCCACTCAAATTTATCTTCAAGTAGGCGGCAAGGCATGTGTAATGATGATAGGCGGGACACTCTCTGGTATGCAATGGCACTTTTGGTGGTATTTTTTTATTAATTATTATTATTGAAGATCATTTTGACTTTGGGCTTGAGAAAATAAAAAAAGGCTGTGGATTATGATAATACGTCAAATTTGATGTCTCGTGGTGAGTTTGAAAAGCGATAAACACGAGTACTTACCATATTAGCTCAATACGACCTTGTTTTATTTCCTCTTCCATCATGCATATGGACCGACCGGACACAATTAGTTCAGAGACATCATTGAGGTAAATAACATATTTATCAGCGAAATCATTAAGATTTGAAATGCTCTTATTGAAAACAAAAAAGTAAACAGCATTTTGTCATGTCGAGGCTTGTGTTCAAATTAAAGTTTCATTTCCTTCCACCGGGAGAGAGAGGCCTTGTATTCTTCATACCAATTTTATTTCCTTCCACTTTTATTTGGCTCCATAAAGCATCATCATTATCGTCATCATTCATAATTACACAAGTCAAAATCTTATTCAGGTGTTAGCTTGGGCAACTTTTCTTCAATGAAATATATATATATATATATATATATATATATATATATATATATATATATAACTTATTACTATGCATCAAGGCATGAATTATTATTCATTGTAATAGTAAGTCATGGTATAATTTCGAATTTGTTTTTTATTCAATAAAAATTTTGTGCATCATGAAATAATTGTCTTTGACATATTATATGAGGTTATATTTATCATTTTATTTTTTCATAATAAAACAATAAAAAAATCTTATGTTTTTTGCCCCAAAGATGTTTTTTACTTTCATTTGTTTTGGTATAGTTAAATTATTTTGATGTTTTGAGATTAAAAAAAAAACAATATAACTCTCTCATAAAAGTATTTTGGTCATTTTTATATTGATTTTGTTATAGATTTTGAGGTTTTTCAAGGTATAATTATAATTGTTAAATATTATTTAAAACAATTGTTGCGATGTGTAATCCATACGCAAGTGTGTGTGCAGCTCCAGAACTATTCAATCAACACATAAGAGGTAGTTCGGCCATCAAATACAACTGAAACATAACTTGTGTGGCACTAAAATATTTCTTTTCCTTCTCTCTCTATCTTGAAATATAAGCAACCCTTGCAAAATTTCAAAGTAGCCTTTTAAAAAAAAAATTCGATCATGTTTGGTTCATATCCTTTCAACTATTATTTTTTATTTAGAATATGGTATAAAATTACAAGTATTTTTCAATTTCATTCTCTACCATTTCTCAATCAATAAATAATATATGAAATTAAAAAAAAAATCTCAATTTCACCCTTACCATTTTAAAATATACAGTTAATCTATCAATTTTTTTTTTAAATTTCATCCCCTGCTAGTTTTTAATATATAAATAATTTATCAAATTGCAAATATTTTTCAGTTTCACGCCATACCAATCTATAAATAATCTATCAAATTATGATATTTTTTAAATCCCCCACCCCTCTTTTATTGCTATTAAATTTGATCATAATTCTTTTAATTGTTATTTATTTTGTTTGGGACTATTTTTTATTCTTACAAGTTTCATTCTATTTGAGTTTTTTTTTATCAAATTTTATCTTCACTGTTTTTTTTAATATTTTTATTAAATTTTTATACGATCTCATCCTAAAAAGTAAATTTGTTAAGAGTTAAGTTTCTTGATTGACCCTAGGTTCAAAATTTAACAAGTTATATATAAAAAAACAGGTCTGATTACGTCTATTCCTAATCCTAAATGGAATGTAGCGACAGGGGCTCTATATGTAAACATAGTCTTTATTTAGATACACTGGAATGATCTTTTCTCATAATGAGAATGTATATAAGCCTATTATGGTCTAGTTCGATATGAAATGAACTTGGAATCGACTCAATTATAGATTATAGATTATAAGTTCATAACCCTATCTCATTCCCATTTTTGGGCGGAACAATCTACTATTTTTTGATTTCAATTAGTATAGTAAGAGGGATCTTGAACTAAGAAATAGATTCTAGAAGCTAAAAATGATATCTTGAGCAATTTCAATAATCGGGCTAGTTGATATTCCTAGTATAGTAGATGTTATCACACATACAATCATACTCAATTTGATGGAATTGTTTGATCTTAAAGGGGATCCTCTGTAATATTGCATGTGAAGGGTTATTTCTTGGTTTTGTCCAGACATTAATAACTTGATTATTTTTAGATAATAGTAGATAGAAAGAATGCTCCTAAGGAGTCCTATTAAGCCAAGAAATAGAGGGGTTTATATATTAAACTAATTTTAGGAGGTTTGCCCCAGTTTACTTGGTTTTTTTAATTTCTTAATCTTTATCCTTTTTTATGGATTAATTCTATTGGGTTACCTCTTTATAGTTTTTTTTTCTTTCAATTTCATCCTTATTAGTTCTTAATCTATAGATAATTTATCAAACTATAAATATATTTTAATTTCACCATGTATGAATTTTTAATCTTTCAAATTTTATCCTCATTCTTTTAATTGTTATTTATTGTTTTTGAATCATTTTGATTTATTATTTTTAATTTCATCCTCTGGGTTTTTTGTCTCATATTTTTTTGTTGATGTTTTTTATTTTTTGCTTTTTCAAGGTTTTTTTTCAAGGTTTTTCAATAATTTTATCATTCATAATTAAATTGGTTAAGAATTAAGCTTCTTGATTGAAGTTGAGTTTAGGATTTAACGAGTTGCATGTATTAAATATTAGACCAGATTTAAGAGGCTCACTTGAGTTAACTCGGTCTTTTCTTAAAAAAAAATATGTTTTTTTTTCTTTTTTTTAAGTTTTCTTTTTGTTATTTTGTAAGATTTATCCTGCATTAAATTAGCATATATTATTTGATAGCCCGAAATTTGAATACACACACAAAAGGTAGAAAACCTAACTATAAGATGTGGCAAAGTATGGCAATCGCATGTTACATGAAGTGGTGTAATCAAATACTTTCAGCATTGCCCCGGCTTGACGCAGTATCCAAGCCATCGGTCAGCTTCCCAACGTATACGCGGATTGTTCTGAAATGTATATCGGAATATTTTGGGAGCCGACTTGCGAAATGAGCTCATCCCACAAACTACTCTTATTTTTATCTTTAAGCCACGTGTCACTTTCTTGAACTTCGAACCCAGCACACCCATTTATGATCTTTCTTTTTTTACGTATTCTGATCATTTTTATAACTTTTTTTATATTTAATTACAAGAATCAACATTTATAGTTTTTTTTTTAAATTAACAAAAACTAAAAATAGGATTGAATGTAATAAAATAAGTATACATTATTAGCTCCATGCATGAGGATGGTGGGTTTGATTTAACAACGGGGGAAAGCAACCCATTAACAGAAAATTTTGGGAATCTTGTATAACCCGGCAATGCATTGTATCTTACAGATATTGGTGCCTTCGCCGGCACGACTCAATTACATGTTCCAAATTCGATCTTTAAATAAAAAAATTAAATGTTTATTTATTTATATTATTAAATACATACATCAATTTATAATTAGATTTCTTTATGATGCTGAAAAACACGTTAACTAAGTCTACTGTTTAATTATAAGTACCTTGACGATGTTTTTCAAAAGTATTTTTATTTTTTATTTTTGGTGTTCTTAGATTATTTTAAAATAATTTTAAAAATAATAAATAATATTATTTTAATGTTTTTTTTTGAAGAATTTTTAAACAAAACATTAACCACATTTTCCCAAACAGGCATCTAAATACTAGCTGTTTGTTTTTTTTCCTTCAATAACAGCTAGCTGTCATGTTAGTTTACCAAAAGGGATTTTGCCAATTCAAATTAATTTATTATTATTATTCTCAGCTAGAAATTGCATAAGGAATGATATCACAGTGGACCAACAAGAAATTGCATCATGAATGATATCACAACGGATCAACAAGAAATTGCATCATGAATGATATCAACATGACCATTTGTCTGGAATACTCATCTTTCCAAAGCATGGAATTGCTTTAAAAACTATTGGAATGAGTCTTGATGACGACATTTTGAGTCTTAAATTATTATTTTTTTATTTAAAAAAATTAATAATTATTATTACAAAATATCTTCAAACAAAAAATACTCTTAAAACCTGTACGGACCCTTAATTACCCGGATTTGACGAAATAAAAATACTCTTAAAACCTGTACGGATCTTTAATTACCCGGATTTGACGAAATCAAATCTACTACTTTTAAAACCTCTACGGATCTTTAATTACCTGGATTTGACGAAATCAAATCTTTCTAATTACATGAAAAGATCGGGCGTCACATGGGCACCTCAGGCTTGCTGCACCCCTGCTACGGTCGACGTGCATTTTTGGTTGACTTTCTTTTTTATTTTTTTAGTTGAGAATTATAAGCAGGGACACGGCTTTGTGGCATCATATCCTAAAGTCAAAAAAATAAAAATAAATTATGGAAATCACTATTCATTTTCTTTTAATAACATCACCTAATTTTATTGTCCAAAGACATAATGTGATGAGAGAATGCTTGCGATCTGCACAACAAGTTTTAAGTTCGAGTCAAGACGTGTACCCATTATAAAAACATGTAATAATCAACATTTTACTCGATTATCTAAACCTATAAAATACATTTTTTTCCCCGCGTCCAAAAAAATCATCTAATTTTATTGGATAGAAAAAAAATGATATAACCGTTAGCTTTGATTAATGATTAAATATAACAGAGTTTGTCATTATCAAGAAAAAATAAATAAACCTTTAGATGCCAAGAAAAAAATGTCCAGTCAAATTAATTGATATATTTTTTTTAATTGTGATATTTCGGATTTGTTTTATAAAAAAACACGCATGCAAGCTCCCAACAGCCACCGTGAATTTTATATGGACTAGAAAAGGATTCAAGTGAGTAAAAAAAGAAAGAAAGAAGCCTGCCATAAGAGGACCAAAGCGGTACGACCCCTGATAGAGTATAGTTTTTCCTTCATCGACTGCTCTCAATTTCATGTTTATAGAGAGTCGGCACCATATTGTAAGATAACAAATGTACATTGTCACATCGATTAATATATATCTGCTGTTAGGCAAGGAATCTAACGTGTCCAAATCAAGAAATATTACATTTTAATATTTATATTATTTTTTAAAATTTATGTGTTCATCAATAAATTAAAATGATTTAAAATAAAATAACAGTAAACCACTAAATACTAAACAGGCATCAACCCACAATAAAAGCTAAGCATCAATCCAACCAGCACAATTCCAAATTTATTTCATAAAAAAAAAAACCATCCAAATAAAATATTAGAAAAAAACCAATCAACTTTTTGGAAAAACCTCAAAATAATCCTCCAGTATCAAGTTATCCTTACTTTATGCCTGTTTCAAAATATAATTAATGTTGTTTTTAAAAATATATATTTTTTAAAATACATCAAAATAATATTTTTTTATTTGTTTTTTTTTATATTAATACATAAAAATAAACTAAAAACACCAAAATATTTAATTTAAAATAAATAATAATAATTTTTTTTTTTAAAAATACTTTTAAAATACATTACCAAATACGATAGCCCAAATTTTTTAATGTTCACGGAGTCCTTAAGTCCCGTAGGTTTTAATATTAATAAGAGGTTTGATTTTATATTTAATCAGGATATTGATTTAAAATTTACTTTTTTTCTCTCAAAATAATTGTGCTTAGCAGGCAAATTCTTATCGTATTTTATTAACTATCTTTTAAAAATATTTTTAAAATAGGAAAACAAATTTTCGTAACAGAATAATAAGAAAAACAAAGAATTCGTCTCGTAACAGAAAAAAAAACAAAAACTTGACAGCTGAATCAGTATCTTCTTAATCGAAACAGTGCTTAACAATAAAAAACAAAAACAATAGGCTTACCTTTTTATCCAAACAATTAAATTACAGATCCCTCCCTAGTCCCTCTCTCTTTCTCTGTACCTCTCAATATCACAGAAGAGACAGGCTTGAAATTCCGTTGTTTTTTTTTTGTTTTTTTTTTTATCAAAATCCAATACCCTAGAGAATATATTTAAATTCTTCCTCATCGAATGCTTTAAACAGTTCAAATCCAATTCTGTTTCTTTCTTGACAAGCTTTCTCTGATTGGGGAGAGGCATAGCAATGGGTATTTGCACCTCAAAACCCTCCCCTAACTCCACTCTCTCCTCTCCCGTCGCTATACAAGCTAACGACAACTCTATCCCTACCACTGATACAGCTAAATCGGATCCAACCACCGCAAATCTTAACGATCACACCAACAAAACCACTTTCGAATCCGTTAAAAAATCGCCTTTTTTTCCGTTTTACAGTCCAAGTCCGGCTCACCACTTCTTTTCCAAGAAGTCTTCTCCGGCGAGGAATGCGGCCAGTGCGAACTCAACGCCGAAGAGATTTTTTAAACGGCCTTTCCCGCCGCCGTCTCCGGCGAAGCATATACGAGCAGTGCTTGCGAGGCGGCATGGATCAGTTAAGCCGAACGAGGCGGCGATACCGGAGGGAAGCGAGGCCGGGGGAGCAGGGTTAGATAAGAGCTTTGGTTTCTCTAAGCATTTTGTAAACAAGTATGAGCTTGGAGATGAAGTAGGGCGAGGACATTTTGGATATACTTGTAAAGCTAAGTATAAAAAAGGTGACCTCAAAGGACAACAGGTTGCTGTTAAAGTAATCCCTAAAGCGAAGGTATTTTTTTGTGATTTTAGTTAATTGGATGGGCGATTTTGTTTAATCGAGTGATTTTTGGGTTTTAAGTCTAGTGTTTTTGGTTTGTTAGATCTGTAGGGATATGAGTTTTGTTGGTTTTTATTTTTTATGAATGCGTTGTTACTTTTTTTTATTTAATGATAGTTTTGAAATGTGCATTGGCGGTAGATCTTAAGCTCGTGCTGTTATGCTCTGATGATGAAGTTAAGAGTTTTGAGAAGTTAAATTTTGGGCAAGAAACTTAATAGAATATGTTTGATGCAACTTGTTTGATCAGGATGTTTCCATTGTTAAGTTTCAACTACATGGAGAATAGTCCGTCTCTGTATTAATTCCTAGACTTGATGGATCAGTTGCAGTTATTTATTTTCTGCCTGATGGTATTAAATTTTTGTTTCATTTGTTTATTGTGGTTTTTGTTGTAGATGACTACAGCAATTGCCATTGAGGATGTGAGAAGGGAGGTGAATATATTGAGAGCATTGGCCGGGCATAACAATTTAGTACAGTTTTATGATGCCTGTGAAGATCATGATAATGTCTATATAGTGATGGAGTAAGTACTGATTGTTGTTCTTCTTTCATAAATTAGATTTTTATCATGGTCATGTTGTGATAGAGATTGTAATCTTTTGAATTTCATTTTTGTTGATGATACTTTGCATCCATTTTAATGGGTTACTGTGAATTCTCATGCATTCTTCAGGTTATGTGAAGGAGGAGAGCTCTTGGATAGAATTCTTGCAAGGTATCATTTATAGTAGCCATGCCACTATTCACTTGATTTATATCTAACTAATTGATGGACAAAAGAAGTGGAGTTTAATGAAGGAGAAAGGTGGTCAGCTGCCCATGTTTAATCAATTGATGCTCTTTTCTTTTAGGGGTGGAAAATATGAAGAAGACGATGCAAAGGCTGTCATGATACAGATATTAAATGTCGTTGCATTTTGCCATCTTCAGGGTGTGGTGCACCGGGATCTTAAACCTGAGGTGAGATACAGTCTAGCTTTGTGTTATAAATAAGCTCAGCCAATTAGAATTCTGCCCTGCGACTTCTGCTGAGAGTTGTATTCGTGGGGATTGCTGCTACCTTGGGAAGCCTCTTTGCTGGGCCTCTTGAAAGACTATTCCTTTTTTACTCTTTAAATTGATCTTCCATTGGCTTTTGGTTAGGATCGATAGTGGTATTCGAGGCAAAGTATGAACCCGAGCACCTGAACCTGCTTGCATAATAAAGACCAATGTTTCAATCTTTTATCATTTTGTAACCACCGAGCTATAGCATTACATTGCTGTATATGAGATAGCTTCAGACCTGTAGGGATTCCTAATTGTGCTGCTTTTTTATTGAGCCATAAGTGGAAGATAACTGTGCATCCTTTGGGAGAGATTTTTTTGTATTTTCTTGGCATCAAACTTCTTCATGTTTGGTGTCACATGCGTCAAGGTTTTAATTTAACCTGAATGCAACTTGATGACAATAATTAAGAAGAGGGTAGTAAGTGTGATAACTATTATTCCCTTTTTACTAGGATGTGTCATTTTAGAGGTTTTCCTGGAAATTGCATTTAAATAACCTAGACCAAAAAAAAAAACTGCAAGAAGAAGAAGAAACAGACCCCATCTGTGTTCTCTTTTTTTGCTAATTTACCACTCATCACTTTGGGTGGTAAATTGACTGCTTAATTTATCACTGGATGCATATTTGCATTTTGTTATTCTTGTATTTGTATCTAAGTGTAGCTGATTGCTGGATCAGAATTTCTTGTTCACATCGAAGGATGAAAACTCCCAGTTGAAGGCCATAGATTTTGGTTTGTCAGATTTTGTAAAGCCAGGTTTGTACTTGCTCTTTATTCTGAGATGTAGTTGGCTGCTTTGTTTTCAATAGCTCCATGGATTAACTTGTGGTTTCTGAAATAAATCCTTATTTGCAGATGAAAGGTTGAATGACATTGTTGGTAGTGCGTACTATGTAGCACCAGAAGTTCTACATAGATCTTATGGTACAGAGGCTGATGTCTGGAGTATTGGTGTGATTGCATATATTTTGTTGTGTGGAAGCCGGCCATTTTGGGCCAGGACTGAGTCTGGGATCTTTCGTTCTGTTCTAAAAGCTGGACCAAGTTTTGATGAGACACCTTGGCCTTCTCTTTCTCCTGAGGCAAAGGATTTTGTGAAACACCTGTTAAATAAAGACCCACGGAAAAGATTGACTGCTGCCCAAGCACTATGTAAATGCCTTGACTTCTGTTAAAATATTCTCTGTTGGCTTTGTTGTAATCTTAATTGATATTTACTATTTCTTGCTGCAGGTCATCCCTGGATTAAAAATTCTAATGATCTTAAAGTGCCTCTGGATATACACATTTTCAAACTCATGAAGGCTTATATGCGCTCAACATCTCTTCGAAAAGCTGCTTTAAGGGTTTGTAATGCTATTTATCTATTGGATTGTTTTGCAATGTGCTTTAATGCTGTCATCTTGAATGTGAAGCATAACTTTTCATTTAAAGCTCCACATATAATAATCTCATCATAATTTTTTATGGTGTTTCCATATATTTATGTTGAGTGTCTGAGAAGGTGTCACTGTGGGTTCATGCAATATCATCCTCACTCAATAATTTATGCGACCATTTTTGTATCATATCTCAATTTGAAAATGCATACATTGCTACAGAGAGAGAGAGGAGTTGCCTGCCAGAAGTTTGTTTGATACATCTCAATTGTTCTTTTAATCAATCATTATTCTCGATTGTAGTTAATGGAATTGAAAGGACTGTTACTCTCACGCAAGGAATTGGGCGTAGATGATGATTTTGTTGAGCTCCAGAAATGCAGTTTAGAAATAATTTTTTGAAGTGGTCATTTATATTTCTTGCAATTGGCCATTATTAAGCAATTTTGGCTATAATTAATCAACTTACTTGAGGTTTTTTGTGTCCTTGATGACTATATCCTTACGATTTTATATTGAACTTCTTTGTTGGTATTTTGGCAGGCTCTATCTAAAACGTTGACTGTGGATGAGCTATTTTATTTGAAGGAGCAGTTTGCGCTCTTAGAACCAAACAAAAATGGTGCTATAAGCTTAGAAAATATCAAAGTGGTTGGTTGCTTTTTGAGTGCCATAGTTTTTGTTTATTGTTGACTCATTTTGTTGTTAGTTATGCTAATACTGTTTTTTTAACTGTCAGGCCTTGATGAAAAATACTACAGACACGACGAAGGACTCGCGCATTCCTGATTTTCTAGCACCAGTAGGTGTTTCCATCACAGTAGCTACATGTATTGTCTTTTGTGGTTTCTAATCTTCATCTCTAAGTGGTGCTTGTTTTTGTCTATTGCAGCTCAATGCACTTCAATACAGAAGGATGGATTTTGAGGAATTTTGTGCGGCTGCATTAAGTGTCCATCAGCTAGAGGCTCTTGATCGATGGGAGCAACATGCCCGTTGCGCCTATGAACTGTTTGAGAAGGAGGGGAACAGGGCCATTGTCATTGAGGAGCTTGCATCGGTATGTCTGTCTCTCATTCTCCAACCCTACAAGGAATTCTTTGCAGAGAGGCTTCTTGTTAGTTATTTACTTGATAGCATTAATTTGCCTGTGCGGATTCTGCATCTTAAACGAGATTGTAATTGTTGTAGTGCTTCTTACTGAAAGCATTAGGGCATGAATATGGCATGTCGAAAAGCAGAGGCTAATCACTTGCATTTTTCAGGAACTTGGCCTTGGCCCTTCTGTTCCTCTTCATGCTGTTCTACATGATTGGATACGGCACACTGATGGAAAGTTGAGTTTCCTTGGATTTGTCAAATTGTTGCATGGGGCATCTAGCAGGACTCTTGCCAAAGCCCATTAGAAGTTTTGAAGCTGATTTAGATGCCCCCAACTGTACCCTAAAGTTTGCGAATAAAAAAAAGAAAAAAGAGGCACCAAAATACCAATCCCGGAACCGGATATAAAAGTATATCTGCCTCTAATTTATGGGACAGAAGAAATTAAGTTTAGACTTTATTTTTGTGGCACAGCCTTGTATACTATTAGAATGGAAATGCTTGTGCTAGTTTAGGCAAATGTAGCATGCGCATTCAAAATCTCCACTGTAAAGCTGTAGTTGAGAATTTAGTTGCAGGTGAATATTTCTTGAACTGGTTAGGAGATACTTGATGTTCAGACATGATTGGACTGTATCATTTCCACGTTTATGTTTTCTGGTCAAAAGTTAATTCAGCAAATCATGGCTTGTTTAATGAAAGGTTTATGGGCAGTATGTAGTTTTCTTTTCGTTTTGTTGTTCTCACCCGAGATATAATGGTAAATTAAATGTATTAAGAATCTGGTTATCAGATTAAAGATCAACTAGCACAGATGCCTCCATTGTATTCAGAATCCAAAGCATTCTCCAACATTTCCAGTCCATTTTCCTTGGCACGGCGTTATATCCAGGATAAATAGTCTTGATTTTGATTGTGGTTGAGAAATTATATTTGTAATATAATAATTTGAGCAAGGAATATTGCAAATGATTCACATGATCAGTGAATGGGCCGAGAAATATTACCTTGAATGTGTTCTAGAAATCTTGAGGATTCAATCTGAACTTTTTTTGATGATGGTCTAATGATAAATTTTTCTTGAGAATAAACAACACATGTGAATTTTTTAAATTGAAGAATCTTTTAGTTCAATGAATAATTATGTGAAATGTCAATAATTTTTCACATCATTATTGATTTAGGATGACCTAACCGGTCATGTCAAATAGTAAAAATTATATGATTCATAGAACTTATGATTCGTTATTACATTTAAATGTTGAGAAGAATTCATATTTTCTTGATGTAGGTGAGAAGAATTCATTTATATGTTTTTCTCATTTCCTTTCAATAAGTGTTATGACATGTACACGATCAATTTCCTATCATTTCATACTTATAATATATTTTCTACTTTCTTGGCATTCCTGTCATGTATGTTATTCTCTCTTTCTTGTTTCTCCTTTTTATGTAAAGGTTCATTAGAATTTGAAGACTTACGACTATTATAATTGTGGTAACTAAATTGTCTTCGTCCATAACCCCAACCACGACCACAATTATTATTATATCTCGTAGCGTTCATTTCAGGGAATAATGTTGAATCAGTTAGTTGTGATTCATGATTTTTCATTATGAGTTTATTATTTTGCTCAACCACAAGTTGACATAAAATCAATTTAAAATACTTGTTAAAACCTCATTACCAATATTTCCCTATATTGTTGTTGTAGGAGCACATTTGAGGGATGAAAAGTACATAATATTTTTTTCTAAAATATCTTTATTGACAAGATTACCTCCATGTAATTTCAATTTAAAATTAATATTAAACATTGTACAATTGTATTCACTTATTGATTTAAAATCATACAATCATAAATGTATCCAATCATAACAAGCTTTTGAGAGTAACTATCTTCTGATGGTCATATCTTTCTTTCAAAATTTCAAAAGAATAAAAAGATATTTGATTGTGAGATACATCTTTAACTCATCATAAAGATGATGGTGTAAGAAAATCATGATATTTGCCTTATTTTAACTAGATGCTTCATTACCATCTATAATGATATTTCCAAGACCCATGAGATACAAATGAATGAATTTCATCATTAATAATCTATAACAAATGTAGAAAATAACAATATAGAGAAATTCATAAAAATATAATGATGAGAAAACTCAGTAAAATCAAATTATTAAACAAAATAAAAATGGTACATGACGTTGTTATACCTCAACCACAAATGATATTTCACCTTACTTTGAACTAGAGGTTTTAGTCTATATACCAAATTTGTAAATACATAATAGAATTTCTGATGTAAATAAAAGATGCAAGGCTAATGAGGACAAATTTTTTTAATAAACATAAAACATACTTATGATTTGCATATATGTAGAATTTAAACAGTAATAAATATAATGATGAATAAGATTTGAATTTTTTTTTACTTAAATTTGTAATGAAATGAGTATAAAAGATAATATGTATGTATGTATGTAAATATATACACAATCATTGTTTACAACTTTAACATGTATTTTTTTATGTTATCACAGATGTATTAGATATACACTTGTGCCTTCACATAATATCCACTACACTTTAAATGGATATAATATCAACTTTGTTAGGTGAAGAAGTAGTGGTACCTTAAATGACTTTAGCTTGGGTAAGACTCGTGAGACTATTCCAACTCTCGCTTGATTATTTACTTGGTAGTGGTCAATACATTGATTTGATATTACTCACGACCTTATCTTCACACTTCTTATAAACCTTATATCAACATTTCTAGGATAATTAAGCATGTAGGAGACCTTTTGAGACTATATAGTAATCTACCTCATACATTTAATGACTAGAATCGACATATTAGGTTGCCACCTATGTAAATCTCACCAAGTAAAACTTAACATACAATGTCATTATTACAAGACTTGTGGGTGATATAATAGGTGTTAATCATGAGACCATAACTGTCGAGTTTGAGCTTCAATCTGGATCATTTCAATTGATATAAAAAGAAACAATCTTAGACTAGACATCAATGAGATATCATTACTTAGAAATGTAATATGTGTAATAAATAATGCTAGCAAATTGGTCCAACTTAGCAAGTACCTAGACTATGAGACATAATTTAACAAGAACTATGAGAGGATTTCTCACCTTTTTGAAGGTGTCATTGTTAGCATTAGCCATAAAAGCTTTGATATATTTTTAGACCCTAATTATTGTTTCTTTATATTTAAATATATCAATATGTTGCTTAGTATTAAGGAATATAATGTATTGACAATTTCTCTAAAAATATTTATAAGGTATACTTTTTACCAAAAAATTGAGATGGAAGAGCTTGCCAAGCTATTAGGAGTCAATCAGATGAACCAATATAGAGAAAAGAATAAATTTAGATGTTCGAGACAAAAACGACTATAAAAGTTTCTAATTGCAAAAGAAATCTAATAAGCGCTAGAATAAAGAAACATATAATATTGACTTTATGGATATTCAGATTAGTACCGTATCCCTCGACTGTTGGAATTATCAATTTAAAAACAATCAATTTGTTTGTTGAGTATTGAGAACACTGAGATCAATTATTTTGATACAATTCTGACTAAAACAATCCTATCTCTTAACCATTGTAAAAAAACTAAGAAAGACTATAAGATGTGTCCCATTGATATTTTTCTAGATGACAAGTCACATAGAAGTTGAGACTCTTATATTTAGAAATTTTTGAGGGTTTGACGAAAAAGTACTCAAGTTTTTTATGTCAAAAGAGTGGGAAAATGTTTTTTAGGATGACTAGAGGATAAAATTGCAAGAACTTCCACAAAAGCAAGTTTAATTGGATAGCTTGCTGGGTGAGGGATATGACATTTTTAATGTACTATTGGGGTCAATTGGAAGTAAAAGTGTTACAAACTGAAAATAAAATTATTTTATTTCTATTTCAAAAGAATTGAAAATAAATTTAAAAAAACAAAACTACTAAACAAGTCGTTCATTCGAGTGACGTGTCGTCGAATTCCGAGACTGTCATTTTTTATTTTTTTCAAAACCCGATGATTCCCAGAATTCATATGTTATTTCAGAAAGAATTCTCTCTTAGACATGGCGCCTGACAGCGATAGGAAGTACAAGCGCCGTGTCTTTTGCCTCTCTTCCAGTTCATCATCAGAAGACAATTGCGACGATGATGAATTTGAAGAAATCAGGTCCTATTTTCACTATCTATTATTCATTTACTATCTATTAATAATTGGCGCTATTTCTCATTGATTTCCACTTTTTTTTTGGTGTCCCTTATTATTTACAGTGGGGATGACAGCAATTACGGCGAGGAAGAGGAGGACGGCGGCGAGGAGGAAGAGGAGTCAGTCTGCGAAAGAGTCGTTTCTCTTCTTAAAGGTGGATTTTTACGAATCAAAATTGCAAGTGATAATTACATCAACTCAATTGAATGAGACTCAATGGAAATGTAAAAATATGTTTGTTTTGGTGGTAGATTAGTGGGTTTTTTTCTTGGTAATTTTTATATGGTGCAGAAGGAAATGAATTAGAGGGTTTATATTTAAAGCATTGCAAAGCCTATTTACGCCATTATGGGCTTAGGCTAGCTGGAACCAAGGCGGTTTGTATTCAGAGAATTAAGGAGCATTGGAGGTAATGAACTTATCTTCACCTCTAAATCGCTTGTGCTGGATTTAACTAGGTATAATGCCATAATGTAATAATTGTATTCAGGTTAAAGGATGGAAATGGAGAAGAACTTAATCCAAGGTCGTCGTTTTTTATAAACTGTAGAGGTATATCTTTTTTTCTTTTTCGTAGTGTTTGTGTTTGTACTTTTTATTTCTGTGGAGGTAATGTGAAGTTTGTTACTTGAATCAGGTGATGTCTGTAAAGGAGATGTTGTCATGTTTGTGCAGAAAGTTTATTCCAAGTACTCAGTTGTCCATTTTCCTGTTATGCTATATACTCTGACTTTATGATGTTTAATTTTGGTTTGTGAATTTTCTAGTGCTTTGTTGATTAAGGTTTTGGTGTTAATTAGATTTAACAATGTGACGAGACATGGGAAGATTCTTGGCAGTAGAACTGTAGCAGGCAGGGTTGTGAATGAAAGTTATGGTTCTGCCAAACAACAACATACATTTACTGTAAGTTTAAGTTTTCTAGTGAAAATCTTAAGTTGACCTGGGTACCCTAGGGATCCATAGTTGCTGTAATTGTCAAATATTGATCTACCCTTATGGGCACATGATAATTGCCTTCTACTCTTTATTTACTGGTTTTCATTGCGAAGTCTAGTTTAGTTTCTGGTGATTTATCTTTTTTATTGATGATTGCTTGCAAGGTTGAAGTGCTGTGGAGCAAAGGCGTTAAGAAGCTGCCCCCACTTTCTCCTTTGCTTGTGAAAGGCCGGAATCTCTACAAATTGAGAACATTCAGACAAGTACGTGGCCATATGATAAGCCAAGAAGTTTCTCTAGTATTGATTTTCTAATGTGTTGGTGTTCTTATTTCTTTTTCGTCCATTTGGTATATAGTGTTGGAATAATGAAGCAGAAAGACAGAAAATCCTTGCTGAAAAGCACAAACGAGGTACAGCGGCAAGACTTGCGAGAACAATGAAGAAATCTATGATGGCATGGTCTGAAAACGGAGGTATGCATAGAGTTTGTAAATGAATTTTCATTCTTCTAAATCATCACGCTAATATGCCATATTTTGTTGACAATATTGACAGATGCTAAGTGTCATAAACGAGCCTATCACAGCAGACCATCTCAAATGAGAAAGGTGGCTGAACTGGAAAAGAGGAAGCATATTGATGGATGTAGAAGAGACACATTACAACTACACAAAACTAAAAGTCATCACCAGCAGGCCCTGGGATCAGTGAATGTGAACAGAAATATGAGCTTATACGGATCTAAAACTTTTCGAAAGCATGAAAAACGCAGAAACATCGATGTGGATATGGGCCCAACACCTCAGGCTTATGCATGTACTACCCAATGCATATCACAAATAGAACCACATGAAAGGCTTGTGCCACTTCATTCCCCTCGTTATGACACAGACTCCTCTTCAACTATGATGGCATTGCCTGCTTGGAGACCCTATGCTGATACTATTGTGATGCCCGCACAATATCAGGGTTTTAGGCAAAACAGTGGAACCACCTATGACTATGCAAACTTTAGCTACAGCTTTGAAAGGAGGAATTTTCATCGTTGAGAAGTCATTATGTGGGATATGAAAGCTGAGTTGGCCAGAAGTAACTCAATTTTGCTCCGGTTAGTAATCTTCCTACTTGGTTGTTACATCTTAATCACGCATTCGATATTGCATTCATCCGTCAAGCGCTTGCCCAGGTGAAGAGAAGACAGAATAGCAGGGCATGGATTTTGTTCATCATGAAATCAGTGATAAGTGCGATGATTGTGTAATGAGATAAATGGCGTGAAGGAAACAACATGAAGATACGCATTCCTTTTTTGCCTTGGCTGGATGAGGCATGCTAATGCGACCAAATCTTTCTCGTCGGTCTTGAAGCTATGAAACTTCATACTTTTTTATTCCTATAATCCGCCAACGAAATTTGTACATTTTAAGCTTCAGCGACTCTTGTCACGTAGAGCCATGGTCGTCCATGGTGGATGGAATTGATAAAAGTTTAATTTGTACAGAGGGATTCTTGATAGAATTCAATCGCGTTGAAAAAATTGTGGAGGAGCAATGCTACGGTCTTTAACTGAATCCTTATACCTCATTTTGCTATTATAGTTTGAAAATTACTAGTTTATTTTTGCTCGCGCTCAGCCTTTTGAAAACATATATTTTTTTTATTATTAAAAACACATTTTTTTAGCAATGCCATAAATATAGATAAAACAATAAATTTTACATCTTTTATTTTAGATTTTTTATCTGGCACGAGTTTTTAATGAAATATATAAGAGCTAATTCGATGTGAATTGGTTTATTTAATATATTTAATGAAAATCCGAATGATTTTTTTTTATTTTTAAAAACTAATATGGAAAAATAATTAAAATTGAAACAGAAACAATAAGATAAAAAATAAAAGAGAACGTTCAGAAAAGTAAGCCTTGTAAACCAATAACCTAGGATTTTAGATCGCAAATACTATACATAAAAAAAAAATACTATACATGAAAAAAATAATGAAACTCATTCTTAGCAATATTAATGGAAAAAATAATGAAACTCAATTCTTAGCAAATCTAACCTTGAATAATGAATTATCACTACTATTAGTAAAATAATAATAATTATTCTCATTGTTATTATTCTCATTGTTAATACTATCACTATGATTACAGCTATCATCATTACTAATATTATTAATAAGTACTATCATAATAATAATTAGTATTATTATTGTGATCATCATCATTATCACTATCATAATTATCATTGTTATTATTATTGTTGTTGTTGTTATTATTATTATTATTATTATTATTACTGTTTATCGTATTGTTATAATTATTATCACCACTATTATAACTAATGCTACCACTATCTTTATTGTTGTTATTATTATTATTATTATTAAAAAGAATAAAAACAAAATAAGAAATTAAAAAAATAAGGATTGAAATGAAAAGCAAAACATAAGAGAAATTTTAACTAGAGGACAAAATTATAGAAAAAACTTCCATGAAATTAATAAGGACAAAATAAGAAATTCAATGCATGTGGCTGAAATTGAAAAACAACAAACAAAGAAGGCAATTGTATAGTTTAGTTGTCAAGACAGAAAAAAGAAAAAAAAAAAGAAAACATGTGGAAGATGACACAATGTGCATCAATTAAGATGATGAATGATCAGATTTAGCCTTCGAGTGATGTTGCACGCGCCACTTGAAAAGCCCGGGTGCCTTCCATTCATCGCCACATATGGAACATGCGTCAATAATTTTTCATTAAAACATGAAAAATACCAGAACAACCCTGTAGCCCTTTAATTACATAAAATACCCGTGTGAAAATTCAAAAAAATCCCCAAGATAAAGCTTTTTGTCATTTTAAGGTAAAAAATGTGCTTTGAAAAATTAAAAAAACCTGAAACAACCTTATCTAGTGTCTCCATGTTTTTTTGAACTCGGAGGCAATGCAGTATTTTTACCATAGTTGTTAATTCCGTTCAGTTCCGGCCGGAACGGCCAAAACGTGCCGTTCCGTTCAAAAAACCGAGACAAAACGGTGTCGTTTTCGTCTCGGTTTTAATTCCGGTCCGTTCCGGAAATTCCGGCCAAATTCTGGCCGGAACGTCTCGGTTCCGTTCCGGGCGTGCCGTTTCGGTCGTGACTTGCCGCCCCTCTTTTCCCTTATTACCGTATTTAATCGGAAGTGAACACAAGGAAGATGCTTGGCTGAGCGGTTGCTGCGGCGTCAATGCAATGCGAAGCGCGGGAGTTCGAATCAGATCAGACGCTTGGCTGAGCGGTTTATTTTTTATTTTATATATATATATATAAAGAGGGCGGGAGAACTCTCCCGCTCACCCTCTCCCGCCCTCTAATATAATATATAATATATATAAAGGGTGAGCGGGAGAGTTCTCCCGCCCTCTTTATATATATATACATATAATATTTATTATTAAAAAATAAAAAATAAACCAAAATCAAAACAATAAAAATAAAATAATATATATTATAAAAAAATAAAATTGTTGCATCAATTTTGATTTTATAAAAAATAAAAATTATATTTAATTTTTTTCATTTTTAATTTTTTTCATATATATAATTAGTTAATTATATGTAAACAGTACAACCCCGAAACGGCATGCCGAAACGCTCTGAAACCAGAATGTTCCATTCCAATAGAAAAACTGGAACAGCGACCGGAATGGTATTGACAACTATGATTTTTACCGTTGCAAATCTTGAAAAAAGTTAAGAAAGGTTTTGCTCCATAATTCTAAGTTTTGTTAATTCTGAGGTAAAAGAGTATTTTATTATATTAAAAAATTGGAAAAAATCACAAGTACTTTGTAACAATCTTTAAATAACGACTAGGTCGGACAAAAAAGATAATAAAACCCTCAATTTAAGGGATTAAATTTTCTAATTTACAATAGTAACATGTGTATAGAGCTGCAATGAAACTCCTGACGTTTCAACTTTCATTCTTATAAATACCGAACCCTAATCCTTTAAGAATTAGACCATGAGCTAAACAACTTGTCGAGCTCATTAATGGCGCAAACTCTTTGAAGCTTTACGAATGCCCCCGTAGTTGTCTTCCAAATTGCAACTGTGCTCTAAAAATCAAAGTTATTTCAAGAGATAAAGAGAGATTCCTGATCAACCATCAAGAGGAAAGTCTTTATCGTGATCAGACCACGAAATACGTGCAGTAGAGTCGTGTTAGGCTGCGTAATCGAAACTTTTCAGGGCAGATTCGAGCGATATCGAATGATTGGAGTGGGAGCCATGGCTGCATCATTCAAGTATTGTGGGCATGGCACAACACACACCATAGCCAATACAAGGGCCCCTTGAACCACCAAAATGACGGCTCTCCAGAGAAATAGCTCCACCGGCACCTTGCATGTGAACCCTTTGAAGCTCCACTGCTTATTCACACTATATAGCAGATAATAAAGATGACAGCATGTAATCTGGCGTCATTTTATCTTTTGCCCTAATATTATTCTCTCTCATTTTATCTGGTTCTAGTTGGCTGATGGGAATGACCGTTTCTTTTATCGTTTTGCGATGAGTAGCCTGTAAGCAAATGGGAAAGAAAAAAGAAATTGCGCGCAGGGATGATGGCATCCTCTGTCGCCATCTCTATTTTCACAGTAAATGATTTCTAATCTTCCATATTTGTCTCCTTTCCTTTCCATGATTAATTTTCATTAAACGGAGTAGATATTCTATTAAAACGGTGAATGTTTTCTACACATCAAACAAAACTAATAAGGATAATATCGAAAAGGAACTGCACAAATTAATTTAAATATATTGTGAAATTCTAGTCAGAAGATACCCTGGATACTTTCAACAGTTTGACCTGTCCACAGCTCGGCTTTCACAGAAACAAAATTCCACGAATAAATATAGGGTAACCTTTATGGAAAGGTACATAGAATTGTCATTCCTAGCTCATACACAAGCACATGAGGTTTGAGTGTCCTAAATCAGGACACGAAGTCACTCGAATATCCATTCAACCTCTGTACCCCTCCTGCCTCCCTCAGCCCCAACTTGGTTCTCTTGTGGGGTCCTAAAGCAACACCAGTTGCACACTAAAATTAATAATAAATATATAATGATTTTAGTGTATGGAAAAGAAAAATGGAGTTTCAATATAGCATGATATTAATTTAATCACCAAAACCAATTCTTTCTTCACACTTTAAGAGAATATATGTACAAGCAACTGAGGTCCCGAAGGTGCTGCCATGGAGGTGCTTCGAAACCCGAAAGGAAACAATAACTTTGAGCACAGCCCAGTTCAGACCACTTGGAGAGACTGTGGGACTCTCTGCGTGGACGCATTCTTCAAGTGGATGCAGAAAGAGACCGTGAACTTACTACTATCACATGACCAGGGAATAAAGTGTGGCCTTCTGCACAGGAGAATTAAGAGCCATAAACCACAATAATGAGAGAGAGTGGGACAGATCAAAGAAATAGATCATAGAAAGTGTTGCGGGTGAGGTAGCGAGCTCGGGACTAATAGAGTCTGGGGTTGATGGAGTAAGATGGACGGAGGTCGATCTCCTGGGTCCAAGCAGTCCGGTCTTGAGCATGCAAATGCCAGTAGGTTTGAGCCAGCGAGTCTGGGTCCATCGTCATCTCTCCACTTCCACTCAGACCTTGTTGTTGTTGTTGTTCCCCAGCTGACGTTCTCTGAGAGCTTGATGGTCCCCTGCAATTGCCAATTCTCCTTCCCTTTCAATAATTGCTAATCATCATCACTTATTTTGACAACTGAATAGGGCCCTTTTTCATGGAGTAGATAATTCGATAATAATAGTAATAATCCATCCATTTATTGTGGTAGTTATCAGGATGAGGATAATGTTTGTGAGCGTTATGAAAATTATTTTTTAATGTATTTGTTTTTTTTTTAAATATATTAAAATAATATTTTTATTTTTAATACGAGCATAGCAAATTAAAAAAAATAAACTTGTTTTATTTCTGTAAAAATACAGTTCAATGTAGCCGTGGGAAAGTCTACATATAGGCAGGCAAGGCAACTATCGAACTCATTTCTCTTTTCGGTTTGGTAATATGATCAAATAATGAAAGTATTAAGTTTTGTAGCCGAAAGTAGAATAAAGAACTTGCTCTTTTTCTCAGTATCTTGTTGTTTTTCTTTTTCATATATATATGTATATATATATATATGTATATATATATGAGCATGACGAGTCGATCGAATAACTATGATCACGAATTTTATAGGCTCGTTATATATCTTTCAATGAAAAATACAAAATAAATAAACATAAAATTACTAACCTCGGAGGGCCAATCACACCATCGATGATAACATGGGCAACGTGCACACCTTGAGACTGAAACTCACTGGCTAAACATTGTGATAGAGCTCTCAAGGCAAACTTTCCGCAACCTGTATTTTTGGTGGCATATATATAAACAATTAATTGACGGATAACATTTATAAAAGAATTAAAGTGTAATTTATTATTATTGTTATCTGAATTTAATATCTGGGATGTTTTGATATAGCAAGTTCTTACAGAGTTCAGAGAAACCAGCAATGCCATTTAAAGAAGCTGAACAACCCGTGAATAGAATTGTCCCTTTCCCTCTTTCCACCATGCCCGGAAGAACCTAAAATGTTTCCATCAACAGAACCCACATGAAATAATGAACGAATTAAGAAGAAGAAGCCTTTAAAATCTGATATGAACAGGCTTAGCTTTTGGGTTTTGGGAAAAAGATTGATAGAAAATGAAGGAATACCTGTTGGGCGCAAAGGAAGGCACCGGCTGAGGAGACGGCGAGGGACTTCTCGAAAGAGTCGACCGGAATATGGACGAAGTTAGTGGGTTGCCGGGAGACTGCTGCTGGTTGATATGCATTGTACACAAGTACTTCTACAAATCCAAGCGAAAGAACACCTTCGAATGCCTCTCTCACACTTCTTGAATCCGAGCAGTCTATCCTGATCGCAAAAACTTGAGATTTCTCCTCCCTGGCTATCTCATCTGCAAATCTTGACAGCCTCCCTACAAAACCCCATATCTCTCACTATAATATCTAATTAATTACCTCAAAACCCTCTCTTTCAGTCCCCTACAGGTCTCAATTCACTGCACTTTCAGGTTTGTTTCTTCACTTGCATGTTTTAAATGTCAAACAATTACTAATAATCTCAGTACATGTAAACTAATTGTTAGTAATTCCTTTGTCTAGCTAGGAGAGCAAAAAAAAAAAAGCAGTAATATCTGTAGAAAATCGTGCTGCACGATCTCTTGCTATTTCAGGTTTTGCTATAATAATAATCTTGAGTTTCCTTTTCTTTTTCTTGGTGGCAAGAACAGGTGGCGCAGATAGAGTACTAGATCAGAGCGAGCTAGATAAGTACCTAGGTCACGGGCAAGGATGGCGACCGTGTAGCCTTCATGGGCAAACTTGCGAGCTATGGTTCGGCCGAGCTTCGGTCCCACGCCTACAATGGCAGCGATGCCTTTATTGGAGTTGGAGCTTGCCATGCTCCGCATCTTTGGCTAACTTGTGCAGAATTTTCTTCTTGTTTTGAGCTCTCTCTGGTAATAATTAAATTCACCAAGAATCGAGCCACCAACATGTAAGAAGTCTTAGAAGGAAGAATCTGATATGATAAGATAAGATGGGGTAGGATATTTAGGACTATTGATACTATCTCCTTCCTCAGCCATCTCTGAGCAGCACTTTCTTGCCTTGAGATCTGCCTCCCTATATAGCACTTTATTTTTATTTTTATTTTTATTTTTGGAAAATATAAATTTGCCTCCCGAGGAAAGAATCTCTCAGTATGGAAAATAAACAGCGATTTAAACCTAACCAGGGTGTAACTAGTTGAGTTTATCAATAGCCATTTTGAATACATGGTGCTGGTTAACTTGATCCTCTAATTAAATAAATGCTTGACTATATAGATACAAAGAGTGTCTAGGTAGGTGTTGCAGTTCAAACGGAGTCGGCTAAATTTAAAAATATATATATTTTTGAATTGTTTTGATGCGCATTATTAAAAATAATTTCTTAAAATTAAAAAAAAATATTTAATTAAATTTAAATGAAAAATGTTTTGTAAATCAACACCCACCATACTCTTAATAATTTTTAAATATTGATAAAAGAAGGAAAGAGCCATTGATGGTAGCATTCTCCCTTTTATTTTACAATAAAATTGGTAGGGGAAAAAGTTGATGCCGACAGAAATTATGGCACTCTTCTGCAAGGTCATATTTTATTATTACATTTAAAAAGAAAACCATAAAATAAATGACTACTCCACTGCAATAAAAGAATGTTTTGAAGCATTCTTATTTATTATTTCGTGATTTTACAAGAAATTTCACAATCATCTTTCAACTTACCACAAAATTGAATATTTTGTTGAGAGAAAAATATACTTTAAGAGGAGAATTTAGACCTCCTACCACCTTCATCACCGCTTGCTCATGTCCACCGCTTTGCCTTTGTTGAAGTGGCGTTTCGGAGACATACATTGCTTGCGAAAGCAAAATGCAAGTCCTTCGCATCTGGCCCTCAAAAGAGAAAAGTCTAGGCACACAAGCTAGACATTGTTTTATATATATATAATAAATGGACAATGTGTTATTTTAATAATTTTTTTTGGCATTTTTAGGCTGTGTTTGTTTCCTGGAATTCACTTTCCGGGAAACCACTTTCCAAACTTTCCTGTGTTTGTTTGCCTTCCGGAAAGTAGGTCAACGGAAAACACTTTCCAGTCAAAGAAAAATTTGACTTGGTTTTCAGGAAAGTGTTTTCCGGAAAATTTGGGCGGAAAACACTTTCCGGAAGTTGTGAAAAATTTAGAAATGTCATTATTTGCTGATTATATCAAATTTGATCCTCAAACTTTTGATTGCTATATATAATTTGTTTTGAATATTTATTTTTCAATTTCATCTCTTAAAATTTAATTTTTATATTAATTTTGGTCCTTATTTTTATAATTTCTATTTGCTTTTTTCTTATCATTTTTTTATTGAAATTTTTTATCTATCAAATTTGGTCCTCATTTTTTTTATTGTTACATATTTTATTTGAAAAAATTATGAAATGTTAATTATTATTATTTTAATTTATTCACCTTTCATTTTTTTTTTAAATTTTTAGATTTGATCTCTATTATTTTGATTATTATTTATTTTATTTGAGATAATTTATGAAATTATATTTTTTTTCAATTTCATTCTCATTCAACTTTTTAATTTGTAAGATTTGTTCCTCATTATTTTAATAAACTTGAAAAAAAAATTAATTTATTAATAAATTATTTTCCAGTTCATTTTCCATAACACAAACAAACACTGGAAAGTGTTTTCCAGTTCATTTTCCATAACACTGCCAAACATCGGAATTCACTTTCCCCAGAATTCACTTTTCAAAAAGAAACCACTTTCCAGCAAACAAACGGGGCCTTAGGGTCGAGTTTTTGTCCTCAAGGCTCAATTTTACCCTATTTTAAATAGAAAACACTTCTAAAATATCTTAGAAACAAAAATCCCTTCGTTTTAAGAAATCAAATTGAATTGATCAAATTTTTATGGGCATCATTCTACTTTTTTGACATCATTGATGAGCAACACCACCACCAATGAACTCCCTTCTCAAAACAAGTTTATTAGCACCAAGTTGAGGCCTTTGCAGTTGGAAAATGGCCGGACAAATTCTTTCTCTCCCCCTCAATTCCCAATGACTCAACAACTTTCACAAGTTTCAAAATTTGGGTGAACTCATGTGACGCCCCCAGCTCCCTTGCCAGTTACCTAACTGGCGTGACCAGGTTCGCCACACTGTTGGGACTAAGTCCCCTATTTCCTCCATCATAAACCACAAAATACATAGATAACTACATTGCTAAAAACGTACGGGATAATTTACATCCTTAGAACAATTCTATAATTTACAAAATACTCAAAATGCCTAGATATTTAATTTACAAATTTGGCTCGTACCCTTTTTTTTTTTTTCCACAAAAGATATTCCTATTTTTATCAGTGACACATAAGCCTCTTTTAGCGAGAACCGGTAGCATCCTCGATCAGCTTAACCTTACCCTTGCCTGAACAACACACAAATACAATAACAGAATGAGCCAAAGCTCAGTAAGTAGGGTGATGCACGTGATATGCAATGCTATTGTGTTTCCCACATTTTCATCTATTTTAATCCGGGTACCCTAGGTATATGCAAGTCCGTGCGAACTATCACTCGGTGATCATGTTATCACCTACTGCTCTATTACTTTCTCTCAGTGATCTCAATATCACCTACTGCTCGCAACGACATTATCCCTCGTTGTAGCACACGGTTAGCGGAATTATCCCTCGCTTAACGATGTTAGTAAATAGAGCTCGCACTATGGATTCCTTGCTATTACCCATTCCACTCAATTTGGTTATCAAACCGTGTCAATTCAAAACTCAATGATTTCTCTCAAAGTAATTTCCCCCAATGCACGTGATGCACGTGATGACATGTTTAATCACATTCAAACAAACTCGGGTACCAATTCTTATTTCTCAAACCATACTCACGGTCCAACTCACACTCGGGATTCACCCATCGTTCACATACCAATCATGGTACTCATAGCGGGAACACAACCTCCGCTCATTAATATTGTTCATTAATTCCATTAATATTTAGATCTAAATATTTCCCTTATTAAAAGAATAAATTTATTTACTTATTTATTATTATTTATTTATTTATTATTTATTATTTTTTGTCCAAGCTCATTTCTTTTAATCTTAGCCCATCTATTTTTAAAACCAAGCTTTTTACTTGTAGTCCAAGTCCATTTAATTTATTATAGGCCCATTAGCTTGATCCAAGTTTATTAACTTTATCTTAGTTCAAACTCATTTCTTTTAATCCAAGCCCAAATCCATTTGTTTTGATCTAAGTCCACCTTAGTTATAAGTTTAAGTCCATCTTGTTTTAACTTAAGTCCATTTAATAGAATCCACACTTTTTTTTTTCTTTTCTTTCAAGCCCATATGTTTTAGGTTAAGTCCATGGGTTTATTTCATGCCCACATTCATCTAAATCTAAGCCCACTTAATTTTACAAATATATATTTTTTTTCCAGCAATGGTATGCCTACATAACCCATACCAATTTGGCCATAATTCCTTACATATATATCTAAAAATTACGAAATTTTAAGGAGAAATAGTAGACATATAGATCAACAACTTTCCATCTTTGTAGTTTTTCTAAAAATCACTCTAAGATCTCGAAATAATTCACACACAATTTCGGACGGAAAATATTTTTCCAGCAGGTATCCATTTGAGCAACCCACGCCATATCAGTCATAACTCCATGTCTATGTTTCTAAAAATCACGACATTTCACAGGGATGTAGTAGACATATATATCCACAACTTTCATGCTTTGTATTTTTCCTAAAACTCACTCCAAGATCCCGAAATAATTCACCCCAAATTCAGGTTTTTCCATCCCTAAAAGAAATCCAAAATTTTCACACTAAGCACACTTCTCATCATGCATGCTTAACCATCCATCATCAAACATCAAGAGTTCAAAATCATTACAAAACCATCATAATCACATTTTACATTAATTAAACAACTCATAAAAATGGAAAGCATAAACAAAACAAAAATAAAATGAAACCTACTTACTTTAGATTAAGTTTCCCTAAAATCTTTTTAGCTTTTCCTTTCTTTTCCCTTCTTCTTCTTCCCTTTTTCCCTTCTCTTTCACTTTTTTTTTTCTTTTTGTAAAGTTACGGGATGCATAAAAAATGCCTCATTCTCCCACATATTTGTTTTACTTAAATATCTCTTACATTTAATGCTTATGCCATGTGTCAATGAGTTATGGTGAAATGCAAAGTTAAATTAGGCTTAAATTGTGATGGATTTCAAGGCAATTCATTTAGTTAGGTTCTATGAATTTTATTTTTTTATTTTTTTATTTTTTTTAGGTATATATATTGTTTTATTATTATTATTTTTGGCTATCATCATTTTACATACTATAATTTATACTTATTACATATACAAAGGATTTACTAATTAATTCACCTAAAATTATTTTTCCTAAATATTTACGTACATTAATTAATCCCAACAATCACGTACATAAACGCCAATTACGTACATACCATATATTCTAGTACATATTTTTGCCTGGTTACAGATTGTCACGTACGTACCCTATATACTATATACATACGTACGAATATAATTATCCCGATCAGTACACTTATACGGTTACGAATTTTACGCTAGTTACAACTCAGACTCACCCGGTCAACTCGTGAGTCAAGCTTTACCTTGGTCCAACCCTGAATCAATTTTAAAAGGTATAAAAATAATTAATTTTGCTCATACGATGACATGAGCTGACTTGGGTTGACCCTCCCATCATGTGATCTCATCCTTACCTCCGGTTGACCTTCCTAGCCCGAGACTTGGGCTTACCTTAGGTTGACATCTGAATCATATTTTATAACTATAATAATAACTATTTTTTTATATTTATGTTGTCTAAGGTCAGTCCAGGCTAACCATCCTGACCTATGACCTAGGTCTTGCATTAGATCGACCTCTTAGTCGAGTTTTAAAATTATGACATAACTATTTCTATTTTTATGTTGACCTAGGTCAATAATAAACCTGACCTGTGACTCAAACCTGGAGGATCAACTCTCAAGTCGAGTCTTAAAACTATGACAATAATTATTTTCATCCTTATGTTGACCTGGTCAATGGTCAACCTAACTTGTGGCCCAAGTTTAGCCCCTGGTCAACCTTTAAGGAACATTTTAAAACTATGATAATATTATTTTTATTCTTATATTGACCCGAGTCAATGATCAACTAGACCTATAACTCTGGCTTGAGCCCAATTTGATTCCCGAATCGAGTTTTTAAAACTATGATAATTATTATTATTATCCTTATGTTTACCCGAGTGGTCAACTCGACCTAGATCCCTAGCCTAATTATATTTTAAAGTTACAATAATAATAATTTTTATTCTTATATTGACTCGGACTAACAAAATTAATCAAGAATTGAAAAAGCTTATCCTACCCTTTTTACTTGGATAAAATATATTTACTAAGACAGGTTTGGACAAGACAAAAATTGATTTTTGTACTGTCAAAAGCGCATGAAACACCTTCACATAAAAATATCTTGTGCAAGTTCATTATTATCTAGCATACCAAATACTATCTAAATAAACTATCGTAAACTTGTATTATGTTTTGGTAATAAACGGTGATACAATGTAGTTTATTCAAAAGTGTTTTTTAATTAAAAATATATTAAAATAATGTATGTTTTTGTTATTTTTGATATTAACATTGTAAAATAATAAAACAAAAACATAAAATATTAATTTAATATTTGTAAGGCCAAAACCGGTTTGAAATGCACTTTAAAAACTATCCTAAACCATATCAACAAACGATTCTTAGCCTAAAAAAGAAACCAAAGTTCTCCAATGGTTTAGAATCTTCTAGTGGTAGCTAATCACATGCTTGTGATGTACTATGCTATATTGTGAGGGCATATATTTTTTATTAAATGTTTGTATTATTAATTTTAAGATTTTTGTTTCAACAAGAAAATCTCATTGCAAAACAAAAAGTTGACATGTGTGTCGCACGTCGCCGCACGACGTCTCAGGAGGGGGTTTTGTGTCTCTCGCAATGAAGTTGTTGAGGAGTTGCCACCTGGCTATTGAGGGTCACCAGGAAAACCCACTTGCACTCGTCTAGTCAGAGATTCAAAGGTAGGGGACTGGTGGCGTAAAGGGAAGGTATTAGCACCCCTAGTACGCCTTACCTTAAGTAAGCTGCATTGTCTATCTTGATGTGATTTTGAATGCTTCAACGGGTCGTATTTATTCATGTGAATAAATCTTTTGAAATTTTCTTATGAGTTCGTGAACCCCAAATAAAATATCAAGAAACAGATCCATGTAGATGCCCTAAAAGGATCACTTGTCATGGATGAGTTTTCCGCGATTTTATGCCTCGTAAAAAGTGTTCCGATTAAAAAGGGAATCGGTCACCGCTCAGAATAATCCTGCGAATTTTATTGGTTATTTTTAGATATGTAAATGCTAGCCTACTTGTAGTTTCGTCATTTACTACCTGAAATTAACCATTAATCCTCATGAATTAATTTCGCGGTTGATCGATTAAAAAAAAAATCGATCACCACTCAGAATAATCCTGACAATTTTGGTGGTTATTTCTGAATATGTAAATGTTAGCCTACGTGTAAATCCGACATTTACTACCTGAAATTAACCATTAATTCTCATGAATCAATTTCATGATTTGTTTTAATATAAGCCAAATTCTCAAGATTTAATAAACTTGTTATTAAATCTAAGGTAAATTTCGGAAAACGCTTTGGCCGTTGCAAATAAAACACATTTTTTTATTTTACTTTATATTCTTTTTTTCTTAACAAACAACATAAAATTGAATAAATAAAACACAACACACAAACACACACACACACATTCTCTTTTTTATTTCTTTTTCATTACATTTTGCAAATAAAATACAACAACACACCCACATTCTCTTTTTCATTTCTTTTTCATTTACATTTCACAAATAACAATTAAAAAAAATAAAAAATCAAATAAACACATAAACATAATCAAAATTACAAAAATGACCTCGGGAATAGTGTTGGAACAGTGGTAGCAATGACAGGACACTTGTGGCGCGTCTGCTCACGCGCCACTGTCTCTGGCGGCGTGTCAACCCAAGCGCCGCCGGTGGACAGCAAAACGGGGAACCAACATATCTGCCTCTTTTCTTCACTCTCTCTCGCCGGTGGTGGCCTTCACGGTGACATACAAACACAAACAACATACACAAACAATAGCCAACACAAACACAAACACAAAATCAATTTGCTTTTGGGTGATATGAACTTCATCAACAATTGTGATGAAACCCAATAAGAATGATGGTTTAGAACCCCAAGTTCGTGTAGAAAATATTGGTTGAGCCTTGACCCGTCACCTAACAAGATGAAAACCAAGACTATGAAAGATTGAAACGCCACACCTAGAAAACCTGAGAATCTCTCAACAATCAAGGTGATAAGTTTGGTTGTTTGAACACCACAAGATTAACTTGATAAGTTCTAGGAGTTCTTTTAAGAAGGAAGAGGAACACAAGACCTCACAAATATGATAATTTTCTGAAAACATAATCTGTTTATTCATTTAAAAAATACCCATTTATATACTTGGAACAACAATCCAAGAATAGGAAAAGTCATAACTAAAGCTTTAAAAGAGCTCAAACAGTAATATAAACAAGTCCCCATATTTTTAGGTTTCTTGGACTTCTAGAGGCTACAATAAATAGCTAAATGACTAAATTCAATGTATTTAACATAACCATTCAAGACCAAGTTCATTCCTCTATTTAATACCCTTGGAACTCATCAAATTCATGCCTTTTGATGGTCAGACCATGCTGAAACTTTTTTGCATAATTATTACCCTCTTCAATTGCTTTGATGATGTGGACTAAGCCTTGATTATTATTTAATCCCATCTTGGTCTTTTTAGAATTGTTGCTACCCAATTTTTGACTCTTTATTTTTTATGTTTCAAAAAAAAAAAAAAAAAATATTTCAAAAAAAAAAACAGATTTTGGGTTCAAGGGCGAAATCGGGCAATTTGGAGTTTAATGACCGATTGAGGGTTAAATCGCGAAAATCAGGAGCCAAGGACCAGTTTAGAAAGTCACGCAAAGCCAAGGTTAAGATTGAATTTTTGATGGGATTTAATTGCATAAAAAGTTTAAATCCAAAAGGGTGCATCTTTAGAATTTTTAAAGGACCAAATCATATTTTTCTTTCCTTCCTAAAATATTTTGAAATCTGCATTTTTAAAAATTAAGCATGCACTGTGTCGTTGCCTTGCATTGATTTTTCACGGCAAGCAGATCAAAATTTTATCAAATTTTCCTTCCCATCAATGTTGATTTTATTGCCCGATTCATCTCCTTCACAGCAGATCAATATTTCTTTTTCTTCCTTTTTCGATTTAATTTTCTTCCCAATTCGGCTCTCTCAACGCAGCAACATTCAATTGAAATCAATGGCAATCAATTGGATTTAAAACAGAAAATCAACAGCAATGCAGCAGCAGATCAATAGCAGATTTGATAACAGCTCAATTCCAAAATCCTGCGTGATTCTCTTCCCGTTTCATCTCCATCACAGCAAAGCAGTCAGAATTTTCCCATTTCAAACGTGATTTTATGCCTGATTTTCCTTTGATTGCATTCAATACCCTGCATTAAACGTTGATGAACGTTGGGTCTTGTACTGCTATAAATAGCAGTATACGTTGAGGAGAAAGGGGGATTTTGGACGTGAAGAAGACAGTTTTAAAAACGTAGCAAAAGGGAGTAAAAACGGAGAGAATCCCTTCGTTTTCCTCGGCCTCTCTCTCTAAAAAAAAACAGACCCCTGTTTTCTTTCTCACTTTCGGCAGGCAACCACAACCATCGTCGACCACCATTCCTGCTCCTTCTCATCACTTTAAGTCTCCCCTCAACCCCAGCAACTCTTCCATCATCCCAGACGAAGGAAGAGACGAAGATAGCCGAGGCAGCAGCAACCTGGCAACGTGAACAGTCTCCATTCCGACGCAGTTTCCGGCCATCTCAGGCCACCATCTCTGACGCGACCACGACTGGAAGAACCACTTCAACGTCCTTTACCCAAAGGTGTTAACAGGTAAGCCTTTCATCACACTCGAAAAATCACATTGTTACTGTTCATCTTCTTCGTTTGCATGCGGGGGGGAGTGAATTCGTTCACTCCCCGGGTCGGGTCAGGTTGGGCCGGGTTTGGCACCCGGCCCAACCACTAAAGGGACTGGGCTTCCAGCCCGTCTTGGCTGGAAGTCCAGCCCAGTCCATGAATGTATGGGCCTCAGCCCAGACCGAGTTTGCGGGCTCGCGGCCCGCCCAGATGGGGCTGACAGCCCAGCCCAGCCCCACAGGCGGGCTGGCAGCCCAGCCCCATCTGGGCGGGCCGCGAGCCCGCCCTTCCCACTTGAGCAAGCTGGCTGCCCAGCCCCATCAGGGCTGGGCAGCCAGCCCACTCCCTATATAAATATATAAATAATATATATATCAATAAAAAAAATACAAATTTTCCAAAAATATTTTATTAAAAAAAATGTGTTGTTTTCTTGCATAAGGCCAATACACTAGCATATTTTAAAAATTGTCTTTCCTTCGAAAAATATATATTATCTTGAGTTTTGAAAACAAAATGAGTTTTAGCATGGATTTCGCAAAGAAAAAATCATTTCTTGCATTTTGAGATTTTACAACATAGTTTGTAAAATCCAAAGGGTATTGGCCAATATTCAAAAAAATATAAAAATCTTATTTTTTATGGAACTTATTATTCACCATCGGTATTTGGATAAATAAATCCTAAGGGGTTAATATCCAAAATATTCGGCGGGAATGATATGCTATTATTCACCATCGATATTTGGGTAAATAAATCCTAAGGGGTTATATCCAAAATATTCGGCGGGAATGATATGCTATTATTCACTGTTGGTATTTGGGTAAATAAATTCTAAGGGGTTAATATCCAAAATATTCGGCGGGAATGATATGCTATATTCACTGTCGGTATTTGGATAAATAAATCCAAAAGGGGTTAATATCCAAAATATTCAGCGGGAATAATATGTTATTATTCACTGTCGGTGTTTGGATAAATAAATCCTAATGGGTTGATATCCAAAATATTCGGCGGGAATGATATCCCATTTGCCATTTAATTAACATATCTTGTTTTTTTTTTAAAGCCATAGCAAATCATAAGCAAACCAAAATGTTGAGCAGCTTACCTTAGGTAGGGCGTACTAGGGGTGCTAAAACCTTCCCTTTACGCAACCAGTTCCTTACCCTAGAATCTCTGAGACCAGTTTTAGGTTTCCTAGTAACCATTAATACTAGGTGGCGACTCCTCTTTTTACAAAAAATATATAATCCCCCCGACATTTAATCCCTCGCTCACGGGAAAGAGTTGCCACGACGCCGCATTTACTAAATTTTTTGGGGTGCGACAGAATGGCGACTTCGCTGGGGACTTGGGCTAAGCTTGACTGTTTTATTTGTTTATGATATGTTTTTATTTTATTTATTTATTTTATTGTTGCTATGGTTTATTTATATATTTGTTTATAAGCTTTATCATGCATCTTTACATCGTATCATCATACATCACTTTTTTATTATTTTGAGAGCACACACTAAACTTTAAGTTAAGTGGGGGACTAGCAGCTTACTTATGACTTGAGTCAAGGTTGAAGTTTGTGTAAACCCCAACTCTTTGCTGAGTGTTTAGACTGGTGGTGATTGGTATACGTGCCATATCATTATCTGCTGAACCCCCATATCACCTTTACGAGGGTGATCACTGGGACAGCAAGAGACCCTCTTTAGAAACCAAGTAGTAAACCTACCTTATGTCTCACGTAAAGGAATTAGAACCTATCGTTAGGATGTATGCTCCATAATATCTTTTACATAAAATGGAAAAACCTAAAAAAGCATTTTTGCTTTACAGGTCTTGTGAACGAAATGGCCACAATCACTAAACTTTCCGTCATGGAGTATGGGAAAAGTTCTGAATTGTCACAATTGACTGAAGGAGACTGCCTTAAGGGCGATGCTATGAGGCTATTACCACTCAAGAATCTGGATTGCGTTATAAATGAGGTGAACAAGTTAACGACTCATTTTCAGAATGTGGATAAGGACGCATTTTTCAGGAAATATGGGCGCTTGATGGAGATTGCGAAGGTAGACGTTTTAAGCCCAGCGGTGCGAGCCCTAGTTCATTTCTGGGACCCTGACTACCGTTGTTTTTCTTTTGGGAGCATAGATCTATGTCCTACTATGGAGGAATACGGGATGCTGACTGAGTTTCCGAATGACCTATACAGAATTTATTTCCCTTTGAGATCTGACAAGGTCATTCCTGAACTGTCGAAGCTGCTCAAGATCCCCAACTTAGAGAGGGCTTTGGAAAAGAATGTTTCTGGTCTGAGATGGAAGATGCTGGAGTTGGAACTAGAACAGAAGACTGGATCAGAGAAAGAAAGGTTGATTGCATTAGGCATATTTGGCCTTGTGTTATTCCCAAGCCGGACGGGTATAGTAAGCTTAGAAGCCGCTGCTGCTTATGTGGAGTATGAGAATACACAAATCAACCCCGTGGCCTCTGTTTTGGCTGAAACCATCTTGACACTTAATCACTGTCGGAAGGCCGGGAAAGGGGCAGTGAGATGTTGCACGCAGCTGCTATATATCTGGATGGTTAGTCATATCGAGACAAAAAAACCTGTCTTTAATAATTTCTGGTGGTTCAACCAGAAACCATTGAGGATAGTGGAGGAAGAAGAATGGGGGGATCTAGACAACCAAGGTTGGGTAGAAAAACTAATAGCTATACCTAGTGGTGGTATGAAATGGAAGGCCCCTTGGGCCAAAGCGGTGAATGTTCTAATGAGTTGCGGACAAAGGTGTTGGGTTCCGTTGGTAGGGATTACCGGTTATGTGAGTTATGCTCCTGCTCTCGTGGTAAGACAACATGGGGGCATGCAATTCATTCCAAGGACCAAAGGAATTGCTAAATTTTTTGGTTTGTTTAAAGATCCTGTTGCACAAGAAGTCGTGAGAGCCATCAAACAAGACTGGAAGCATCTAGTTTTGTTAGAAATAAAAGGTTCGGGGAATCCTAGTGCAAGCAAGCGTATGCAAAATGGAGAGAATTAGTTGCCTCAGCCTCGGCCAATGGAGAAATAAAATCTCCACAAATTGGAGAAAAGTCTGTTAAGAGGAAAAGAGTTGATAGTGAAGAAGAATTGAAGAGGCAAATCGAAAAGCTTCAGATGGAATTGAACAAGACCCGAAAAGACAAGATGATGATGGAAGAAATGGTGTTGGAAGGTGATAAAAGGAGGGCATTTTTAGATGAGCAATTACAGTCTAGAGATGCAAGACTAACCAAGCTCGAGTTGAGGATGGTTGAGGAGGAAAATGTTAGGGTTGAAATTGAGAAAGAATTAACAGAGATGAATCGGAAGTGGACGCAAAGTTGCTCTGAACTCAGTACATTGAAGATCGAACATAATGAATGCCGAGAGAACATAGAGTATTACCAAGAGAAATTTGCCGAGACCCAGTGCGAGGTGATGGATAGAATTGAAAAGTATGAAGAATTGTATAAGAAGTATGTAATGTCGGAAAGTCGTTTGGTGGAGCCTGTGAAAGATGAAGGCGTTGAAGCAGAATTGGCGAGTAAAGAAGATGAGATAAGAACCCTGAAGATGAAGCTTGGCAAAGAGAGAGAGAAGATGAAGCATCTGGAAGAGAAATTAGCATATATAGAAAAACACAAGGATCAAATCGATGCTAATAATACTTCATTGAACAGAACCAACATGTTGCTTATTGAAAAAATGTCCAAGATGGATGAACAAATGGATGAAGCTGCTGCGCACGCTCGGGTTGTTAGAGCCAATACGAGAAATGTGGGAAGAGACATCATCCGTTATCAGCGAAGTCTAGCTGAGACCGATGCTTTCTTGGAGACAATCGAGAACCGCGGATCCGCTTTCCTACCCTTGGCTAAAGATGTGGCAGAAGAAGGATTTTAATTTGCTTTTCCTCTTTATGTTTTCGAAAATGTAGCAAACTTATCCATTCAATAAAAAGGGCGTTGACCCATCTCTTATGCAAATCCTGTCTCTTGGTGAATATTACTCAAACATCGACCCGAAAAGCAGTACTCCTAGCGGCAATGTGACAAGAAACCCATATTCTATGAAGTGTTTAGCCGTTAATTGTTGACAAGAGAAATCCATTTGCATTACATATACATTCATACAAGCATGTTCATCATACCACATACATTTTACATTCTCTTATACATTCATGCAAACAGCTCAACTACGAAACATAGGTCCCCCTGCGAAAGTCCACAACACTCGTTTAAGAAGAAGAATGGAAAATGAAGAAAGAGCCGAGCCAGAGTCTCCATACCAAAAAGAGCTCGAAGCTGTCCGAAACGATGTGGCACGTTTAGCCAGCCTGCTCGAGAAGGCGTTAAGAACAAGAGATGGAGAAGGAACGTCAGCTCAGACAGATGAAGCACCATCGGCAATTCAAAGCCCGGGGGCACCTCACATTTTAAGGACAAGCTCACCGAAGAAGCAGCCCGAATCCACTCGGCCCATCCAGATCCCTATTACATTGGATTTGACAGATGAGGAACCACAAGATGCTAGATTCTCTGACCATGCAGGATATGACAAGTGGTCCGCACTAGAAGAAAGGATAAGAGCAGTTGAAGGGAATGATCTATCTGACCCAGTTAGGGCAGCCGAAGCATGCTTGGTGCCTAACATCGTGATACCGCGGAAGTTCAGGGTTCCAGAATTTATCAAGTATACTGGAATAGAATGCCCAAAAACTCATCTTCGTTCCTACTATAACAAGATGGCTGAGGTCATACACGATGATAAATTGTTGATATATTTCTTTCAGGACAGCTTGATAGGGTCGGCCCTTAGCTGGTATATGAGGTTGGATAACATCAGGATTAGAAAGTGGGCAGACTTGGCAGATGCTTTCTTAAAGCAGTACAAGTTTAATATGGAGATTGCTCCTGATAGGACCAGCTTGATGACCATGGAGAAAGGAGCTCAGGAGTCCGTAAGAACTTATGCTCAAAGATGGCGGGACCAAGCTGTCAATGTACAACCTCCATTAATAGAGACAGAAATGGTGACTCTATTTGCCAATACGTTTAAGGCCCCGTACTACGAGCACCTGATGGGAAGCTCCGCTCAGCATTTTTATGATGCGGTACGAATCGCTGAAAGGATTGAGCAAGGAATCCGGAGCGGGAGAATTATGGAACCCGTGGAGAAGAGGGGTTTTGTTGGAAAAAGAAAGGAAGTCGAGGTGAATAATCTGGAAGACAGGTACAAGGGGAAAGACAAAAATTTCAAAAACTACCAAACACCTGCACCCCAAACTGCCAGCATCAACTTTTCCAAACCTACCACCCCAAACCAATCTTTTTACCCAAAATTCCCTGCACATAACCAAAATGATTTCCAAAGGAGAGATTATCAACAGCCGGAAGAACAACTACCACCCTTGCCCATGACTTTAAAAGAGTTATATGCGCAGTTGCTAAACATCGGACATATTGCTCCCCTACCACTACCCCCTTTGAAGCCACCTTTCCCTGCCTGGCACAACCCAAATTTGACTTGTGAATACCATGCTGGTAATGCAGGGCATAGCATCGAGACCTGTGTAGCGTTTAAGAGGAAGGTATTGCAATTGATCAGGATCGGATGGATCACCATTGAAGATCCTCCCAATGTGAACCTGAATCCTTTGCCCAAGCATGCTGCAGGAAGTAATGGGATAAATGCAGTAGAAACTGATAGCAAAGTAAGGACTCTCAAGGTGACTATGACCAGATTATACAATATGTTGGTGCAATCTGGACATTTGATGAGATCAACCAAGCATGACATGGGCGAAAATGACTTTTGCCCATTCCATAATGAAAAAGGGCATCACATTGATGAGTGTACCGAATTCCATCAAAAGGTCACGATGATGTTGACTTTGGGGGAGCTAAGGATAGAGAGTATGGGAAGTAGTGGAGAGGTAGCAGGAATAGAGAAATGTAGAATCCAATCAACAGCTAGTGGGCTATCGAGGTTGGTTTTGTATAAGCCCTCGTATGCAAAGGAGGTAGACTATAAGGCAACACCCGGGAATTATGTTGTCACCTCAAATGGAGAAGCTCCTTTCTTTCAAGGTGAAATAGGTGGTTTGACCCGAAGCGGTCGTTGTTTCACGCCTGAGGAGTTGGCAAATCAAAGAAAGGCTAAGGGTAAAGAGGTAATGGGCTTTGAAAAAGAGTTGTAGGTAAACAAACCTGTGACAGAGGAAGAGACGAACGAGTTCTTGAAGTTGATGAAACATAGTGAGTATTGTGTGGTGGACCAGTTAAAAAAGACCCCTGCCAAGATCTCCATTATGTCTTTAATACTTAGTTCTGAGACGCATCGTAATGCCTTACAGAAGGTACTAAATGAGGCTTATGTGCCTTAAGATATTGAACAAAAGACTATGGAGCATCTGGTAGGGAGAATTCATGCTTCAAATTTCTTATATTTCACCGAGGATGAACTCGACGCTGAAGGAACAGGACACAACAAGCCTCTGTATATCACAGTCCGATGTAAGGATTGCCTAATTGGCAGAGTTCTTATTGATAATGGCTCAGCTCTAAATGTGTTGCCAAGACATATGCTAGAAGAGATGCCAGTAGATCCCTCTCACATGCAGCCAAGTGGGATTACGGCTAGAGCATATGATGGTGCACCGAGGCAAGTGTTGGGGTCGATCGAAGTTGAACTCGCCATAGGTCCCCAAGTCTTTTTGGTAACCCTTCAGGTGATGGACATTCACCCTTCCTATAGCATGTTATTAGGAAGACCATGGATACATGCTGCAGGAGCGGTTACTTCCTCACTGCATCAATGTTTGAAGTACATTGCCAATGGTGTCCTTGTCACCATTAAGGCCGAAGAAACAATATCGATGATGAAGAATGTGGCGGTCCCTTTCATTGAAGCTGAAGATTTTGTGGATGGAAACCTGCATGCGTTCGAAGTTGTGAATACTGAGTGGGTGCCTGAGAATACTATAAGAAGAAAACCAAGGATCTCAGAGGCCACTAAAATGGCCGCTAAAAGCCTTTTAAAGCACAAGATTCCTGCCCGATTTGGCACAAGAAAGAGGAAGGTCGAGTGGATTGGGATAACGAAGTTGAAGGTCGCAGAGCAAAGGTTTGGTCTGGGATATAAACCTAGAAAGGAGGATTACCAATGGGCTGCTGTAGCAAGAAGAGAGAAAAGAATGGCGAGGATAGAAGGAAGGAAGCCTGAAGAAGAAAATTTAGCCATTCCTCCGATCAGAGTCTCATTCCCGAAGGCAGCATATGTCATACAACCTGATCTAGGACATGAAAGCTCTCTTTAGAAGTTGTCATCTATGAGTATAAATATTGTGGAAGAGGAGGAAGTCAAGGGCATTGTCAAGAAGACTCAGTCAGAAAAAAAGGATGAAGAGCTACCACAGTTAACCATCTATGCTCTGGAGGAAGCTACGACCTCTGCTTGTATTCGGAAGCTAGCCAAGGGAGAGAAGTTCCAGAATTGGGTGACCCAAGAAGCTCCATTGGTTTTCAGAATATAATGAGCAAATTTTGTTTTGTTAGTTTTGTTTTGTTTTAAGGCCCAATAGGCCAGTCGAATTTTATCTTTGTTTTTGTTGTGAACCGAATTTTTTTTATATAAGATCATGCATTTTTAGTTCATCTCTCGTTTTTATTTCTATTTTTGTTTGTGCATTTACACTCATTTTCCGCTTTCAGGAACCCTGAAAGTGGAACTTCCACAACACCACTTGCACTTTACACTGAGAATGAATGACCGAATTTTAAAGAACACATAATAGCTGTAGAAGAGGAAGAAGGGGAGGAAAATAGCATTAGGGAATTCACGAGATTAATAGAACAACACGAACAGGTTTGGAAGCCCGCTAAGGAGGAACTTGAAACCATAAATGTGGGTACTGAAGAAAGCCAAAGAGAGCTCAAGATAGGAACTTTGGGCAGACAGAAGGAAAGAGAAGACTTGATTACATTACTTCGAGATTATGTGGATGTTTTTGCTTGGTCTTATGAGGATATGCCTGGATTAGATACGGATATCGTAGTACATAGGTTACCATTGGAAGAAGGTTGCAGACCGATTAAGCAAAAGCTAAGAAGAACACATCCAGAAGTTTTGATCAAAGTAAAGGCGGAAATTGAGAAACAATGGAGCGCTGGTTTCCTAGAGGTGGTCAAGTATCCGCAATGGGTGTCCAACATAGTGGTGGTACCCAAAAAGGAGGGCAAGATTCAAGGACTTTAGGGATTTAAACCGTGCTAGCCTTAAAGATAATTTTCCTCTACCACATATAGACATGTTAGTTGACAATGCAGCTCGTAGCTCCATATATTCCTTTATGGACGGGTTTTCAGGCTATAATCAGATAAAAATAGCGCAAGAAGATAAGGAGAAGACAACCTTTATTACACCATGGGGGACGTTCTGCTATAAAGTCATGCCATTTGGGTTAAAGAATGCTGGTGCCACTTACCAAAGGGCTATGGTGACTTTATTTCACGATATGATGCACAAGGAGATTGAAGTATACGTGGATGACATGATCACTAAATCCGGAGAAGGAGAGAATCATGTCCAAGTATTGAGGAAATTATTTGAAAGGTTAAGGAAATATAAGTTGAGGCTTAACCCTGCAAAGTGTTCGTTTGGGGTGAAATCTGGGAAGTTGTTAGGATTCGTGGTGAGTGACAAAGGAATAGAAGTGGATCCTGAAAAAGTAAAGGCTATTCAAGCCATGCCAGCTCCGAAAACTGAAAGAGAAGTAAGAGGGTTTTTAGGAAGGTTAAATTACATTGCTCGATTCATATCCCAATTAACCACAACCTGTGACCCAATCTTTTGTTTGTTAAGAAAGAAGAATCCTGGGATTTGGAACGCGGAATGTGAAGAGGCTTTTGAGAAAATCAAGCAGTACTTGCTAAAACCACCTCTACTCGTCCCTCCTGTACCAAAAAGGCCGTTGATATTATACTTAACAGTGACGGGAACAGCGATGGGATGTGTGCTTGGACAACAGGATGAATCCGGGAGGAAGGAAAGGGCCATTTACTACCTAAGTAAGAAGTTCATGGAGTGTGAGTCTAGGTATACTATGATTGAGAAGTTGTGTTGCGCGCTAGCATGGGCTGCAAAAAGGTTGCGACAGTATATGTTGTACCATACCACATGGCTAATTTCCAAATTAGACCCGTTGAAGTACATCTGTGAAAAGCCCTACTTATCCAGTCGAATTGCCAGGTGGCAAGTTCTGCTATCCGAGTATGACATAGTGTACATGACAAGGAAAGCTGTAAAAGGGAGTGTTATCGCTGATCACCTGGCAGACCATGCTATGGAGGATTATGAGCCGTTAGATTTTGATTTTCCTGATGAGGATGTGTTTTCAGTTGAGGAAGGAAAACTAGGATGGTGGACTATGTACTTTGATGGTGCTGTGAATGTATGTGGTAACGGAGCTGGGGCGGTGATAATATCTCCTGACAAGAAGCAATACCCAGTTTCAACTAAATTGCAATTCGGGTGCACTAATAACACAACCGAGTATGAGGCATGTATTCTTGGTTTAGAGACTGCGTTGGAGTTGAACGTAAAGAAGATAGATGTTTATGGGGATTCAATGTTAATTATTTGTCAGGTAAAAGGGGAATGGCAAACCAAAGAAGAAAAGCTAGTACCCTACCAAGAATACCTGTCTAAACTAGCTGAAGAATTTGAGGAGATAGAGTTCACACATCTAGGAAGGGAAGGAAATCAATTTGCAGACGCCTTGGCTACACTAGCTTCTATGGCTAGAATAGACTTCGGGCAAAATTTGCAGCCAATACACATTGACATCAAGAATAACCCAGCTCATTGTTGCTCAGTTGAAGGGGAAATAGATGGAAACCCTTGGTACTACGATATCAAGAACTTTATCCAAAATCAGGCTTATCCCATGGGGGCACCCAACATCGAAAAGAAGACTTTGAGGAGAATGGCAATGGATTTTTATCTTGATGGAGAAGTTTTGTATAAGAGGTCATCTGACGGGACTTTGTTGAGATGCCTAGATGGAGTTGAAGCCAGAAATGCATTGCGAGAAGTCCATGAAGGGATCTGCTCGACCCACGCTAGTGGACATATGATGGCCAGGAAAATACAAAGATTTGGTTACTTTTGGATGACATTAGAGAAGGATTGCATTGACTATGTTCGCAAGTGTCAGATCTACGGTGACAAAATGAATACCCCTCCAACCCCTCTATTTAACTTGTTATCTCCATGGCCTTTTGCGATGTGGGGAATCGATTTGATTGGACCTATCAACCCTAAAGCCAGCAATGGTCATAGGTTCATCCTCGTGGCAATCGACTACTTTACAAAATGGGTAGAGGCCGGGTCATTTGCTCATGTAACACAAAAGGTGGTAAAGAAGTTTGTTGAGAGAGATTTGATATGCCGGTACGGGCCACCAGAAAAGATTATAACTGATAATGCACAGAACTTCAATGGGAAGTTGATAACAGAACTCTGTGCTAAATGGAAGATCAAGCATTCAAATTCCTCTCCTTATAGACCAAAGATGAATGGTGCTGTGGAAGCTGCTAATAAGAATGTCAAGAAGATTGTTCAGAAAATGGTAGTCACCTATAAGGATTGGCATGAAATGTTGCCGTTTGCCCTTCATGCATATCGTACCGCAGTTCGGACCTCAACAGGAGCCACTCCGTACATGTTGGTGTATGGAATGGAGGCAGTAATGCCTTTAGAGGTAGAAATCCCATCATTAAGAGTATTAATAGACTCTGAACTAGATGAAGCATAATGGGCAAAGGTCAGATATGAACAGTTGAATTTGATCAGCGAAAAGAGGTTAGCTGTAATCTGTCATCATCAGTTATACCAAAGAAGGATGGCCAGATCATATGATAAGAAAGTCCGACCTCGAAAATTCCAAGAAGGCGATTTGGTATTGAAGAAGATATTGTGTGTACCAGGGCAAGATCAGAGTAAATGAGCCCCGAACTATGAAGGCCCTTATGTGGTGAAGAAGTCGTTCTCGGGAGGAGCTTTGCTATTATCTAGAATGGATGGAGAAGATCTAGTCAGGCCTGTGAATTCCGACTCTGTAAAGAAATATTATGCCTGATATTTTGTAACCTTCCTCAATAAGATAAAATTCGGCCATGAATTCTCGTTGCAAGAAATTTTTTTCAAAGCATGATTTTATAATATTTATTTATGTTTTATCCTTTTTTGACATATTTTGTGCACCACACCGGGGGCAAAAAGAGAAAAATCATAAAAATGTGATTTTTGCATTGGAAGTGTCAATTTGCATAAACAAAGCCATGTTTTGAATATTTCTTTAAAGTATACATCGGTTTGAGTTTTTTTAGACATCGTTAAAGATATTAAAAAAAAAAGAAAAAAAAAAGGAAATTTCAATGGAGCTAGAAAGGGCCCTGTGGAACAAAAGTCTCTTCACCCAGCGTGAAAATATAGCATGAGAAACATATCCTATGAAGGAAGACCACAACGGACAGGGGGGACCTATGTTTCTATAGAGGTAACAAAAACATGCATATTATTGTCATAACACTAACCTGACAGGAAAGGTGGCGAAAGCTGATGTGATTTCGAGTTTTTGAAAATATAGAGAAGCAGAATCTCAGGTCAGCAAAATCACGGAAGATGAATTGAAGATCGATGATGAATTAAAGATCGATGTTGCTCGAGATGGGTCGGTCACCCAGAAAATGAGACCAGGCTAGCCGGGTCGGTCACCCAGAAAAATGAGACCACGGATCGGTCACCCATCAAATGAGGCCATGCTAACCGGGTCGGTCACCCAGAAAAATGAGACCACGGGTTGGTCACCCATCAAATGAGGCCATGCTAACCGGGTCGGTCACCCATCGAATGAGGCCATACTAACCGGGTCGGTCACCCATCAAATGAGGCCATGCTACACGGGTCGGTCACCCATCAAATGAGGCCATACTACACGGGTCGTTCACCCATCGAATGAGGCCATACTAACCGGGTCGGTCACCCATCGAATGAGGCCATGCTAATCGGGTCGGTCACCCATCAAATGAGGCCATGCTGACCGGGTCGGTCACCCATCAAATGAGGCCATGCTACACGGGTCGGTCACCCATCGAATGAGGCCATACTAACCGGGTCGGTCACCCATCGAATGAGGCCATACTTACCGGGTCGGTCACCCATCAAATGAGGCCATGCTAACCGGGTCGGTCACCAATCGAATGAGGCCATGCTAACCGGGTCGGTCACCCATCGAATGAGGCCATACTAACCGGGTCGGTCACCCATCAAATGAGGCCATGCTAACAGGGTCGGTCACCCAGAAAAATGAGACCTTGCTAACCGCTAACCGGGTCGGTCACCCAAAAAAATGAGACCCTTCATATCTAGCTTGGATAGGTCACCCAGAAAAGCGAGACCCATATCCTTCATTCTGTTTTTCTTTACAAAGCTTACTATTTTAAGTCTTTTACAAGACTTTAGTCGTAAGCATTGTAAAGAGGGGGCATCTGTTGCTACCCAATTTTTGACTCTTTATTTTTTATGTTTCAAAAAAAAAAAAAAAAAAAAAAATTCAAAAAAAAAACAGATTTTGGGTTCAAGGGCGAAATCGGGCAATTTGGAGTTTAATGACCGATTGAGGGTTAAATCGCGAAAATCAGGAGCCAAGGACCAGTTTAGAAAGTCACGCAAAGCCAAGGTTAAGATTGAATTTTTGATGGGATTTAATTGCATAAAAAGTTTAAATCCAAAAGGGTGCATCTTTAGAATTTTTAAAGGACCAAATCATATTTTTCTTTCCTTCCTAAAATATTTTGAAATCTGCATTTTTAAAAATTAAGCATGCACTGTGTCGTTGCCTTGCATTGATTTTTCACGGCAAGCAGATCAAAATTTTATCAAATTTTCCTTCCCATCAATGTTGATTTTATTGCCCGATTCATCTCCTTCACAGCAGATCAATATTTCTTTTTCTTCCTTTTTCGATTTAATTTTCTTCCCAATTCGGCTCTCTCAACGCAGCAGCATTCAATTGAAATCAATGGCAATCAATTGGATTTAAAACAGAAAATCAACAGCAATGCAGCAGCAGATCAACAGCAGATTTGATAACAGCTCAATTCCAAAATCCTGCGTGATTCTCTTCCCGTTTCATCTCCATCACAGCAAAGCAGTCAGAATTTTCCCATTTCAAACGTGATTTTATGCCTGATTTTCCTTTGATTGCATTCAATACCCTGCATTAAACGTTGATGAACGTTGGGTCTTGTACTGCTATAAATAACAGTATACGTTAAGGAGAAAGGGGGATTTTGGACGTGAAGAAGACAGTTTTAAAAACGTAGCAAAAGGGAGTAAAAACGGAGAGAATCCCTTCGTTTTCCTCGGCCTCTCTCTCTAAAAAAAAAAGACCCCTGTTTTCTTTCTCACTTTCGGCAGGCAACCACAACCATCGTCGACCACCATTCCTGCTCCTTCTCATCACTTTAAGTCTCCCCTCAACCCCAGCAACTCTTCCATCATCCCAGACGAAGGAAGAGACAAAGATAGCCGAGGCAGCAGCAACCTGGCAACGTGAACAGTCTCCATTCCGACGCAGTTTCCGGCCACCTCAGGCCACCATCTCCGACGCGACCACGACTGGAAGAACCACCTCAACGTCCTCTACCCAAAGGTGTTAACAGGTAAGCCTTTCATCACACTCGAAAAATCACATTGTTACTGTTCATCTTCTTTGTTTGCATGCGGGGGGGAGTGAATTCGTTCACTCCCCGGGTCGGGTCAGGTTGGGCCGGGTTTGGCACCCGGCCCAACCACTAAAGGGACTGGGCTTCCAGCCCGTCTTGGCTGGAAGTCCAGCCCAGTCCATGAATGTATGGGCCTCAGCCCAGACCGAGTTTGCGGGCTGGAGGCCCAGTCCATAGACGGGCTAGCAGCCCAGCCCAGCCCCACAGGCGGGCTGGCAGCCCAGCCCCACAGGCGGGCTGGCAGCCCAGCCCCATCTGGGCGGGCCGCGAGCCCGCCCTTCCCACTTGAGCAAGCTGGCAGCCCAGCCCCATCAGGGCTGGGCAGCCAGCCCACTCCCTATATAAATATATAAATAATATATATATCTATAAAAAAAATACAAATTTTCCAAAAATATTTTATTAAAAAAAATGTGTTGTTTTCTTGCATAAGGCCAATACACTAGCATATTTTAAAAATTGTCTTTCCTTCGAAAAATATATATTATCTTGAGTTTTGAAAACAAAATGAGTTTTAGTATGGATTTCGCAAAGAAAAAATCATTTCTTGCATTTTGAGATTTTACAACATAGTTTGTAAAATCCAAAGGGTATTGGCCAATATTCAAAAAAATATAAAAATCTTATTTTTTTTGGAACTTATTATTCACCATCGGTATTTGGATAAATAAATCCTAAGGGGTTAATATCCAAAATATTCGGCGGGAATGATATGCTATTATTCACCATCGATATTTGTGTAAATAAATCCTAAGGGGTTAATATCCAAAATATTCGGCGGCAATGATATGCTATTATTCACTGTTGGTATTTGGGTAAATAAATCCTAAGGGGTTAATATCCAAAATATTCGGCGGGAATGATATGCTATTATTCACTGTCGGTATTTGGATAAATAAATCCAAAAGGGGTTAATATCCAAAATATTCGGCGGGAATAATATGTTATTATTCACTGTCGGTGTTTGGATAAATAAATCCTAATGGGTTGATATCCAAAATATTCGGTGGGAATGATATCCCATTTGCCATTTAATTAACATATCTTGTTTTTTTTTTAAAGCCATAGCAAATCATAAGCAAACCAAAATGTTGAGCAGCTTATCTTAGGTAGGGCGTACTAGGGGTGCTAAAACCTTCCCTTTACGCAACCAGTTCCTTACCCTAGAATCTCTGAGACCAGTTTTAGGTTTCCTAGTAACCATTAATACTAGGTGGCGACTCCTCTTTTTATGAAAAATAGATAATCCCCCCGACATTTAATCCCTCGCTCACGGGAAAGAGTTGCCACGACGCCGCATTTACTAAATTTTTTGGGGTGCGACAAGAATCAGCCCAAATCTCTTGGATTAACCCATTTAGTGCTTCCTTGAAACATTTGGCTCTAAGTCTTATAATTAGGCCACTTGGAAGTGACAAAGGATCTTTTGCAAATTCAGATGCATTCCCGAGTGTATGATCAAAATGTCCAGCTCCTTGGTTTGCATCGTACAAACACAAACAACATACACAAACAACAACCAACACAAACACAAAAAAAACACAAAATCAATTTGCTCTTGGGTCTGTCAAATCTCAGGTCTGTTCAAATCTTGGTTTGTTCTCCGATTTGTTCTCCCTCTGGTTCAGATGGCAGGTGGGTATCTCATGGTTGGGGAGATGCTATGGTGGTTGTGGTTGGTTTGCATTGTCAATTTGGGCGTTTGGTGTACAGGGTTGCCTTCGGTCGACGACAGCTGGTGGCTGGATCTATGTGGTCGGTGAAGAGGAGAAGAGTTGATGACGAGAGAGAGGAAGATGAAGGAAGATCTACTGGACAAGTGGCTGACGGTGCTGGCTACTGAGGTTAGGAAGAGGGGCGGCTGGTGGCTGGAGGCAGACGACAGCTGATGTGGGTGAGCTAGTCAGGGGAAGAAGAAGGAACAGGAGTAAGGGGGAAATGGAGGTCATGGGGGTGGCTGGAGGGAGACCTGGAAGGGGAAGGGCTGGGGCTGCTGCTGTGGTGCTGGTCGGAGAAGGAGAGACGAGAAAGGGAAAATGAAGAGGGAATTGGGGGGGGGGAATTGGGGGGGGGGGGGGGGGCTGCAACGGCCCAAAGAGAGGGCTGGCGGCTGCAGCCCTTAACAAAAATTTAGGATTTTCCCCTTATGTTTTAGGGTTTTGGGTGTGTCATTTTTTTGGTCCTCCATCTTGTTGATGAGAAACTCTATTTATAGAGTTTGTCACATGCAAAATTTCAAAAGTAGCCTTCAGCTTGCGTGCCTTTTTCTATTTGGTCCTTGGTTTTTGATTTGTGCGATTTGACCCTTAATTGACCGTTAAACTCTCAATTTGTTCAATTTTGCCCCTGTACCAAGATCTTTTGGATTTTTGTCTTTTTTTGATATTTTTGTTTTTCTTCCGAAACCTAAAAATAAGTGGGTCAAAAATTGGGTAGCAACAATGTGTATTCTATAAAATAAAAAAAGTTCTTTTATTTAATCACAGAATAATATTTGTTTTTAGTTAAAAATGAAGTCATTTAAAATAATTACAAAACATATATTTCTTAATTTTTTATTAACATATCTATTATTATCTTAATAAAATCATGTTTTTTTTTTATAACTAAAATGACTGTTTTGTTTTGTTTTTTTTAAAAAACATTTCATGATTGTAAAAGCAAGTTAAAAAAATATATGTAAAAAAAATGTTCATATTTTATATGTAATTGAAAGCAATGTTTTTTATAAATATGATAAGATTATAATTATTTAAAGATTTTATAAATGTTTTTTTAATTGAATCTTCATGAGCAATGTATCATCATAATCATCATCATTAAATATATGATAGTAAATATTAAAGGATATATTTAAAAAAAATGAATGAAGAAAATGAAAAAAAACAAAATAAAAATGAAAAAGAAGATGAATGAAGAAAATGAAAAAAAACAAAATACAAATGAAAAAGAAGAAGACGAGAGTTGACACACCAACTCTTTTAGAAATATTAAATAATCACCCTTTAAGATGAAAATATTTATTTATTAAAAATCTTTGTTTAGCTTTGAATTCCAGAAAAAAAAGATTTTTGAATAAATAAAAATAAACATGAGTTATGAATTATGATTGTAAAATGAAAATTAACTTGGAGATTTTGTTAATCTAATAGTCCATGTGTATTCTTGAAGTATTTTTGTTAGATATTTTTTTTAATATTTAACTTAAACATAAGTATACCTAAAACCTGTTACTCCATAACTTCAATCAATTCATCAATTAAACTCAATACAAAATCTTCAAAACAATAATCCTCCTTTCTCTTCTTCTCCTCCTTTCTTTCTCTCCTCGCGGTTCTCTCTCTCAAAAATTTAAGATCTATCTTTTTTTCTTCCTGTTTATATTTATGAAACTTTATACAATTCCACAATACCTCTCATTTATTTATACCTATTGCTAGACATTGTTGCCTTTTCCTATATTTTTTATAAGAACATCACAACTATTTTTATGGTCTAATCAGTGTCAACTATATTTTTCTCTCTCTACCATCAAAATTCATTGATCTCTCTCTTCTCTTAAACCAGAAATTAAAAAAATAACAAAAATTAAACTGAAAAAAATATTGAGGAACTAAATTTGTATAATTTTTGAAGTATGAGGATTAAATTAGACTTTTTGTGTGAACTTTGAAACTATTACTTATTTATGATGTCTTTTCTACTTTGATCCCTTATCTTTTAATTTTATCCTTAGTCATCAAACTTGATATAATCTTCCTAGAATTTGGCTAATAGAAACAGTAGTTTAGCTTTTTTCCCCTCCCCATACAAGGGTTCACGATGGTTAATATGGTGATTAAAAGCTCAAAACCAGTTACTATTACTTGAAATCTTGAGAAAGAATCACTAAATTATTGATTGATATATTTAAAATTGACATGTATCATTGGAGATAAATTTGTATGTATTTTATATGCATAGATAAACAACATACTTATTCCACACAAAATATGGTAAACATTTTTTTATTATTATGTGAATTGAGTTATCTTTTTTTTAAAAAGAAATCTAACTTATGTTAACAGTAGTTAGAGTGTTTGCAAAACTGCACTGAAATCTTCGCTAGTGCAGTGTGCTTATTTATCATGTATGCATGCATACATTAGGGTTTGTATACAAGTGATAAGATAGGAAAGATAAATACAAGGAAAGATAATTACAAGGAAATTACATTGTCTATTATAAACTGCATCTCTTATAATCATGGAGGATTTCTTAAATCAATATTTGATGTACTGGAATCCTTGACAACCCCCCGCAAGCTATGAGTGGGGTTAACAAAAACTCGAAGCTTGGAACAAAAGAAAGCATAGAGATCCAGTGAGACACTTTTTATGAACATATCAGCCAATTGTAAGTGAGATGAGATAAGTTGAAGATGAAGGGTGCCAGCAATGACAAGCTCACGCAAAGAATGATAATCAAGATCAATGTGTTTTGCATGTTTGTGGGAGACTGTATTAGAGATGAGAAAAATGACACTTTTGTTGTCACAAAGGAGAAGAGGCTGCTGGGCTAACGTCACCTGTAAATCTTGTAAGAGATGAGTAAGCCATTGAACTTTTGTAGCGGTAAATGCAAGTGCACAATATTCAGATTCATAACTTGACCGAGAAACTATGGGCTGTTTCTTGGCACTCCAAGAGACAAGGTTATCTCCAAGGAAGATTGAGTTACCAGAGGTGGAGCGTTGAGTGTCCGGACACCCAGCCCAATCAGCATCTGAATATGCTACCAGACGTTGCGATGACGATGCATTGAATTTGAGACCAAAATGCAGTGTACCTTTGACATAGCGGAGGATTCTTTTTACAGTTTGGAAGTGAATGTAGTAGGTGCATGTAGAAATTAGCTTACTGAATTTACAGAGTGTGCAAGATCAGGTCGTCTAATAGTTAAATATTGTACTGCACCAACTAATGAACAAAAGAGAGTTGGGTCTGCAAATGGGGCACCATTAGAGGATAGACGATGAGAGACAACCATCGGTGTAGCAACGAGTTTACTATCTAACAGTTGAGCACAAGCTAAAATGTCTGTTGCATATTTAATTTGACTGAGAAATATGCCGTCTGGAATGGGAGATGACTCAAGGCCAAGAAAGTAAGAAAGGGGACCTAAGCCTTTGACAGCGAACTCACTATGTAGCTGGGAAATGAAGCCAGTGATCAGAGAGGAATTGTTTCCAGTGAGGATGATATCATCCACGTAAAGGAGTAAATACACAAGATCATTGTTTCGACGAAGAACAAACAAGGAAGTATTCGCACGACTGCAAGAGAAACCATTACTGATCAAGAAAGAACTGAAACGATGAAACCACGCACAAGGCGCTTGTTTGAGGCCATAAATGGCCTTTTTTAATTTGCAGACGTGAAGAGGATGACGAGGATTAACATATCCTGGGGGCTTCTCCATGTACACAGTTTCATGAAGGATGCCATTCAGAAAAGCCTTTTTAATATCTAGTTGATGTGCCATTTGTAAGAAGTGGTGAGGGAGAGGACCACCGTAACAGTTGAAGCTTTCACCACAAGGCTAAACGTGTCGGTGTAATCAAGGCTAGGTAGTTGAGTGTACCCCTTGGCAACAAGATGTGCCTTAAGGCGCTCTACAGAGCCATCAGAGAGAAACTTTGTTTTGAGAACCCACTTGGAACCAATTATATTAGCAGCAGATGGTCGGGGAACAAGGTCCCAAGTGTCATTTTGATGGAGTGCTTGCATTTCTTCATCCATGGCAGCAAACCAAGCTAGATTTTTGGCAGATGATAGGAACCCTTTAGGTTCAGAAGATACAAGCAGTGCACTTATGAGTGGGCAATTGTTGACAATAGTGAGATGTGCTGTGTGGCGTGGTTTGAAAACTCCAGCTTTTGCAAGAGTGATAATTTGATGAGAGCTGGAGAGAGTAGAGGATGATCTAATTGGAAATGGCTCAAATGAAGATGACGAGGAACCTGGAATCTCAGTCTCAGCAGTCGTTGGAGAAATTAGAGAGGATGAGGGATTTTCATCAGAAGGAGGGACCTATAAAATCTCACTAAAAATGTCATCTGCACAATAATGGCATGGAGGCAAAGTAGGAACTGTAGTAGTAATAGGCGAAGCAGTGCTTGTATGTGGTGTAGAAGAGGGTTCCAAAAAATTAGAATAGCCAATATTTGCAAGAGAAGTGGCACTGGAAGATTTTGAAAAAGGGAAATTTTTTTCATCAAATCAAAATGCCGTGTAATGTATGTGCGAGAAGTACGTGTATCAAAACAATGGAAACCTTTATGCGTAGAGCTATAGCCAAGAAAAATACAAGGTAAGCTACGAGGAGAAAATTTATTAGGGACATAGTCACGTATGGGTAAACACGACAACCGAAAGGGTGAAAATTTTCATAGTTAGGAGTCTTACCATGTAATAGCTCAAAGGGAGAGACATTATCAAGGATTGGCATAGGCAACCGGTTGATAATGTTGGTTGCTGTGCTGAAGGCGTCAACTCAATAAAGAGTAAGAACCTAAGAATGGAACATGAGAGCAAGACCAATTTCTGTTATATGACGGTGTTTCCGTTCCGCTCTACCATTAATGTAGAATACCATTTTGGTGAAGATGAGATTGAAAACGATTGCTTTTGAATTCAGCACCACCATCACTTTGAATTTTTTTTTATTTTAGTGGAGTGTTGATTTTCCACCAATTTTTGGAATTGAAGAAAAATGTTAAAGAAATCGGATTTCAATTTCATGGGATAAAACCAAGTAAATCAAGATTAATCATCGATAAACAAGATATAATATGTAAATCCCAAGTTAGATTTGACTGGAGCAGAACCCCAGATATCACAATGGATAATTCCTAAAACAATGGGAGATCGAGTATGATTTGGAGTAAAAGGCAACCTATGACTCTTTGCAAGTTGACAAGTGGGGCAAAGTGGTGGTTTAGGTATAAGTGTCTTTTTTTATTTAAAAATGATAAAATAGAGTGATTCACATGACCAAGGCAGGAATGCCATAATTCAAATGAAGCATGTAAATTCTTATTTCAAAGAACATATACGAAAGCAGAGTGTCCGTGTTCCAGCACATAGAGCCCACCTTCTCATTTACCGGTTGCTACTACCATTCCTGTGACCCGATTCTGAACAACAAAATAATCATCAGAAAATTTAACAGAGAGGGGGTAGTCAGAAGTTAATTTGCTGATGGATAATAAATTTTTGGTAAGACGAGAAACAACAAGAACATCTAATAATTTAAAATTTGGAGAAGGGGAGAGTGTGCCAGTGTGGGAAATAGGAAGAGAAGCACCGTTTCCTACTACCACACAGTCCTTACCATTATACAACTTAACTTTGCCTAATTGAGATGGATCCGGTGTCATATGGGCTGAGGCACCAGTGTCCGTGTACCAGTCATTTGTAGATCCATTGGAGATTGAACAAGTCGTGGTTAAAGCTTCAGCAAGGTTTGCTATGGGTTCAGCATGGTCATAGCGACTGCGACAACGGTCAGCAGTGTGACCGTCAATTTTGCAAATTTGACACCGAGAGTTATAGTAGCTGTGTCTGCCACGACCATGGATATGGCTTCCATAGTATCCACCACGAGAGCGACAAGATTTTGAGTTGTAACCACCGCGAGATGGATTATAATGTCCTTTGGTAACAAAAAAGGCAACTGGAGAATCAGATGAGGAGGACCCGAGTGATTTTTGGAATATTTCAAAGCTTTCAGCTTTTGGGACCAATTCTTTGAAGGCTGGTAATGGAGTGATAACCATATGAGCAATGGAGAAGGTTGCAAAATCAATGCCCAAACCATGTAAATTCCAGTGCGCCTTGTCTGTATTATCAACAGAGCGACCCATGGCATTTAATTGATCACATAAGGCTTTGAAAGAATGAGAGTATTCTGTAACACTATGATTTCCACGTTTAAGGAGTTGCAGGTCATCTTTGATTCGAAGCTCACGAGCCTTGGAAATTGTGAGTAGTAAGGCCAAGGACTTCAGCCATTGCTTCTTTAGTCAATGAAGAGAAGAGGAGACTGAGGAGGCGTTGATCTTGAAGCCGCCAAGTCGCATAGGCAGAATTTGATTGGGTGGATGATGAGGAAGATGATGAGGAATCTGAGGTTATTGTGGTTGGGGGTTCTGCAGTTGAGCCATCAACATGGCTGAGAAGGTTTTGGCATTGAAGAAGAGGGAGCAATTGGTTTTGCCAGAGAAGATAATTTGTGGAGGAGAGTTTGATGGTAATCATGTGAATCATGGTGTTGAATGAAAAGGAGGAATCAAGCATAAGTGGATCGAGGAGGTTAATCCAAGGTTTGCTCTGATACCATGAGAGTGTTTGCAAAACTGCACTAAAATCTTCTCCGGTGCAGTGTTCTTATTTATAATGTATGCATGTGTACATTAGGGTTTGTAGACAAGTGATAAGATAGGAAAGATAAATACAAGGAAAGATAATTATAAGGTAATTACATTGTCTATCATGAACTGCATCTCCTATAATCAAGGAAGATTTCGTAAATCAATATTTGATTTACTGCAATCCTTGACAAGTAGAATACATTCTCTAATAAATAATTCAAATATTGCATTAAATTATAAAAAGGAAAAAACAAAGAGAGAAACAAGATACAATTAGGCTGTGTTTGCGAGGAGGGAAGGGTTATGGAGAGGGGGATGAATGAAGAAGAAGAGGAATTGGTCGTTCACTTTGTCTGGCAAACACATCTTTAATCTTGTGTGTTACTGTCAAGTGTCAGAATGCTGGCTTACATTTACCTTGACAATAAATCTAACTTTATGTTGATTACACTGAATTTCCTAGGATTGAGTATTGCTATTAGTAAGGCATTTCTGGCAAACTTGGCTTCCAAGAATGAACTTCTCCCAGTTCTTAATTTCCTCATAATCTATACGATGATCCACCAGTGCTTGGGGAGTCGCGTTTTTGTCCGAGGAAAAGAGAGTAAGAAACAACTGGAGTTGCACTAAAAAATCGAGAATTGTTCTCAGGAGTCACAGTAGTCTGTGCTAGCCAAAGTCACAGTAGTAAGGATTTGGACAAGACTAATCCCAGGGAGAATCACCAGCTGTGTCATCGGCAAGAACTGTTCAGTAATGTCATCTCTAGCTTATGGAGTCGTAGCAGAGAGACTGACAGAGGTTAGACCATTTAGTGAATCAACTGAAGATTATTGTATCAACGTATACAAAACCCATGTCGTTCAAGCCCCCTATTGCTAACATATATATATATATATTTATATATATATATATATATATATACATACACTTTTACCATGTCTACATGATCCCTGTACTGAATCCCAGCATTCAAATGTTGAAAGCAGGTTCTAGGGGGGACGAGATATCGAAAGGGGGGAGTATTTTATCCATGTAAAAGCAACCTGAAACTAAAATCATATGGCATTACTTGAACGAACTGCGAGAGTGGATCTCTTCCCCTTCTCTCAAGGCATTTAACTGCTTTGTTCCTCAGTTCACGGGGTAGCTGCAGACATACCCAATCAAGCAAAGATTCCGTGTCCTTGGCAAAATCTAGTAGATACCAATCCAGCAGTTTAGGAATTATTAACTTGTTTGTTCTTGATATGCCAACTGTTGCCTGTAAATAGTCTCGCTTGGCTGCTTCTAGCTCTTCTTCAACTTGAGAGGCTGTGTAAACTCTTACCTGCGTTTTTGTAGATATATACATTAGTACAATTACCATCGTATATTCACAATGATTATTCTTGATTACATCGTCGAAGATTATTCTTGATTCTGATAATGATGCACTAAATGATCAGGCTTCATGGGATTTTTTTGGGGGAAAAAAGAGAATGAAAATGGTGAGGTGAACTCGGTTTTTGTACCAAATTCATAGAGAAACTTACAGCAGGGGATGACACGCTTCCATAACAGAGTGCAAATGTAACCAAAGGCTCAGACCACTCTAATCTGAAAATGCTGCCTGCTTTGATCTCATCATTTTTTGCAGCTTTTGGACAGGTCTATCATATGAAGAAAACGTCTAGTTAGCAACTCAACGTTAAAATTACCCCATATAGAGAACATCCAAGTTCCAAGGAAAGAAACTTACAAATTTTAAGTGATAAGGAAGCCTCAAGATGAAATGCTCAATCATAATTGCATTTAGCAAGCGTCCGCCAACATTTATTTTTGCCTAACGGAATCATAGTTTGAAATAAGTCAATCTCAAAATCGTTTTCACAATGCCAGCAGACAGTGCTAGTCCGCTAGGTTTCGTAATGTAGTTCAAGTTCTGGCTTCTTAAGTGTTAAAAAATAATATAAATCATATTTATCTATCAGCTTAAACTCTCAGGTGGGATAGTTCTTTAATATGGTATCAGAATCTTGTTAACTCAGCGATCATGAATTCGAATCTCTCTACCCCATTCTATTTGGAAAAAATCAAGCACAAAATAATATGGTCTATGCAAGTTTCAAGCCAAAAAGTTTTCATTTGAGGGGGCGCATAAGAGAATAATATAAATCATATTCTGGAGCCTTACCTAACAATTTAAATTTTTAGGTGAGATGTTTCCTTAATATTAAGCATAAACAACTAACAAAGCACTGATGAATATCGTGAAGAGCATAAGAAAAGAATCATTACATTAAAAATTGTTCATGGATAGAGAGATTTACAAATGAATCCTACCTTTTGCATTAGAGCTACAACATTTTCAGGAGTCTCAGGTATTCCATTCTCCAAAATCGCCTGAAAGATCAGCAGTATAGCTCTATAAATATGTGCATGTTTTTATTTCGTATTATTAGTCTTCGTCCTATCATTTACTTTTTGAGAGAGATCTTACATTCATCATGCATGAATTGTAAGTGTTAATCCAGAAGGCAAGCTTTTGCTGATGGGTGAGACCCTCTAAATTTGCAGAGGCAAGCTTCCTTAGTAGAAGCCTGAGCATTATTGAAAACACAGGAGTAAATACAAGCCATAGCTGCTTGAAGTTTAAATGAAGTGAAGCCCAGAACTTACTTTAATCTCTGGAGCAAAAACAAGGCATTTGGTGTACGGTTGAGATCGATTGAGCTAGCTTCAATTGTATAAAGATGCTTATAAGGACCAATATCTCTAATCTTGAACTCCGCAGAGATGATGCCATAGGGATCCTGAGTTTCATTCCCTCCATCACCCACAGGAGATGAAAAGGCCGCTCTTAATGAGAAATTTCCTAATTCAACACCTTTGTCCTTCAATGTGCTCATCCTCAAGAAAATGCTGGACAGGCACTTCACTATATCCTCCGTTACCTTGTTTGGCGTGATGTTATTTTCAGATTTTCTATCATCAATGCAAGCAGAAGAGCTTTCCTGTGCTCTTTCCTGGTCTACTAACCTGCATTCTAGCTGGGAAATATAAAAATGACCATCAATTACAAAGACCATGATATAATTGAAGGCAGGTTCCTCGTAAAAATTGGAGAGTAGATATGCACCTGTGACATAGAAGGCTGCATTCTCTTCTCCACGGATTCGCGCTTCTTTGGAGTTCTCTTCACTGGAGTCGTAATTTCTGCCAGGTTCTTACCCGGAGATTGCTTAACTTTTGCAGAATTCACACATGATCGACTCTCCTTTCCCTGCCCTTCATCCACAAGAGACGAGGGAGAATTGGGTTTACCTGAAGCATGGTTTCCTCCATTTGCTGGCCTATTAAAACTCTGCCCCGACCGCTCAATGATAGGATCAGAGGGAAACAGCCTTCTACTTGAAGCGCATCTAGCTAGACAAGGTTGAGGCCTTGCTGCAAGAGTTGCTGAGTTGGTGTCTTTAAGAGAGAGTGATTTTGATCGTGTATGTTTTGGTCTGGTAGTTGGTGGGTGGTTATCAACGGCACCACTTGAATTCTCCACATTCTTCTTGGAGGAGACGTAGACTGCTTCTCGATAGAGTCCTTGTCTGAAATTCACAACTTGCTCTTCAAGCCGAACAACTTCCTCTTCTAATACGGCTACTTCAGCAAGTAGCTCTAACATCTAAAGAAAGTACCCGCATTAATTATTGTTTATCATGAAAAAAACTCCAGGAGATACAGAACTTGGAAAAGTCGAAGATTGCATTGGTTAATTCTCTTAATTAATTTAGAGAGAGGGTAGATAGAGAGATCTGAATGATAGAGTAGAGTGAATTTATACTAACATATAGTGGCAGACATGGAGGTAAGCGAGGTAGAGCTCCCAAAGGCCTAGTAAAAGCTCTCTCCAGTGCTCTATGAACATTCTCTTCATGTTTAAGCTTCCTTTTAAGCTTATCAACCTGACAAAAGCAATATTCAATATAAAAACAACTCAGCTCTAATGTTAATAATAAAGAATTGGAATGGTTTTGTAGAGGAAATTTAATTTTAGTACATCCTGTAGCAAGGCCAGTTTCCTTTCCCGGTTAGCAGCAGATATATGGGCACCAACTGTTCTGCTCCCTCGAGTCTCCATCTTCTTCTTCTTGATAAGTTCAATATCAATTACAATAAATACATTAACACAGAATCAAGCTTGAAGAAGAAGAGTCCAATAAGGGAAATAAAAAGAAGAAGCCGTATATATTCTTTTCTTGAGATGAGTGAAAGAACCCAAAGCAGATTTTTGTATCTAAAGCACTTACTTCTTATGGTTTTGTAAGATCTAGAAGCTTAACTGTCCACCTATCTTTAATCCAGTTTCTTATAAAAAGTGGCTGAAAAGCTGAGTTACAAAGATTTGCAAAATTAAGCTCATATTTAACCATTTGAAAATTGAAAGAAATCATTTACCACAGATAAAAAAAACTTCATATTCCTGAAATGTAAGAGAAACAAAAACAAGTAATAGAACTCAAGAAGAGTAGCAAAGAAAAGGGAGGTTACTTCTTTAGCTTTCGTAGCCTGAAGAGCAGTGCGGACTCTAGTGTTCATCTTTTCGATTGATCCCCACTTGAAAACGAGATAGCAATGGAACCAACTTTATCTATATCGATTATATTAACCTGCAAACAGAAAATCAAATCACTTGCACCACCTCACTAGCTATCACGCGTTAAGAATATGAGGAAAACATTGAGAGAGGGAAAATAATGCAAAAACAGCACCTAGCTAAGCTTGTTTTTTCTTCTTTTTTATAGAGAGCGGGAAAACTTGAAAGCAAAGAGGCCCAGAAACAGAACCAGGAAAAGAAATGCCTGCAGGCAGCTAGCTAGCATCGTAGCAAGTAGGGAAGCATTTGTTTAGTATTAGAAGTAGTTGTTTATTATTATCCTGGACAGCGTGAAAGAAAGAAAGCAAACAAAATAGTGCACAGAACTGAGAAGAACCTACGAGAACTGGAGCTGCCTCAAATCTATTACAAGCCATCCAATATCCAATACTAGTGTAACAAAACAAATTAAACCCACCTCTTCAAATTTGTTATTAATCAAAACAAGCAAGCAAACAAAACCCAATGGTTGAATGTACGTTGAAGAGACAGACACTTACCTGCACATTCCTTCGTTGTTGGAACTGCTCAACTGATCATCAAGCTCATGTTGTTTAGTTTTGCTTGTTTATCTCTTCCTTTGCATGCATTTGTAATGTAGGAGTACAAAGCTGTTTGGGAGAAAGGAGTAGAGATGTGAAGTGGGAGAGTGATCATCTTTCAGCCATGTGTGGGTGTAGCAACCCGTTCTGTTCATCGTACGTTATCTAACGTGCCTCCCTCTTTTATCATATATTTTTTCGTTCTTTCATTCATTCATTAACTTTTATCATATAGTACAAGAGATTGGCGTGGACGTGCATTGTGATTTCCCTCTCATTTAAGTGTGTCTATTTATATATATATTTAAAAAATACCATGAACAAAGATTGAGGTTGAAATTCTAACCATTTTTTGTAGGTATGTACTAGTTTAATGGCCCGCACTTCGTTGCGGGCGGAGCAAATAATTCTTACAACTGTTCAGATTAAAATATAATATTTTTACATGTAAAGTTTGATATAATGAAACAAATCAAAATATCATGTTATAACAACAGTAACATTGAAGTGTTAACTTCTAAAATTATCATCACTCTTACTGTCAAAACAATAACAATTATCAAAATACCTCGAGAGAAAAAAAAAAGCAAGTAAGAACAAAAACTTAAATTATTATTATTATTCTTAATATTAATATTATTATTCCGTAATAACCAAAAAAACAAAATTAGATCAAAGACTAAAAGAAGTCTAAAAACATTAACAAAAGAACAAATAAAAAAATAAAATAAATGATAAAACAAAAATAAAAATTATTACCTGAAAAAAAATCATTTCACTTGAAAATTAAAAAAATTGACCGCACTATGTTGCGGGCTGAGCAAATTTTTTTTATGATTGCTGGGATTACAGAAATTAATATGATTTGTTGGTCTAAAATTAAAATATAATATCTATATATACGAAATATAATATAATAAAACAGATTACCACGTCCTATCATAAAAATAGCAAAATCAAAGTTTTAACATCTAAAATTATCATTGTCATTACTGTCAAAACAATTAAAATTATCAAATTATCCTGAGAGAAAAAACATTCAAAAACATTCACAAAAGAGTAAGTAAGAAAAATAATTAAATTTATTATTATTATTATTATTATTATTATTATTATTATTATTATTATTATTATTATTATTATTGTGTTAATAAAGAATAAAAAACAAGAAATAAATGAAAGACAAAAAAAATTGTAATAACTTTAACAAAAGATGAGACAAAAAAATAAAATCAAAATTATTAGGCAAAAAAATTAATCTAACTTGAAAATATATAAAAAAAACCAATAAAAAACTAAAAGACAGAGCAAATAAAAAAAAATAATAGATGATAAAACAAAAATAAAAATTATTAGCTGAAAAAAAATCATTAGGGGCTATAACCATATTTAGCCATTTTAAAAAATATTAAAAAAAAGAAGTTGTGGCGGACCGGACCGAACTGGACTGGTCGTACGCGCGCAATTACATCCGTGACCCTCAGCTGGAACCTTTTTTTGTCCTATTATCAAGGTTAAAATTTTTAAAACACTGTTCAAAAAATGAAAAAAAAATTCAATCAAAAAAAAAATCAATAACTTTAACAAAAAAAACCAACCAAAAAATGAAAAACAAATATAAGAAAAAAAATAATTTGACGTCAAAATAAATAAATAAAAATAATAAAAAACAATCAAAAGAAATAAAAAAGAAAAAAAATCATAAGTGAAAATAAAAATAAAAAAAGCAAACAAAAAATGAAAAGAAAATGAAAAGCAAAAAGTAAATCAAAGGCAGGGATCGAACCCTGCCCCCTCCTTGCACAGGCGCGCCTGTTTTCCAGTAAGCCACTAGCCTCTCTTTGTTACTCCCTGTGAAACAATATATAAATATCATAAAAATAGCGAATCAAACCGACAGTCCACAGAAAAATGAAAAAAAAAAAAACACTATTGAAATCCACAGTGTTTTCACTCACAATGCATAGTGAATTCCCGTCCTCTTTTAGTTTATGTTATAATCATGAACTTCGAACCTTCGGACACATAGGCCTCCATACTTCACACGCTAAGGGATTTATAAGTTCAAATCTTATGATGGCCATGCAAAAACATTGAAAAATATATTGAACTTGAGACTCCATCAATACGAGATATATATATATATATATTAATTAATTATGGAACTTTGTTACTATTATTGTTAAATGTAAATTCTTGAAAGTTAGAAGTTACAGGGGGGTATGATTAAACTAAATGTAATTTCAATGATATTAATATTTAATGATAATCATTCCTGTAACCTCATCTATCCATTAAAGTTTTGGATTGAATTGTTATTTGACTTAATTTTTTTAATTGAGTAATTGCTGTATAATGACTATTTTTATTTCATTTTGATTTAAAAATAATGTTTTATTTAAAGAAAATAAAAAATATATGGGCAAAACACTTTAACATTTCATTGTGCTTTGGTCTTTTAACAAGGGTATATTGATCATTATCATTATCATTATCATATTGATGGGCGACATAAATCTTTTCATATTTTTTATGCACAATAAAAATACTTAATTGATGTCGGTGTCAAGAAAACTAAAACTTCCTTGCTTGGGGCTTATATTTTTTAATGACTTTTTTTTTGCTATAATGAAGAATAATAAATGATATTATTGTCTTTTAGTAAATATAAAATATCCCATGATAGTAGTTGACACTATTCACACCTTTGAACAGTGTGTTCGACGACCGAACATCGCCTTTCATGGTAGAGTTGACTGCATGTTGATGTCCTTCAACCTATTATAGCAATGTGTGTAGTGACACGATGGTTAGGCTTTAAGAGACTCTTTTTTCTCATCCCTCTTTTCTCTCTCTTATCCTTGCCATAGTATGAAAGTATCATATCATTTATTTTTATATCCAATTTGGCTTTTTATTTTTTATTGCTATTTATTTTGTTTTATTTGGTTGTGGAGCTAGCTTGTTAACCTGAGTTGACTCATTTTTTCATTGATTTTTTTTATTTCTACTACTGAACATTTTTTTTATTAAGAATTTTACCTTATTTGTTTTCGGTAATTCCTTCTATGTGGTTCGTTCTAGTGTCATGACCATGATCACAAGTTTCAAATGTTGACTTTGGTCTTTTTTAGCTCATTTTCTAAATTGATTTTTTTTAAATTAATCCTTCAATATTTAACTCTTTTGGGAATTGATCTTCGTGCTTTTTTTAGTCTTCTTTCTATGGGGCTATTCCAATTATATGCTTATGTTCACGAGTTAAACAAATTAACTTAGGTTGACCCAATTTTCCTTTTCATTGTTTTTTTTCTTAAAAGAAGTTCAAAGTTTTGTCATTTAATACTGGGTTGTTTGATACTTGTACTTATAATTTTATTCAATATATTTTCATCAATGCCTTTTTTTTTAACTTTTATTGGTATGAATAATCATTTGATTAAAAAAAAGTTTATTATAATAGGTGATATATTAAAAAACATGTCTTATTCACGACTTTTGCCTAAAAGTTCTAAACACCTTGCTTTTAAATTATTATTTTATTCATCTATTTTGCTACACCATATTATCATGGTTGTCGCGATGGTTGTTTTTTCGCTCGCCTCACGCCCTGCCATCTCCGGAGAGGGGAGACGAAACATGAGGAATGAGTTTTCTTATAATTATAAAATTATGATTATAATTTTTAGGAGTCACCACCTAGTATCAAGATAACTATAAAACTTAATGGTCAGCGAGAGTCCTGGTAAGGGGACTTGTTGTGCAAGGGGAAGACACATCACCCCCAATGCACCCTACCTAAGGAAGCTGCATTGTTGTTTGATTGTTTTTCTAAGTTAGATTTCTTATTCGTTGGTCTTTTCTAAGGCTCGAAGTAGATGTCTCTTCGTGAGAGAGTCTTTACCTCATTGAGTTGAAACCTAACCATTCTAAAATCTGAATTTTAGCATTGCAATTGTTATCTTTTTAATACCTATGGGTGTACTTAACAGTGTAATTTTATACCCCGATAATTAAAAGTTTTAAAAAAGAACAAAATTATTGTTGAAAAGATTTTTGATATTTTGGCCCAACTCTAACATATAATCGTTACGATATCCTATTTTTCATTTCGAAACATGAGAAAATATGTGATTTTTTATGAAAAATATGCTTAGGAAAATTTTAGAATTCGACCGTATGCATGAAAACAACACATTTTTTTGTTTTTTATTTTTCTAAAAATTCAATTTTTTAATATTTTTATTTTTATTTCTTTTAAAATAATCAAATTGGATCAGACCCAATGAAATGGGTTGGCCCAGTCAGGTGGGCCATTTTAGCCCAACATCTTTCTTGGGTTAGGCTGGACAAAATGTCTAGCTCTTCTTATTGTTCACTTGCATAGGAGGTTACCTGTCGCTGCCAATGTGTAGAGGAGGTCAGGCTGGTTCTGCCGGTGGTGGTGCCAGGAATGGTGGCTTGTGATGGTCGTTGTAGGTGACAGAAGATTGCTGCAATGGTTGTTATCACTGCTTGAAGAGCTGCAATTGTTGTTGTCACTATTGTTGCTGGAGGAGCTGTTACGACTGGTGCTAGAGAGGTTTAGTTGCTGCTACTATGGCCAGAGTAGAGGAAGAAGTGCAACTGCTATTGCTGTCACCGAAGAACAAGAAGAGCAGTTGCCGTTGTGTTGGGCCATTTCAGCCGGTGGCGGCGGCGTTGAAATGGGCTGACCTAGTCATTTTGGGCCATTTCAGCCCAACATCTTTCTCGAGTTAGGCTGAACAAAATGTCCAGCCCTTCCTACTGTTTAGTTGCACAATGAACAATAACTAAAGGAGGAGGAGAAGAAGAAGAACAATTGCCGCTTTGTTGCTAAAAGAAGAGTGATGCTACTGCCAGAAGGGAAGAAGAAGCTGATGCTGATGTAAAAGTGCAACTGCTATTGGTGGTTACTACTGCTACTGTTATCAGTGAAGCTGCTATTGTCACTGAAGGTGAGTAAAGGTTTCTGTTGCCAACAGTAGAGAGGGAGAAGTCGCAGTTACGTTGCATGTATTCTTTGTTGTCTTCCCTGTGTTTTGTGTTTTTTTTTGTTCCCCCGTTTGTTCCTCTTTTTTTCCTGTTATTTTCCCCCTGTTTTGTGTTTCTTTTTTCTCTGCTTTTTTCTTTGGTTTTTTCTTTGTTCCTCGATATTTATAGAATGAGAATGACAATTTGATTGCTCATTGTGTGTAGACATAGATGATCTCTTTAACTTCTGCAATGGCATGCCTGTACTGTTCAGGCTACTAACCAGTGCAGTCACGCCTACGAATCTTGCAGAGTGACATAAATACACCTTGATCTTTCAATTTATAATTGTTCTAACTGCGTTTCTAATTGACTTTAAAATTTTAAATTTATGCAATTTTATCCCTGCTAAAATCTTAATAGCAGCCTTAACTTTACGCACCCTATTTACATCGGTTCTTGGTTTCAGATTTATGCAATTTGACCTTCAATTGACCATTAAACTCTCAATTTTCTTGAATTTCACCCTTGATTCCATCCAATTGACGTGACAAAAATTCATTTTGGTCTCTGAAAAATCCGATCTTCTCAATTAAACTCAAATTAGGCTCACAAACTTGATTTTTCATCAATTAAGTCCTTAATGAAATTAATTTGACAATTTTAAAGTATAATTAAGTCCTTGCACTTAATTAATTCCTAAACACAATTATACTTTAAATTGGCCCATGATTAAATTAAACTGGCCTATAGAAATATAAATATGCCTTTTGGCTTAATTTTTATGCAAATTTATCCAATAATAAATTATTTTAGTCTTGAATTTGCATTGTTCTTAATTTTTGGGTAATACGATCGGGCTCTTGAATCCCTTCAATTTATACAAATAAACATAAATGCTTAAGAGTATTAAAAATCATATAAGTGGAGTATCTAAAATATTAAAATCTCTTAAAAATAAAAATATTAAACTTAAAACGAATAAAAAAGAAAAGACTATTTGGTTTTAGTTTTAACCAACCAATATAAAAACACAAACCTGAAACGAGATTAAAATCAAAACACTGAATAAAAATCATACATGCATAAAAATAAAAAATTAATCTGATTAATTCGCAGTCAAATCCAAACTTTTTGCATTTGGTAATGATTTAAAAAAATAAATATGGTGCTTCTCCCTCTATAAAAATGAAAATTAATAAATATAAATATAGCGTTATTTATTAAAAAACAATACAATCAATTTATTTTCTTAATCAAAGTTTGCTCTGAAATATATCCTTGTAAAGTATTGATATTTGCATCACAAAGTCAGCATAAATAATTATACAGATAATTCCAGGAAAATTCCAGTGACGAATCATGATCATGATGGTCCCAAGCTGGTATATATGTTCTGGCATGGTCCCAAGCATATCGGTCATTCACATGGAATAAGTTTGACACTCATTTTCAAAAATATATTTTTTAAATTAAATATTTTTGATGTTCTTAAATTATTTTCATATATTAATGTAAAAAATAATTTTTTAAAAAATAAAAAATATTATTTTAATTTATTTTTAAATAAAAAACATTTTAAAAAACAATATGAAATTCATTCCCTAATATTATCTTAGAAAAAGACTCGAGAGCAATGCCAACTGCCCTGCACAGTAGAATAAGGTGCTCAATTTGTGTACGAAGAGAGTTTTAAATGCAATTTAATTTTTCTTTTCCTGCGGTTCCTTATCTTTTTGCTGGCAGCAAAATCGAGTGATCATGCATTGGCCCGACGAAGTTGTTCAACACACAGAAACTAGTTAGTCATCTTCCTCTCATCACATACAACTGTTAGAGTAAGAAAGGTGCCCAAGAGAAAGAGCCGATACAGGATGATGATAAGTCGGTGTCTTTGCTTGCTGTAGATGTGGTCCGAGAGATAGAAGAAACTGGACCACTTCTAATGGATTCCCCTCCTATTTAACTACTCCACCATAATGACATACATATCAATTAAATCAATTTATTTTCTAAGTTAAAAACAGAAGGGGGAGTTGAAGATTGAATGGTGAAGTCTAAGAGCCACAATATAAAATGAGAGCAAACCATTACCAGCTGATGATGGCTAGAAGATTGGATTCTGTTGTTAGGCTAGAAAGGTCACTGTCTTGATTCCATCTTGTTTTCTGTTTTTTATTCCAGCTATTGCTAGAGAAAATATTGGTCCCAGAAGCCCCAAACACTAATTGGTTGCAATCTGGTTGTTTTCTCTCTGCTCATTTGATGTCTCTCTGGGAACATTTTCTCTGGGCTCTCCTCTCTCGTCAACATCATTTCACGGACCAAAGATCAGTCTTGTCGTAACGATTACAATAATGGCATGCACTATTCTTGCAGTCTGTCCCTTGTGTTGTGAAATTTTCAGTTTTCTAACAATCTTAAAAGCAAAATGGTCTACCATGCATGTTACAGGTTTGCATGTGAGCACGCATACGTACGCGCATGCATTGACATGGTGTAAAATACTGTAAGAAATCATCAGGAAACTCACCCTTACAAAATATGCCACTGCATTGGCCTCACCGATTTCAGAGATGCATGATGGGAGATTCGAAAGTGACTCACTCTTAAGTTAAAACAAGGCACTGATGATTGGAAAGGAATTTGATGGCGTGGTCAGAGAGTATTTACCTTGTTTCTTGCATGTGAAGCAGCTGATTTTTCTGCTACTTGGAATTCAAAGGGAGAAGCAAGCTTTCTACGGAAACCGCAATCTTTAAAAGAATCATCAATTGCAACACTCCATTCCCATTACTGCTAATTATAGCCCGTATACCTGTTGAAAACATAACTGTACTTCACGAATTTGTTGATGGAATGTCTTGTTGAAGTCAAAACAGGTTATTGACTTTATTTTCTTACTCAACAGAAAAAAAAAAAGAGGGTGATTAGCAATGAATTTATGTAACAGAAAATTTTCATTGCAAATATTGCAATGTATTAACATCGGAATATGTTTAGCAACTGATTAGCATCGGATAATCCGTTGGAGATGAATTTGCAACTTTAATTTACATCAGATTGTTTCCAATGCAAATTCCATTGCTAATATTTATTAGCAACAAATTTCTTTGTAGACATCAACTGATTGATCCGTTGTTGTTGACCCCTATTTTGTAGTGTTATAAGATGAAGGAAGTAGTAACAAACCATGTGTTTTATACGCCCTGTAACCTGATGGCTTAGTTGAAGAAAAAATCTAAATCTTATCTCCAAGTTTTTCTAAGAAATAAAACTTATTTAACAACTTGATAAATGGAACTTAAAAAACAAGAATCATTAAAAAATGAATGATTACTAAATCTCAACAATCCAAACCTTCTCTTCACTGAATTAATGCTATTCATTCCAAACCTTGCTAAAACTTCACGGGTACACCTTTTCTGGCACACAAAAATCCCATCGGAGCTCTGTACCACTTTAATCCCAAGAAAGTACCTCATCCTTCCCAAATATATCAAATTCCAACATCATTGAATTCTTAAATTCATCACACATGCATTTATCATTCTAGGTATATATTAAATCATCAACATAGAGGCTTACTATTAAAAGTTTACCTCCTCCCTTCGACTTAGTGAATAGTGTGTGTTCACAAAAGCACCTTTCAAAGTCTTCTAAGATAAAATAAGCCTCTATTTTGATATAACAAATATCTGTTTTAGATCATATAACATTTTTCTTAGCTTGTAAACTTTCTCTTCTTCATCTTTCTTCTCATATCCCAATGGTTGATGCACAAAGACTTCTTTATTGAGGTCATCATGAAGGAATATGCTCTTTACATCCAACTAAAAAACTTCCTAACTATGTTGAGCTGCCAAAACAAGTCTCAATCGAAAGGTGTAAAGTCTAGCAACCAGAGCAAACACTTTAGTATAATCAATTTTGTATTATTATGCATACCCCTTCACCACTAGCCTCATTTTGTATTTGTCTATCTCTCCATTCTCGTTAAGTTTGGTCTTAAAAAGCCACTTAACTCCTATTGGTTTTACTCATTTAATAAGGCAGTCAGCTCTGAAGTCTTGTTCTTTTCTATCGACTCAATATCTACCACCATTGTGTCCCTCCACTCCTTGCTCTTAACAACTTCTTTGAATGCAAGTGGATCATCTTCGGTGAGCATCATCATAGCATTCATACCATCTTATTTGACAAACCTTTACTAGTCTCATAGTCTACCATCCTAAATAATGTTCTTCTTACTCTTCCTTCATGTAGAATTGGTGCATCACTCTCATGTGATTAACTAGAAGGTGAACCAGTTTCATTAGAGTTGACACTTTAGTTTCTTGTATTAACACCATTGCTTTCACCTTCATTGCTTTTTATTCCTTCTGCAGTGTCACTCTCATCTTTATCATCTTCCTATTTTAAAACATCTAGTCTGTATTCTTCTTTCCTTCTTCCCCAATCCCAACATTCATTTTCTTTAAACCACATCCTTGTTGATGATGATTTTGTTGAAAACTGGATCATATAATTTATAGGCCTATGATTCATCACTTACTCCCAACAAAACACACTTTTCATTCTTGACATCTAACTTGTTTCCTGGTCATATAATATATAGGAATTGGATCATATAATCTATAGGCCTTCAATTTATCACTCCGCTCATGCTCAGTCAGTCAATGATCTTATGAGTTATTGTTACCTGGCTCATAAGATTAGTACCATGAAGAACGCATATTTTCATAAGTGTAGCATTTCCACTTTGACTGCTCGATATTTCAAGCGGTTTTGTTAAACATGCACTCATACCCTTCCTCCTCCTTCCCCTTCTTCATTTCTCTTTTCTGATCCTTCCTGTAAGGTTGGGAGGTTGGGGAGCATCAAGTGTATCAGAATTCTCAACTTTTATGGATTTTGACATAAAAAATGGTACTGCTTCATCATTTTTATTACAACATAGTATGTTACCTTGTTTGTGATTTTCTAGAGTTAATGTCAAACTATTGGAATTGTCTTCTGTTGCTATTTTTTTTCATGGTTGTATTACCCTTTGGGTTACCCACCAAATGGAGTTCAGAAATATGTTCACCCCAGATATCATATGTATATTCTGTTGGATTGTAAAGGTGCCCATTATTTTAATTGAAAAATTCCAACCCATAGCTAAAGAACAAAGAACAAGTAATTGTAGAGATCAAATGGCAAAATCTAAGGGTATGATTATTTCCATCCCTCTTATTGTATTTATAGAAGAAATTAAAGCATTACAAGAAGAACCCTAATCAAACACAAACTCCTACACTAAACTTTTTATAGATAAGATTTAAACTAGAAGTAGAAAAGAACAATCAAAACACATCACTAAATGCTGGAATTAAATGACTAATATTAATAAAAAACTTATCACTAATTTATAGCAGAATTGGAACCAAATTGTTCAATACTCCTCCTTGGTTCCAAGGCTCCACATATATATCTTCTCCTTTAGCTCTTTAAATTTGTCTCTCTATAGGAGTTGATTGATTGCAATCTAGATCACTTTGCATTTTCCTTAGCCAAATCAATTGTTTTGCTACCACATATGTAGCTATATATTCTGCCTCTGTTGAAGAATGTTCCACCACTGATTGCTTCTTTGAATGCCAACTGAACACATTTTTCCCCAAAGAAAAACAATACCCTAAGGTGCTCATCATCCCTTCATCACTTCCATCCCAGTCATTATCATTAAAGCCAATAAGGCTAATAGGTCTGGACTTCTCAAAATGCATGCCAAGACCCTCAGTCCCCTTCAAATATCTTAAAACTCTCTTTGTTTGCTTTTCTAATTGACAAGCTTCACAAAACACATCTTCATTTTGTATATTAGGCAATCCATGTGCCATCTGCATATTCGTCATTCTTCTCAAGGTAGCATAATTAAAATTCCCTAACCTTTTATTCCAAAGAACATATTCATCCACCCTACATGTGTTAACATCCCTACATGTTTTTTTCCAATCAACATTGAAACTTCTATTCAACATTTTAGTAGATAACAGTAACACTCCATTTTTATCTTTGATATCACACTCTCCATCATCAAATAATATTGAATAGCCAGATTCAATTAGTTGCCCCACACTTACTAGATTTTGATTTATCTGAGGTACATACAATACATTACTTAGCATTTTCATACTTGTCATGGTTTCTGCTACTATTGCCCCCTTTCCTTCAACCTTCACATAGTCTCCATTTGCAATTCTAACCTTGGACATGTAATTTCTATCCAATTCCTTAAATAACCTTAGTTTTGTAGTTATATGGTTAGTGCAACCACTATCAATAAGCCATGATGAATCATTTACCTCAGTTGTGTTGCACATTTGTTCTATAGTGGCCATGAATAGTTGATCTTCTTTGTCTTCTGGGATGTCTGTAGCATAAGCTTGTTTTGCTGCTCCTAATTAGTTTGTGTAGAATTTTTAGATATGTCCAAATTGTTTGCAATTTCGATATTAGGCATTCTTGAGCCAACACCAGGCTTCAAGATGATTGGTTTTTTGGCAATATTTGCAGGCAGGAAAGTGTTCCTTCTTTTCCTTTCCTCTGGTGATGAGATTATTTTGGCTGTGTTACCAGTTATTGGTTTTCTAGTTCCTCCCTTTTTCTCTTCTTCCTTCATGACTACTTCTGTAGAAATTCTTAGATTGATTATTTTCTTTAAAACCTGCAACAAAAGCCTCTTCATTTGTTCCTTCTTGCCTATAAGTTTGCCTCTGCTCCACTGCTTGCATGACATTCACCAATTCTTGAAAACTTATCTCTGTAAAATCCTTTGAATCTTCTAAAGAACAAATCTTATTTTCAATTTTTTCTGGTATGCTTCATAACTTTCTCCACTACCTTTGAATCTGGAAACTCTTCTCCTAAAAATCTCACTTTATTTACAAGTTTTGAGATTTGTGAAGATAACTCTTTGATGGTATCTGTTTCCTTCATCTTCAACCCTTCAAATTGTCTTCTTAAATTCAAGACTTTCATTTTTCTTGATTTTTAATCCCCATGAAATTCTGCCTTTAACTTGTCCCAAGCTTCTTTGGCAGATTTGCATGCCATGATCCTTGTGAATATCTCCTCATTCACAGCATTATAAAGACAAGTAAGTGCTTTGAATTTCTTTGCTCTTTCTTCATTGAAAAATTTTAGTTGTGCAATTGTTGGATTGTTTCCAAGTGGATTTAGTTGCTTGTCACTCTCCACTATCTCCCATAAATCAAAAACCTTGAGATAGGTCTCCATCTTCACAGCCCATACTCCATAATTTTGTCCAGTGAAGACTGAAGTTTTTGCTGGAATAGTTGCTGATTCCATTGCAAAAAAATCTTTATACTCTTAATCTCTTGTTTTTTCACTCACCACTCTTCAAAGATCCTAATAGCTCTGATACCAATTGTTGGATTGTAGAGGTACCCACTATTTCAATTGAAAAATTCCAGTCCTTAGCTAAAGAACAAAGAACCAGAACAAAGAACAAGTAACTGTAGAGATCAAGAGGCAAATTCCAAGGGTATGATTATTGGCATCCCTCTAATTATAGTATTTATAGAAGAAATTGTTGGCATGAGCTGTACAAATCTCCACACATTAGGAAAGTAGAGCTGTCATATTTCCTATTTATAAGCATCCCAATTGTTATGGGATGCTAATTATCTTCTTTCCTAAAGTAGCTGCGTAGGACTGCAGATTAATGTATATATATACTGAGTATTTGTAATGAGAATTAAGAAAGAATTCCTCCCAATAATCTCTCTAAAATTAATATGGTATCAGAGTAGAGATCCTTTTCTTGATTTTTCTGCAACAAGCTGCTGCTGTGACAGCACCATACGACGATGGAAACATCAACAGATTTGGTTGATCAGGAACAACCAAATTATACTGGAAACCTTGAAGATCTCTTGACAAGAATGACTCAAGCCTTAAACAAGAGCCCAACATCCCTCCAAACTCAACCTCCAGCAGTAATGTATGATACAACTGCTACACAGATTGGTATCAGACTTGATGGTACCAATTTCGCTTTATGGTCCCAAATTGTTGAGATGTTTATCTCAGGAAGAGACAAGTTGGGATATATTAATGGTGATCTACCACAACCAGAACCTCATGATCCTACGTTTAGGAGATGGAGGACATAAAACTCTATTGTGAAAGGATGGCTGATTGGTTAAATGGATCCATCATTAGTCAGCAACTTCATTCGATTCCCAACGACAAAACAGGTATGGGATTCAATTTCTACAATCTATTTTGATGGGGCTGATACATCACAGGTTTATGAGTTAAAGAGACGCGTAACTCGAATGAAACAATCGGGAGAACCAATTGAGTCATATTACAATGGTCTTCAAGGCCTATGGAGGGAAATTGATTTTTGTAGACCAAATCCAATGGAGTGTGCTGGTGATATCCAAAAATATAACTCTCTCTTACAAGAAGACCGAGTGTATACATTCCTTGATGGGCTAGATGACAGACTTGACAAGATCTGAAGTGATGTACTTTAACTCAAACCATTCCCAACTATTGAACAAGCTTATGCTTATGTCCGAAGGGAGGATACCAGACAAGCTGTCATGCTCTCAAATAATGGCAACACTCTAGTTGCTGCTATGTTCTCTAAAGGAATGAAGGGAAGGCCTCAACAACAGTACACACTCCAAGTTGCCAAACCTGGAAATTCCTCAACAACTGGTGGAATATTGCACTCTGCATCACAGAAGGATAAAAGACAAGGGAATGAGGGAGGTAATGGTTGTTCTTATTGTGGGAACATTAAGCACACCCGTGAAACATGCTTCAAACTGCATGGCTATCCAGAATGGTGGACTGAACTCAAGGGATGGAAACAAAGAGGAGCTGCTGGTGGTACTGGACGAGCAGCCATGATGAATGCAGAACAAATAAGTGCAGAACCCAAGCTTTCATTTGTTCCACTCAAAGAATCACAAGATGAAACCACAACAGCAACTCTCGATAATCAAGGTAACAATTGTTGTTACGACAGTAGTGCTTTACTGACCTCTAAGGAATGCAACAATGATGACTAGATAGTGGATTCGGGAGCAACAGACCACATGACATTCAGTCCGGAAGATTTTGTTAAAACAACGGAACCAAGGCAAACTAATATATTCAATGCCAACAGGGTTATGTATCCAGTTACAGGGGCTGGAACAGTAGACATATCATCTTCAATATCACTTCCTAATACTTTATTAGTTCCATCTCTTTCGAGTAAATTAATTTATGTGGGACAAGTCACCGAGGAACTTAATTGTGTAGCACTAATGTATCCAAAATTTTGTTTATTTCAGGATATCCTCACGAAGGAGATCATTGGGCGTGGTACTAAGAGAGAGGGGTTATATTATATGGATGACTTCAGTTCGGGCAGAGTTAATACTATGAGTCGAACACTTGATGCAAATAAAGAACAGATTTGACTTTGGCATTACCGGTTAGGACATCCATCGTTTAGCTACATGAAATATTTATTTCCGTAGTTATTTTCCACTTTGAAAAATTCAGATTTCAAATGCGAGACTTGCATCCTAGCCAAGAGTCATCGTGTATCTGTTCCGATTAGCCTGAATAAAAGTGATATTCCTTTTATTTTAATTCACTCCGATGTTTGGGGACCTTCTCCCATTGTAACTATTTCTGGTATACGATGGTTTGTGACCTTTATGGATGACTGTACTCGAATGACATGGGTATATTAGTTGAAATGCAAGGATGAAGTATTTGAGGTGTTTCAAGCATTTCATGCTATGATTCAAAACCAATTTTTAGCCAAACTCCATATTCTTCGATCTGACAATGGAGGGGAGTATATGAATCGAGATTTCGAAGAATATTTTCGAAAACATGGACTTCTTCATGAAACCTCATGTAGTCAGACTCCACAACAAAATGGAGTTGCCGAACGGAAAAATCGACATATTCTTGAAACTGCTCGCTCACTATTGATTGGAGCAAAAGCACCGGGACGTCATTGGGATGATGCTGTAGGGACTGCTGTCTATTTGTTGAACTGAATGCCATCTAAAGTTTTGGACTTCAAAACTCCATTACAGGTTCTATCCCAACATGTGAACCTTCCATCCCTACTTCTTATACCACCAAGGGTATTCAGTTGTGTTGCATTTGTTCATTTGCACAAAAATCAACGGACCAAAATTGAACCTTGTGTCGTCCGGTGCATGTTTTTGGGATATGGTCCAAATAAGAAGGGCTATCGATGTTATGATACAAAAACAAGACGAGTCTATGTATCAATGGATGTAACCTTTGTCGAATCGGACAACTTTTATTCATCACAAATATCAACTTCTCCTCTCCAGTGGAAGACTTGGGATGAAGAAGAGAAGCTGTGGGATGATCTGACTTGTCTTCATCTAGAGGTTGTGACGGGGCTAAATCAAGAGGCTGTGAAAGATGTAACTAAACTACATCAAGGGGCTATGGCTGAATTAAATCAAGAGGCTGTAAGTGGAGCGAGCACTGGACCAAATCAAGATATCAGCCTAAATGAAGAAAGAGTTGTTGTGACAGCAACTCCAGAAGTGGCTGTGATAGAAGCGGAAGATTTTGCTGAAGGAGAGCAAGAGTTTCCAGAAGTGGCTGTACAAATTGAAGGAGAGCAAGGTGTTGCATCGCACATTCCAAATAAACAGACCCCTCTTTTTGATGTACCCGACAGTGATAGCCCTTCATCTGAGGATATTCTTAAGGTAACATCTCCTACACTATCTTTTAGCAATATTTTGGATATCCCTGTCAGTTATCACTTACCTTTCAGGCATAATCGGGGCAAGCCCCCAGCTCGTTACTCACCAGATGAAGAAGGGAAACGAGCAAAGTATCCAATCTCAAATCATGTGACTACACAAAGACTCTCTGACCCTCTCAAAGCCTTTGCACACAGGTTGTCTTCCTATAAAAAATGGTCTCAAGCAATTCAAGAAAAAATGGGAGCCTTAAATAAAAACAGAACATGGGATCTTATTTTACTGCCAAATGGGAAGAAAACAATTGGGTGTAAGTGGGTGTTCTCCATCAAGCATAAAGCAAATGGCTCCATTGAACAGTATAAGGCGAGATTAGTGGCCAAGGGGTACACTCAGACATATGAAATAGACTATCAAGAAACATTTTCTCCAGTAGCAAAACTTAATACTGTTAGAGTAATGCTATCTATGGCTGCAAATTTAGATTGGCCTCTATATCAATTTGATGTGAAGAATGCGTTTCTTCATGGAGATCTTGAGGAAAAAGTATATATGGATATACCACTTGGATATACATCACCCGCTCCCAGAATTGTCTGCAAGTTACAACGGGTGTTATATGGATTGAAGCAATCACCCCGTGCATGGTTTGGTCGATTTAGCATGGCTATGAAAAAATATGGTTTTCAACAAAGCAACTCAGACCATACTCTCTTCCTAAAACAACAACAGAGTAAGATAACTGCTTTAATAATCTAGGTAGATGACATGATTATTACAGGAGACGATACAGAAGAGATCTACAAGTTACAAAAGCAGCTAGCTACAGAATTCAAAATGAAGAACTTGGGTGGACTTAAATATTTTCTTGGAATCGAAGTGGCCAGATCGAGTCAAGGCATCTTTCTTTCACAAAGAAAGTATGTACTTGATTTACTAAGTGAAGTGGGAATGCTGGACTCCAAACTAGTAGATACTCCAACTGTTCAGAATCAGAAACTTGGAGAGTACCCTGACCAGGAACCAACTAATAAGGAAAGATATCAACGACTGGTAGGTAAGCTAATCTACTTATCACATACTCGTCCGAACATTTTATATGCTGTGAGCTTAGTCAGTCAATTTATGCATTGTTCGAGTAAAGACCACATGGATGCAGTTATTAGAATTCTTCGATACCTGGAGTCTGCCCCGGGGAGGGGTCTTATGTTTTCCAAAAATGGTCACTTAGACATTGAAGGATATACTGATGCTGATTGGGCAGGAAATATGTCTGATAGGAAATCTACATCCGGATATTTCACATTTGTTGGGGGTAATTTGGTTACATGGAGGAGTAAAAAACAGAAAGTAGTAGCACTATCAAGCGCTGAAGCCGAGTTTCGAGGTATGGCTAAGGGGTTGTGTGAGCTCCTATGGATAAGAAGACTAGTCTCAGAAATCGGTTTCATCCCTAACTCAGAAATGAACTTGTATTGTGATAATAAAGTTGCAATTGAAATTTCCCAGAACCCAATCCAGCATGACAGGACAAAACACATTGAGATTGATCGTCATTTCATTAAACAGAATCTTGAAGAAAAAGTGATTCAGTTTCCCTTTGTCAGATCAGAGGACCAACTCGAGGATATGCTTACAAAAGTTGTCTCCAACAAAAACTTTTATAGCTCACTTGACAAGTTGGGTATCAAAGATATTTTTTCACCAACTTGAGGGGAAGTGTTGGCATGAGCTGTACAAATCTCCACACATTAGGAAAATAGAGCTGTCATATTTCCTATTTATAAGCATCCCAATTGTTATGGGATGCTAATTATCTTCTTTCCTAAAGTAGCTGCGTAGGACTGCAGATTAATGTATATATATACTGAGTATTTGTAATGAGAATTAAGAAAGAATTCCTCCCAATAATCTCTCTAAAATTAACAGAAATCAAAGCATTACAAGAAAAACTTTAATCAAACACAAACTTCTATACTAAACTTATCATAGATAAGATTTAAACTAGAATTAGAAAAGAACAATCAAAACACACCACTAAATGCTGGAATTAAATGACTAACATTAATAAAAAAACATATCGCTAATTTGTAGCAAAATTGGAACAGATTATTCAATGTCTACTTCAATACTTCTTTCGTTTAAAAGTTTTGCTCCAGGAGCTCGAGCAATAGGAGCAGTTGTTGATGTTGATGACAAGGGAGAAGAATAATACAGACTGAGAATAGCATCACTCCAAAAAGGAAATGCATGACAAGGTTTAGAAAAGGTCTTGCTGGGCATTAATAGTTAGCCCCTGTTCCAGGGGTCATCATGACCATCAACATATTTACCAATAAATTTCTTACTAAAGGCCTTGTCTTTCCCAACTAATGTTAGCAAATTGTCCATATCCCTGGACATAGAGAACTTACTCTTTCTCTGGTTACATTGCATATGAGAAGCTTTTCTTGCACTTCTTACAGTAGTAGTGCAGCTTTTCTCATTTTTATAATAGCAATCCTTAAAGCCAAAAGAAATCACTTGAAAAAATATGCAACAAGATATATCAGAAACATGAAAAGGAAGTGGCAAGGACTACTGCAGATAATTTCTTCAACTGCATCCAGAATACTGTTTTTTTTACAGAGATTGAACATGTACAAAGGAAGACATGCCTTCATGGGTATCTCAAGAATTCCACTGGTCAAGCCAAGTTCAAGATCTCCATGCACCATAGCTGCAGAAAAATCAGATTGGTGAGATCAGAAACTTTGTTGAGTCCCCTGGTTCAAGAGAAAAACCTTTACAAGTGTGAGCCATAAACCCATCTAACCCACACTCAGACCCAGAAACTTCAATTCTTTTCACCTCAAGTGGCAAGTCTCCCATATTCTTAGCATACAGCTCTTTAGATGAGGGCACTGAACAAGCATAAGCAGTCTCTTCCGTGTTAAATAGCCTATCTGGAGGAGAAATATTCAGGGGCGTTGGCAAGTTAATGTTAAATTATATGCTCTGAACCATCAAGTAGGACTAGAGAGAGTAACCCTCCAAATCATCTCAAAGATAACCACTCTGCACCAGAAAGATTGTTACTTATCAGGGCTGAACTTCTCCACCCACAACGATTTGAAGGGTGAAAGATTATCGGTCCAAAAGATGCTTTGCTAAAAGGATGAACATAGGCTTCTAGCAAGAGCAGTCAATTCAGCATGGGCAAAAATAGTCAATGAAGAGGGATCCATAGAACCATATGTGCCCCTGCACTCATCAATAATCTATCCTGAGTTAAGAATGAGTTGCAATACAACGGGTTGCTCACTAGGATTCTGATGCGGAACACGAAGAACAATATGAAATAAACAATAAAAAGAAAGAAGCTTAGAGGGAAGAGAGAAGCTTTGAAAGAAAAGAAGAAGCTAAAGAAGAGAGAAAAGGAGATTGGAGATTTGCAAAGTCTGCATTTTTATCAATATTCATCAAAAAATGACTTCTCAAATGAATAAAGGACATATAAATAGTAAACCCTAAACATCCACTATTGGGCTCAGCCCATCAATCCAAATGTTCAACATAACACAAATAAATAAAATAAATAACAATGATATGGGCCCAAATGGGCTTAGTCTCCCAATCAAAGCGTGACAGGCTGAGCCATCCTACATCGTCTTCGTCCATATACTTGAGTAATGTGCGATGTGGGTCTGGTGTCCCCACCAACTCTCCCGGGGTTGGAGAAACTCGACCCCGTCGAGTGTAGCTCTGGCCGACTGTGATAGCACTCCCAAAGATCTGGATCAAGGTGCTGTAAAGTATCTCTTGTGATCCAAGTGTAATCTGGATCAGGTCGGCTCTCCCAGTGAACTAGTAACCATTGAACCTCACCATTCCTGTAAAAAATAACTTGCTCATCCAGAATAACATCAATATTATCTTTTTGTGCCAAGGTGGGAGGGATAAAGGTTTCAATAAGATCATCGGGAGGAGAGTTAAATGGTATCTCAAATTGATCATTTGGAATAAAAAGTGAAGGGATAAAGGTTTCAATAGGATCATCGGGAGGAGAGTTAAATGGTATCTCAAATGGATCATTTGGAATAAAAAGTGACTTATGGTATGCAATTAGATCCTCAATATTAAATGTAGAGCTAATGCCAAAATCATGTGGTAAATTAAGAACATAAGCATTTGGACCAACCCGTTGTAGCACTTTGAAGGGCCCAACACTACTTGCATGCAATTTTTGATTAACTCCCGAAGGAAACCACTCGGGTCCAATCCGTATCATAACATAGTCTCCCATATTAAACTCATTATGTTGCTTATATAAATTAGCTCGAAGTTTATATTGTGTATTACTCGCTTGAATTTGTTTAGTGATCTCAGTACGCAAATCATGAATTCTTTGTGCAAAATACTTGGCTGACTCAGACACTCGAGCATGTATGGACATGGGGAGAAGATCTAAAGGTTTCCTAGGCTTGTAATTATGTATAACTTTAAAAGGAATCATGCCTATTGACCTATTGATAACTCGACTACCTACACACACCTTCTTATCAAATTTCCTTATTATGTTAAGCTCTTTTTGTTTCACTTTATGTTTCTTCAGATTATTATCATTAGATCTTGGGGGTAATCCAATAAGTTGGATTTTTTTACCTTGAAAAGAAAATGAATAAGAATTTGATCGCCCAAAGATTGTAACGTTCAAATCATATAACAAAGGTATACCCAAAATGACATGCCCTACATCCATGGAAATGACATCACACCAAATTTCATCATGATAGTCTAAGATCTTTATAGGAAAAGCACATCTCTCTTTGACCGCTATAGATTCATCATTAACCCAGGACACGCTATAGGGTTTTGGATGTGGAACAGACTTTAAGCCTAAGCGGGATACACTACCCGAGGAAATTGCATTAATGCAACTACCATTATCGATGATGATCTTACACCCTTTATCTCCATATTTAATGTAAGTATAAAGAATAGCAGTCCTTCTCCAATCCTCAGTTCCTCTAGGTTGTGTTAAAGCACATCTAACTATGTTTAACCTGGTTGTTTTGCTTTGTAGGGATATTGACCTAACACATCCTAGCAAGTTGGACTCATCCTCCTCATCATTTAGATCCTGAAAATCATCGGGATTGGGTTCATATATCTTATCATCACAATTATCTTCTGCACTCATATCCTTTTTCTCCTTGATGAACAAAGTCTTATTAGGGCAACTAGAGGAAATATGACCAAAACCCTAACACTTAAAACACTGAATTCTTGAGGTCATATTAGGTGCTTCATGAAAAATACCCTTACCCTTGTCTTCTCTAGGTATCTGGGAAACCAAAGGATTAGGCTTACAAGGTGGGGCACCTAATATTGAGTTATTACTTCCAGGTTGAGGACTAAAAAGGGTACTACGAGTGTCCTGACGTTTCGTCCACTGGCTTTTTGTGACCAAGTCATAATTTTGTACTAAGGTATAAGCTTCATCAAGGGTGGAAATGCCTCTAAGCACAACCTCTCTTCTAAGGTCATCATTTAAGCTTTTTCGAAACCTATTTAGGGTCATCACTTCATCCTCCCTAACTGCACACCTCATTTTATACTCATCAAATTGTGCCACATATTCATTGGCAGACTTGTCTCCTTGCCTCAAGTTATTCCACTGGTCCAATAGATTTCCGCTATAAGAACGAGGCAAGTACTTCTCTTCTAACTTAATCTTCATCTCAACCCAATCAGTAATAGGAGGTTGACCTCTCCTAATCAAAGACTCTTCTACACTTTCCCAATAGAGCTGAGCAGTTCCTCTAAGTTTCATCTTTGCAAATCTTACCCTCCTATTCTCAGATAGATTATACCAGTCAAAGAAGTGATCCATGTCACGGATCCATCTATCAAAAATCCACGGGTCAGTTGACCCTCAAAAGTTGGGGCTTCTACCTTGATATTTCTCATGACTTGCTCGTCAAGGTCATCATTATCGCGATAACCTTGATTACGATTGTATTGACGGTTCCTAGGATGAACTGGTCTTTGATGGTAATCATTGGAACACTCACTATGGTTAGGGTCATCAAAGTCATGGTGACCCTGGTGTGGGTTATGGTAGCGGTTACTATGATGAATTGGTCTTCGAGGATTCCTAGGGTTGTCATTAGAATGCTCACTCCCACTAGACCGTCTTACTCGCAAAGTTTCTATGGACTCCATCCTCCCAGAAAGGTTGTTAATTTGATTAGACATGTTGCTCACATCCGTTCGCATAAGTCTTAGTTGCTCATGAATATCTTTAAGAACATTACTAGAGCTCGGGTCCATAATAGCTATGACTTCAAGATTGTGTACTAAATGACCACTCCGTAAATGCAAGCAAAACTAGTCCTAAGACTGAGATCACAAATAATTCTTGCAAATAAAAACGCAAAATAAAATTATAGCTATTTTTTTTATTATTATTGTTTTCTTGGAGACTAAGTAATAACAGAATAAACCAGGAAAATTCACAAACAAGCAATGTAGGTCCTCTTAAATGCACACAAGTAATTCAAACACAATGTTTCAGTTTTACCACTATTTTAACCAAGCTCCACAATTAATAAAGAGGATTAAGTACTCAATGTCAATAAAGAAGCTCAGAATTAAGGTAATTAAACTTGTGAGGTGAATTTTGTAATTTAGTTATGGGCAAGCACAAAAAAATAATATTAATGCTAAATCGTGATCAACAAGTGTAAAAATATACCAAGAACGATGGTATTCAATGGGTAAAAATTCTGACCAGGTGATGTGGCAGTGAATGATGACGTGGCGCTGAATCAAATGCTGCTAGGGCTGACGTAGCTGATGACGTGGTTGTTGCTAGGGCTGACGTGGCGCTGACTCAGCTGCTGCTAGGGCTGACGTGTCTGATGAAGTGGCAGTGACGTGTTTTTTTTAAGAACAAAAAAAAGCTTCTACCTTCTTCTTCCTTCTTCTTCTGCCGCCTGTCTTCTTCTTCTGTCGTCTCCTTTCTTCACTCCCTGACGGCGATGGGTGACTTCTGCTTGGGCTGCAACGATATGAGGGAAGTGGCTGTGGCGTCGCTGTCTGTGGAGTCTCTGTCTGTGATGAACTTGTGGGTTGTGCTGTTGACGGCCGTAAATCGATGTGCGCGCGTCTTGGCTGTGATCGGCGTTGATGTGGTGGCCGATTGCTATGTGAGACTGATGTGACGGTCTTTCGGTGGTGGGCTACTGCTGATGTTAGCTGAGGCGTGGCTGATGGGGGCGCCGCTGCTGGAGTTGCTTAACTGGAAAAAAAAAATCATGATGAACAGTGCACAATATTTTTTTTTCTCGATCTGAACAGTAGATGTTTTTTTTTTTTTTTCAGAACAATTTTTTTTTCCGATCTGAACAATGCCTGTTTTTTTTTTTTTTTTTTTTTCAGATCAGTACTTTTTTTTTCAATCTGAACAGTAGATGCTTTTTTTTTTTAGATCAAACCGGATCTAGGATTCTGGATTGTTTAATTGTAAGAACAATTAAAAGCCTTGCTCTGATACCAAATCTGATGCGGAACACGAAGAACAATATGAAATAAACAATAAAAAGAAAGAAGCTTAGAGGGAAGAGAGAAGCTTTGAAAGAAAAGAAGAAGCTAAAGAAGAGAGAAAAGGAGATTGGAGATTTGCAAAGTCTGCATTTTTATCAATATTCATCAAAAGTGGCTTCTCAAATGAATAAAGGACATATAAATAGTAAACCCTAAACATCCACTATTGGGCTCAGCCCATCAAATCCAAATGTTCAACATAACACAAATAAATAAAATAAATAACAATGATATGGGCCCAAATGGGCTTAGTCTCCCAATCAAAACGTGACAGGCTGGGCCATCCTACGTCGTCTTCGTCCATATACTCGAGTAATGTGCGGTGTGGGTCTGGTGTCCCCACCAGATTCTTTATAGTGATCCACCTAGAGTGATGAGTTCCAACCCGAACCATAAAATCAACAGAGGAAGCTTCCAACAAATAATTGGGCGGATGAAATTAGTAAGTGAAATTACTACATCCTGAATAACACTGCTAAATTATAAACATAAAATTTAATGATTTGGTAAATAAAAGAGGCATGGATATAATCCATCTTGAGAGGAAGCAAAAACCTAGCAAGGCCTCACATGTAATAGCCCTTAAGGTTCACTGATTGCCTACATGATTTGATTACAGAAGTTCACTAAGCAAGCAAATTTCACAAGTTGAAGCCCCATTCAATTTAGACTGCAGTTGAAGTTTTTGAATCTAGCAAAGGAAAACAGGTCACTGCTAATATATTATTACTAGCTATTCCCTCACAATCTAATGCTATGCATCTAATTTTTATTTTTAACACATTAGTTAGCTGCTTATGCATAAATCACAGGCTACAGTGACAACTATTTCCATCACAAGAAAATCACAAGAATCCAGGCTTATAACAGATTAAAAATATGCGGAGAACAGTGCACACTGATACAAAGCCATATGAAAGATGAAGAAGACCACAGATTAGAAATGACAAGTCAGAATTAGCGAACCTTCATCTCTGACAGCAACAGCTTGCCACTGCCCAATGACCCTGTTCTTTTATTGCCAGACTCAGTCTTTTCACTAGATTTGGTGTCTTCAGAGTGATTGTCACTTCCAATGAATGAATCCTTGTGATGTCTCAGACAAATAAAGAAAAACTCTTCCTGAGTTGTCCACAAGAAGGAACACCAAGGCCGAATAAAGGACTAATATTGTAAGGTGACTCAATTGCATAGCCCTTGACCTGGACCATGAATCCACCAGAGCTTTTCTACAAGATCAAATGAGTTGGGAATAAGCCCAACCATCTAGGCAAAAACAAAACAAATTGAAGCTACTTCGCCTGGAAAACGTCACTAAAATTGCAGGCATAGAACCGTGTATTGGTACTAGATGGTTAAAAGAGATGTAAAATGCTCTCATTATAGGTATTTGCCACTGTTAAGAATGCTGATGAGGGAAAATATAAATGCCTCTGTCCCCAATCAATTACAAGAGGGCTGATTTCTACATGGGGAGGAGAAACATCGAAAGCACTAGATTTCATCATCTCAGACTTTTTCCCCAGCCTAACACTCGTGCTCTTCTGAGTTAGTAAAGGACCTTCACACGAAGATGGATCACATTGGTCAGCTCTACCGGTTAGTGTGCATGATAGCTCATATACATCTTCCCCAGAGTTCATGGAACATGAAACAAACAGGCCATTCTATAACTGGAATATGCCATGATCCAATTGTTGATTATTAAGCTGCTTACGTGGATATAAAACTCATCAACAGAAGTGGAAGAAAGCAGGAGCAGAGTTGATTAATAGAGATTGTATTGTAATGTTTTTTTTAGTTTAACTAACTGAATTGTAAGAAGAGAATATCAACTTGACTTCTCTAGTTACAGATGAATGTAAACATGTGAAATGCATGGGTTTTCTGCAGTATATAAGCAGGAAATTCATCAAACAGAAGTAGTGCAATATTCATTTTAGAAATACTTATCTGCTCATCAGAATTATCTCTTCCAAAAAGCTCTCGGCCAAAATCCTTTCTTTTTCTTCTAAAACAAAACAGAGCACCTACAAATCAAACCAAAAACAATCAATTGAAGATTTCTACAAGAAATAGAAATTCAATTAAAAAACTTACACCAATGACCAGTTCTTGTTCTCTGCCCACCTGCCACCCTGAGTGGATTCTACAGATAACAAACCATCAGACTGACTTCTAGAAACTTCTAACGCAGCTACTTTAAGCTTGTGTTCTTTTGACGAAAAACCAGACAATGTTGAAAGAAAGCAGAACAAATGAGAATTGGTACAAATATTCGTAAAATTTAAGTGGGTCATAGAATTTGTAGCTGCATAGCCCAAACTAGTATCACCAATGCTAATATCTTGAAATCCAACACTACTATCATCCCCATAGGACTCGCAAAAATCATCTTCTATGGAATTCTACTTTCCATTTGTCATGCATGGTCCGTGCATAACAAAGCAAAAAAGGGCACATGTCAAAACTAGAATAATATGGAATGCTCTGACCTGGTGAACTAGTCCCCTGAAATCAATCGCCAAATTAAATATCATTAGCAATTCAAGAAATAACTGTAAATCAGTAATTTCAAACTCCAAGAAAATAAAGGAAAAAAGAGAGGAAATGAGAGTACAAAAGCACTAAAACAGCAAAAATACAAAACTAAATTTCCTCCTATTATAAAACACTAATTTCACAAAACTCAATTAACAGTAATGCATTAATATCTGTTTTATAGTCACTGCTTTTAATTGGCATTAAATTAAAATTAGGAAATTTGGTGAAGATTATTGCTAGCTATTAGTTAATATCAGGCATGCACTTACATGACACTAAGATTATCTGATTTATAATTTAATAATGATAATATTATTATTATGGATGACATGCTTTGTTGATTTTTTGGGGGGATTTTAGTTGAGTTTTTTTTTTTTGCCATATACTCACATTATCTAGCATCACTTGAATTAACGTTAGTTTGACACTGCATTTCAATTAATTTTAAAATATTTTTTAATTTTAAAAAAATTGGAATGAAATTTTAACTCCAAATATGATGAATATTGATATGAATGACCTAAATAAATTAAATTTTTATATAGTTATCTTACCAAATGAATTATAGACTAGGTATGAATATTATCAAACCCGACTTGACATAACCTTATATATATATATATATATATATATATATATATATATATATATATATATATTGAATAATAAATAATAGTAAAATAATAATACTTATACGAATACTCGAAGGTCGTAGATATAATATGAATATCTAAATTGATTTACCAAATAGATAATAGATAGAGTATGAATATAAAGAAACTCGATATGTAGATATCTTAACTCTGAACCTTATTGAGCAATCATTACAAATTTCTTCTCTATAATCTTATTCCAGTATTTCCCTTAGTTTCTATGAATCCATCTATGCACTGTTTTAGTTTTACTAAATCAATCAAAACAAAAAATGGTTTTGTCTTTAAACAAATTGAATTAGCTTGTTTTCTTAATTGAATTGATAAAATAACAATCCTAATTAATTGATAGGTGAGTAATGATTGTTAGAGAATAATATAAATCATATTTTAGGGCCTCACCTATAAGCTTAAGCTTTTAGGTGAGATGGTTCCTTAACATGGTATTAGAGTTTTGTTGACCCAGCTGGAGTCACGAGTTTGAATCTTACCACCCTCATTCTATTTGATAAAAATCAAGCACAAGGTAGAGTGGGTCTGTGTACAAGTTTTAAGCCCAAAAGGCTTTCACTCGAGGGGGTGTGTTAGAGAATAATATAAATCATATTCTGGGGTCTTACCTATAAACTTAAACTTTTAAGTGAGATGTTTCTTTAACAATGATAAATCAAATGATCTAACCCTTTAATTTCCCTACAAAATGAATAAAAGATATGAAACAAATTTGTATAAAATACTAGTGTTTGTGTTATAGTGATGCTCACAAGTATACAAGAAAATAAGCAGCTCGCTCCAAATTAAGACTCATATTCATTTTTATTTGATATTTATTTAATTTTTTTATTTATTTGTTGGTAATTGAATAGTGGGTTACACAATCACATATGACCCTCTTCATTACCCTAGATATGTACACCTTGTAGTAGAGTCAAAACACAACACACTTTATAGAAGATAATTTAGTGATCTCAATTCTAAAAATTATTTACACAATCATCACATAAGTCTTTACATAGATATAAGTGATTTTCTATATAAAATGCTCATACATGTCAGTTTAATGTATATGACATTTGACAAACACTTACATATTAATTTCTAGTGTTTCTTATCTCCACTTATGAGAACAATTGTTTATTTTTATTAAGAAAAAAACATAATATATATCAATCTATATAGCTCTAATTAATATTTAGTCTTAATAAAATATTGATAAAAATATTTAGGAACAATATGATGATGCTATATAAATTTTATAATTATAACAACTTTATAATTTTATTTGCAAAATATTAGTATTCCATTACCTTTATTTTTATTCTAGATTTATTAATTAAATATTATATTCATTAATAAAATACTCAATGAATACTAAATATAAATAATATCTTGTTAATAAATTAAATAATCAATCAGTTAAGTACAATAAATAAAAGAGATAGATACACAAACTGTATCAATTTCTGAACAAGTAAAGAAGCAGAAATAGTAATTAAGCGGGAATTCCTAAGCTTTTACAGAAGAAGATGGATTAACAATCCACTCCCACATTACCAGATTGATTCATTTCCAATTCCTAGATGGGCTTGGGCCCTCAACTCTGGAGTGGAAGGAAAATATAGGTGGGAGATGTAAGGAGGAAAGCCCATAAGCTTATCCAAAACCTGGTGTCTTGTGAAGGTGATTCTAGACTACCCATATACACGTGGGGGCTTATTCTCGAGCTATCATCTTATAAGAAGCCTACTAAGCCTTGGGAGAATGGGGAGTTGGACTGAAGACTGCAAGGATCGAATGATGTGTTTTCGTTACATTCACCTTTTCCATCGGTGGATGAAACTCTTTGACATCAACTTTCATCATTTTGCTTGTTGAAAACATGATAACTGGTAATTGTTTTTTTTTCCTGTTTATCTATTTTCTTTTTATACCATGAATTGAAAAATAAATAAATAAATTTTATGACTAAAATGAAAATTATTGTGAAGGTGGAAAGGGGTTTGAATATTTTTTTTGAGCAACTTCACTTTTCATATAAATATAAATAGTGCAGCAGCTCCATTGATTTCTTATGTTTTTTAATATACTAAGATAATACATAATCAGCACATCATACCCGAATTTTAAATCATAATTATAGAAAACTATTTTTATCTGAAAGAAGTCACATAAGTGATAATCAGTAAGAATGTTTTACTACCCTATGCCTTCAAAACCACGGATTATAGTCAAAACCGGGACACAATTTTGTGACCATTCCGTGCGTCTATATAATATATTAATTAGTACCACACAATCAAGCACTATATTTTCTTACTGCTAAAAATATATATATATATATATATATATATATATATATATATATTATGGTACTTATAAATTAATAAGTGAAAAAACAACAAACAAACATGGAGAATCTCGTAAAGTGTTCAGTCAATTTCAAAATCTCAGTTCATATAGGAACCTCTAATTAATTAGCTACCAGCACTTAAAGTGGAAAATTAATTTATTAACTAGTGTGCTTTGTGTTAAATAAACAGTATTAAAAGCAGCACACAACACAACGCACGCTTCAAGTTGCATGTTCTTTTAGGAGAGCCCATGAGGCTTTGTCTTCGTATGAGACGAAACCCTAAAATAGAAAAAGATATCATTTCTAGAACCTTTATACCAAAATTATTTCTTTTGAGCATCTCTTTATGACACCTCATTATTAATAATATATTAAAAAATAATTAGCAGGGAGGAAGCGTATCTTTGTCGTCGACGGTCATAAAACCCAGGAGAAGCATATAATTAATTTATACAGTCAAATTACTTGTGGGGTTGATATTCCTTGTGTTAAACTAAGAGTCCTTTGGGTTGCAGCACGATGGGATTTCTTTTTTATAGAATAGTATAGGGAAAAAATATTTAAAAAATAAGTCTTTTACCATGAAGAGTTACGGATACCAACTGTAGTTGGATTCTCAAATCACAGACCGCATTTATAATTTATTTTTTAAAATATTCTTTTCACTATACTATTTTATCATTTTTTCACTAGGCTACAAACCGAAAAGACTCGTTAAACTAACTTAACGACCACTGAATATTTCTCAGTGCACGTGGGACCAAATGACTTTCATGTTCAATTAGGTTCCGGACGGTTCCACATGCATTACAGGGCCATGCTATGCCATGAATGCATGCATTCCAGCTTGAAGATTCCTTCTTCACGGCATGGATTGCACTCTATGCTACTATATATGTGATGACAGTTGTCTAATACTTGTAAACAATGAGGCTTTTTCATTTTTTTTTTAGATCAAAGTGAACGTAAGATATTTTTCTGCTTAATGAGTCGTATGATTTGAGCGGTTACCGCCAGCATTAAGAGCAAGGATGGGTAGATAGCAGCCGAAAGGGTGGTGGCCTTGGATGTTTTTGGTAATCGATCAGCTGCATGTTGGGTGGTTCGTACGTGGTCTGTTCAAGAAAAGATGTTCCTCGGAGCTGGTGTACGGGTTGTCGGAGCTTGTGGGTTTTGCTGGCAACGAACCTGTTAGCAGTCGTTATATAAGATTTTTTGTTTGTTGTTATAGCTTAGTCCTTGGGTTTTGGTGATGAACGTGGTTTACTTGTATTGGAAGTTACTGCGACCTTTTTTGTTTTTCTACTTGTAATGTGTTATTTGCCATTCCAATTTTATCCCCTCCCTTTTGACGCTGCTTGCGTATAATATTGGATTAACTTTGTTTTATTTTATTTAGGATGATTTGTTAAATCTACTCCTATAAATTAAGCATGAAAGTAATTTATATGTTTTTTTATAATATTTTATGTCATTGTATATTCATTTACTGAATTTGATAATTGAAAATGGATTCTATTTAAAAGAAGGTGACCTATTGTGAAATCTATACATTATTTATTTATTCCAAAAACAAGCTATGGAAAAATGATTTAATTTTTTTCAAGATATGGGTTATTTAGGGTTTGATTTAACATTACCCCACTAATATACAATTATCTAGTCTATAATAGTGATCCACGTGAATCATTAACATAAAAATATCTTAAACCATTTAGCCTATTTGTTTTTGCGTTTCAAAAATATTTTTGGATTTTTTTTTATTTCTCTTTGCTTTAAAGTAATTTTTTGTTTTTTTTTTTAAATTAATACCTCCCACCACTGCCAACGACCAACCTCTCCCCCTTAACCAACTTTTTACCCAACCTAGTTTTGTTGTGACTATAAACTCTAATTGATTTTTTAGAAATTCTTATATAAGGGGCTTGTTATGCTGAAAGAAAGATGAAAATCATCCTAAAATATATTATCTAAAGTAAGCTACTTCATATTTGATTTTAAGGTGGGTAGGATAGTTGCACGTAGGCTATATAAGTCAATTAGGTTAAGAGAACTAGACCTACTAAATTGAGTTTGCCTTCTCCTTATATTCCTTTCCAAAACTTCAATGGTGAAGCTAGCCGTGACTTGAGAAAGGAGGTCAACATATAAGAAACTTTGGTTTGCTTTTTATGATATTTCTCTCCTTATTAGTTTTAATTGTTATTGTTCATTACTATTGAGGTTTTTTCTTGTAGATGGATAAACAAGATGATTGTGTTTTTAGTTGACATGGTGGATATGACTTTTAGGGTTATGGGTATTATTGGTAGCCTTGATGGTGCTCCAAACAATAATGATACATGTAGGTGTTTGATGATGATAAAAGAGGATGGTGTGGCTAAGTCGAGAGAGACGATGAAATTCTGAGATGTTTTTCAACTAATGAGGAAAGGGTTTTTGGTTGTTATATATTGTAAGAGCTTAGATGATGCAATCCAAGCAACACTAAGAGATTCATTAGACGTTTGTGTTGGTCTAGTGACAAGATTTAAGACTAAAAGGTTCAAAGAGACTTTCAATAAACTTCTATAAGACATAGGTTAAGGTAAATTTTAGAAGGTATTAAATAATAAAGTATAATCCTTGATTAATCTAATTCAAGTTCAAGAAAGACTTGTAGGTGGACATTCAGAAATTATAAGAAGATTGAAATCAAAATTCAAGTTATGGGGAAAGGGTTTTTGGTGGTTGTTAACTATAAGAGTTTAGGTGATGCAATCCGAACAACATTAAAAGATTCATTATAGGTTTCAGTTGGTCTAGTGACAAGACTTAAAGCTAAACTTTAAAGAAAGATTTCGTTAAATTATTATTTTTTTAATTCAAGGAAACCCCACCCTCCTTTAGGCATTCTTTGAAGATCCGGATTAAGTGAGTAAAACTCCGTCTATCTCAGGCTTTTACAAAGTGATCATGTTCTGACTTGAACTCAGTTGAGAATGATTAGGAGGCTTAACCTAATAGTTAGCCAATCCTTTCTATATATATGTGTAGGGCAACATACAATAGTAATGGTGGAGATTACCACATAAGAATGAGATTACAATATTTCCTATTTAATTACATGCTATAATACGCCCCCTCAAGCTGAGGGTGGAGAATCAACCCGAAGCTTGAACCTGAAAGCCGTAAATGAAGGAGCCGGAAGTGGCTTAGTGAAAACATCGGCAAGTTGATCCTTGGAGGAAATAAACCGGATCTGAATCTCTTTCTTCGCAACTCTATCTCGGACAAAATGATAATCAATCTCAATATGTTTTGTGCGAGCATGAAAGACAGGGTTTGCAGACAAGTATGTGGCGCCAAGGTTATCACACCAAATGATAGGAGCATAGGTGGTCGGAATCTGAAGGTCTGTTAATAAGTACTGAAGCCAAATAACTTCAGCCGTGCCATCTGCTAAGGCCTTATATTCAGCTTCCGTCGAAGACCGAGCAACAGTGCGTTGCTTACCCGATTTCCATGAAATCGGCGTCTGACCAAAGAACACAAGGTAACCACCCGTAGATTTCCTGTCCTCAATACTACCTGCCCAATCTGCATCAGTAAATCCATGTAAAGCAAAAGAAGAGCTGCGAGTAATGTGTAAACCATGTGATGTTGTACCACGAAGATAACGCAAGATGCGTTTCACGGCAGCCCAATGAGATTCTGTAGGAGCATTCATAAACTGACATACCCGGTTAACAGCAAAGCAAATATCCGGACGTGTGAAAGTGAGATATTGAAGAGCACCAACCAATTGCCGAAAACGAGTAGCATCAGGAAACAAAGAATCAGGCATAATGGTGACTTTGGATGCCGAAATAGGGGTGTCAACAGGTTTACAAGATAACATACCAGCTCGCGTGAGAATGTCAAGTGTATACTTATGTTGACAAAGCATAAGTCCCATACTAGTAGTCTGAACTTCAACCCCCAAAAAATAATGAACATCCCCCAAGTCTCGAAGTTTAAATTCTGAGCTCAATAACCGAATTAGGCGTTGCAGCAAAACAACATTATTACCCGTAAGCAGGATATCATCAACATAAACCAAGAGATAGCAAATGTCGCTACCAACTGAGAAGATAAACAATGAGGTGTCCACTTTAGAAGCACAAAAACCAATGGACAATAAGAAGTCATTCAGACGCGTGTACCATGCTCGCGGAGCCTGTTTTAAGCCATATAAAGACTTATGCAATCGACATACATGACCTGGGAGAGCAGAATCAACAAAACCTGGAGGTTGCTTCATGTAAACCTCTTCATCAAGTACGCCATTAAGGAAGGCATTATGAATGTCAAGCTGATGAATTTTCCAACCACTCAAAACTGCAATGGAGAATACCAAGCGTATCGTTGCCTGTTTGATAACAGGACTAAAAGTTTCTGAGTAATCAATACCTTCCTGCTGAGTGAAGCCCCTTGCCACCAGGCGTGCCTTATACCTCTCAATACTACCATCAGATTTGCGTTTAATTTTGTAGACCCATCGGCTACCAACAACATTCATGGATGGATGAAACGGCACCAAAGTCCATGTGCTGTTTGCGCGGAGCGCTTGAATTTCCTCACGCATTGCATTATACCAAGCCTCATATCTGTTTGCATCATTAAAAACAAGTGGCTCATGTGAGGGAGGAGTATCTACCCGACAGAAGGAGGCAGAAGAGGAGGCTGCCGTGGTGATCAATGCTGTCTTTGGCTGTCTCGGACGAAGAACCATGGGGTGTTTGGAAACAGCGGGAGAAGGAGTAGCAGTACCTGTACCTGGAGTGTGCTGAAGAGGATAAGAGGAGAGATCAACACAAAGCTTTAGACCAGGAGGTGAACTCGGGGAGGAGCTCGGCTGCACCGCAGGTGGTGGTGAACCTGCTGTCGGGTCGGTTTCGGACCGAGAGTGTGCTGCTCCTGAAACCTGCACATCTGAACCTGTTCCTGCACAAAAATTAGTGGAACGACAAGCATGTGGTGATAGTATGGCAGGGCGGGATGGTGAAGCAGGGTAAGATGAAACAACGGGCAAAGGTGGGTTGGTATTTCTAGTGATTTGGGTATGGGTAGGCAAGTATGGAGGAGGTTGCAATGATGGAAGGTAAGTAGGTGTAGTGGATGGTATCGGGGCAGTTGTTACCTGTTCAGATTTCCTAAAAGGGAAGACACTTCCATGAAAACGAACATGACGGGATATATAGATACGATCAGACTCTAAATCAAGACAGCGATATCCAAGATGAGACGAGCTATAGCCTAAGAACACACATGGAGAAGACCGAAAATCTAATTTATGAGCATGATATGGATGTAAAAATGGGAAACAAAGACACCCAAAATTACGGAGAAAATTATAATCAGGAGTGCGATCAAACAAGCATGCATAAGGAGATTTATTTTGAAGGACAAGAGTAGGCATGCGATTAATAAGATAAACTGATGATTCCATAGCATAATTCCAATAGCGCAATGGAGCATGACATTGGCCTAGAAGGGTTAGACCAGTTTCGACAATATGCCTATGACGACGTTCACCTGTGCCATTTTGTTCATGAGTATGAGGGCAAATTAGGCGATGGTGAATACCAATGGTTTCAAAAAATTTATTTAATTTGCGATATTCACCACCCCAATCAGTTTGAACAGATTTAATTTTACGAGAAAACTGACGCTCAACAAGAGTTTGAAAACGTTGAAACGTGGAAAATACATCAGATTTCGCAACAAGGGGATAATACCAGATATATTTAGTGTGCGCATCAACAAATATAACAAAATAACGAAAACCATCAGAAGAGAGCATGGGAGCAGGTCCCCAAACATCACTAAAAATTAATTCAAGTGGATTTGATGTTTTTTGACCCGTCGGTCGTAATGACAAACGGGACGATTTTCCTAAAGGACATGCTTGACATTGAGTAAACGATCGTCTAGACGTACAAACAATTTTATTTTCAGAACTAATAAATTCAAAATGCGAGGAGTTGGATGACCTAAACGACGATGCCATAAGTCGGCAGTCGCGGAAATGCAAGAAGACAAATATGCTTGAGGAATTGACGTAGCTGAAGACTCCGAGAGGACATAAAGACCATCATGACTTCGACCGGAAAGAAGAACTTCCTTGGTGACGAGATCCTTCACATAAAACACAGAATCGTGAAATTCAAAATAAACATGATTATCACGACAGAATTTCTGAACAGATAACAACGGTTTGGTAATGTGAGGTACGCGAAGAACATTAGTCAATGTAAACATGCGTTTTGGGGAATGTAAAATAGAACGTCCAACATGGGATATGACAAGGGCCTTACCATCACCAACATGCAAGAAATCGTTACCAAGATAAGGTGCAGAATCGGTTAGAGTTGCAAGGTCTGGTGTCACGTGTTGATTCGCGCCGGTGTTCGGAACCCAATTGGCAGCAGCCGAATCATGTGCAACGGCAAGATGAGCAGATGGCTGCTGTGTGCTGCCACGAAAATTGGAGCATTGAAGGGCTGAATGGCCGAAATTAGAGCACAATTGACAGCGCACATGCTGCTGTCCAGACCACCCCTGGTTTGGCCTCATGTCTGCTGAGTTGCGCCGGTGCTGCTGCCATGAATTTGCAGCAGATTGACCCCTGTTTTGGCCTGAAAATCTGTTGTAATTGGGACGCCAATTACCTCTATAACGCCCCCTATTTCGGTTGTTATTAACCATGACATGGTTGGCTGAATTTTGTGGCGTTGGCAGCAGTGGTGGCTGCTGCGGCAGAGGTGAAGATAGAGCGCCGAGAGCCATTGAATGGAACGAATTTTTGTGCAAAAATTCGTGAGTGAGCAGGTGGCTGTGAAGATCAGCATAGGAGAGAGGTTCGGCCTTGGTTATGAGGCTAGTAACCAAGTCTTTAAACTCACCGCGAAGACCACGAAACACATAGAGATTGAAGTCTTCAAGGGACATAGGACGTCCCGCAGCAGCCAATTCGTCAAACAATGCTTTGGCTTGCTGCATATACATGCTAACCGAGGCATCACCTTGCCTAAGGTCTTGAAAGGAGCCATGGAGTTGCATGATGCGAGAATTAGAGGGAGAGGCAAGGGCCTTCTCAAGAGTTCGCCAAACACAATGCGAAGTGGAACAATCAACCACAAGGTGCAACACATCAACGGAAAGAGAGGAGAGGAGGGCACTCAAAATGAGTTGGTCTTGTTGCTTCCAACGAAGAAAGGAAGGGCTAATGGTAGAAGTAGTTGCAGCCGTAGTGTCAAGCGAGTGAGCTGGAGGGCACGGCAAGGAGCCGTCAACAAAGTGAAAAACACCTTGACCAAGGAGATATGGCTTCATCTGCATTCTCCAATAAAAATAATTGGTGTTCGTAAGCTTCAACGAAACAATATGATGAGTGTTTGATAGGGGAACCATTGCTGAATTTTGTGTTCCCATGATAGGCAAAGGAGAGGAAGTAGAGTCAAACACATTCTCCACATGGGGAGGAAGCTCTCGGCCAGCAGGAGGAGCATGGCTGGCCGGTGATGAGTCAGCACCGGTGGGAGAGTAGGTGGCAGCGGCGGCAGCAGAGGAAGCCATGGAGAGGAAGAAAAATTAGGGCCGGCTGTGGGAGAGAAAAAAGAGTTTTGATGGACAAGGGCTCTGATACCAAGTTGAGAATGATTAGGAGGCTTAACCTAATAGTTAGCCAATCCTTTCTATATATATGTGTAGGGCAACATACAATAGTAATGGTGGAGATTACCACATAAGAATGAGATTACAATATTTCCTATTTAATTACATGCTATAATAAACTCAAAACCTGTAAGACAAATCCCAAGCTTTTTTCCACCACGTCAGGCCTCTTGAGGACCCGTTAGATTAATGAACTTCACATGAAAATTATAAGTGGAATGATAGGCTTCACTTAGAAATAAAGTATCAGCGGATTAATAGGTTTTGTTTGAAAGAAATTTCCATTAGATAAAAAAAGAGTTATTATGACTAATAGATTTTGTTTGAAACAAAACCATTGTGGATCGATCAAAATTGTACAAAAAACGATAATATTTGTAAAACGTGAACAATAGATTGAATGTAAACGTGAACAAGAGATTGCAGTATAGAACTGAACAAGAGATTGAATCTGTAAGAGTAAGTTTCATTGATCAATTGATGAAAATATATACATCACATTACAAGAATATCTCTTCCTATAATCAAGCTATCTCTATGACAATTATGCAGAGTTCTAAGGGAATTGATTACAATGAATGGATGAGTCCTAAAGGGAAACAAATGCATGCTAATAATAGAAAGTGTACATAAGGCAAGTAATCTTTCCAACAATATTTTTACAGACAACTCAATTAATTCTCTATAATGTGACAAAGTTTGGTCCCTAATAGAGGTCGTTATTGGACGAGAAATTATATCTCTAACATAGTACGCTCACATAAACTAAACCAATCATATTATAGGATTTTAATTAATACATTAATACAATAACAGCGCTATGCTACAAAACAACAAATTAGTCATATACATACGAATTTGATTCGAGCAATACTTTTTGGCCAGTGTAGGTCTCAAAGCCAAATCAATTCGGTGTTTTTTTTTTCCGTCGAAAGGAAAGAATAAGTAAATAAATAACTTGTAAATGAAAATTTAGTTCCTCTAACTCCAATGTTGTTCTTTCGATGTTTTCTTAAGCCTCGAGCATTCATCCCCTTTCATAACATGCAGAGTACCTATGTATGAACTGTGTGTGTGTGTGTGTGTATTGTGGAACCGCTCTCTTTATTGGCTTGCAGGACATTTTCTAGTTATTTCTCTAACCAAGATAATGAAGTAAGTTGTATGAAGACTAAATGTGAGTACCCAGAATATTTATTTATTTATTCAATTTTTCCAACGAAGACGAAGTGTACGTAGTTTAACGAAGAAGGTGAGTGCATGCTTCAACTGACTATTTCTTGCATGCAACCTCCAATATTATACACGAAACCCAGATTTCAAAGGGCATTTGAATGAAAAAAAGAGAAAAAAGAAAGATCGCAGAAGATAGTCATAGATGAATAGAAGTACAAACGAAAGCTAACCTATATGAAGTTACCAATATATTGGAGACTTGCTTAATATTCTCTCATTTCAGCTGGAAGTAGAAATACATATATACAATGCACATCAAAAACCTCGAGGAATACAAATCCATAATAATAAAAGTGAGATAACTGCGACTTCCATTGTCTTAATTAGTTATGGATAGAATGGCCAACACCCGGACTGTGGCCAGGGTTTGTTGGTCGAAAAGCGTCCACGAATCCTTCACTAGTTCTAATTATAGCGTGATCCAAGTGGTTGCCTGTGCTTCCACTAATTTGTTTAGCGTCTCTTCCGATGCTCTTTCCTTCAGGATTGCAGCATTTGGCATGCTTCAATCTTTTTTTCTGCTCTAAAGTTCTTCCTCCTTGAACACAAAGGATTTCGCAAGACAGAAACATTATTAAGAAAAACAAGCAAGTGAAAGCTGCATTGGCCATGTTCGAATGGGATGGAATTTACCAGAAACCTTTCTAGTGCTGCAATCCTGGAATTATGAAACTGACGGGAGCTTGGCCAAAGAGTAGGAGAGGTTAGAGAAGAGGATGATACGCTTGACCCCTCACTCCCAACGGTATTTGAAGACTTACAAAGCTGCAGCATGTGCGACCCTAAACGAATATTCTGAAGGAAAAAAAACAAAAAAAACAAAAAAATAATTCCTGACATCAGGGAAGATTCCTTGAGGTCTACTAACCTCGATTTAAAGGTTACCAAAAGAAACTCTGCAAGCCTTTCTTTTTCTGATCACGGCCATGCCCTAGGGCAAGAGCAGTGACAACTTAGCTTTCAAGTGACCTGGCAGTACTTGTACACGTGCATGTTACACATGCAAATGTTGTCTCTTAAGTAACCAGAGCCAAACAATGACATCAACGGCCATTTCAATGTTTCCCCGTAATTATGTCTTCTATTTGAAAGAAAAGTTCAAAACCAATAAATTTCTAATATTTATTCTAACAAAGTTCATATATCCTATATTACCGTCGTTCGTTGTATTTATGAGAAAATATTTCTCTAATATCATTTCTTTAAATCCAAATATGAACAGACAAACTTATTTATTATATGGGATAGCAATTAAAATGTAGATTTCACTTAGAGTGATGTCAAAGAAAACAAGTAAAGAGAGAGCGGCTCTCTCCTTCTCTTTCCCCTGTCTTGCTGAATATAGCACTTAAATGAAAGAAAAAAGAGGATAAAATAACACTGGACGACTGTTTCTGTACTCGCAATATTGTATATAATATATAAGTTGACAGGTGATGATAATTGTCTATATCTTTATTTTTAAACAAAAGAAAACAGAGACCCGAGAAGGTGGAGAGATTCTCTTGGCCTACTTTCTTCCAATACGCAGAAGATTTCGTTTCCAGGGTTTAATATAGTTTGACCTAACCGTGGTATTGGCTGCTAGTTATTGTTCATTCCCACTTGAAAGATTCTCCTCCTCTGGTACCACACTCTTCTGGGAATCCCTAAGACGGCTACTGTATAATATTCCAATGCAAATCCTAGCTTTTCTAAATTTTGCGGCTGGATAGCTATATATTTAACTGAAAATCAAATGCAAGTGGGGTGATGCTTTTATTTAAGAACCTTGTAATTGATCTATAGTGCACTCATGGTGCTCTGGATCATATTTCACATGGTTAGTACGGCACGTTGTCTGATCGTTTATCTAGTAAAAAATAGCCAACTAGCTTCTACCCAAGATTGTCTTGCAAAACTAAAGACAAGTAAAAATAATTTTGCACATCGTATATTTTGAGTGATTAAGTGATAGTTGAGACAAGTAGTTTGGGCTGAATGTATTGAGCGTGATGCCTAATACGGCTGCTCCTCATGTATTTATATAAGTAGGGTATATGTACATGTGTTATGGTGTACCCTATTACACAAGATAAGTCTATACAAATATTTCCTATATAAGAATACATTCCCTAATATTCCCCCTCAAGCTGAAGGTGGGTTATCCACATGAAGCTTGGAGCGCAAGGAAATAAAAGTAGAGGAAGCAAGTGGTTTGGTAAGAATATCTGCTAATTGATCTTTGGAAGGGATGAAGCGAATCTGAATTTCCTTCTTAGTCACTCGATCACGAACAAAGTGATAATCAACCTCAACATGTTTTGTACAGGCATGAAAGATTGGATTAGCAGACAGATAAGTGGCACCCAAGTTATCACACCAGATAGTCGTAGCAGAGCTAGGAGATGCATAAATCCAACAAGAGATAGCGAAGCCAAAGGACCTCAGCAGTACCATCGGCTAAGGCTTTATATTCAGCTTCGGTGGAGGAGCGAGCAACCGTGCGTTGCTTGCCAGATTTCCATGAAATGGGTGTAGATCCAAGGAATACCATATAGCCACCCGTAGATTTTCGGTCGTCAATACTGCCGGCCCAATCGGCATCAGTAAAACCATGAAGAGACAAAGTGGTGTCTCGAGTAAGATGAAGACCAAAGGAGGAAGTACCTTTGAGATATCGCAGAATACGCTTAACTGCGGCCCAGTGTCCTTCGGTAGGGGCATGCATAAACTGGCATACTTTGTTCACAGCATAACAAATATCAGGTCTAGTAAATGTTAGATACTGAAGAGCACCAACTACCTGGCGGAAGCGAGTAGCGTCTGAGAACAATTCGGTAGACTGCAAATCAAGTTTGGAAACAGAAGCAGGTGTGTCAACAGGTTTACATGATGTCATACCTGCACGATTCAGAATATCCAGAACATACTTGTGTTGACTAAGCACAAGACCCATGCTAGTGGGAGCAACTTCAATCCCCAAAAAATAGCGAGCATGCCCCAAATCACGAAGTTTGAACTCCGAGCTCAGCAGAGTAATAAGACGATGAATAAGTGCAGAATTATTACCAGTAATCAAGATGTCATCAACATAGACCAGTAAGTAGCATATATCATGAGAACCACCCAGAATAAATAGAGAAGTATCAACCTTTGAAGCCCGGAAACCAATAGTTAGAAGGAAATCACTTAGACGCATGTACCAAGCCCGTGGTGCTTGTTTCAAACCGTATAGAGATTTATGAAGACGGCAAACATGTGTAGATAAAGTGGTGTCAATAAAACCGGGGGGTTGCTGCATGTACACAACCTCATGAAGGGAGCCATTAAGAAAGGCATTATGGACATCAAGTTGTCGAATCTGCCACCCTTTTGATACTGCAATTGTGAGAACTAACCGAACAGTAGTTGGTTTGACAACAGGACTGAAAGTTTCAGAATAATCTATATCTTCCTGTTGGGTGAACCCCCGCGCAACCAAACGGGCTTTGTAGCGATCAACTTCCCCATTCGCTCGGCGTTTTATTTTATAGACCCATCGGCAACCAACAACATTCATGGAAGGGTCAAACGGTACGAAGGACCAAGTGGTATTAGCATGTAAGGCAGAAATTTCATCCTTCATTGCAGAATGCCAACACTCAAAACGGTCAGCCTCCTTAAAGCTCATAGGCTCAAAATCAGAGGGAAACAGTACCCGGGAAGGAGAGACCGACGGAGAGGAGACGGACAAGGAGCTGAGATTAGCAGTCTTCAGCTGCCTAGGCCGCAGCACCATAGAATGTTGTCAAGGCAGTGGTGGAGCAGACGACATAGTAGTGGAGGGCAGCTGTGGAAGAGAATAAGTGGAAAGATCCACACATAGATCCAAACCGGGTAGAGACTGATCCGAGTGTCCAGATGATGGAGATAATGTGGATGGCAAAGTTGGAGAGTCCACAGCCGAGGAGGAAGGAGATGAAGGTTGAACTTGAGTCGCTGATCCTGTACCTGCATAATGATCAATAGACATAGATGGAGATGGTGAAGGAGCAGACTGGTTAGTGGAAGGAACGGGTGGTGCTGGGACGGGATTTACGGAGGAAAGGGTGAGGGAAGGAAGGTTGGAGACAGCCACGGGTGTAGAGTTGGAGTTTGTTGACCTTATGGTTGACTCAACAAAAGGGAAAACATGTTCATTAAAACGGACATGACGGGAAATGTATACGCGGTCAGACGACAAATCAAGACAGCGATAACCTAGATGGGACGAACTGTAACCAAGAAACACACAAGGAGTGGAGCGATAGTCAAGCTTATGAGCATTGTAAGGACGGAGAAACGGAAAGCAAAGACACCCAAAAACACGCAAGAAAGCATAATCAGGTACTTGACAAAGTAAACATTCAAAGGGAGACTTGTTGCGTAAAACCGCGGTGGGCATACGATTAATGAGATAGACCGATGTTTCAAACGCATAGTTCCAATATTTTAGAGGAGCCTTACATTGGCCTAACATGGTGAGACCAGTTTCAACAATATGACGATGGCGACGTTCAACTGTACCATTTTGTTCATGAGTATGTGGACATATGAGTCGATGGTGAATACCAATTGTTTTGAAGAAAGAATTTAATTTTCGGTATTCACCACCCCAATCAGTTTGCACATTTTTAATTTTGCAAGAGAATTGACGTTCAACAAGTAATTGAAATTGTTGAAAAACATTGAACACATCGGATTTGAGTGCAATAGGATAGTACCAAATAAATTTTGTATGAGCATCCACAAAAATGACAAAGTACCAAAAACCATCAGAAGAAAACATCGGAGCAGGACCCCACACATCACTAAAAATAAGTTCAAGAGGAGTTGATGTTTTATGACCAGTGGGTCCTAATGACAAACGCGAGGATTTTCCTAGCGGACAAGCTTGACATTGAAAATTAGAAATTCGAGGAGTACAAACGACCTTTTTATTTGACGCTAAGAGGCTCAAAATGCGGGAACTGGGATGACCGAGGCGACGATGCCAAATATCGGCAGAAGTGGCCATGCTACTGGACAAAAAAGCTTGTGGCAGGAATGTGGCGGATGACTCGGAAAGAACGTAGAGGCCATCTTTACTCTGACCGGAAAGAAGAACTTCCTTGGTGATGAGATCCTTAACATAAAACAAAAACAAGTGAAACTCAAAGAAGACATGATTTTCACGGCAAAATTGTTGAACGGATAACAATTTCTTTTTAATATTAGGGACATGTAATATGTTGAACAAAGTGAAAACTCTTTTTGGGGTATGCAAGAGATTATGAGCAATATTAGAGATAACAAGTCCTTTACCATCACCAACATGTAATTGATCATTACCAAGATAGGGATTTACGGAAGTCATACCATTAATGCCCGGAGTAACATGGTGATTCGCACCTGTGTCGGGAAACCAGTCAGCCGACTCTTTCATGGCTGGATCCTCGGCTGAACCATTGCGGAATGAGAAATTTGTCGAGGCTTGAGTTCCATGATGGGCAAGTTGTGAACATTGCTGGGCAGAATGGCCATATGCATAACAAAGCTGACATTTTACCTGTTGACGAGGCCATTGATTTTGTGATGTGAATCGGTTTGAATTGCCTTGCCATTGTCGGGGCTGCTGCCACTGTCCACTTCTAAAAGACTGCCCATTTTGCTGATTATAATTTCCACGTGAATGAGTTTTCCATCCACCACGTCGTCCCCTAAAACCATTGCTTTGTCCACCCGGGTATCCACGCTGAGCAACATACACCGATGGGAGCTGTGCTGGTGTGGGGAGAAGAGGTGCAGCAGGCACAGCATTCCTACGGATGAATTCATGTGTAGATAGGTGGCTGTGAAGTTCAGAATAAGATAATGGTTCGGCTTTGGTTGACAAAGTGGTAACCAAGTCACGGAAATCACCATCCAATCCCCGAAATACATATAAATTAAAATCAGTAAGGGAGATTGGTCTGCCAGCTGCAGCCAATTCATCAAACAATCCCTTTGCGCGCTGCAGATAAAGGGTGACAGTATCATCACCTTGGCACAAATCCTATAGAGAGCCATGTAGTTGCATAATTCTGGAATTAGATGGGGAAGCAAGAGCACATTCAAGGGTGCTCCACACACTAGCAGAAGTGGGACAATCAACCACCAGATGGAGAACTTCAACCGAGAGAGAGGATAGCAAGGCACTTAGGATTAGTTGGTCTTGTTGTTTCCAAGCCAACGTTAGAGAGTAAGAACTGTCCGAAGCATAGGGAGGAGGACATTGTGTAGAGCCATCAACAAAAGAAAAGACTCCTTGACCGATTAAATACGGCTTCATCTGCATACGCCAAAACAGATAATTGTTGTTTGTAAGTTTGAGATTTATAACCTGCTGTGTATTGGAGAGAGGAACAAGTGCAGCAGATGCAGTAGAGGAAGAGATGGCTGCGTTTGGTGTTGCAGCAGACTTTGGAGAAGAGGGACTGGTATTGATTCCAGTATTGATGCTATCCGATTGAGCCATGATAGTGCAGCCAAAAAAAGAAAGTTGTCACGTTTACAGTGGACAAGGAACCGAGTGGCAGAGTAATATGTTGATCTGTTTGTAACGTGATATGTAACGTGAGCAGCCAAGTGAAAAACAGAAAATTTAACAACGGCGCAAGCGAAAAGGCAAAACAATTGAACAGATGGCAGCCAAGTGGAAACGGCGCAAAGAGGAAAAGGCAACACAATTGAACAGCAAAACAATTGAACAGACGGCAGCGAAGTGGAAACGGTGCAAAGAGGAAAAGCAAAAATAATTGAACAGACGGCGCAAAGAGGAGAGGAACCGAGTGTGCTCTGATACCAAGTTGAGACAAGTAGTTTGGGTTGAATGTATTGAGCGTGATGCCTAATACGGCTGCTCCTCATGTATTTATATAAGTAGGGTATATGTACATGTGTTATGGTGTACCCTATTACACAAGATAAGTCTATACAAATATTTCCTATATAAGAATACATTCCCTAATAGTGATTAACTTCCACGCAATATGTCTTGCCAAACTAAATACTTAGATAATTGCACATAGTATATTTTGAGTCGAACCAAAATGATTTTAATATAAAAATATATTTAGATCATAATAAACTTTTTTATAGTGTCATTAAATTTAATCGAACAAATAAAAAATCTCTTGCCTCGACTACTTGTCTAGCCCAGGTTTCCAATCAAACTATCTAGCAATTTCCTGAACGCGACCCCGTCAATTTGATGCATCCAACAACAATCATTATGACGAGTTAAAGTATGGTTGTTTTTTTAAAATATAAAAGTAGCTCGTAATGAACATTAAAACAGCAATTTGTTGCTATATCTCTTTTTCTTATCATATATCTTTTGGATTTATGGTGATTTACATAGTAACTATATGTTTGTCTTTATTTCATGTATTGTGATTAATTTTTTATCAAGCATTTACAAGGTTCATATGAATTTAGGGGGATTGCATAATAATTTCATTTTCAACAATTATTTGATCTGTTAATCTTTGCATTTATATGGTTCATGACACCTACAAATCCAAGAACTAAAAAATATTCAAACTAAAACTTAAAATTCTAACAATACAAATTATATCATAAAAAAATCTCAATCTCAACTTAACTAAACTAAACAATTTACATTTTTTTATATAAATATACTAAAATAATAAAATCAACTGCAAACTTATACTTAACAAAATGTTGTGATTCTATTTAGAGAGATGAAGGGTCAGGTTTAATTTCATGACATGTTATGATTTTGAATTGTGAATGAGCTAGCTGTCGCGATTCTAAATCATCACAGGGTAAATTGTTGCGCTTTAGAAATACGATATATCATGTTTTGGAAGTGCAATAGGTTGCAAACTAATTCTTTTGACATTGTGATATTTTGCCAATATTTTCAATTTACTACGCTAATCTTATTTAAAAAAAAAAAAAAACTTATTGTCATTTTTATTATTTTAAACGTTTTATTTAATTTTATCTTAGCAATTAAGTGTTCTTTCTAATAAAAAATGATATCTATTTTTTATGATTTGATATCTCAAATTGAACAGTTACTGTAACTTTTAGATCTGATGGAATTGTCTTCTCATCAGCCTTGAGTTCCATTTCCGCAGCCAACGGTCCTGAAAAAATACCCATATCAGCTTTGGAAGAGAATCAGCAGTTCATAAGTCATGCCAGGTTTGTGTCATAACCAATACAAACTTCAACTCCATATTGTGAAGATTAATGACTGACTGTAATTGTTTCACAGAGAAGAGAAGAGAGGAATTGCTCTGTGAAGAAGACAGACTATTTTGGAGGGAAAAGATGAGAATTTAAAATATTCACTATTACTGTTTTTCAGCTTATACACGCAGAGTACATGTTGATATATTTATACCCCAAGAGTCTTTCTTGTGTATGCATACTCACACGTATACATACCATACATCATACGCTAACATTCCCCCGCAATCACAGGCTGGCATAAACTAAGCCTGAGATTGTTATAATGAGTATGAAACAGTGATGAGCTTAATCCCTTTGTCAAGATATCAGCAGTTTGTTCTTGTGAAGAGACGAATTGCACAATGAATTGGTTGTTAGACACCCTTTCTCGAACAAAATGAACATCCACTTCAATGTGCTTTGTTCTTTGATGTTGAATTGGATTGAAAGATAAAGCAATGGCTGATAAGTTGTCGCAGAAAAGAATAGGGGGCTGTGAGAGCTTAATACCCAGAAATTGCAGCACTTGTTGCAGCCAATCAAGCTCTGCTGAGGTGGAAGACAATGCCCGATACTCAGCCTCTGTAGAGGACCTCGAAACAGTCTGCTGCTTCTTGGATGTCCAGGACACAGGATTTGAACCGAGAAACACAATCAAACCAGTAGTAGACCTCCTATCATTAGGATCCCCAGCCCAATTTGCATCACTGAATGCCATTAGATCTAATGAACCTTTGGTGTAATGAATCCCAGACTGCTCAGTGCCCTTGAGGTATCGAAGTATCCTTTTCACTGCAACAAAGTGGACCTGCATGGGGTGTTGCATAAACTGGCACACTTGATGGACAGAAAATGCAATATCAGGTCTTGTAAAGGTAAGGTACTGTAAAGCCCCTACAATGCTGCGATATAAGGAAGGGTCTTCAAAGGGCATTCCATCATCTTTCAACAATCTCTGGTAAGGAAGACAAGGGGTAGCACATGCTTTGGCAGCAAGCATATCTGTCTTAACAAGTAAATTATGTATATATGTGGACTGAGATAAGAACAAACCAGTTGATGAATGAGAAACTTGAACCCTAAGAAAAAATACAGCTCCCCCAAGTCCTTAATCTCAAATTCAGAAGCTAGAGACATAATAACAGCCTTTATAGCAACAAGATCACTACCTGTGATGATTATATCATCCACATACACCAACAAAATGATGATGCCAGCCTCGAGATTTTTGACAAACAATGATGAATCAGAAAACATGGAAGTGAATCCGAGAGAAGGCAAGTAAGAAGTGAACCTGTCATTCCAAGCCCTGGGAGCCTGTTTGAGGCCATATAGTGACTTGTGTAATTTGCAGACCAAATGAGGATTACTGGGATCAGAAAAGCCAGGGGGCTGAGCCATGAAAACCTATTCCTGAAGAGTACCATGCAAAAAAGCATTTGTGACATCCAGTTGCCGTAAAGGCCAATCAAATTGAGCAGCAATAGCAAGCACAAGCCTGACAGTTGTGGGCTTACCCACAGGGCTAAATGTTTCTCCATAATCCAAGCCAGCCTCTTGACTGAATCCTTATGCAACCAGCCGAGCCTTGTGTCTGGCAACAGACCCATCTGCATGTCGCTTGATTTTGAATACCCACTTACATCCCACTAAGTTTTTATGATCTGGAAGTGGCACCAAACTCCAAGTACCCTGTGATTTAAGAGCTGACAATTCTTCTATCATGGCCTCAAGCCACACAGATTGAGACATAGCTGACTTGTAAGTGGCAGGTTCAAAGTCTGTCATAACAGTGGAAGAAGCAGTAGTGGATAAGCAGCAAACCTTTTTCTTGACAATTCCACTTTTGCTACGGGTCTTCATGGAGTGGACATTCAAATCTGGAATGTGAAGGACAACAGAAATGGCCTCTGGCCGAAAAGTGTCACAAGATAACTGATCATTCAATGAAGCATTTTCAGAACTGGGCACAGGATCCACTGGAGAAGAAGCAGATGACATAGGAGCAAGAGTAACAGACTTGGCTGGTGAGGTAGGAGAAGAAATAGGTGCAGGCTGTATAGGTGGTGGAGGGGATATCACAATGACATTATTGTGGTTGACAATAGGGGAAGACACATTAGAAGAGGAATGAATAGAGGAATTTTGTAGTTTAGCACCTGTCGTAAGCTGGATAAAAGGGAAAACATGCTCATTGAAAATAACATGCCTAGAAATATATGTACGTTTGGTAATAACATCAAAACATACATATCCTTTGTAATGAGAAGCATATCCTAAGAAAATACACATTGTAGTCTTAGGTTGTAGCTTGTTGGCAATATAAGGACGCAGTAAAGGGAAGCAAGCACAACCAAAGATTCTCAAATGAGAGACATCAGGAGCAGATTTAAAGAGAAGCTCATAAGGTGATTGATTTTGCATGACAATGGAAGGCATTCTATTAATCAAGTACACGGCTGTGTGGATTGCAAATGTCCAAAAAACAGATGGCAGTTTAGCATGTTGTAAAAGAGTGATAGTTGTTTCAATAAGATGGCGATGCTTTTGTTCAGCAAGGCCATTTTGTTCAGGTGTATAAGGGCAGGATTTTTGGTGAATAATGCCTTTTGCTTGGAAAAACACCTTAAGTTTTTGACTAGTGTATTCCCCACCCCCATCACTTTGAAGGATTTTAATTTTACAAGAGAATTGTGTTTCAACATAGTGATAATAGGCAATAAAAACAGAATACACATCACTCTTATTAATAAGTGGAAACAGCCAACAACGTCTTGAATATTCATCAATAAAGGTGACATAGTATTTATACCCATCAATTGACACACATGGAGAAGGACCCCATAGGTCACTATGTATTATATGAAAAGGAATTACAGACTTTGTATGACTGGAATGAAATGGAAGTTTAGAAAACTTTCCTTGAAGATAACTATGACAAATAGAAGAATTTGAATCACTTGAACATGCAAAATGTGCTTTCTGTAACATCAATGTAGCAACCTTATTTGTAGGATGACCTAATCTGCTATGCCAAGTGGAAGAGAAGACTAACTGACCAAGGAAAGATTGTGGTTGAAAAGTGAGAGATGCTGAATTTGAAGGTGGGACAAATGGTAGAGGGTAAAGTCCGTTACTGCACTGTCCTGTGTAAATGATCCTCCCCGTGGCCTTGTCCTGAATCCAGAAAGAAAATGCATCAAAGATTAATCGATAATTGTTATCCAAATACAATCTATGCACTGACAGTAGGTTTTGAGTGAGTTGTGGCACATATAAAACCGAATTCAGTTTAATAGTAGTAGAGCTTGTAGGAATAATAGAAGTCCTAACATGGGATACCAACAAACCTTCACCATTGGCAGTTTGCACCTTATCATTTGCAGGATATGGAGAAATCAAGGACAAATTAGATAACTCAGCAGACATGTGGTTTGTAGCTCCAGAATCAGCAAGCCATACTGATGATGAGGGCTGTGATGATGGCAGGACAGTATTCATAGCATGAATGCTCTGCTGATGAGGGGACTGAATCTGAGGAGATGCATACTGAGGTGCATACTGGACTGGACTACTGAATGGCTGCCCTTCAGAATACAAAGCTTGATGTTTACTGTATTGTGGACCTTCAGAGTATAAGGCATGGCTGGACTGATGTTGTGGCTGCTGTGAAGATGAAGCACTGAACTGAGGCATCCCAGGCTGTACACTGAACTGAGGAATTCCAGAATGCATACCATGGGAAGACTGAGATTGAGGTGGAGCTGCTGATCCCACAGAATTTGGGCCATTGTTGTTATAGTAACAGAACCATGAGGTATGATTCGTTCTTCCACAAATGTGACATTGTATGCGATCATCACGTTTAAATCCACATGTAATAGCTGTGTGACCTTCCATGTTACACAATTGACACACAGATACATTGGAATTGAAATAAGGGGAGGGAGCTGGAATGGAAGCACCTGAATACATTGATGATAAATCATTGGGTTTAACAGGATACTGAAGTTTGGAATAATTCCTCAAGCCTGGTTGAAATCTCCCCCGTCCCCTATTTCTGCTAAATGACCGATATCCTCCATTACCATAATTGTTGTATGTGGGTGGTCTAGGAGATTGGGGAATATATGCATTAGAATCACTGGATTTCGGAACTGAAGTGTGCATAGCAGGAAGGAAAGATGAAGTGTCAGTACTAACAGTTTCCACAATCTTCTCTTCAGCTAGTAATTGGGACCTAAAATCCTTCAAAGAAATGACATTCTCCCTGCCCCTCACCACACATCTAAAGGTATTGTATTCGGCAGGTAAGCCATTCAAGGCTAAGATTACTATATCTTCATCCACAAAATAGACACCCGCAGCACTTAGGTAATCCCTAGTCTCTTTTATTTTCAGAAGATATTGGCTAATTGAATCAGTGCCTTTTCTTATATTCTGTAAATCAGATTTCAATTGAAATATGCTAGTCTTGGATACTGATGAGAATTGCTCTTTTAACCTAGTCCATAAATCTCTAGAGCTAGAACTTCCAATGGCACAGGACATAGCAATTGAAGACAGAGTAGCAGTAATTAATTGCATAATGGCTCTATCGTGCATCTTCCATACAAGAACATCATCACATTCAGAAGGAGAAGATGAATTAGAAAAATTCGTACCACAATCTTCGACTGAACCAGAGGAGGCAGATGATGGACATAGATGAGACCCATCCACAAAGCCGAAGATTCCATAGCTTTCCAGTAGCAATTGCATCTGAAAATGCCAGTTGAGATAATTTGTGTCGTCAAGCTTGACATTAACGGAGATGGAAACCAAAGAAATTAGAGCTGTAATTGGGGATTGAAGAATCTGGAGTTGGGCTGCTGTGACCATTTTCTTTGGTTGAGTAATTCACAGAACCGTTGTATGGGTTATTCAGCAGCTCAGAGTGCAGAAATGCATACAAAAATCCACAAAAAAAAAAAAATCTGGAGAAGAAATTTTGTGTAAAATTAGAGAAGAAGAAAGAAATTGATTTGGAAGCAAAAAGGTTTAGATCGCTTTCTTTGCGTGAGCAATTAGTGCTCTGATACCATGTGAAGATTAATGACTGACTGTAATTGTTTCACAGAGAAGAGAAGAGAGGAATTGCTCTGTGAAGAAGACAGAGTATTTTGGAGGGAAAAGATGAGAATTTAAAATATTCACTATTACTGTTTTTCAGCTTATACACGCAGAGTACATGTTGATATATTTATACCCCAAGAGTCTTTCTTGTGTATGCATACTCACACGTATGCATACCATACATCATACGCTAACACATATGTTCTCGTTATTTGTTTACTACCACAACTAATTGTCTTCTTGCTAGAAAAAGAGAAAGAAAAAAGGAAGCGATAATACCTTTCCAAATTAATCAGGGAGACATGCCGAGAGTTGAAGGGTTGCATAGATTGACGTAGATAAAATAATTTTGAATATTGAACCCTAACCCTTCCTTAATTTCCTCGCTTTCCATTTTCAATCATGTCACCATCCCCAGTAGTGCACTATCGTATTATTAAGTCGAAAAGATTTCGTAATGATGGCATGATGAAGCCGTCATGCCCTCTATCTACACTCTTTACAAAATGAATTTCGCTAAATATTAATTTTAATGGAAGAAGAGATTACAGAAAGAGATGAAGATAATGAAAAGGACATAATTAAACAAACTTGCATTTCCAGCAATTTGGATATAAAATGGCTTATTTTACATGGATATATATACACATATCGATCTCGTGAGAGAGTTATTAGCTATATACTATTATGCAGAGACTATTGAATTAAAGGACTAAGCTAGGAATGGAAGGATGCTAATGCACATTACGATCTTGATCATATTAACAGGTTTAATGGGAATCACCTAGTTGACTCGGGCATTTACATGTTACAGTTACCAAGTAATAAGGCTTCATATGCAAGCTTTATGTCCATGCTCTTTTTTGTTCCTTAATATGAGCACCCACCCATTCGTCTTAGACATCGATCAATATTCCATGTTCTAGGGTTTCCGTTCTTCGTTTGTGTTTTGAAAAACATGACCAATCCCAGGGCTGTGACCCGGTACGGTAGGTTGGAAATCTTCTGTGACTGAATGCTCAACGCTGAAAGCCTTTGGGGCTGTAATTTTACTCTTATCTGCTGATAAAGTATGGCTGATACCAGGGCTGTCACCAGGTATCTTTTGTTTGAATGCTGTGACAGAATCTCCGGAGCTGGACATAGTATCAGCCGCTTTTGGGTCAATATCTTCACTTTCATTCTCTGATAAAAGATGGCCAATCCCAGGACTGTGGCCTGGTGTTGTGGGTTTGAATGCTGTACCAGAACGTTCGATACTAGAACCAGGTGCCTTTGGAGAAACTTCATCTTTGTCATCATCATCATCATCATCGGCAAGAGCATGGCCAACCCCAGGACTGTGAACTGGTGTTTTGGGCTGGAAATCATCCTTGAAATCAGTGAGAGAATGTTCATTGTTGGACTTAGTCCCTATTGTCTTTGGATGCCCAACTCCAGGACTAACGCCCGGCGTTGTTGGCAGGAAAGCATCCTTATCAACAGCAGCAGAGTTGCTGAAGCCTGGGACTGTGGGATGGGGCATTTCTTTTCTGCCTGCCTTGGAATGGTGACCCCTAGGATTGTGAGTAACTGGGGGTGAAGTTAGAGAAACTTTCTGGCTCTTTGCAGTTAGAGAACCTTGCTTGGTCACATCTTCCATGGATTCCTTTCCACTGGAACCAAGTTCCTGCTTATTCGCTGACTTGATTGGCCTGCCTTCAGTGAGCAGAATTTGAAAGCAAGTAACAAGTGCAAGAATAAATAGAGCATTTTTACAAGTTTCAGCCATTATTAACTAAAGTTGGAGAGAAAGTGAAGGGTTTTGTTGTATGGTAGTACGAAATGGCTCGAGGAACAATCGAAGTTAATTGCTACAAAGAGTAGTAAAGCTGATTAAGATGCAAGCCACCACATTGAGAATAATTCTTCCATTGATGGTGGTATTTATAGCCATGAAAGATACGCATCATTGGAAATCCTCACCTCATAAACTATGTTTGTGGTCCTCAGAAGATTTTATCAACTTGGACGGTTTGTATGCTGAAGGGTCCTCACAAGATTGACTATCTTGCCGACTTTTGTAGTCAAAATTAGATTTTGATGAATCTGAATTATTGTAGGGTTAGAAATCTCTTGTTCTCGTGTACAGAAGGAAAAGGAAGAGTAGTGGGATTTACTGCAACTATCAAACAAACTATTTGAAGATAGTTTTGTCTGTATTGATGATTTTTTATACTGAAATTTCTCATTATATATGGAGGAGCAAGACTATCTCGTCCACAAAAAATTATAAAAATATTTTCACCAATTATTTATCTCTTCTAGTTTTATTTTTTAAAGTAATTCTTACAAAATAACTAATAATAGGATGTTTTTTATGAGAAACAATAAAATCTTCATAAGGTTCCTCCTTTTAATGAAAATCAATGAGATCTAGAGAGAACATGTCTCATCCATATGATCCCAAGTGTCTGGATTAATGAAAAGTTCAGTACTCATTTTGAAATGGTATCCACATTGTTTATAAATATTATTTTTATTTTAAAAACTCGTATTTATTTTCTAAACATCATAAATCATATTTGTGAGTCGGATACATGCATCCATATCAAATACACATCCATGTTGCATATAAATCTTGAACTCCTATAACATAGCTATGCAACGCTTGAAACTTGATCCTTGACCTTTCATTGTGCTGAAATGGTGTTTATTGTTTGAATACGATACTGGGGGCGGCCATCTATTTAATCAATATTTTTCACAGCTAGGACTGATCACACTGTGTCCACCAAGATACTCCAAACTGATAGGGTTTCTCCCCGTACTCTCCACTTATAGATGTATAGTATTAAATGTTGATGGTTTATATACAAAGCTTACAAATAATTTTCCTCGACAAGTTGAAGTGAAACACATCTGTCCTCAGTCTGCCTATTTGAACTCAATTGTTTATGGTACTCACAAACTTTCAAATGGGTTTTTGAATGATTATAGCCGCTAAAAGTTAGAGATTCTATTTGAGTGGTGACCAAGAAAGAAAATCTTTCCTTGATCGATCTTCTCATTATTATTGACTCTCTCAACCATTTAGAAACATATACATTATGAAAGGTTTCTACATGGCTCATGCACCACAGAATAGAAACGCTAATTGCCATCATGAGGAACGATTGAATTATATTTGTCCTCCCTAGGTGGTCATTGGAACTACAGAACATTATTCAAGTCAAACTCCGAAAACTTAAAATTTCTCACACCATTGAGATGATAGTGTTGAAAAGTTTAGATACTTGTAGCACTTTCCTTCTTCTATACAGCACTACCCCATTTTGTTTTCTCAATTATTAAATATATGTAGTTTACCATGATCATACCCCATATGCCATTTTTTTTTAATTGATAAGCTTAAATAATTTTTCAAATCAATGGGATAATAATATTAACAAGGTTAAGAGATTAAAAATTGGAATGATGACAACAAGATTTAAACTTGAGTTGTTTAGGGTTGAACGATTTCTGCTGTCTTGTTTTATGATATTGAGCATTACTTCAAATACAATAGTTGAATTGAGTGTAAACTATGCTAGATGATTCTAGAGATATTGTTCTCCACTGGGGCAAAATTTCAAGTCTATCTGAGATCATTAAGGTAGCCTCATATAGTTCAGATGTTATTGTATGAAAATTGCATTATTTTCCTTATTGGTTTGAGATCATCTTTCCTTATAATTCTGAAGAAATCGAAAAGAAGATTTCTTTGTTGTATTATGTATTTGTCATGACTACATTACAGAACATGAAGCAATATATATAATGGAGGCTAGCCCTCTTTACAGGAAAGGAGAAATCCTAACGGGATGAAGACTATGCACAGTAAAAGAGAATATAGCTACACTGCCCTATGCCTATGATGCATTAGTGCAGGCTGCTGAAAATACATTACACGAAAATAGCATTTACAGAAGGCACCCTTGATTATCTGCTGGTTAACCTCCAGCTCCTTCCAATACTGGATTATCTGCTGGTTAACCTCCAGCTCCTTCCAATACTCCCCCTCAAGCTGGATCCAGAAGATTGATGGAGCCAAGCTTGGATAGCAGACGTTGAAAATGTTGAGAAGCCAAAGGTTTGGTAAATATGTCTGCCAACTGATCAATGCTTCTGGTATAAATGGTTTGAATGGCTTGTGATTGAACTTGCTCCCGAATATAGTGACAATCAACTTCAATGTGTTTCGTTCGCTCATGAAAAACCGGATTCGATGCTATATGCATGGCTGCCTGATTATCACAAAATAAGGACATAGGATCAGATGAAGATACCCCTAAATTAGATAAGAGACCTTTGAGCCATATTAATTCACATGCAGTTGAAGCCATGGCTCTGTATTCAGCTTCGGCACTTGATCTGGCAATGACCGTTTGCTTTTTGCTTTTCCATGTGACCAAGTTCCCTCCTACGAAAGTACAGTAACCAGTTGTGGACTTGCGATCAATAGCGTTTCCTGCCCAATCAACATCACAATAGCCGAGGATGGTGGTGGTGTCATTCTTTTTCATGATGATACCTCGACCCACTGACCCTTTTAAGTAGCGTAAAATCCTTTTAACAATATTCAAATGTGCCACGGTGGGAAATTGCATGAATTGACTGGCAATACTTACTGCATACTGTATGTCAGGTCGTGTGATTGTGAGATAGATCAACTTACCCACAAGTCGTTGATAGTAACTAATATTTGTAAGTGGAGTGTCTTCTAAGTTGAGCTTGAGCTTGCAGTCAAGAGGAGTAATAACTGGTTTAGAGTGGCTCATGTTAGCTTCGTTGAGCAGATCGAGAACATATTTCCTCTGATTTAGAAATAATCCCTTGTGCGACGTTGCAATCTCTATTCCAAGAAAGTACTTCAAGATACCAAGATCTTTAATGTCAAATCGTTGGTGAAGAGATTGCTTAAGCTTGGAGATCTCGTCAGCATTATCCCCTGTTATGATTAAGTCATCAACATATATCAACACCACCAATTTTCCCATAACCCCAGTGCGAACAAATAGTGATGAGTCCGCATTACTTCGTTTGAACCCAATGCTTTCTAGTACTGAACTGAGCCTTGGCGTACCATGCTCGGGGAGATTGTTTCAGTCCATAAATTGACTTGTGCAATTTGCAAACTAAATCGGGTCTATGAGTTTGAGGATGACCTGGGGGCAATTTCATGTAGACTTCTTCTTCGAGATCACCGTGCAAAAAAGCATTCTTCACGTCCATTTGATAAATAGACCATGCCTTGTTGACCGCAATAGATAATAGAACCCTTACTGTGTTCATCTTCGCAACCGGTGCAAATGTTTCTTTATAATCCACCTCAAATGTTTGAGTGAATCCCCGAGCCACTAACCTTGCCTTGTGCCTCTCAATGGACCCGTCTGAATTAAATTTGATCTTATATATCCACTTACACCCTACTGCCCTTTTTCCTGCTGGAAGAGTGGTGATGCTCCAAGTTCGATGATGATCTAACGCTTTAATTTCTTCTTGCATTGCCTCTCTCCATACTTCTTGATTGTTGGCTTCATGAAAATGTTGAGGCTCTCTGCAGTTTGAAATAATATTTAGAAATGTAGCATGTGAAGGAGTCGCCTTTTGGTATGACATATACTGAGAGATTGGGTGCTTAGATTTGTAGGAGACAAAATCTTTAAACTTCGTTGGAGGCTTTCTGTCACGTATGGGATTACGCCTGGGAGCTGGTGTTGTTGACTCATGCTCATTCAACAGCTCATTCTCATCATCATGCACTTCTTGAACTTCAATTTGAGGTTCAATACCATCATCTTCTGTATTCATCCCACCGTTTATACCCTCCATATGCAAGGTATCTGCACTTTGAGTTGTCTCATCTGCCTTGTTGTTCTGGGAAGAAATATTGAGCTCCATTCTTGGCAGTGGAAATAGATCCAAAACACCTTCCACGTGACTTGTGGTTTCAGGTAGCTTGCTGAAAAAAGGGTTAGTTTCATGGAATTGAACATCTTTAGATACAATTGTTTTCCTAAGTTGAGGATTATAACATTTGTATCCCTTTTGTGTAAATGAATAACCAAGAAACATGCATTTAACAGATCTAGGATCCAATTTATCTCTATGCTGAGACTGAACATGAACAAAACAAATGCAGCCGAATACTCTAAGATGAGAAAGGTCAACTTTTCTTCCTTTCATAATCTCTATGGGTGATTGAAACCCCAAGACACGGCTGGGAAGTCTATTAATAAGATATGCAGCTGCCATAACTCCTTGAGACCAAAATTTCTTTGGGACATTCATTTGCAGCATTAAAGCTCTGGTTTTTACAAGAAGATCACGGTTCTTTCTTTCGGCGATGCCGTTTTGCTGAGGAGTACCAGTACAGCTTGTTTGATGCATAATGCCATGATTGCTCAAATATTTTGACATGATATGAGACATATATTCGGAGCCATTATCAGACCTTAGGGTGTGAATTTTAGAAGCGAAATGGTTTGTAACAAGCTTATGAAAATCTGTAAAAACTTCCATAACTTCAGTTTTAGATCTTAACAAATACAACCATGTAGTTCTCGAAAAATCATCCACAAAAGTTATGAAGTATTTGAATCCATCAAAAGATTCACTTGTTGGCCCCCATACATCCGAATGAACAAGCTCAAATATCTTATTAGACCTAGATAAAGATGAGCTAAAAGGTAGTCTAGTATCCTTAGACATATGACAGATTTCACATGGAATGGATAAAGTTCCTAGTTTTGGAAATAAAGATGACAGAACTGGTTGAGATGGATGAGCTAAACGTTGATGCCACAATTGATTATCTTGAAGGGAGATGGACTTGGCTTGAAAAACTCTGGAACTGTGTTTTGATATGTAGTAAAGACCATCTAGATAGAACCCTTCACCAATCGTCCTCTTGGTGATACAATCCTGAAAAATGACATTGTGAGGAGAAAATATGGCTAAACAGTTTAAGTTATTTGTGATTTTCCCCACAGATAGAAGTTGGAATGGAAAGGTGGGAACATATAAGGCTATTGACTCAATATCTTCTGATATTAGATTGATTTTTCCCTTTCCCAAAATATCGGCACCTTCACCATTTGCAATTGAGACTTGAGAAGGTGTTGCTAATTTTTCAAACTTATGAAGCTTAGATATATGGTTGGTTATGTGATCTGTGGCACCCGAATCTACGACCCAAAAATCATGCAACATATTTATATCAAGAGCAGTTTTGAAGGCATTGATATTACCTGGCATTTCTTGTTGAGGGATGCATTCGGTGTCTGCTAGAAAACCAGCGAATTTGCCCAGTAATGCTGATGAGTTTCCCTCTTCGGTGCTAAGTGTGTGAGCTCCAGCCCCTCCATTTTTCCCTTGAAGATATGTTGCAAACTCATTTATAAGTGCAGCTGGATTTGCCGTGAAGTTGTTCAGATTGTCATTTCCCTTGGATGTGGAAACAGCTGCATTGTTAGCCTTGTGGAAGGATCGCATGAGCCTTTGTGATCCCCTGTTTTCTCCCCTGTTTTCTTTCATGAATTCTGGCTTTAATTGTGGATGTAAAATCCAGCAAGTCTCCTTAGCATGCCCAGAATAGTTACAGTGTTGACACTTTAAGTGTGGATGCTTCCCTTTGTACCGTTTCTCATTGGTTATGAATGCTCTTGCTTCAGATACATTGGTTTTTATACCAATATTCATGACTTTTCTTCGAACTTCTTCACGTTGAATGGTTGAACATATACTGCTGAATGTGGGCAATTCTGGGTTCATAAGTATGTGACTTCGCAAGTCTTCATAATCTGAATCAAGACTAGACAAGATTTGAAATATCTTGTCTTCTTCAGCCCTCTTCAGTAGCATAGATGAATCAGTGGTATGAGGACGATATGTTTCCAGTTCATTCCATTTGCTCTTCATGCAGCCAAGAAGTTGTACAAACGGCTTTCCTTCTTGCTGCAGATTGGATATGTCTTTTTTTAATTGAAAGACTCTTGCAGCATTGTTCTGACTACCATACATTTCCTTGACAGTTTCCCATAATGTGAGTGATGATTCTGAATAACAAAATATTTCAGCCAGTTTTCGCTCCATAGAATTCAAGAGCCATGACATCACCAGCTGATCCTTGCTAAGCCATGATTCATAACCTGATGAACCAGCTTCTGGAGCTGCAATGCTTCCATTTATAAACCCAAGTTTGGATCTTCCTCCTAATGCAAGAGATACTGCCCGTGACCAAGGCAGATAATTAAACTCATTCAATAAGACTGAGCTTAATCTTTGATTTGGGTTGACGTCTACCTCAGAAACATTGGCTGCAGAAATAACCTGTGAACTTTCTGCTTCAAATGCAGATGAGTGATCTTCAGCCATTTGTGTAACAAAAAATGTAGAAGAGAAAAGTGGAGATAATGCAGAAGATATGCAAAGTAATTTTCCCTATTTCCCTTGCTCTGATACCATGAAGAAATCGAAAAGAAGATTTCTTTGTTGTATTATTTATTTGTCATGACTACATTACAGAACATGAAGCAATATATATAATGGAGGCTAGCCCTCTTTACAGGAAAGGAGAAATCCTAACGGGATGAAGACTATGCACAGTAAAAGAGAATATAGCTACACTGCCCTATGCCTATGATGCATTAGTGCAGGCTGCTGAAAATACATTACACGAAAATAGCATTTACAGAAGGCACCCTTGATTATCTGCTGGTTAACCTCCAGCTCCTTCCAATACTGGATTATCTGCTGGTTAACCTCCAGCTCCTTCCAATAAATTCTTGGATTCTATTTTTTAGCAAGGATCTTTTTTTATTTGGAGACATATGTGGTGCATATTACTTATATATTTCTGCAAGGATTCCATGTGCTATAAGCAATACAAGATGAGTAAGTATTCCAATGTTGTTAAGAAAGAGAGGTCAACATCAATCTTCATTTGAAAAGGATGGTTTAGCTACAAGAATATAAGTTTTTATTAGAGCTTTGGGGATAAATAATTGGCAGAGAAAAGGAGATGTATTGGTAATAAATTCTCCTTTAAAATCAAAGAGATAAAAGGTGGGCAAATCCTCCCACAATTCCAAGAAGATTATGGGCGACAATTTGTTCTTCATTACAAGGAAATAAAAGACCATTACTACACAATATTTAAGCACTTGATCAAACTTGTTATCACTTCTTTTTTACTTATCTAAAATTTGGCAACCCTTATGAACTTATTCTTTGGGAATTGAATTTGTATTTAGGCTTACCAATGTCACAATAATTTTAAAATTTCAAACTTTATAATACTATTGATGTTGGGTTTATTCGGTAAGTGAGAGGGATTATCATATTCTTTGGTTCTCTAACAAACTAAATTGAATTATTGTAGAATAATTGGCTTTATGATATCTTCTTTATACTTTTCGTTTGTGAATTGGTATTCATAGAGTAAGGGTTCTTATTTCAATACTTTTGATGTCTTATAATATATTTTCATGTAAAGTGACGGCATGAGTTGTATGGTCATGTAGGAATAGCCGGTTTAGATTTTGTATTCCTTAAATGCTCTTTGCTTTAGATTTTGAGGTTGTATATTCTTCCACCGGAGAATCTGGCTAATTTTCTATGCAACAGTAACACCACTATAAGCAATATTAAGAAATTTGAGAAAACGATGGATGTCGAATCAAGTGGTTGGGCATAAACAAGTACCACTGATGATGGAAAAGGTGAACGATCGAAATTTGACTGAAGATCTTTGGCATGACTGATGGTTCATGAGTAATAATGACACGACTTTTTTCTTTGAGAATTTTAATACGCACGACTTGTTGACCATTGTATGGCAAAATACTTTAGATTAATAAGCATTTAAAGGTTCAAATCTTCTCAGGAGGCGGCCACAACATGCTCTTTCTTCATAAAGTTTCGGCTATGGTGAATTGAAATCTCTCCATTATATTTGATGGTCAACATATATAGCAGTAGTTTTTGAGTAGAAACCAAACACAACTTGCAGTATCTTTCACCATCATTACGAGGCATATGCAGTAAGAAACAATAGAATATATATGCATACCTGTGACTAAATAATATGGTTTTTGGAACTTGTAATCAAAACTGTGTGAGAATAAGATGATTTCTTATTTTATGAAAGATAACCGCTAATTACTTGCAGAAAAGATCACCGAAAGCCTCTAGTTCCCACACATCAATTACTGTAAGTTAGTCCGGCGATATTATGACTAGTAAATGTTAATTCGTTTTTAACATAAACCCTAAGATCTTGAACTGCATGATAATCACAATAATATTTCAATATAAGAAGGATTAAGAATTACCTCCGTTCATCATGGTACGAGGAGATTCTTGATCCTGCTGCCGAATCCTGATACTGATTGGTGTTGAACTTTGGTTGAAGAAAAGCTTTAGTGAAGAGTTTCGGTTTCTCTCTCCTCGCCTATAAACCCTAATGTGTTGATAATTACGGCTAGCTTTTGTGATGGACAAAAGTCTATATTTATAGGTGGAGAGAGGACCGAAATTCCAATTAGGGTTTTCTTTCAATCTCAACCGTCCATCAAGGTAGTGATTGATATGGAATGTAACTCCTTAATTAAAACCCGATTTTGTAGAAAATAGCATGTCTCCTATGAAAACGAAATTCCTATAATGACCATAATTTCGGGAAAAGGGAAGGACTTGTGGTCCAAGTAAAGGACCTAAAAGTAATTTCCTTACAGTCTCCCACTTGGTCGATAGGAAGATCCATTAGTGTTTTCATATAGGAGTCATAAGGCGCGCGTTACATGCTAATCTCTTCTTTAGTCGGTTATCATAAGTGTCTTTGCTAATCCGGTTGTCAATGGGAGTCATGGCGTGCACACATCATTCTATAACATGATTCCTTCCATGTACCACATCAGTGACAACTTTCATAACTAGACCATAAGAGGAGATTTGCATAATGGTCCCATAATGTCTTTGTTACAAGACTGTTTCTGTTAGCATTCATCCAATCATAAATATGTACACAATGGATAACAGAAAGAATATATAGCAGATGTAGCAATAAATTAAGAGCTCAATAAATGTCAAGTACAAGTACATGATAAAGAGCAGATAAATGATAACTAGGAACTATCTTCAAGACCCATACTTTGAGTATGTCCCTGAAAGGTCTTTGGAGGTAGTCCTTTTGTGAATATGTCTGCAACCATGAGATCTGTTCTTGTATGCTCAATGACAATTTTCTTTAGTCTAACATCCTGCTTCAGTGATAGATATTTAAGGTCCATGTGTTTTGCTCCCTTAGATATCCTGTCATGCTTGGAGAAGAAAGTTGTAGCTTCATTGTCACAGTACAGAGTTAGTGGCTTAGAGATGAAACTCAAAGCTCCAAACTCAGAGACGAAATTACGCAACCACGCTCCCTGAATTGCAGCCTCATAACATGCCACGTACTCAGCCTCCATGGTGGATGTGTAAAGCAACTCGGATTTCTGGCTTTTCCATGATATTGCACCTCCAGATAAGAGATACACATAGCCAAGAGTGCAGTGTCTAGTGTCAGGACATCCTCCAAAATCTGAATCTGAATAACCAGTCACCTGTAGGTGTCCTGATTTTCTATATGTGAGCATGTAGTTCCGTGTTCCCTTTAGGTATCTCAGTACTTTCTTTGCAGCTTTCCAATGAGCTATCCCTGGATTACTTTGAAATCTACCCAAAATGCCAACAGCATGACTAATGTCAGGCCTCGTACAGACTTGTGCATACATCAAACTCCCTACGAGAGAAGCATAAGGATATTGTGCCATTTCTTTACGTTCCAACTCGTTCTGTGGACACTGCGTAAGATCAAGCTTATCTCCTTTATGCAGTGGAACAGGACTAGAGGAACATGTCATCATCCCAAATCTCTCTAGAACTTTGTCAATATATGCCTTTTGAGACAATCCCAAAATACCAAGTGACCTATCACGGAATATCTCTATTCCTATCACATAGGATGCCTCGCCCATATCTTTCATTTCAAAGTTCTTAAAGAGATAAGTCTTGGTTTCATGTAATAAACCAAGGTCACTGCTGGCTAATAAGATGTCATCAACATACAGAACTAAAAATATGAACTTGCTCCCACTGATCTTAAGGTATATGCAAGGGTCAACGATATTTTCTTTGAAACCAAATTCAGTAATAATTTCATCGAACTTTAGATACCATTGCCTGGAAGCTTGTTTCAGTCCATATAGTGATTTCTTAAGTTTGCAGACCATGTCTTCCTGACCTTCAATTATGAAGCCTTCAGGTTGACGCATGTAGACTTCCTCTTGCAAGTCTCCATTAAGAAAGGCGGTTTTGACGTCCATTTGATGTAACTCAAGGTCATAATGAGCCACTAACGCCATGATAATTCTAAGTGAGTCTTTTCTGGACACAGGAGAAAAGGTCTCAGTATAATCAATACCTTCTTTCTGATTGAAACCTTTGGCAACAAGTCTGGCTTTATGTCGTTCAATATTGCCTTTGCAATCGCGCTTGGTCTTAAAAACCCACTTACAGCCAACTGCTTTGTGTCCTGGAGGCAATTGAACTACTTCCCATACTTGATTTTCTGCCATAGATTTCAATTCATCCTTCATGGCATCGATCCATTTATTAGAATTAACATCTTTAATGGCTTGTGAATAAGAAACCGGGTCTTTCATTGTCCCATATTCAGATTCTACTTGGTAAAGCATATAATCATTGGAAATAGCGGATCTCCTTTGTCTTTGAGACCTTCTTAATGCCGGTTCCGCTGGTGTTGCATCCATAGGTTCATTGGCAATAATCTCATTATGGAGTTGTGGATTATTCATTGGGTGTTCCTCATTGTTGAATGGTTCAACAATGAGAGGGTTCTCATCTTTCAAAATAGAGGGTAAAGGAACATGTACCCTTATTTCCTGAATGATCACATCTTGAACTTTATTACTCCCACTGATTTCGCCATTCTCGTAGAATCTGGCATTACCGGTTTCAACAATTCTTGTACTATGGTTAGGACAATAAATCCTATATCCTTTGGACTTATCTGGGTAACCTATAAAGTAACCACTGATCGTCTTAAAGTCCAATTTCTTTTCTTGTGGATTGTATATTCTAGCTTCAACTGGGCAACCCCAAACTTGGAGATGTCTTAAACTAGGTTTCCATCCTTTCCACAGTTCAAAAGGTGTCTTTGGAACTGCCTTACTAGGAACCCTGTTCAAGATGTAAACAGCTGTGCGTAGAGCATCCATCCATAATGATATAGGTAAATTGGCATGACTCATCATGGATCTAACCATTTCCATATATGTACGATTTCGCCTTTCAGCTACACCATTTTGCCATGGAGATCCAGGCGTTGTGTATTGGGCAACAATTCCAAGCTTTTGGAGAAGTTTTGCAAAAGGTCCAGGATGTTGTCCTGTTTCATCATACCTTCCGTAAAATTCACCACCTCTATCTGACCTTATGATTTTCACTTTTCTATCTAGTTGCCTTTCGACTTCAGTAATGAACACTTGTACAGCATCCACTGACTAAGATTTATCATGCAACAAGTATAGATAACAGTAACGTGAGTAATCATCAATAAAGGTAATGAAATACTTCTCTCCCCCAAAAGTTGGAACGTCAAAAGGTCCGCAAATATCTGTATGTATTATTTCAAGAAGCTGGGTACTTCTTGTGGCTCCTTTCTTTGTGTGTTTTGTTGTTTTTTTCCTTTAATACAATCCACACAAGCTTTATGATTAGTAAAGTCTAGATCCGGAAGGACACCATCTTTTACTAATCTTTTGATCCTTTCACTGGATATGTGACCCAGCCTTTTATGCCACAAGAAATAGGAGTCGTTTTTAGACGACTTACGCTTTGTTTCTACTTTAGAATGCAGGGTAAGATGGGTTTCAGCAAATTGTTTAAGATGGAATTTGTATAAACCATCAATTAAAATCCCCGAACCAATAAGTTCAGAATTCTTAAATAAACTGAATTTATCATTTCCAACTTGAAACGAATAACCAATTTTATCAAGTGCACTTACGGAAACTAAATTACGGGAAATAGACGGAACATAAAGAGTTTGACATAAGTCTAACTGAAAACCGCTATCTAAAACAAGACGAAAGGTTCCAATAGCTTCAACTGGAGCTTTGTCTTGATTTCCCATAAATAAGAAGTTCTCACGTGGGTTTATGGTTTGGGTCGTAAGGAATCCCTGCATTGTGTTAGAAATATGAACGTTAGTACCAGTGTCAATCCACCAAGTATTGGAAGAAACATAAGTAAGATTTGATTCGAAATAACTTACGAAACCCATAGGGTTACCTTTCTTTTCGAACCATTCTCGTCGTTTAGTGCAGTCTTTTGCAAAATGTCCAGGTTTCTTGCAAAATTTGCACAAGTCTTCCTTCTTTTTCTTCTTGGGTGGTTGATTGGCTTCATTAGATCTGGGTGGTGCCCTTTTCTGGCCTAAATTGTGCTTTATCCCAGCTTTATGTCCAGCTCTTTGAACAAAATGAGCCACTTTAATGCCTTGTTGAGTCAGTCGTGCCTCTTCTTGAACCAGCTTATTAGCCAATTCATTCACTGCCCACTTGTCCTTAATAGTGTTGTAGTGAATTTGGAATGGCCCGTACTGAGGAGGTAAACTGTTCAGGATAAATTGGACGAGAAAAGAATCATCCACAGTCATTCCCAAATTTCTCAACTTAGCTGCGAGGTTGGTCATCTCAATAACATGTTCATGCATTGAGCGAGTACCATCGAACTTTATGGTTGTAAGATCTGCCATCAGTTTCCCAGCAAGGGACTTGTCTGCAGTCTTAAACCTTTCCTCTATGGCTTTCATGTAATCCTTAGCATTCTCGGGCTTAGGAAGGGAGGTTTTGATGTTGCTGGCTATGGTCATTCGCAGGAACATGATGCTTAGTCTGTCAGATCTCTCCCAAGCATTAAAGAGAGTCTTTTCCTCAGGGGTACTTTTGTCAGTAAGTGGATCTGGCTTATCTTTGAGGAGGGCCAAATCCAAATCAAGTACTCCTAAGGTGAACTCAACTTGCTCCTTCCATTCAGAGAAGTTGGTTCCAGTAAGTATAGGGACAGAAGAAGCATGCGAGTTGAGGTGAGTGGGTAAGCTAACTGCAATATAATGAGAGATACAATAATTTAATAAGGCTTTACTTTAAAAGACAACACATACGTAATAAAATGAAACTTAGGTGCTCCTGTGGGTAGTCACCAGAGTTTTAATACATTATACCATCTAAAGTCGAGTAATTTTAGGTGAGTGTAATTACTCCTAATTAAGACAAATAAGATATCTGTGGATATCTTTAGTCTCTGTAAATATTGTTTCAACATATGAATATAGTCATCCTGTAGGAGACTAAAAAATTCATGTATTGAAAATATGCAATTATAACGTTATGATGGTAAGGTTATGGCCAATTTTCAATGTATATGAATGTGGGTCACTGTGGTGATCCTAACCCTAAGCATACAAAATTATTGACCAAAAGAATCAAATATGTATTTAAATTAGTTTCAATTTCGTTATGATATATTATGGGTTGGCTAAGAAAAAACTGAAAGGAGGCCGAGCGAAGCGAGCTCCTCTTAACTGGGGTCGAGCTGATTCTAAAGGTTTCTAGAATAGGTTTTTCTTTATTCCCTAGTGAATACGACATAATGCATCAAGTAAAAAAAAAAAAAATAATAATAATAGGGAAAAACGATAGAAATAAACATAATAAGGAAAATTAGATCCAACTATATGGCCTTGTTCCTGTCAATTCGTCTCCCTTTTAGGTCGAACCAGCCACCAATTTTAGGTCGAAATAGCCACCAATTCGTCCGCCACCACTTTCGTTACGACGAACTTATTGACATCTATTACATCGAATATTTTCGAATAGTACTCACGCAGGAGCTTTGTGCATAATCAAAATTGAAACTTTAAATAAATCACGATCAAACAGTCGTGCCCAAAATTAAAATAATGCGGAAAATAAATAACATTCATTCAGGCCATAATAGTTGGATCGTTAAGTATCTGCAAAACAGAGTTAGGATATAGGTATCTACCGATTATGGCGATATAAGGTTATCCTACTTCATGGACAATCATGCGTTCCTAAACCTAGGCTCTGATACCACATGTTAATTCGTTTTTAACATAAACCCTAAGATCTTGAACTGCATGATAATCACAATAATATTTCAATATAAGAAGGATTAAGAATTACCTCCGTTCATCATGGTACGAGGAGATTCTTGATCCTACTGCCGAATCCTGATACTGATTGGTGTTGAACTTTGGTTGAAGAAAAGCTTTAGTGAAGAGTTTCGGTTTCTCTCTCCTCGCCTATAAACCCTAATGTGTTGATAATTACGGCTAGCTTTTGTGATGGACAAAAGTCTATATTTATAGGTGGAGAGAGGACCGAAATTCCAATTAGGGTTTTCTTTCAATCTCAACCGTCCATCAAGGTAGTGATTGATATGGAATGTAACTCCTTAATTAAAACCCGATTTTGTAGAAAATAGCATGTCTCCTATGAAAACGAAATTCCTATAATGACCATAATTTCGGGAAAAGGGAAGGACTTGTGGTCCAAGTAAAGGACCTAAAAGTAATTTCCTTACAGTAAAACCCCATTTGACAAAATTTAATATGACAAAATTATTGTATTTTGCCAGTTTAGAACTAAAAGATAGCAAAAAATTGAACTTCTCAGCTCTAATTGTCAACTTAGGTAGGACTGCTTGCTTACTGGACATAATTTGTTGATGAAATATTTGTGTGTACAGGAAGTGATTTTCTATGCATCTCAGAAGGCGTTCAGAGATGGTCCGATTCTTTCAGAACTAAACAAGTAATAGATCGGAAAGAGCTGGAAATTGGGTCCTTCAAATAGAATGTTGACGTCGGTTCATCTGCAGGAAAGCCAGATATTTCCGGCATTGGTGGAGTGCTGAGAGATTATTAAGGAAAGTTTTTTAAGCATTTTTTAGACCCCAACAGGTGTAAGCTCTATTACAACTTTAGCTAGAAACATTCTTCGTGCCTTAATGACCTTTTAAGACTTTAGATATTTTTGCATTCAGTCTATTACAACTTTAGCTAATGCACTGAGTTTGGTAAGCTTCACTAAGGTAAATAGATGATGTGGAATGATTTGTAGATTCATTTATAGACTGCTAGACAAAACAAAGTATAAGAAAAGGTCTGAAAATGCTATATGAGCAATCTTATGCAAAAAAATAATAATCCGACTATTAAAACATGTTTAAATTTTATTATAAAGTCCTGGAGGTCAACTTCTATATGGATTTAGCTTGCTATAACTAGTCAAGGTTTAGAAAGTTTTTAAATTAAGCTTAGAAAATGTTGTTATTTAATTTATAATTATTCTAAATGTTATTTTTTTATTTTATATATTTTTCTAGTTAGTTTTGGTTTGTGTTACAAAATAAGGCATCATCATATGTTCTTATAGTCTCTTTAAAGATGACACGTTAGTGTTATAAAAAGTGTCATAATTCATTTCTGAGTTATTCCCCAACATCTACCCGAAATCAAATAAAAATAACAAAAATAATACATTTGTTATTTTAATTTTTTGATTTAAAAAAAATAAAATAAATTTGTTGAGTCCTTACCGGCAGCCATCCCCTGTAACCCAATCCTTCACTAGAATACTCAACATACCATATTTGGACATCACTCCCATACTCTACCATTTGCACATTAAGTCTATAAAAGGGGAAGAAAATTTTACAGTCAAAGGGGAGACAACAAAGAGAAAAATGAACATGGTGGGGGATGAACACGGATACAAAGGCAGACGACCGATCATAGGCAATCACAAAAAACCAACAGCCCTTCATCCTTTTCCTCGACACCAAAAATATTGTCATTCCATCATTGACTGCACCCTAACCTCGCCAGCAACCCCTTCCTTCACCGCAACTGCAGCAACAACAACCACATATTTTTTAAAGACAGTAGCAGTCGGCTCTCTCCCTCCCTTAGTAACTTCGGCAAGTTTCTAACAAGCACAAGTAGTTCAGAACTCATAGCTACTCTTTTTGTGACCTCTAGTAGCGGCAAAAATTCTCCAACAACACAGCGGCAACGCCCCCCCTCTCTCCTTTCTCCCATAGCAGTTCTCTCTCTCCAGTTGCAAGCTTTTGTCGGCTCTCCCGGTCATCATAGGCCACCAATTCTGACTCCACCACCACCAGCAAAACCACCTCAACTCCCTTTACCCGGCAGCAGTGGAAGGTGAGCCTCTCGTCTCCCTCTTTCAACCTTCTATTTATTGTTCACCATTTGGTAAACAGTACGGGGAGTGAATTATTCACTCCCCTTGTCGCAATGTTCACTGCATGTGAACAATGGGACGTAACTCACATCCCATTGTTCACATGGTGAATAGTAGGGGTGGTTGTGTTCGGCCGGGCCATTGAAGTAAGGTGGGTTGCCAGCCAACCTAGGCTGGAGGCCCAATCTGAGGGAGATGGGTTGTCAGCCCACCAAGGGATTGGCTTGTCGGCCCATTCAGGCTAGGCAATCCAGTCCACAAATAATGGGCCTTTTGGCCTATTCAGGCTGGGCATCAACCCACACAAAATATAGAAAAAAATACAAAATATAAAAAATTCATTTAAAAAAACAAATAAAAAAATATGTTGTTTTCGTGCATAAAGCCAAATTACAAGATTCTTTAGGTTGGGCATCAACCACACAAAAAATAGAAAAAAATACAAAAAATAAAAATTTCATTTAAAAAAACAAACAATTTTTTTTATTGTTTTCGTGCATACACCCGAATTCCAAGATTTTTCCAAACATATTTTTCATAAAAAAACTCTATGTTGCATCTTTCACATGTTTTGACGAAAATTGGATATCGTAACCAATTTATGATTATCCATTGGAATTTGGTCAAAATATAAAAACAGTTAATAATTATTTTGTTTTAACAATTGCGATGTAAAATTATATTGTAAAGTACACCCACAAATAGTAAAAATAATTTTTATAAAAATTGTCTTATATAATTTTTCAAACTTTATAATGGTCATGTTTTCGACTCCCAACGAGGTAGAGACTTTCTCACGAAGAAAGATCTACTTTGAGCCTTATTAAAGACTAACGAATAAAAAACTGACATCGAAAAAAATAATGAAACAACAATGCAGTTTGTCTTAGGTAGGGTGCACACTTTATAATGGTCATGTTTTCGACTCCCAACGAGGTAGAGACTTTCTCACGAAGAAAGATTTACTTTAAGCCTTATTAAAGACCAACGCATAAAAAACTGACATAGAAAAAAATAATGAAACAACAATGCAGTTTGTCTCAGGTAGGGTGCACTGGGGGTGATGTTTCTTCTCCTTACACAACAAGTACTCTTATTCATGACCTTAATATTAGGTGGCGACTCCTAAGAATTGTAGTCATGATTTTATGACTATAAACACCTCCTCCATTTCACTGTGAGTTGTCTCCCCCTCCGGGGGCAGTGGGGCGTGAAACGCGAAAAAACATCGTCGTGACAAAAAGGATGGACTTTTTAGACCTATTTCATTTTAGAAATCAATTCAGGCCACATCATTGAGTCTTCCAAAATAATAGTGTTTTAAAAGTGAAGACCATACAAAATAAGATTTACCTTTATCCAACAAAATGCTTTTTATAAGATTTAAACGTATATATTAGGTATATCTTTAAGGTTTGCTTCCTTGCTTTATTTTTAGCAACTTGTCACTTGTGTGAAAAAATATTAAAACAAATCAATTACACACCTCTTTTTTATCATCAAACTTAACTCTTTTAAGTGTGAAAAATATTAAAACAAATCAATCACACATCTTTTTTTTATCAACAAATTTTACTCTTTTAATAGTTAGGGCATGAAACATACACCATTGGCTTTCCTAAGATTCAAATCTTAGACCATTTAGAGAATTCATGAAAAAGTTACATAATTTATGTTTAATTTTCACATGTTCCAATTACACAATCTCTGATTCAACCAAGTCTCTAATGAAGTAATTCCTTATTTCTATATATTTGGTTTTTAAATGTTACACGAGATTTTTAGATATACTAATTGCATTGGAATTATCATAATAAATAGTTATAGTATCTTAAGTGAAACTAGTATCTTAAGAGAAACGTTATTCCTCTATCATCTTCTTCATCCAAAAACGTTTTGTGCAACAACTTCCTACTGCAATTTACTATATTTCTATGGTGGACAATAAGATTGAATTCCATTTCTTAAACATCCATATTAATAAATGTACGAACATAAGTCTTTCTTTTTATACCAAGTTTTTTTACCATACCTATAGCATATTTAGGTTCAGAAATAAAAGTTTTATTTTCACTTTGTTTAACTTGCATGCCAAGGAAGAAGTATAACTCATAAAGCATACTTAATTTCAAATTCTAATTTGATTTCTTCAACAAGCTCATGAGAAAATGAATCACAAGTAGCTCAAATGCAATGCTATCAATATAAATATGAGCAAGGAATAAATGTTTACTATTGTTATCTAATAGATCTCTTGTTAATCATTCAAACCTTTTTCTCGGTACTTGTTTTAAACCATAAAAGCTTTTCTTAAACCTATACATGTGATCATGAAATAAATGATTGGTAAAACCTTTGGGTTATTCTACACAAAGTTCTTTTTCTACAAATCCATTTAGGAAATCCCTCTTCATATCCATCTAATATAGTTTGAAATTCATGTGACAAGTAATTGAAAAATATATGTGAATATTTCTAATTAAGCTATTGGTGTAAATATTTCATCAAAATCAATCTACACAAGTATTTGATTGTGGGTTTTATAGGTTGTAGACTTTGTAGGCTTTGTTATGTGTTTGAGATTTTTTCTAGGTCTAACCACAACATAGTTCAAAATTTGTATAATAGTGTTGACAACTTGTATAGTACAATTTTTTTACTATTAAGCATAGTTCAAGTTATTTCTTGTATAACTTTGTTCTTCCTTTCAACTATATCATTTTCTTAAGGAGCGACGAGTAGAAACTTTTTTATGTATACATTGGTCATGATATAAAGATGAAAAAATAGTATTTCCAAATTGTTTATTAATGTCATTGTAAATTCTAAAGATGAAAAGATTCTTTATTTTATTACAACATTCTGAACATTTTCCTTGAGATAAAAAAGGCTTGGACTTTTCTATTAATAGAATAGCCTAATGTTTTTTTATTTAATAGTCATTTATAATGAAGATTATATTTTTTTTTCCACCTAGACTCTTAGTTTGAATTGGACCTATTAGATCATATGTGTTGGTAGAAATCGCAAGTGCACGTAGCAGGTAATAAAGTGATGAGTAAAGTATCATCCTACGAGGATTTGCAAAAATTATCAATAAGTACCAAAACTATTAAATCCTTATCTATTTAATGATTCAATTATAAAAGTTTACGAAACAAAGAATAATTAAAACAAACAAGCAAAAATTAAATGGTGTTGAAATCAAATTTAACGGATCCTAGGATTTTTGATTTCACAGTAACTAATCTTATGTTAATTTTCTCAATTGAATTAATCCTCTCAAAATTTCTTTCTTATTGTTGATAATCAGATTTTACTAATTTAATAATTAATCTCTCTCTAGCATCAATGAATTATTTTAACAAGCAAACTTCCTACCTCTCGGTGAAAATTCTAAAACTCGTCAAAATACATTAAGAATCATAAGACCTTGCATGATTACAAAGTTTCATAGATATCTCTATCCTATAGATTTCTTATGGTATTATAAAAAATAACTGAAACAATTATCACTTCTCATTCTCAAACTAAATCCCAAATCATGCAAACGGTGATCAAGCGTATACAAGCATTAAGCATAGAATGAAACACTCAACAAGTATTAGATTAATTCAATCAAAAAAATTGTTCACATATTCATATCTAGGCTACATAAAAAAATCCCATAATATCTTATTAGATCGCCTGAAGATGTCTTCCCTATCAGCCAAAATTAAAAACAAAATATACAGTATATGTAGAACGACATCATTTTGACTACTTCCTAAACAGTAGGGCTTTCTAACTTGAGATTTGTCAAATTTCAATTGCACCTTAATTTTTCAATTTGTTTAATCATACCTTTAATCACTCTTAAAATTTTGAATTGATTGTAAAATGACCTCTTGCTAAAATCAAATTTTGACCCTAGATTTGAGCGTCTTTTTCATTTTAGTTCTTAGTTTCAGATTTTACCGATTAAACCCATGATTGATCAATAAACTTTTAAGTTTTCCCAATTTGCTCCTTGTTTTTGTAGATTTCAATCCATAAAGCCATGTGTCTTTCACAGATATGTCCTTGAGTTTTGATTTGTTCAATTAAATCCTTAATTGTTTATTATACTTTGAGTTTGATGCAATAAATCCCTAATTTCAGCAGTTTAACCTTTCAAAATGCAATTTTGGTCCATAAACCTTGATTTTTTTAAACTAACATCTAATTTCTCTATAAATATCTTCTTGTCGCAATTAAACCTTCCATCGATGCTTCTAGAATTAGATCTCACACATCTTTCTTTTTTTTAAATAACAACACCCATAATAAAATCTAAATATCATGTACATAATCAAACTCATAGATCTTCACATGAGATCATAACAAATGAAAACTCATTTTGTGTGTAAAATTTCTTCACATCATCAGCTACAATAAGTTAATGGAGGTCAAGAGTTGAATTTTAAGTAAAATCCACCAAGCTGTCACCAGCTCCATCGGGACCTCCCTTCCAACACTCCTGTGTCACAAATTTTGTTCATTGTTTGTCTTGATCAAACAAGTCAAAAGAAACAAATGATGAGCAATTAATTATTATACTGAATCTTTCTGGTTGGCTCCTCCAATTGGGGAACTCTCCACCCATCATCCACTTACCGAATCTTCGAAATTAAAAATAGGATAAGCAATTAATTATTATACTGAATAGACGACCAAAATAATATCACTCTCCCATAAAAATAATATTAATTGAAAAAACATTTACTTAAATAATACACTTTTATTATTCCACATTTAGACGCGTGATAAAAGATATTGTGTTTAAAAAACATAATAGTATAATATATTATATTTTTGAATTGTGATGTGTTATTAAATTTAAATATCTTTTCAAAGCATCACAGCTCAAAACTGCACTATCCAAAATTATATTTTTTCACTAAAAAGATTTGGTGCAACGTTAATTCGTTATTTCTTTTGATTTTATATGTTAATTGTACAATCTGTCCCAGCTAGGCTGTAGTGCACTTTTCATCGTGAATCTCCCACGTTCCTTTCGAATCCCAACTGTCCATGATGTATGATCTTTACCTTTGCCTACATTAGATTCATTGGAAGTAATGCGTGAATATAATATTAATTCTATGGTAGCATATGAAGAAATATTCCTACAGTATATTATATTATACATGCAAAAGAACTGAAATTCCTTATGAACACTCTTTCTTCTTTTTTTTCTTTTTTTTTCCATTTCAATTGCATTCTTTAGTGGCATAATTACATGGAATTAGTATTAAAATTATGAAAGAAGTATTAAATCAAAATAAAAGGAACTAAACTTTAAAACATCAAGTCTATCAAAAAATTTTACCAAATTTATTTTATTTGTTTTTATCTCAGGATAAGAGAGAGACTAATTGAAAAAGACAGTAGAGAGAGAGTGATTAGTTGGTGCCCAAATATCTCCTTCTACTAGGAGAGAGGGATGGTGATGATTATTGGCATTCAAAGTGCCCAAGAAAATTTGAATGCGACTTGGAAAGATCATTCTATCCCAGATACATATTCGAACATGCATTACTCCTTTACCAAGCTGCAAGCCCCATGTCCTAAGCCAGTAATATCAACCATATCGAATAGCCAAGAGCTTAAAATCCATATTATAGGACACACTTGCAAAAATTACTTCAATTTTAGATGCAGAGAAACAAGCATGTTAGAGATTTTGTTCAAAATCAAGAGTATGGTTGAAGGCAGGCCAATGATCATCTGTTTCCTGCTGCAGTTTTCCAAACAACAACGGTAAAATAAAAGCAAAGACAGGAAAAAACCTTAATAAACCAGATTTACTATAATTCAACTTCGTTAAGCCAGACATGCAGGTCCTAATATGTAACAGTACTGCTTATGCATTTAAAGGAAGTTGAAACTTCACTAATGAATCGAGATTAAATGACTGTTTGAAAGTATTGTTGTGTTGTTTTTTGAAAATATTTTTCGTTTAGAAATATATTAAAATGATATTAATTAAAAAAAACAGAAATGACTTTTGCATATGGTAGCCTTAAAAAGAGAAAAAAATAAGTAGATGGGGAAATTGAAGAAAGAAAGAAAAAAGGAAAAAGAAACTTGCAATTAGAATTTCACAAAAAGAATCGAAAAGAAAAAAAGCCATCCAATTTTTATTTATATATCGTGAATTGAAAAGAATCGTACACAAAGTAAGAGAATCCGAAATTACAGCTAATATTCCTTCCATCTTTTACATTTATGTTATGAAGAGGAGACCACTAAGAAGTAAGATTTCAAAATAAAACAAATAATCTTATTTGTATACAGCTTCATCTTCGTGGGCGATGACTTGAAAGCGTGCACATGTTCTGTAAAATATACTATGATATTATATCATATGACTTCATCTAAGTTTCGAAGGACAAGTGAATTTTTAACATGGTGGTGGAGCTTAGTACCATGATGTAAGAAAGTCCGATCGAATCTCACCATGCCATTGAACATCTGCAACTTTCAAGCCATTAAAATTCCCCTAGTTTTGTAGGGAATGCCCAACGCCAGGGCTGTGGCCTGGGGCAGTGGGTCTGAAGTCATCAACATGGCCTGGTGGAGACGGATGGGGCTCGCTAACAACCGGAGTTGGGGGTGCAGATGGAGACGTTTGGGCAGTGTCGACTGATTCATCGGAGTTTTCATTGACATGAAACTTACTATTGTTCTCAGCAAGTTTTCTCATCTCCTTTTGAAGGAACTTGCTAGAGATTCTGGTCTTCAAATGCCTTCCCTCAATGAACTGAAGCTCTTGGGAGAAGAAGAGTACGAGGAAAACAAAGGCACAGAGTAACTTTATTTTTTCCATGTTGCAAGAACAACGGGAACGAGGTTGGTGGAAAAGATTGAGAGTCTAAAGCAATTCTCTCGGATGAAGAACAGAGCAGCTAGCAACTTGCATGCTAAACACTTTCCTCGACGTTGGTATTTATAGAGAAAATTAACAGAACAAAGCTAGCTGATGTACTTTCTTTGAGTAAAAATATGTAAGAGGAGGTTTGTTCGTTTCCTAAACATATATATATATATATATATATATATATATATATATATATATATATATATATATATATATAGTGAAACGATAAATTTAAAAAATAATTGGGACTAAGAATTTTATTATCTAGAGCTGTTTAGGGTTTATGTGAATTTTACCCAAAAATTAATGTTCTTTTAGCTTTGAATATTTGTTTCAAGGTTGAGTAATCGCAAATCACAAGTCGTCCAAGTATTTAACCTCTAATGATAATTCATATAAATTATGAGTGAGAAATTTTTTAATTTTTTTTAGAAAAGAAGAACTATTATATCTAAGAGTATTAACTCTTTTCTTTTGTGTTTTAGGTGTTTATGTATTGTACTTTCTCATCCTTCTCTTTCTTAGAAAATAAGAGATATACCCATTTATAGAGAATCTAAAATACCCTATAAATGGCAAAACATCAATTTTTCCATGAAATGACATCAATTTAAAATAATTTTATACATTTATTAAATCAGCTCCATACTTGATTTGTATAGGTCTAGAATTGTAATCCCCTATAGTAATTATGTTCTAGTCCTCAATTTCTAAAATTTATTTTCAATCAACTCACACTTGATTAATCATCTCGTTTTAATTTCTAACAAATAGTTCGTACGTGTGTGACTCATTAGATTCTCTAATAATTCTACCCAAATATAAATCATAATCCTAAATAAAATAAGATTAAGTAAATTAAATAATTAAATTTATTATCAATTCAATAATTTATTGAGTTATATTTGAATATCAAGTACGATGTGTAGCAACTACTCATGTTCCACTAAATATTAGGGAAGTCATAAGTGTTTTAACTTAATCTTTCAGTGCCTAGTTTCTCAATATAATTATTATTCTTTCATCATGAATATTTAGATGTTCAGATGTACACATTATAACATGAAATATATTTGCTATGTTAAATCATTTTAGCTCTAACATGAAAGTCATTGATTTCTTGAATAAGATACTATTTGAGAACAAATGGAATATTTTTTCCAATTCACCTAGGATGATGAATCTTTCCTTGATTACTTAAATACCTTTATATAGTTTATATTATACCTAATATTTTTATGTTTGTTACTCTTGATTAGGACATGTGGTTAAGATCAAAGCACAACACTTCTATATAAGATAACTCAATAATCTCAAGTCTAATGATCACTTACACAACAATCACGAGAATCTTTCCATGGATATGAGTGATCTATACATATGATATTCTCATTTCAGGTTAGTTCAATGTACATGTTATTTAACAAGTATTTGTATATTAGTTCTAGTTATCTCTTATACCTTAGTATATGAGAGCAACTGCTTCTTTTTATAAAGAAATGAACATAATATGCATCAGTCTTAACAGCTCTAGTTAAAGTGTATTTTTAATAAGAAAATTGACCATAAATATTTAGGAAGAATGTTATGATTCAATAGGAATTTTATTATTATAACAACTTCATAATTTTCTTTGCAAAATATTTTTTCTATGGAATTTATCTTTACTCTAAAATCATTAATTAAACATTAGATTTATAGATCAAATATAAATAAATAATAGAGATAAAGAAAACCTTTATTAATAATAAATATGGTCTACATGAATTAAGTTAGTATTATACATAACAAATTGATTGACCACATTATATAGTCACTAACAAGATATCATGTGAGCCTTACAGAGAAATAAACTATAATTTCAAAACTTCTAGTTAATGATGCTATTGTATAATTTCAACCATTTATGATAGGTGTGCTTGTGTAAATATGTGAAATCCTTATTGTACATTGTCACGTTTAGGTAGAGTTAATATAACATATTTTATGCAAGATCATGTTCTAGGTCTAAATAGAGATCTAGTGGGGTACTAGGTGTTGTAATCACTAGGTTTAATAGTTGAGAAAAATATTAAAATCACATCCAATATCCTAAAATGATATTAGGATATTGGTATTATAAGATATGTTATTAAATTCATATCATATTGGTTGTCTAACAAGATAACTTAATGATTTAGTCACTAGATAGGCTTAGGTTGATATCAAAGATCAAAATTGCAAGAGATCATATCAGAACAAATCAAACTTGGTTAAACTTAACCAAATTTAGTAAAACTCGATCAATTCAACCAATAGATCAAACATGGATAAAATTATTAAAACAAAAAAACAAATTACAACTTTTGAGACTTTAACCTAGTACCTTCGGGGTTTAAAATTATGCATTTACTACAATATTGTTTTTTATTTATGCAGAGGGATTTTTTCTTGTTAGACCATTTCTTTATACATGTTACCACTTTCTGTTAGTGTAGATAGTGGGTTGTTTTATTGGTTTTCGGCTAGCATTGTAAGGCTATATAATAGCCAAACTTTCATTTTAATAAACACGTCATTCTCCCAGTTTGCTTAGTACATTGTAGTACTGCGTTGTTAGTTGGTGTATTCCTAACAAACTGGTATCAGATCCCCTACTGGGACTGAGAAACAAAGCAGTAACTTTTGAGTGATTTTGTACATAGAGAGATAGAGAGGGACAATGACTTCTAAAGGGCATTTTTTGCAATCATCCATTCCATGTTTTGATGACCACTATGACCATTGGAGCATGCTTATGGAAAATATCCTTCGAAGCAAAGAATACTGGAGTTTAATTGAAACTGATTACGAAGAACCAGCACCCAGGGAGTAACCATTATCAGAAGGACGATAGAGGGAGCTAGATGCAGTGAAGATCAAGGATCTCAAAGCCAAAAACTATTTTTTCCAAGCAATTGAAAGAAGTATTCTTAAGACAATTTTGGAAAAGGATACTTCTAAGAAGATCCAGGAGTCCATGAAAACAAAATATGAGGGGAATGCTCGAGTCAAGCAATCAACTCTTCAAGCTCTATGAACAGATTTTGAGATACTTGAGATGAAAATTTGTGTGACAATCACTAACTATTTTGCTAGAGTGATGATAGTAGCCAATACGATGAGAGTATAAGGGGAGATTATGACTGATGTCACATGTAAAAAAAATTATATGTTCTCTTATGGACAAATTTAATTATATAGTTTGTTCGATTGAGGAATCCAGGAATTTGGATGTGATCACCATTGATGAGCTACAAAGCTTTCTCACTATGCACAAGCAAAATTCCATAGAAGTAGCAGTGTGGAGCAAGCTCTGAAAGTGACCACTGATGACAAAACTTGGAGCAGTGGGCATTGAAGAGGTTACTATAGAGGACGAGGACGTGGACGAGGACGAGGAGGTCCAGCATTCAACGAGGCTATGGTGGAATGCTATAAGTGCAATAATCTTGGTCATTTTCAATATGACTGCCCCAGATGGAATAAGGAAGCAAATTACGTGCAAGTCACTGAAGAGTGTGACATGTTGTTGATGGAATACGTTGAGATAGATGAAACCACACAGACCAAAGCTTGGTTTCTTGACTCCAGATGTTCCAATCATATGTAGCAATAGAGGTATATTCACAAACCTGGATGAGAGTATTGTTCATTCAATAAAGTTGGGTAACAATAGCAGAATGAATGTGATTGGAAAGGGAAGCATTAAGTTATTCCTGAATGGGTTCACTCATAATGTTCATAAAGTGTACTACGTCCCAGAACTCAAAAATAATATTCTGAGCATAGGACAACTTCAAGAAAGAGGATTGGCTTGGCTGTTTTAATTCAAGAGGGAGTTTGAAAAATTTATCATCCACTTAAGGGTCTGATCATTTAGACCAAGATGAATATAAATAGAATGTTTATAATGATGTCTCATACTCCAATTGCTTCATCAGAAAGGTGTCATTATACGAGCATAAATGAACTTTTTTCTCTTTGCCATCGAAGATACGGTCATCTCAACCATAAAGGCTTGATAACTTTGCAACACAAAGGGATGGTTCATGGACTTCTGAAGTTTCCAAACTCAAATATTTCATGCACAGAGTGCATTCAAGGCAAACAGCATCGTTGTGATATGTCAGCAAAGAGTACGTGGAGAGCAAGTTAGCATTTGGAACTTATTCGTGCAAATATATGTTGGTCAATATCTCTTATTTCAAATAGTGGAAAGCAGTATACCTTGTGTTTTATAAATGATTTTACTCGTAAATCATGGGTGTATTTGTTGACAGCAAAGAGTGAGGCACTGACCTGTTTCCATTTTTTCAAAACCCTAGTGGAAAAGGAGAAAGGATGCAGTATCAAATGTTTACGCACAGATAGGAGAGGGGAATTCACTTCAACTGAATTCACTGATTTTTGCAACAAAATGGAATCAAAAGACAATTAACCACTACCTACATGTCATAGCAAAACAGGGTAGCCAAAAGGAAAATCGCATTGTGATGAATATGGTTCGGTTTATGTTGTCTGATAAAAATCTTCCTAAACCATTCTGGCTGGAAGCTGGGAACTGGACTTTCTATGTTCTGAATCAATGCCCTACTTTGGCAATGAAGAATATTACACCACAGTAGGCATGGAGTGGAGTCACACCCTTAGTTGAGCACTTTCATGTATTTTGATACTGAGCTCATGTTCACGTTCCAGCTGTTAAACGAGGTAAAGTAGATGATAGAAGTTTTCCTTGTGTATTATTAGGTGTTAGTGTAGAGTCTAAGGGACCGATTGTTTGATCCTATATCTAAGAAAATTGTTGTAAGTAGGGATATGATTTTTGAGGAAGATAAACAGTAGGATGGGACGTGTGCTATGAGGAACAAATTTTGTTAGATTTCGAGTGGGGAGAAAACAGAAGTGAGGGAGGAAATAGGGTGAGTGAAAGTGAGGATAATAATAGTGGTGGAGATAATGATAATGGAGGAGAGAGGGTGAGTGAAAATGAAAATAATAGTAGTGGTGGAGATAATGACAATGGAATGGATAGGGTGAGTGAAATTGATAGTGGGGACAGTAGGGTTCATAAAGAAAAAATATGAATAAAGAAACACAGGGTTGTGAAAAGGGTGAGAACAGTGAAACACAATGCAGTGAAGAGGGAGAGAATAGTGAGACACGGGACTTTGACATGAGGGAGAAAGCAGTACACGGGGTTGTGAGAATGAGAGGTTTTCAAATGTGTTTAATGATGAGGGTTGTGGGGCTCGTGAACGAAGAGTAAGACGTCCTCCCTCTTATCTAAGTGATTATGTCCTCTCTGCTGATGAGTTCACAGAAGATGAGGCACACATAATTCAAAATGTGTCAACATGAGATCCTCTTTATTTTGAAGAACCAGTGAAAGATGCGAAGTGGAGGCAAGCTATAGACAATAAGATCAATTCCATTGAGAAGAATAAAACATGGTCTTTGAGTGAGTTGCCTACTAGAGCAAAGTGAATTGGTGTCAAATGGGTATACAAGACAAAATACAATGAACATGGAGAAATTGACAAGCATAAAGCACGTCTCATAGCTAAAGGTTACTCACAAAAACACGGAATATACTATACAAAGGCTTTTGCACCAATCACAAGGATGGACACCGTGAAGATGATCATTGTTTTGGCAGCACAAAAAGGTTGGAAGATTTTCCAGTTAGATGTCAAGTCAGCATTTCTTATGGAGAACTGACTGAAGAGGTTTACATTGAACAACCAAGGGGTTACGAAGTGAAAGGTAGGGAGCATCTGGTCTACAAGCTACATAAAGCATTGTATGGATTAAAACAGGCTCCACAAGCCTGGTTTAGTCGAATTGAGGCACTTTTATCAAGGAGGGTTTTCAGAAATGTGACAGTGAACAAACCTTATTCACAAAGAAGAATGGAGCAGGAAAAATTATCATTGTAAGTATTTATGTTGATGATTTAATTTTTACTGGTGATGATAAAGATATGATGTGTGATTTCAAACGGTCCATGTTGAGAGAATTTGATATGACTAATTTGGGAAGCATGAGGTTCTTTCTTGGCATAGAAGTACTTCAACAAACATATGGTATATTTATATACCAAAAAAATATGATCTGGAGATTCTAAAGAGATTTGGGATGCTGGAGAGCAATGAGGTGAGCAGTCTGATTATCACAAGTTTTAAGATCAATAAAGATGAAAATGGAACCATTATGGATGAGACATAATTTAAGCAATTAATGGGAAGCTTGATGTATCTCACTGTCATAAGACTAGACATGATGTTTGTCATCAGTCTCATAAGTAGATTTATGGCAAGACCAACCAAGTTTCACCTACAGGCTCCAAAGCGAGTTCTTTGATATTTAAAGAGGACGGTGAATTATGGTATTCACTACAAGAAAGGTGGAGATGATGGACTATTTTCTTTCACTGATAGTGATTATGCAGGAGATATGGAGGATAGGAAGAGCACAAGTGGTTATATGTTTTTGCTGAGTTCGGGTGTCGTAACAAGGAGTTCAAAGAAACAGCTTATCATTACATTGTCCACTACAGAAGCAGAATTTATAGCAGCTGCAGTATGTGTGTGTCAAGCTATATGGATGAAAAAAATATTAAAGGAGTTTGAGTACAATAATGATACTTGTACCTTAATCAAATGTGATAACAGTTCAACCATTAAGTTGTCAAAGAATTTTGAGATGCATGATCAAAGTAAGCATATCGATGTAAGGTATCATTTTCTAAGAAATATCACAAAGGAAGGTTCGATTGCTTTAATTCATTGTGGGAGCAAAGATCATGTGGCAGATATAATGATCAAACCTTTAAAGGTCGATGTTTTCCAGAGACTTTGAAGTATAATGGGTGTGTGTGAGGTTGTGAGTATAAAGTAATTGTTTGATGACAGCGAGTTTCAGGGAGGAATTGATAAGAATAAATTATTCTATTCTGCTAATAAGTTCCTATTATGTAGGGAGACTTTTCTTGTTAGACCATTTCTTTGTACAAGTTACCACTTTCTTTTAGTGTAGATAGTGGGTTGTTTTATTGGCTTTCGGTTAGCATTGTAAGGCTATATCATAGCCAACCTTTCATTTTAATAAACACATCATTCTCCCAGTTTGCTTAGTATATTGCAGTATTGCATTGTTAGTTGGTGTATTCCTAAAAACTAATAAAATTTTTTTGAAGTACTTAAATATAAAGATTAATATTTAACGACCAAGTTTAATTTAATCTAAAGTTTAAAATATTTTCTTTTTCATTTCAGATTTGATTTTTTAATTGTTCTTATAAATAATTATATTAAACCCAAATCAAACAATAACCTTTTTAATTTTGATCCGTAGATGATAGTCTAGAAATATGACACATGTCATGAAACACGTGCTTTGAAAATAAATAAAACATTAATGGAAAGATGGAAACCTAAATGGAAGGGCTTATTTTTTTTTATAAAATTAGAAAAAAATCAGGGTATAAATTCAGTTTGATAATTTTTATTAATTTCAAAACATATTATTTATTGGGACAACTCAATACTTTTTCAAGTACCAAAAATCTCTTTTGATCGCAATAAGAAGAAGTTCGCAAGGAGCTTGCATAAATTGGCATATATAATGGATGACAAAGGTTATGTCTGGCCGTGTGAGAGAGAGATTGCAGAGAGCCAACTAATTACCTATAAATAGTATGTAAGAGGAATTCCATATGTTGTAGAGAGTTTCACACCAGAAGAAAGAGGTGTTGAAACTAATTTATCACTACCAAGGCCAAATACTATCCTTAGCTTGACGATAGAAAAATAGTGAGCTAACATATGGACATCATTGAAAGCCTACTTGCTGGATATAGGAGATGGATTTCATGATCAGGGAGCTTGCATGAGGCTATAGGGTGTTTTCTGCAAATGAATATGGGTAGACTTGTGGTGAAGCAAAAGAAGAATCTAAAGCAGGAGACGCAGCTGCAATTGGCAGTGGAACATCTTCTGAGTTGGTATTGACATGATAATATGGGTCAAGTATTGTGTCGCGACGGCGATTTTTCACGCTTTGCGCCCCGCCATCCCTCTCTAGAGAGACAACGGCGCGCGGTGAAAATGGGGTGTTTAATAGTCATAAAGAATACGACTATAAATATCAGGAGTCACCACCTAGTATTAAGGTTACTAGGAACCTATTGGTCTGCGAGAGTCTAGGTAAGGGGACTTGTTATGCAAGGGGAAGACGCATCACCCCCAGTGCACCCTACCTAAGGTAAGCTGCATTGTTGTTTGATTGTTTTTTCCTAAGTCAAATTTTTTACATTGCATTTTCAAAAACCTTTTTTTTTTCTACGGGTGTACTTTACAATGTAAATTTACATCGCAGTTGCAAACATTTTTTTATCTACAGATGTACTTTACAATATAAATTTACACCGTAGTTGAAAACCTTTTTTTTATCCATGGAAGTACTTTACAGTGTAAATTTACACCCTAATAGATAAAACAAAAATATTTATAATTATTTTTGATATTTTGGACAAATTCCAATGGATAATCATAAACCGGTTACGATATCCAATTTTTGTTTTAAAACATGAGGAAGATGCAAAATATTTGTTTTTTTATGAAAAATATGATGGAAAAAATCTTGGAATCCGGCCGTATGCACGAAAAACAAAACCCTTTTTTATGTTTTTTAATTTTTGTATTTATATATATATATATATTTTAATAAAATAAAGTAAAAATAAAATAAAGTAATGGAAAAGAAAAATCTATGGGCTATCAGCCCAGCCCTGATGGGCCGGACTGACAGCCCACTCTTGCAAGGCTGGGCTGACAGCCCAGCCCCTGATGGGCCGGACTGACAGCCCATTCTTACATGGGCTGGGCTGACAGTCCAGCCCTGATGGGCCGGACTAACAGCCCAATGTGTCTGGGTCAGGCTAAAAAAAACTATGTGGGCTTCCGGCCTACCTCTTGTGGACTGGACCTCCAGTCCATGTGGGCTGGAAGCCCACCTGGACTAAGCATTTGGGTCGGGCACAAAGCCCGGGCCGTCTCCCTCAGGCCCCGGCCCACGTGAACAGTGGGACGCAAATTGTGTCCCGCTGCATGCAGCGGCAAGAGGAAGAAGACGAATGAACAGTGGTTTTTCAAGTGTGACGAAATGCGTACCTGTTACTACCTTTGGGCAGAGGAGGTCGAGGTGATGATTCTTGTCGTGGTGGTGTTGTCAACGGTGGCCTGTGGTGGCCGAAGGGAGCTTCCAAAGTCGTCGGGTTTGTGTTGTAGTCGCTGCAACCATCTCTGCTGCCTTGCTGGAGACTGTGGATGAATTTATGGTGTTTAGAGGAAGCTTGCAGTGGTGATTAGGATGGTGTTGGTAGGTCGTTCAGCCGCTAATGGTGGAGAGAGAGAGAGCTTGGCCGGACTGGTTTTAGAGAGAGAAAACATTGTCAACCCGAGAGAGAGAGAGAGAGAGAGAGAGAGAGAGAGAGAGAGAGAGAGAGAACTGGTTGCCGAGAGAGGTAAGGGATTATTGCATGATTTTCGTGATATCTCTTTGTTTTTTTTGCTTGTTTTTCTTTGCCAAGATTTTTTGAAATTCTTCAACAAATTTCTCGTCCCCTCCCTCTGTTTTTGCCCTATTTTCAAACTCTCCTCTGTAACCCCCAATATTCTGCCCCGTTTTTTTCCTCACTCTCTCTGCGTCAATACTCTCCTTCTCCTGTAAAATCTTCTTCCCTCTCTGCGTAAACCCCCCTGCATGCATTTTCATGCATGTATTTATAGGCAAGAGGCAACCCTTCGATTGCCCATTGTGTGCACTGATGGGTTGCCTCTTCACCTGAAAATGAAGAGGCAGAGGCAGCGGCATGTCTGCGCTTGTTCAGGTTACTGAACAGTGCAGTCACGCGTGATGATTTTGGGAGAGAGTGTAAAATACAATTTGGTCCCTCAATTTTTAATTGGTTCAATTGCACCCCTGATTAGTTTTAAATTTTTAATTTTGTGCGATTGTGTCTCCGTGAAAAATTCAATGTTAGCCTTAAATTTGCGCGCCTTTTTTATTTTGGTCCCTGACTTCCAATTTATGCTATTTGACCCTCAATTGACCATTAAACTCTCAATTGTCTTCAATTGGACCCCTGATTTCGCACAATTGGCTTGGAAAAATTCAATTCAGTCTCCGAAAACTCCAAACTTCTCAATTGAACCCGAATTAAATTCAAGAACTAAATTTCTCATCGATTAAGCCCTTAATCAAATTAATTCGACCAACTTAAAGTATAAGTAAGTCCTTACACTTAATTAAATCCTTCAATTGGACCCTAAATTAATTCCCGAACATAATTATACTTTTAAATTGGCCGACAATTAAATCAAATTGGCCCATAAAAATATAATTATATCTCTCAACTTAATTTTTACACAGATTTATCAAATGATAAATTATTTTTGCCTTAAATCTGTATTTTCCTCTATTTTTGGGGACAAAAGAGATGCGATCGGACTCGCGGAAACAACCAAAATTTTCACATTGATTTTTCTGCCAATGTCAACCCTTTTTATTTTATTTTTGTTATTTTTGGGTAGATTTTGGGGAGTAACCCAAAAATTGGGTTATGACATATTGTGTGAAGAATGTTGGGTAGATGCTGAAATTTGAAAACCTAGATAGGGGAATGATATGAATGTGTTGTTGTGTGGAAAAAGGAAAAGGTTGTCTTATAAAAACGAACAAGTCTAAAGATGAACAAATAGCCTATGGTCAGATGTAAACAACAATACCCTTTTATAGTCTAAAAAGTGGCCAAGAAACACACATCTAGTGGCTTTGAAATCAAGTTCAGAATGACCAAAAGAAGTTCAATATAGGTAACAATAGCATGCATAACCAAAAATTCATAAAGAGGTATAACTTGGTGGAGATTTAAACATAAACTCATAGAAATAAGAGTGGGTGCGTAGCCTATTTATGAGAGGAAAAAAATATTGTGGTAAAGATAGCAGTCCAAAGTTTTGATGGAATAGAAGCATGAGGCACTAAAGTGAGACTAGTCTCGATAATATAGAGATGGTGATGTTCAGCTATACCATTTGTTCTGGAGTTTTGGGACAAGATATAGTCGATGAAGGATTCCTTTTTGACGTAAAATAATGTTTTAAAGTGGCATTTACAAACTCCCCTTCCTCGTCGCTTTGAACAATTTGCACTTGAGTTCGAAATTGAGTTTCTAGCATTTTAAAAAACAAGGAAGAATATGAATGACATCTGATTTACGATCCATAAGAAAATGTCATATGTAACGACTAAACCCATCTACCATAACAATATAAAACTGAAAACCATCACAAGAAGTTATGGAGCCGGTCTCTAAACATCCATATAAAGAGTAAATATGTGAATGTTATCTAGCATATGTAATTCGAGAAGGAAAATTTTGCAAGAGGGCAACATTTTTAGAATGCAACTTATACGCCCGGATATTACATGCAGGAGTCTTGCCATTTCCACGGGAGAGGTTTTGTATAGGATGTCCAGAAGTGGTGCAACCCTGAGACCTACCAGCCTCACAGTTTGACTTATATTTGTGTTGATTATTATGATAACGCCCACGAGATGAGTTTCCTACTTTACAATGTAGAGAAGGGATAATTTTGTTGGTGTAGAAAGCAATAGTTGAATGTCTTCCTACTTGAATTCGAGGATCAAAGTCCCTTAGCTTGCTGAATACAGCTTCGAGTGAGGGAAATCTATCCCTTGCATTCATAGTAGCTAGCCACGATTGGATCAAATCAAGATCCTAACTCTCTAAGTAAGCAGAGTGAAAACTGGGCTGACTTATATGCATGGCTTGTATTTCATTTATATAAAAACACGCAGTGGTCTACAATTGTTCAAGAGATAAGATTAGAATGAAAACTAAGATAGCAGTGACAGAATCTTGTGGTCAATGCTATGTACAGTAATTTATGCTTAAAATAAGAAGAAGAAGAAATCAACTGCTGTTACAAGAGAGAAGATCATAATCTACGGGGGAGATATAAGGAGAAAAATCATGGATGGTGGAGAGCCACGATTGATATGTCTCGACATTATTATTTCACCTCCAGTCTGATTCAAATCCGCAATCATCAAGGCCGCGACCAGCCAGAACTAGAATGCAGGATGAACAAACTTTCGTGGAGGACAGGTTGGTTTACGATACATGTGCCCAACTCCCACCACAAATCGCATTTTGAATGATAATAAATTTGATTTTTGTTGTTTGTGCTTCTTTCTTAATATTCCGATCGCTTTAATACATAAATGTTAGCGTTTTTTTTGTCGTGAGGCCACACGGGCATGCTGTAATAAAAAGTCAAGAGACAAGGTGGTCAGCTTTCCAACCACAAGCCTTGAGAGTGCAGCTTTATTAATGCATTGCTGTGGCTCTGTGTTGACCCCCCGAGTTCTTAGCGGCCAAAACCACAGCGCCTCGGCGCTAATATTCTATTATTTATTGACTCGCTAAATTAAGATTTTCAAGTATATGCTTTGGAATATGAATGACTCTACTGTCTTCAAGGCGTCGGCCCAAAGATATATATATGCAATGAAAACGATAGGTTAAAAAAATTGGGAATCTCAAGAATCATGATAGATTTAGATTCGTTTACAATTTATACAAAGATTACTTGAAGATCGAATATTTTTTTATATCGTTTCATACACTGCCTTGCTCTACGACCTTCAAGTGAGAGTGCTAGTGGTGGTGGCGTGTGGCTGTGGTGGTGGCGTGTGGTTGTGGTGGTGTCTGTAGATTGGGTTTATTAACACTAATTAATAATTAATATTCAATTTTAATTGAACACTCATCATGAATATTTAGCAACAATGTTTTGATGTAATAAAAATATTATAATTATAATAACTTTATAATAAATTTGCAAAACATTTTTGTCTTATGAATTTTATCTTTACTCAAAATTTATTAATTAAACATTAGATTCATTAATCAAATATAAATAATTAGATCAACCAAATCACCAAATAGGTCTAAATATATAAATTTGGTGTACCATAATTTTGACACGACTCAATCTGATTACCTTACAAGTTGGATTCAAGTTAAGCACTTGCAAACGAACCAAATCCTATCAGAATTTCCAAATATTCGTGGGAAATAAATGTACTGTACAGAGATAAAGAGTGGAGGAAGGACACCAGGAGAGAATAGCGGGACCAAACTAAAACAAAGTTGAGTAGGGAGGAGACCATATACACGATTAGCCTACTGAGCAATTGGTTGCATTTTTTCTTTAAACTGATTAGCTGACATTTTTACATGGTGTTGCTTCAAATCAATCATCAAAAAGATTATCAGAGTGATACAAGAGCTAGAACACAAAGATTAACAACGATACAGACCGGAAGCATCTCACCTGGGTCGTTGTCAAAAGATTTATCAGAACCATTACCTTGTACAAAATTAGTCGGAGTTGGTATGCACACCGTTCATATGTCAGCTTTAATAGTCAGCTTGGAGGAAACTCTCATATGCAGTTCCATTCAGTGTCTTGTTGACATCTTCCCAGTTCTTAACATGGTCTGACAATGGACCTTTGTGTATCTTGACTTGACGGCTCATTAACTCCATCAACGGAAGACCTAGAAATTCTTGAACATCCTTAAGTTTCTGCAGCACAAGAACACACATTTAGAGACTCGCAGTTTACAGAAACTATCAAGTTCACAAACTGACAATTCGAAAGGTCGACCATTTCCAGAGGAAAGGATTATCTTGAGAAAGGAATCATTCAAGGGGAGGCAAAGATGTGAATTAAATTTCTACAAAATTTTAAATTTCTACAAAATTTAAAATATCTACTAAAATTTTACAAAGAAAAAAAGTCTTAAAATTAATTTGAAGGTCTGTTGGTTGAATGGCAGAAATGCACATATGCGTTATGCCAATTATCAATGTATTTCTCGTTAAACTTGAAAATGTGGAAAACAAGTTGAATTTTGCACGCCAATGATTTCCTGAGAGCTTGTCATTGTAACTTACAGCAGGGTTTTTTATGAGATCCTCATAGTACAGAACAATGTGCCTGGTGCTATTGAAGTATTCTAAAGCCTTGGTAGCTGTGATCTCAACATCCTTCAGATCAGAAATCAACAGTGTGGAATTTATCATAGGCTTGTACCTCGCAAGTGTTTTGGCCTACAAGGAATTACAGCTAACAGCTCAAAACTACCATATACCATGAAAGAAAATTAAGAATTAGTGGGAGGGGGGAAGAAAGAAGGACCTCTTCAGTGGAATGAACATGAGACTTGTGAGTTCCATTCAATAGCTTAGCATGTCGATCATAGGAATTCGCAAGAACTGAAACCATGCGACGGAGTAGATTTCTTCGAAACAAAAATATTGCAAATACACCCCTGCGGTTGAAGTAGTCTGATATTTCCTTATGATGCTGCATCACTCCCTGCAAAATCAACAACAGGTCAAATTATTACTTCATAATTTTCCTCCATCCTTCTCTAGTTCCCATAGATAAATGAGGTTCTTCCTACATCAGGTTTTGCTCAGGTGAAGAGTTGCTTTATATTATTTTAGCAAATAGTTGAGAAATTAAGTAGGAACTGACAATGCGGAACAAGAATGAAAAAACTATTTCTGTAACCTTATTCAACCATGCAAAGTGCTGTCCTAAAAGTACATAATTTCCAAGAAAATATGGAAGTTCCTTTATTGTTTGTTTATAAGAAAAATGGTAAATATTTTTGTTAAAAGCTATCCAAGTGAACATTGCTAAAAGCAATACCATCAATTTAAACTGTCTTTTAACAATCAAAAACATAAACTGCCTTCTATTTCAAAATTAGAAAGTTCTCTCACAGTGCTGTACTGCAACTAGCAACAAAAAACAAGACAGCAAAATAATTTTTTCATTACTGACATCTGAACACAGTTTTGTTCGGGTATAACCCACCGGAGCAGCTTATATGGAATAATAACATGCAAACATGATTTTTAGCCCTCCTAAAAGAGTATCACAGTCTCAGCCACCATTTATTCATTCACCATGATATACCACCAGAGAAACTGGACCCAAAACAGCAGTGCACAATTCCATCTGAGCATCAGCTAATATCCACCGGATAAATAAACGGTATGAATAATGTTACCTTCCCATTTCTATAACTGCATCTCTTAAGGTACAGATACTCGTAACATGAAACAAGTTGGTTTGATTAGATTCAATCAAAATAGGGGTTTTCACAAATTTGGTGGGAATTCATAAAACTATAAGGTTTTCACTGGAAATGCTAAAACCTTAAAGTTTCAATTGTCGCTGCTCGTTATATTTGTTTCTAATAGGGTACCATATATCCTGATTGGATGAATAGCTTGTTCCTGATAGTTTCATTTGGATCTAATATGGTACCATATACCCTGACAGGATAATCACAAGATAAGCCATTATCAACTTATGGTAATGTCACACATGAATACAAGTTTATTAAACATTCAAGGATTTGACTGGAAGTATGTCTTATAAAGAGTATGACAGGAAGAAAAAAACTTCTTTCAGGAATACAGTTATTTTCCTTTTGTTTCTTTGATGTTAAAACCACTATTTAAGCAACACGTCATTGAAAAACAGGAAACATCTTGCTTTATATAGATTGATAGTTTATTCTGGGTCACCACATGAGTAGGGTGGTAGTTGACGAATCGATGCTTTCAATTTATGCCAGCAATTTGTGAGCAGTTAAGTCTTTTAGTAGCCACCTAGCAGCACAAATAAATTAAGGATTTAAACATTAACCTACTTTTCAACCACAATCACCTGATTAAGCATCCACTTGAAGCCAACTGCCGCAGAGCATTCATTCTTTGATGCACTAGAGAACCAGTCCAAATTGTAGACTTTATCTAGAGTTTGTGTAATTGATGAAATATTTCTCCTCCTATCAAGAACAGAAAATATCTCTCCATTTGAACTCACATTAACATGACTGTTTAACAATGTTTCAAACCATCCACTCCCTGATCTTTGCATCGACAATATAGCAAAGTACCGTACAGGATTATGCTCACATTCAGCCCTGGAAATACACCAACACAGAACTTAAAACACACCTTTTGATGAAATCCAATTCAAAAACAAAAGGCAGAAATGTCCAGTTACCTGCTAAAAGTTTCGGGATTTGGATAATGTACTCTAGAAATTTGCAGATTTTCATTGTCATCGTCAGGAGACAGCCTCACAACTACTTGGATATCGTGAAATTTTATTTTACTATGGATACTTGTCTGCTTTAAGCAAACTGAGCACATAAAAACTCCACAAACCATTGCAAACACCAAGACTATCATCCTTAACAAAATTGGAGTTTTCTTAGCAGGCTTTATGATTATCGTATCCTGTTAAACAGAAAATTAAGCTTGTCAATATTGAGAGACATAGTATAACAACTAGCTTTAAACAAAACTTTTTTTAAGAAAATAATCTGAAATTAAAGAACAATTTTCATTCCAGACTTGATCTTAACCAGGCAAGTGAAGAAACAACTATGCTGATAGAAATAATTCGAAAGAACAGCAATGTTTCTCCACAAACAAATAACAATAGATAGCACCACAACCATGGAATCTTTAATGTCATATAAACAGCCACAAAAAGGGGGAAACAGAAAGGACATTTATAAGAGGAAAAACAAATGGAGTGTCGGTTCGGCAACAGTGAGCTAAAAAATAAACTTAGAAATCGAAAAATAAACAGCTAGAAAAAACAAGAAACAGACCCAGATCAGAAGGAGCATTACTCCACAAACCCATTTCAAACATGTTCCCCCACAGATCAATAAACTTAAGAACTTAGACTTTTCTACAGCATATACAAACGCTAAAACCAATTGAATAAAATAAAAAAAGTATCCTTTCAAGACTTCCCAGATAACCAAATTAAAAAGTTTTAACTTGGCTGTGGAAAAGAGAAAAACAAACAGCATTTTAAGGAAATCCCAGTATTCAACTCATACAAGAGCGGAAAAAATAGAGAAAATGTTGGCACCTTGTTTAATAAACAGATATACTCGGCCATTGCTGTATTTCCAGTAGCTGAAAAGACAGAGAACCCACCAAAGGTAAAGCAAGAAAAAGTACGAAATGAAAACAAAGACTCTTTCAGAAATCGCTAGTAAATGAACAACAGAGAAACACCATATTAGTAGACTGCAGTCACCAAGTTTGTTCAAAGAGAAAAGGAGAGAGAATAAAGAAGCTGCCAAAGAAATCCGGAGCTAATTCTTATTTGAAGCCTCGTGAAAAACAACGCTTCAGTAAAGGGCGCCTGTGCTTTGCTTTTATTTCTTTTTTGTATTTTCCCAAACAGTAGACGCTGCCTGCTCGTCCTTGGATTTGTGTTGCTGGCTACGATGCCTTGTTGATGGCCTATCTCTCTCCTCTCTCCCCTTGATTTGTGCTCTCGATTTCCCTTTAGATTCTGTCAGATTATTAGCCAGTAGAGCTAATAAAATTTATCTTTTTTAGTAGTCTCGTGTCAAAGTTGGAACGGGAGTTGCATGACTGCTATTGCTTGAATCGTAAGCCTCTCTTGAAGAAATCCTTTTAATGTATAAGAGAGAGAGATTTCGTTAGTAGAAGTAACGAAGGTACAGGCTCTGTACTACTTGAAATTGGAATTCCATACACATCGAAAAGTCTAAACGCTTGCGAAGTGATTTTTTTTTAGCTTTGTTTAAGTTGTTTTAAAAAAATATATATATTTAAAAATATTAAAATAATATTTTTTTATTTTTAAAAATTATTTTTATAAAATACTGTATCAAACACCCCCATTAGATTTTTGAAGTATTTTTGAAAAAAATAAAAGAAAATTTTTTATTTTTTATTTTAAATTATTTTTCTTTAGATTATTTTTATATATTAATATCAAAAATATTTTTAAAAAATATATATATTATTTTAATATATTTTCAAATTAAAAAAATATTTTAAAAAACAATTATTTTAATAGACACTTACGTAGTTGATTAATTACTGCAAAGGAGAATGCTGGCTGACAACCTCTATTCTCTTTTTGTTTATCAAGTCATTTTATGTTCTAATTAATTTTATTTTCCATTAAAATCACAAGCAAATATATATATATATATTTATATATATAAGCATTTACATCATAGTTGTTTATTTCATTTCGTTTTGATCAAAATGGCTAAAACATTTTATACCAAGTAAAAATATAAGACAAAACAATATCGTTTTTATCTTGGTTTAAATTTCAGTTCGTCTAGAAGTTTTCGGCTAAATATCGGCCGAAATGTTCTAGTTTTGTTCCGTCCATTCCATTTCGGCCAAATAATTTTACAATATCAATCATATCTCTTAATTCGACCGTTAGATTAAGATGAAATTTTACGAGGAATCTCTTGACACACACACACACACACACATATATATATATATATATATATATATATATATATTATGTTAAAATTTCAGAACAATCGAAGAATGTAATGACCATGCGAGATTGATGATGTCATTCTCATAATATTATACATGTTCATAATTTTGTTCATAAAAATTATTTTATTATATTTTTTTATTTATTAAACTACACAATTCTAAATTTTTTATTTATTAAACTACACAATTCTAAATAATTTTAGTCTTAAATTTGAACTAATTGAAATAACAAGTAGGGAAATGGTCCGCGATATCGTGCTCTTAACGGCATTAAAGAGTTAGATTTAGTCTCGGACTCTCCACCACGTATACCCTCATGAAAATTGCCATCATCCCAACTCACTCTAATTAGTGAAAAAATAAATAAACAGAAAGTTGAATTTGATGAACCACGTCTTCTTTTACATTTAACAAAACTGAGTTTCTATTATATTTATTATTCATGAAATAAAGTAATTACTTCATAGTAATCAAGTCAAATGCAAATCACAACAGGGAAAGCCACAAAATGTAATTTCACTGGAATACTCTAATCAAGAAGAAACTTTATTTTGATATGTGAAAACAGATTCAATTTTTTATAAAAAGAAGAAGATAGATTTGATCATTTTTAACCTAAAAAACAATATATATATATATATATATATATATATATATATATATAAAAAGATTTTGGGAAGAATATCTGGGCACCGACTGGACCATAACTATCCTTGTTTCCTTCCATTTTATTTAATTTCCGTGAGTGGTTCTCTTTGTATATATATTTAATTCTCACCGACATGATAAATGATCGAAAATAAAAGAATTTTAAAACGAAACTATGTCATTGTCTCCAAAAACTTACGAGTTACCATGTATTTTTGTGTATTTTTAGACTACAATGACAAGTAGTGTTTCCTAGTTAGATTACATGATAACTGAATAAATTACATTTATTAAACTACTTGTATGAAAATAAGCTATTAGATACACTATTTTTGGGCTATGCCTGCTTGTTTCTGAGATGGTTCACTTATTCAAGTTTTAACATATATAGTTAGGAGAAGAAGATAAAAACCTAATTGGCTTGCTGATTTTAGTATAATGTCTTCTGTGGATTGTGACTCATTTTTTTCCATTTGAGAATTTTTTTGTTTCCGTCCTTTTTTTTTCGATTTTATCTTTCTATTGTGTTAATTGGAAAAATACTCATTGGCAAAACTAAAAAGAACATTGAATGATTCAAAGAAAGATGATTTTGTTGAAAAAACATATTTTTTTTCTATAATTTTATTTGTTGCACCCCTACTCATGTTTATTTGTATTATCACATAATTAAATAAAAAAATATTTTTCAAGAAAACAAAATTATTATTAAACTTGATTAGATTCGTGATTTGGATCATAGGTTGGTGGGTTGATCTTAATCAGTTATAAATATTATTATTTTTTAAGAAATTAGATTTCAACTAGCTCGATCGAGTATTTACTATATAATTAAACCACACCAAACCAATCTACATCTTGTTTAATTTGAAAGCTAACGAAAACCAAAACCAAAATTGATGGAAATAATTTTAATATTAATATTGCTAATGATCTTGATAAAGACGTTGATGCTTCATTTGTAAACCAAATCTTGATCGATAAATGGCTCTCGGTCATGGAAAGGAATACGTTAAAATAAAATTACTTTTTATAATACAGTCCATATATTGTTGTTACCTATTTTTTAGCATTTAATTTAAATAAAATTAATTTATATGACCCAGTTAGGTCTATGACCTGATTTGTGGATTTATCTTTTTTCTTTGAAAGAGTTTGCTATGAGCATTTTTTTTTAATAAAAAATAATCAAGTCTACGGATGTAGCATGTGTCCACAGTTAAGTGTGCGCATACAGGGGTGTTTGGAAATGCGTTTTAAAAGTATTTTTAAAAAAAATTAAAATATATATTTTTATTTTTTACTTTAAGTTCAAAATTTTTTGTTATTTTTAGATCATTTTGATGCATTTCTAAATAAAAAACAGTTTTAAAAAACAACCTCAGCCACAAACAAAAACTTCATAATCATGTTTGAGAGTTGATAAATAAAATTATGATTATAATACATTTCAACGATCTCCGTACAAAATATTTCATTCACCATATCCATGGATTTAGATTTAATAATTGAACGTGTACTTAGATTGTTGAGGTTATGGCATCAAATTTTTGTTCAATTGTTTTTGAAACAATCATTTGTAATGGATGTATTCCATGAAATAAGAAATCACAAAAAAATATTAATTAAGACTTTAAATATGAAGTAATGAAAACAAGAAACAGATTATCTCTCAATTTAATTATCAAGGTGGTAAAAGCTAGTGAGTGCTCCTTCAAATCTTGATGTTAAAAGTACAGTTTCTCTATAATTATTTTGTTTGTCATTTGATTCCAGCACTAGCAAATGAACTTGCTTTCAAGCCAATGATCTGGAAAGTTTGATCTGGTCTTGAAAAAAGGAAAGGAAAAGATTAATTAATTTGGTAAGTTGATGAAACTCTTAAAAAAGTCTTAAAAACTTAATTCTCAAGAGTTTGTTTACGTATGGACTAGTTTTTGCAGATTAAAATTAAGTTTCTACATGTTTGGGTGGTTTTAAATAGGTCATTCACATTGGATTGATACATCTATATAAATCTATTTTCTATTATCTTTAACTAGAATTTATTTTAATTATATTAATTTTTCTTATTAAAGACTTTTATTGGAGAATAAGTTTTTTTAGAAAGAAAAAAAAAATAATACTAAAGTTAGCTACGAGTTCTATCTCCAAGTCCTTTGAGCCCTTTAACCACCAAGTCACAATAGGTCTTTTACTATTTCTAAATGATGATTATGATAATAAGATAGCTCCATTATAGCTGTTCAAATAAATGATTTGAGAATATATATATATATATATATATATATACATACTACATTATAACCTTTTATAATTGACTAATTACTGTCTGAAAAACTATGGAAAGGAGCGAGGAGAACAGGCTTTGCTTATGTTATGGACTATCGATGATCTCTTGAAGGCAGGGGGCCGCAAATACAATTAGAAAAACAACATCATGAGTAAAATCACCAGCAAAATGTTTTATTTATTAACTTTATGAACGTGAATTTAAAAACTGCGTAAAGCACTAAGAAAAGAAACTGGGAAAAAGCAATGGAAAAAACGAGCAGTTGAAATCCTTGCTACGCTCGGGATGAGTATGACCATCGACATCATCATTACCAAAAAATGGCCAGTTTTTGCACTCAGTGCTCTTTCATTTTGTTAATCTTTTCTTGGCCAGACAGCGTTTTCGGGAAGCTTTCTGCTGTGTTCAAGAATCTGAGATCGCCATTCACAAGTTTTTTTATGATTTCAACAGATGGATAGAATGAACACTTGAATATATATATAAATATATATATGTTAAGGAACCATCTCACCTAAAAGCTTAAGCTTATAAGTGAGGCCCCATAATATGATTTATATTATTCTCTAACACACCCCCTCAAGTGAAAGCCCTTTGGGCTTGAAACTTGCACATGCCCACATCACCTTGTGCTTATTTTTTATCAAATAGAATGGGGGTGGTGAGATTCGAACTCGTGACCGCTGGGTCAACAAGGCTCTGATACCATGTTAAGGAACCATCTCACCTAAAAGCTTAAGCTTATAAGTGAGGCCCCAGAATATGATTTATATTATTCTCTAACAATATATATATATATATATATATATATATATGTATATATTGAAGCGTGAACATGGTGTAATAAGTGTAGCGTAGTTGTCTGGCAACATGATTTACCAACACCGTTGTCTTCAAGATGAAGTTTTCTTCTAGTTTTGTTCCAGAGAAAGGGAACACGAAAAACATAAGATCATGAAACATAGATTAACCCTTGTTCAGAACGTGAGCCCCACGCTGAACAATTTGGTTGCAGTGGCGCCCATGTTTCAATTATTAAAGAACAATAATTAATAATATTATAATCAAATTCTTCATTTTTATTGCCTATTTTGCACCTCGCAAGGTGGGGGAGGAGGTGTCATTATGGATTGTTGCTGGGGATTCTTTTCCGTTAGTTACTGCCCCCACATGCACCGTTGATTTCATTTGAACATTTGGGACAGAGATATCATTATAACACAATTAAATTAAAGTATGGGTTTAAGATCGAGAAGGGAGCAGTAAATGTGTTATTTGAACCAGCACCCCATCTGCTTCGTGAAATTGCCAGGGAGTGTCATTTGTGTGCACAACGAGGTGCCAACCGAGCCCAGCTGAGTTGTGAATTCTTGGGATGGTGAATTAGGGGAAGATGCCGGGGGGGTGGAAGGCAAACGGAAATAACACAGTAGAAACTCAGCTAGGGTACTATTTCAGCAAATCTTCCTTGTTATTTTGAAAAAACACCCTTTTACTTCCTCATTTCAAGAACCAGGATCTACTAGGAAATATTCAAGAGAGTTTAACCGGTAAGATCCACTTCAGAAAGTGGATGGAACTTTTATTTGTATTATCAAATTTTCAAAACCATTTAAACTTGAAATCTGGAGGTATTAACTTTATAGGTGTTAAAACAATATGCAATAATCAAGTAAACCTGAAATTTTCTTTATAATCAATACGCTTGCAATTTCAATTGTTTTGAAAATTATCCAACAGCTACAATCCGTTGATGTCATCATCGTATGAATAATTTTATGAAAGTAAGTATTTTTTTTTTTTATTAGCTATTGATTTCACTTTACATTCAAGTTGTTTTAGTTATTTGAGTGTATTTTCTAGTTGAACCACTATTTATATAAAATGGATTTAATCATATTGATATTCGCATAACTCAATAATACAAATTTAAAATTACATGAGTCCTCTTAGTTGAGGTAGACACACAAAAAAACCTATATTAAACAAAATGGCGACTACAAAGGGAGTGATAACAAAAAAAAAAAAAATGAAACTATGACACCAATAAAGGAATCAAAATTACCATAAAGTTTACAAGAGAACGACGAGTTCATTGATATTTTTGTTTGAACAAAAAATGAAATACTCACTCAACATGAACACCTTTGAAATGACACATGCAGGTTCACAACTTTTAAAAATTCATCAAACAAACAAGGAAAGGATTCGTGAAGATCAGGAATAAAAAGACTTTTAGAGGTTATGATAACTGCTTCGTTAATCAAGAATTTGTAATGAGATTTTCCAAAAAACATGAGATTTATTTATGACACCTTATAATACTCACTCAACCTAACACAAACCTAAAAGAGCCAAAACAAAACAAACAAAAGACCATCTTCATTAAAAAAAAACCATTAATCAAAAGTTAAACTTGCATGATTTAATTAAAAATGGCTTGATCAGAAATATATTTTAGAAATTAAGGATTATAATACGATTAATACATGGATTTTAATTCTAGACCTAGAAGAAATCAAGAAAGGACTTGATTGGGCTAATTTTTAAGTTTTTCCTGAACTAATATATGAATATTAATTAGGGAAAATTGATATTTTGTTAATTTATAAGATTTTTTATATTTCCTTATAAAGAGTAAGTTATGTCTTATGTTTTTTGAGTTGTTTTATGTTAGAGAGAGAAAAGTATGTACAAAATAGAAAGTTAGCAATTTATGTTGATGCATAAGCTGCTCACGTGGACTGGAGATGAAGAAGAAGAGTGAAGAAGAAGTGTTAAGTGAAGTCTTGTGTTTGATGATGTGTAAATCAGTTGTAACTAACTAAGAGTTCAACTGATAGTTTGTAACTAGAATTCTGGTAATCAGTTAGAGAATCAGTTGTAATCAAAACGTGTAAAGCATGTGCTGCTTGGTATATAAACAGGCAAATAATCAAACACAAGATATGCAACAGAGAGAAGTTGCTTATCTTTTCTGTAAAAACACAATTCGTCTCTCTCAACCTTCTGTGTGCTTAATTCCTCTCAAATTCAACAAACCCAACCTGCAAACAAGAACAACAAACACAAATTAAACAAAATCTAACATGGTATCAGAGCTGGCTTGATCAACAAGGAAGGGCGTAATCAATCTGTGAACTTACAGCAGTGAGTAAAGAAGAACAAAAATGGTGTCAAGTGGAGATCTTAGAGCACCACAGTTTAATGGCCAGAATTATGAGTATTGGGCTGTTAAAATGAAAACAATCCTCATAGCTTATGATCTATGGGATATAGTTGAATGTGGTGATACATCAACACAAGCATCCAAAGAAAATGAGAGTGGAGAAACTTCTGGTTCAAAAGATAAGAAACCTGAATCAGGAGAAACTGCTGCGGAAACTAAGGAAAAGAGGATCAAAGATGCCAAGGCTTTGAGTATTATCCAAGGAGCTTTGACAGATGACATTTTCCCTAGAATTCGAAATGAAGAGACTGCAAGAGGAGCCTGGAATCTGTTAAGAAGAGAATACAGAGGAGATGAAAAGGTTAGGGAAGTAAAGTTGCAGGCAGTAAGGGCAGAATTTGAGTATATGAGAATGGCTGAAGGAGAAAGCTTAGATCATTACTTGACTAAGTTTTTTGGAGTGATTAATGACTTGAAATCTCTTGGAGAAGAGATAACTGAACAAAGAATAGTGCAAAAGACTTTGATGAGTCTGAGCAGAAAATATAAGTCCATAGTCTCAATCATTGAAGAAACAAGAGACCTAAAGACACTTAGAAGTGAAGAAGTGATTGCTTCAATTAAAGTGTATGATAGAAGGGAAGATATGCATGATGAAAGAGATAGAGAAATGCATACCGAGAGGGCCTTCAGTAGTCTCAAGCTTGGAGACAGTAGTTATGCTCAGAATAAGAAGGGCTCACAAGGCAGAAGCTATCCAAAATTGCAGAATCAAAATAGAAGGTTTGCAAATTGGAGTCAAGGTGGAAGTTCTGCTAATCTGCAACATAACAACTGGAATCAGAAACAAGGAATGAGCTACAACAGTTCATTCAATCCTCAACAAAGAAATGCTAGTAACATTCAAACAAACATGAAGCCAAAATGTAATACTTGTCAGAAATTACATTTTGGAATCTGCAGATTCAAAGGCAAGCCGAGATGTGGAAAATGCAGCAGGTTTGGTCATAACCAAAGTGATTGTGATCTTAATAGACAATTGGCTAATTGTGCAAAGGAAGAAGATACAACTATGGGAACCATGTTCTATGCATGCCATGCAGCAAGTGTTCAAGAAGAAGATGTTTGGTTTGTGGATAGTGCATATAGCAATCACATGACTTCACAAGAAACCAAACTGATTGACATAGACAGATCAGTGACCTGCAAGGTGAAAATGGGGTCTGGGGATCTAGTTCAAGCTGCAGGGAAGGGGACACTTGTAGTAGATACAAGTCAAGGTGTAAGGCACATCAAAGAGGTGCTGTTGGTGCCTGGTTTGGATGAAAATCTGCTAAGTGTAGGGCAGATGATGGAGCATGGTTACTATATTTTGTTTGGGGGAAACAAAGCTATAATTTTTGATGATGAAACACTCACAAATGTTATAGCCAAGGTGATTATGAGGGGCAATAGATGCTTCCCTTTAACACTAGAATCAATGGTTCCAGCAGCAAGAAAGGCCACTGTGACTGAAAATTCCTGGATTTGGCATAGAAGATTTGGGCACTTGAATTTTGAAAGCTTAAAGAAAATGCAACAGTTGGAGCTGGTTGCAGGCCTGCCTAGATTGATAAATGTGAATGAAGTGTGTGAAGGGTGTATACTAGGCAAGCACAAGAGACAAGCATTTGACAAAGAAGGTGCATGGAGAGCATGTCAGCCCCTTGAATTAGTCCACACTGACATATGTGGACCTATGCAAGCTGACTCTAAAGGAGGTAATAAATATTTTATTACTTTCATAGATGATTTTACAAGGATGTGCTGGATATATTTTGTTAGAAATAAGTCAAATGCACTAAATATGTTCAAAAAGTTCAAACTCTTAGTTGAATTGCAAAGTAACTTTAAGCTGAAAAGATTGAGGAGTGACAGAGGAGGTGAGTATACCTCTCGGGAATTTCAGCTATTTTGTGCTGATCATGGAATTGAGAGGCAATTGACAGTGGGATACTCCCCTCAGCAAAATGGGGTGGCTGAGAGGAGAAATAGGACCATTGTTGAGATGGCTAGGTCTATGATGAAGGAGAAGCATGTGCCAAATCAGTTCTGGGCCGAAGCTGTGAATACAGCTGTTTACCTACAAAACAGAAGCTATACTTCATCACTGTCAAACAAGACACCTTTAGAAGCCTTTACAGGGAGAAAGCCTGGGATTAAGCATTTAAAGGTGTTTGGATGTATTTGTTATACTTTCATTCCATCTTGTTTAAGACAAAAACTGGATGACAAGGCAGAAAAAGGAGTGTTTATGGGATATGGTGGCTGTGAGAAGGGTTATAGAGTGTATATCCCACACTCAAACAAGGTTGTGCTATCTAGAAGTGTAGTGTTTGATGAGGATAGTATCTACACGTGGGAGATAGGGAATGAGAAGCTTACCTCTCCACTGTTGATGTTTGAAGACAAAGAAGAAGATGCACAGAATGAAAGTGTCCAGTTGGATACTGGTGAATCTTCACAGGAGAACCTAATAAGCCAAGGAGAAGCAGAAACAAATGAAGAAGTCAGTTATGATTCAGAAGAAATGGTAACCCCAGTGAAGATTAGAACTCTAGCAGATATATATGCTAGATGTCACATGAGTTTGACAGAACCAGAAACTTACACAGAAGCAGCAGGGAATGTGGCTTGGCAAGATGCAATGAAGGCTGAGTTAGAAATGATTGAAAAGAATGACACTTGGGAGCTTGTGGACAGACCCTCTAACAAGCCAGTCATAGGGGTTAAGTGGGTTTACAAGACCAAACTGAATTTAGATGGTACAGTCAATAAATACAAGGCCAGGCTTGTTGCAAAAGGCTATGCACAAAAGCCTGGAATTGACTATAATGAGACATTTGCACCAGTTGCAAGGTTAGATACCATTAGAACCCTTATTGCACTTGCAAGTAAGAAAAACTGGAAATTATTCCAGTTGGATGTCAAATCAGCATTCCTCAATGGAATGCTTGATGAGGAGGTTTTTGTTGAACAACCCGAGGGGTTTGTGGTTCAAAAATCAGGCTACAAAGTGTACAAATTGAATAAAGCTTTGTATGGGCTTAAACAAGCCCCTAGAGCTTGGTATAGTGAGATAGACACCTATCTTACTATGAGTAAGTTCAGTAGAAGTGCAAGTGAACCTATTCTATATACAAGAACTGATGGTGAGGGAAATCAGCTCATTGTATCCATCTATGTGGATGACATTGTATATACTGGAAATAGTGAAAGCATGATGAATGCATTTAAAAAGGAAATGATGCAGAGGTATGAGATGACTGACCTTGGTCTTCTCCATCATTTTCTGGGGATGGGTGTGCTGCAGAATGAGGAGAGCATCTTCATCCACCAAAGCAAGTATGCAAAGTCACTATTGGAGAAATTTGGGTTGGCTGAGTGCAAACCTGTTTCAATACCATTAGCCATTGGTGAGAAAATGGTAAAGGATGATGGAAGTGAACTAGCAGATGATAACTTGTATAGAAAAATTGTGGGGAGCTTATTATATCTGACTGCAACAAGGCCAGATATAATGTATGCAGCTAGTCTATTATCCAGGTATATGAATCAGCCAACAAGAAGACATATGGGAGTTGCAAAAAGGGTACTTCGATATGTTCAAGGTACTCTTGATTATGGGATAGAATATTCCAAACACAAATCAGAAACTCTTAAGGGTTTTTGTGATGCAGACTGGGGAGGTAGTGAAGAAGACAGTAGAAGTACCTCAGGGTATGCATTTGGGTTTGGAAGTGGTGTGTGTTCATGGGCTTCAATAAAGCAAGGGACAGTAGCTTTATCAACTGCAGAGGCTGAGTATGTTTCAGCCTCTAAGGCAACTACTCAAGTGATGTGGTTGAGATCAATTCTTGATGACCTTGGTGAAAAACAAGACAAAGCTATTTCTCTATACTGTGATAATATGTCAGCAATTGCTATGGCAAAGAATCCTGTTTTCCATCAAAAAACTAGGCACATTAACAGAAGAATTCATTTTATTCGGGAAGCAGTTCAAGGAGGAATAATTGAATTAAAGTTTTGCAGAAGTGAAGAACAACTAGCTGACATATTCACTAAGGCATTGCCTAAAGATAGATTTGTGCAACTCAGATCACAGCTTGGAGTCAAACCCGTAAGCAGCTTAGGAGGGGATGTTGATGCATAAGCTGCTCACGTGGACTGGAGATGAAGAAGAAGAGTGAAGAAGAAGTGTTAAGTGAAGTCTTGTGTTTGATGATGTGTAAATCAGTTGTAACTAACTAAGAGTTCAACTGATAGTTTGTAACTAGAATTCTGGTAATCAGTTAGAGAATCAGTTGTAATCAAAACGTGTAAAGCATGTGCTGCTTGGTATATAAACAGGCAAATAATCAAACACAAGATATGCAACAGAGAGAAGTTGCTTATCTTTTCTGTAAAAACACAATTCGTCTCTCTCAACCTTCTGTGTGCTTAATTCCTCTCAAATTCAACAAACCCAACCTGCAAACAAGAACAACAAACACAAATTAAACAAAATCTAACAATTTAGGTATAGAAATTCATGTCTTATAAATAGAGATTTAGTAGATTTCCCACTTGTGGGTCGTGTGATTTATCTTTGGAAGTCAGAAAATTAGATGATTTGTGGTTTACAACAACCTAGACTTTAAAAAATTATTCAAAACTAAAAAAACTCATATCTTCCATATAATAAATCGTTAAACAACTATAGATCTGTCTTACAACATTATATGAATTTCTAAATAATTTTGTTCTATTATTTTCAATGTATGTATAATACATGGAACCCAACATCAATGCCTTTTTTTAGATAACATAAAAAATCAAAATGTTCTATTTTCAAAATTGGGATGATGACAAGCTGGAGGAGGGGAGTGAATTAAAAACAAAACCTGGAAAATCCTACAAAATCCTGCATTGATTTTTTAGAATTTGATTTCCAAAGTTCTATTTTCTAAACAGTGGAATATTTTGATTTTTTAGAGTATGATTTTATAAGTTTTTATACATAATTTCCTCCTTTAATGTTTGGTTTAATGGCTACTAGACGTTATAATTTATTTTAATTTACTTTCCATTTAGGTATCTTGGTATTATGATCTCTGTTAGTAGGTTAACTAGGGTTGACCCGGGTCATTATTATTTTTAATTGATATTTTTTTCAAGTCCATCCTTTAACAATAGGTTAATTGAAAAGTTAGCTTCATATTTTTATTTTATTTCTATAGGGTTATATGGTCTCATATCATGAGTTGTGAGTTCTACAAGTGAGTCAGGTTGGCTCAAAGTTTTTTTTTATTAATTAAATATTTTTTTCAATCTCATCCTTCAACATTTGGATTGATTATGATTTTTTCTTCATAATTTTTTTTCTTTCTACGAATTTAACCTGGATTAACTTGGAAAGGTTTTTTATATTATTTTTTATTTATTTATCATTTGAATTTCAATCTTTAATATTGTGTTGACCGATAATTAGGCTTCATAATTTATTTATTTATTTGTGTGAGATTATTATGGACTCATAACTCAGGTCATATATTTCATAAGTTGACTTGAAAAAAAATCATGACTTTTTTAATTGATTTTTTTAATTATATTCTTCATCACTAGGTTATTGAGAATTATGTTTCATAATTTCATTAAGTTTTCTCTCTATACAATTATCCTAGTCTCATGACTTAGAGCATCTCCAATGACAAGAGCCATTTTGGAGAGCCAAATCTCTAAAATGGCTCTTCGAATAGTGTATATATAGTTTTTTTGTTGATGTGTGCTCCAATGGTAAAAGTCATTTTGGAGAGCCATTTTTTTTTTATATTATTTTAAATATAGTGCAATTATTTTGTATGTAGTTTAATTATGCAATTAATTATACAATTAATAGTAATAAGTTATATAATTAAATAATTGTTTTTAAGAAACCCTCCAACAATATAATTTTTTAATATAATTACAAAAAATAAAAATAAAAACAAAAATAAATATTTTTAATATAATTACATTATTTTCTATTATTAATATTTTGTATATGCATTATTTGTGTGTGTGTGTGTGTGTGTGTGTGTATATATATAGCCCCCACCCCACCCACACACACAACACCCACAGCCCGCTCCCCCCTCCACACAGAGCCTCAGCCCCCCTTTTCTATTAAATATGATTTATTAATGATGAACAGTGTTATAGCTTTCTCATTTCAACCTGCTATTAATAGCGCATCAAGCGAGGTACAGCCATTTTGACTATCAAAATGGCTGCTCCGTTGGAGAAAAATAAATGAAACAAAAAAGGCAAAAGGATGTATTTTTGGCTCTGACTTTTCATTTGGCTGCTCAGTTGGAGATGCCCTTAGGTTTAATGAGTTAACCAATGTTGACTCGACTTATTTTTCCAATTGAAATTGTTTTTGATTTTATTCTTTAAATATTGGGTGGATTGAAAATTGGGCTTAATAATTTATGTTTAATATTTTTTTATAGGGTTACTAAGGTCTCATTACTTGGGTAGATGATTTGAAAAATTAACCTGATCTGATCCAAATAAATTCAAGCAGAATCAATATCTTGTCATCTTAGTGAAAAAACAGTATAATTTTTTTTTGTCAAACTATATTTTTACAGGTCTCCCGAGTTGTTTTTACTTACAAAGTCAACTATATCACATTAGATAGTCTTTTCAAATTGGTTTTTTTTCCTGCTAGAAAACATGTTAATAATACTAAAATATTATTTATGTTCATTTAAAATTTGATCAAACCTACAGCTTAACAGGTACGCAGGAAAGAATTAAGAAGTCCGTTGCTCCTGGTCTGAATTAAACCCAAATCATATCAAATTTCAAATTGATTTGCTGATATGTTGGGCTGAAATCCAAGTTTGGACTTCGTATAAGGGCTCTTCAGACATAACCATGAAAAACTCTAAACTGGTCCAATTGGACCATCAAACGTGTAAATATCACTTCCAACAAGCAGCACCCACCATAGAAGCCCGAGAACATGAGCGAAACAGGAATTGCTAGCGGCTTGAAGCAAAACAAAATATCAACGACTTTATATCTGTTTGGGCGGTTGTTGTAGTTTTTTAAAGTGTTTTTCATGTCAGAATACATCAAAATGATATTTTTTTATTTTTTAAAAATTATTTTTAACATCAACACATCAAAATAATCTAAAAACACTAAAACATATTCATTTTAAATGAAATTTTTTTCTTCAAAATTCTGCAGCACAGCGGTTGAAACTCCGTGCCAAACAGCTTCTTTATACAACACAATTCCTGGCCGATAGGATCCAAAATGTTTGGACTCTTGACACCAGCAGAGCAAACAGCAAGGATTTGCAAGCAGCGTGAAGCACAACATGTTAATGACAGAAAAATAGCCAGGGCCGAGGGCAAACATTGACCTTCACTTTTGCAGGTAGTTTACGATATAAAAAAAAAAAAAAAAACCTACGTACGCGTATCCAACACACTAAAATCAGGGGCGATATTACAATTTGTTAAGCTTTGCTTTCTGACAAGAAAATCATGATACAAAAACCAAGAAAGTTGGCCGCTGTTCGGTGGGATGATTATTATGGCCTTCCTTGTGCAAGTGATTGGATATCAGCTTCTATGTTACAGAATGAATAATAATTAAAAAAGAAAAAGAAAAAAGGATTCTAAATCAATAAACGAATTTACGAGTTATCAAAACAGATTTAAATTCCAAACTACGCAAATATTTGCTGGATGACAGTCTCCGCATTTCCATTGTACTGTGCAAGAAGATGGATAGCATCAGCCCTTGGCAGCGCAAGAAATTCCTGCACCGGCCCGAGACATAGAAACGAGAGATTAAACAACTGGCTTGCAACCAATATTTGTCCTAGAAGACTTACTAGCAGTACTCCAATTGAAACCAGGTGAAAAAAAACCCATGTGCCAAGCCTTTATGTGAGTGTTGTTTCCTTTTTATTCAAGGAAACGAAAAAGGAGGAGGAATTTAGATATGTTATGACCTTATTCAAAACAAAGATAGCATAAAAGCTGCATCTTATATTGCAGGGCACAGGAGAAACGCTCTACTTACCATAACTTTTAGTATTGCATTTTCATCGCAAACATCTCTAGATGACTCCTGAGTTGGACTGCTACCCTCTTCTGAAACCCTAGTGCTGGAAGATATTGTAACTTGGGAGGATCCATGGGTGCAGCTATCAGCATTTGACTTTGACATGGAACAAGCGGAAATCAAGGGAGTATTAACATCTTTCAAACAATCAACCCTTAGAAGACTTTCAAAACGATCTTTGCACATTTGAAGTTTAAACCACTCATTGTGAGTATGGAGCGTTGCTCTCATCAGCTTCATAAGCTGCGGTTCTTCAATACCAAGCTTCTGACCTATCGCAACCTATATAGGATATAAAAATGCACGATCATTAACGTGCATACAAAATAATCCTCAGTCAATAAAGCTCAGAGTGGTTATGTATGTATCGCTAACCCAGCATCAAAGCAACCTAGGAAATGGTAGCAATATGACCACCACTTCAAAACAAGATGGAATTAAAAAAAAAACACTGTAATTTCTCTTAGGCATGTTTTCGAACAAATAGTTTTAGCACCAGTAGAAAGCAAACTTCAAGATTTACTTGCATTCAATATCAATGTTCTAGCACACGGACCAAAAATATGACCAAAATATCAAGTGAAAATAGCAAATCCCAAATGGATGATGGGGTACACAAAAGGAAAACATCTGTAACTTCATCAGCAACCTTGCTATGGAAATTGATCAGCCCAGTCATAGCCTTGCCACTATTCAAGTCCTATAACTTTAGAGTAACGCTACATGCCATGAAAAATACACCATGAAACTTAATGACAGTTGAATTTCCATACCATACTATCCTAACATGAAATTATTTTTTTAAAAAAAAAAAACAGCTAACTTTCCCAAATTTTTTACCAACTTACCCAACTTTTTTACCAACTTAAAGCCATCCGTGGATAATAGATGACAAAATTGCAGTTGTAGAATAAGTAATGCATACATCTAATTACACCATCTTTATTCTTCTTGTTTTTTAAATAAGCCAATCAAATTGAATCGATGATATACAAGGTAATCACTCCACTTGCTATAGTGCATAGCCTGTTAGACATGCAGACAGTAATCAGATCATGCACTGCACTGCCATGAAATGCAATCCAAAACAAGAAAGAGGGGATGGAACTGGAAAATTCAAAAAGTGGACAGCATCGATACAGCTAAAATTCTTCTTGTTTCTTTTCTGATAAAAAATCCCTTTACATGAAACATCATGGAACAAAGCAAGGCAGAAGACAGATGGGAAAAGTTGACTGCCTTTTGTTTTCAAGTAAAAGATGGATGTAACATGAAATTTGGAGATGCTCTTGATTGATTAATTTTGTGACGTATATTCACTTACATTTAGCATTACTCATAACTTTAACATGCACCACTGAAGATGCAAGAACAGGTAAAGCCGACATGATATATAAAAGTACATATTACATACTTCACTAGAATACCAGTTGAGGTACTCCTTAACTCATGTACTTCCATTCCATAAAAAAATAATAAATTAAATAATATATATTCAAACGTTCCTTTTTCCTCATTTATGCCTCATTGAGTAAACAAGCACATAAAAATGTTGCAAGACTTCATCATTTCATGGAGAGGCTATTTAAGTGTTCCTTTTTTTCCCCATTTAAACATAAAAATGTTGCAAAACATCATCATTCCATGAAAAATCAATTCAAGTGTTCCTTTTTCCTCATTTAAACCCATCACACAAAATTAGTTGAAATACTCACAGTTAAGGTTGTCAAAACCGCGATTTTAACACGACACGGAATTAGTATTTGAACTCGGATCGTAAAATCATACGTAAAATATTTCCGTACAAAAATTGTAAAATCACAGCTAAATCGTGTGGATAGAAAAATCGTAAAATCATAAGTAAAATATTTCCGAATACAATACAACACAATTATGGCCATAAAACTTCATCTAAAATTATATTAATAACATCTAAGTTTTTTTTTTATTAAAAAAATTGATCATATAATGCCGGAAATAATGTAATATATACATGGAGTTTTTTTTTAAAAAAAAATGATCATTTAAGTTCACTTAGTTTTTTTAAAAAAGTAAATGCTTCTTTACAGGAAACTACAGACAAATATTTGATCATGATGAAGATCTTGTTAGCTCTTCTCCTTGCTTTCATGTTGATGTTAGCATCTCTGCAAGATGATGCAGAAGTGCTAGCCACCATGGAACCTAAGGCTACGAGCAAGAGAGGAGAGCACGACTGAGAAGAGTGAGAGGAGAGGATTTGGGGGATTTGGGGGAATTGGGGGACGAGAGGACTGAGAGGAGAGGATTTGGGGGAATTGAGGGACGAGAGGACTGAGAGGAGAGGACAGGAGGAGAGGGTTTGGGGGAAAGGGAATTAATTAACGTGCACAGTGCACGTGCACAGTGCAACGCATGATTTGAATTAGGATCGTAAAATCAGAACCGATCCACAATTCTGACTGATTTTAACGATTCTGCTCTGATTTTAACCGGGTCCGATTTTTCTACCTGATTTTACCAGGTTTGTTCTTTTGACTCGTAAAATCGTAATCGTACGATTTTACGAGTCAAATCACGATTTTGACAACAATGCTCACAATTCAATTCTCATTGACAATGGCACATCCTACATTATCTATAACATCAAACACCTCCGGGTGATCTTGTTATAATGAGAGAGAAAAACAAGATGTCACCCTAATGAGACTTTTTGGGGTCTCATTTAGACAGTACTTTAGACATGTTAATTCCAATGAACTATGACTGATGGTCAACATAGTTTCCAGTCGCAAAACAGTGAAAGATGATCATAACCAATTTTCTATGTAAATGAGCTAACACCATTCTGAAACAATCAAAACACTATCAAAAAACATTTCCAGTTTAATCACCAAGACCAAGTCATGATACCTGAAGAGAAGTTGAAAGTGCATGTAAAGGCAAGCCTTTTCCAAGGGCATCTTCATTAGGCCGGAGCAATGCCAGCAAGGTCTCCTTCAAGGGCTTCAGCAAAGAAGGATCTCTTGATGCTATGGGCCCTAAGTGTGAGCTTGCAACCCTTAGAGCACTTGTATGATCACCAGAGCTAACCAGCTTAAGGAATTCAACCTGAAACCATCAGAGTATTCAGAAACAGCATCCTGTATAAAGCTCAAGAAAAACAAAAACAATACTCTTGACATTTACTTGATGAAAGTCAGAATCAACAAGGGAACCATATTTACTTGTTTCAACTGGAAGAGCAAGACATGATTTTGCATAAAAAAGTTTGGATCCAATGCAGTAACTTCTTCCACAACCTCTGCTGCCATTCCTCTACCTACCAGTTCCTTCATCCCAAGTACAATCTCATTTTTATCATCTCTAGCATTTATGTCTGCTGAAGGATGCTTTTCGAAGCCCTGCTGAAAAATATTCTATTGTAAACCACATATATCACAAGAAAAATAAATAATAAAATTACCAAGTAGCAACCTGTTTGTCCCTGGATAGATTTGTACTGCTAGCAGTAGCATTAAGATCTTGTTTATAATCTTCTTCATCTTGTCTCCCCCTCCATCGCTTGCGTTTGCTCCTTTCTCCAATTGTATAATTTCTGTTTCTTTGGAGAACTTTGGAAATTCCTGCTTGATGTGATCCACTGGTGCTGCAATCTTCATGATAGCTTGTTGACTCACAAGCATATCTTAACTCAACATCAGTTCCTTGTATACTATTCACATCCACACTATCCTCGGGAGATACATTCATATGAGCATTGCTTACGGAATTCTCACCATCTGAATGTTTATTGTTAGTATTGTCACCCTCAAAAGAGTAGTTTCTCGAGGAACAACAGCCAGGCTCTGATTGTCCAACTTTTAAAGGCTCAGCGAGGGTTTTTAATCCTGGTACTAAAACGATCATAACATGTGTGTATGTGTTAGAGGGAGGGAGAGGAGGGGGATATGAATGAAATCTAAAACAGAGATAGAAGATTGAGAAACACCAGAAGGCAATGCAAGACCAGAGTCGACAATACCCCTGTAGACACAATACTCACGAACAAGCTCGTCAAGCATGGAAACATCCACCTTCATCCGACATAGCTCATTCTGTGACAGGCATGTTCAAGAATAGTGAGTGATAAGCTCATACAGTCAAGCTGTGCAATTAGAAGAAAATAACTAGGATCTCAATAGTGCACACACATTCATATCCAATGCTTGTTATCAAGTGGACTTCCAAACACTCTGCATATTTCTCAAACACAATATAAGTTTATTACTAAATAAAAGTACAGATGTGGAAGCATGACACCATTTACACAGCCAATGGGGTAGATAATTTAACTCATCCAAATGAACCTACTTACACAGGTAGAAGATGATATCACATTAAGGATGGAACACATATTAGAAGATAACAGTGTACCTGGAATGCCTGAAACAGGTCTCCCTTAGCAAATCTCAAGCTGTCAATTGCCCCTTGTCTCGTAAGCTCCACGGCATGTGCAAGTGCTTGTATGTCCACCTGTATTTCAATATAAAACATGTAATGTCAATCGCCTGTATATTATGAAAAAAACATTATCAGATTCTTTTCAGAAGCCTGATGATCCTACAAGTGAAAAAGAGTTCGCCACTGGGACACCAATTCAGCAGCTGTTTCTCAGCAACCGCAAAGGTCAATTGAATTGCATATTAGAAACCTCACCTCATCAAATGGAGGTGCTTCATAAAAACTCTCTTGTGGGACAGCAGGAGGATCACGTTCCTCCAGGAGCAACCTTTCAGTAAGATCTGAAATGGGTGATGAAATACCTTGATGAATGCAAAACCCTTTGTGTATGCTGCACCACATAGAAGGAAGAAGTGAATAAAATTTTCAATTCAGCCAGCGCAAGCATTAGCAGGCTGACATGCAATTAACAAATGGAGTATATATCATAAGTAAACATCAAAACCAACCTTATTAAATATCTTAATGTCATAGAAAAGACTGGATCATATGCCTGTAAATGAGCTCTTAAGACGGAAGACATTAATCCAGCAATTTCAAACCTCCTCCTTTCAGACCACTGCAACAAATATTGTATGCTGAATCACACAACTAAAAAAGCACTCTTCACAGGAAGTTTTGGTCTACTGCATATATTCAGAGGGAAATATCATAAATGGAAAAGAACCTGTTTTCTTCATCATATGTGCAAAATAGTCTTGCAGGTAAAATGAAAACAGAACATAAATTATTTGTTTAAGTTATCAGCATAAAGTTCCATTTTCCATGTCAAACTATTCCATATGCTTTTAGTGCAACAGGCACCAATGCCAGTTATTTCCATCAAAACCCAAGGAAAAATAATCCAAGAAAATCTCCAATATATGCATAGATCATTCCTTAAGAGCCCAGCCCTCTAAGATATTGTTCCATGTTGTTATATAAATTCAAGCATTCCAAAACTTCATAATTCTACATCAGTGAAAAATAAATGCATCAGAGCTACCAAAGGGAAATTTACATGCAAATCCAAAATCCAAATTCCAAATTAACTATCACGAGAGTTAATAAACATTTAATTGCAACAAAATCCAAGGTTATTAATAGACCAGATTGGGCAAGCTATCATCACCTTTGTCACATTCATATACAGGAAACACATATTGAAACAGAATAGAAGTTTGCTTGTGTTCAGTAGAAATAAGAGGAAGCAGGCTTTATTCTTTATTTTCCAAAATAATGGTCATTTGATGCAAATGAAATCTCATAGGAAAGAGGAAAGGAGTCATCAGTTAACATCTTGTGCATAGTATCAAAAAAAGCTCACCGCCTTTGTCACAGGAGAATTTTGATCATCTTTGTCATATATAAAGGCAAGGAGAATGTGCTTAAATTCCTCATATGCTTCCTTAAACACATACAAAGATTTCTGTCAGACCCGGAAAAAAAAGGTACACATATGATTCTGTTTTTTTTTTGTTATTAGAAACAGTAATCAAAATTCTCAGATATTGAATTTTTCAAGTATAGTTCCGATAACATATCCATGAGCTTGCAGTTTCTAGCAGCCAAATCATCACGGAAACACAACTCTTCACTCGATAATAAAATTAAGGAAATATTTACACTTCACTCTTAACCCAAAAATTATTGGTCCATTTACATATCATTTATAAGCTAAATCTAATTATGACATTGAATGACACTATTCCATTACCATGAGAAAATTTTACAATCAATTATCACTAACTTTCAGAACAATTGCAATTACAATTAAGCACGCCATCTAGAAACCTAAAAGCTCTTGCTAACCCATCAAAAAAAAAAAAACTCTTCTCCCAATCACCAATTTATATGGTGCTGAAACTCCTCTAAAGATCAAACTTTCCAAATTATCATCCTCTCCACCAATCCCACTCTAATCAAATATGGTTTTATTTCACAGTTCAAAAACGTATCATGTGCTAGGTTATATTCATTAAACAGAAGCACTGCAGAAGGCCAATACCCATGACCGACCTATCCAGAAATACGCGAAAAGCATAACTAACTAGTTTCTTCCACTCCACAATTTCAACTAAATGAAGGGACATTATCTCCAAAAGTTACGTTGATTTCTTGCATTTAAGATGTAATCTAAAAATTGAAATCCAAAAACCATCTCTAACACTTCTAATACCTGTTTAATCGATTCATGACCAAATTTAACAAAAAATATTTTTTTGTCATACAATTAAGCAAAAACAAACAAACCGGATACGCATCAAGTGCACACGGAGCGAGAGCCGTCCTTATGCATTCAATAGCAGAATCCCTCGCCTCGTCCGTTCCTCTCCGTAATAACTCCATAAATTTCTACACACACAAAATTAAAATAAAATACAACTTCCAATTTCACAGAAAATAAAATGAAATTAATCAGCAGGAAAAATGAGACACGAACCTACCTGTTTCTGTAAGCGAAAGAGGAGACGACGATCATCAAGAATAAAAGGAGCGTGAGAGCGGAGAAGGTGAAGAGTAGAGTCGATGTCACCGGACTCTAAGAACCGTCTGATCTGGCGAATGATGAATCGTGATTGATAAGAGGAAGAGAAACTTGACGGGGAAGAGGATGGAAAGGATATTGTTGATGTTGAAGCGGAGTCGTCGATTAAATTCTCTGATTTTGCAAAATCTAGTATGAGTCTGTCTAGAGCTTCCCAGTTCACTAGCGTCGAGTCCATTATTTGCTGTTTGGTTTTGATTTTCTCGGGAAAAAAAAATTCCAATATACAATTTCTTTTGGTTGCGACTGCACTGCACGAATGAGAAAGAAAGGCGGCGAAATAAGGTGAAAAATTGGGGAGGAGATTGAGGGTGTTGTACCTGCCACGTGTATGGTAATTACGTGAGGCTGTAAGTTTTGGATGATGTAATAACGGGAGCGGTCAACTTTTCGTTTCTTGCTGTTGTTGGCGTGAAACATGCCCGCCTGAAGATTTGTGTAATGGGAGAAGTTATTGTTTTCATTTAAAAAAAATTAATTAATTTTATTTTAAAATTAAAAAAAATGCACTATAAATACATGTATAATAACTATAATTATAAGACTTGATTTGGGAGTTAACATGTCTTCAGGTCTAAATTGTGGATCTCGTGTGTTAATTTCTAACAGCTCAAAGTTTTACCTTTAAAAAAACTCCTTCAAATATATCATTTCAAACTTTATTTTTGAAAACTCGTAAGGTTTATAAAGAGGTGATAACTTAGAATATGTTTAGCATGACTTATAAAAACTAACTTTGAGTTAAAATTTTAAAGTCATTTTTCATAAATAACTTGTGACAAAAATAAATTAAAATAAAATTTAAAATTTATTTGATAAAAATAACTGAGAGCTACATTTGTGAAGATCAAGTATAATATAAATTAGAAGAAGAGTAAATATAATATAAATCATAAATCATTATTTAAAAATTAAAAATAAATTAATTAATTAAAGAAATTTATTTACTCAGTTTGTAATAAAAAAAATTTATTTTAGTATATATATAAACATCATAAAGTACTATTAATTGGAATAGTACCTTTTATTTTATTTATTTTAAAAAATTTATAAAACTCAATCTCCAATAAATCTAAATATCAAATGATAAGATTGAAAGAAAAAAACAATTTTAAAATTTATATTATATTGATAGCAATTGATAGGTGGTACAGTGTCGCTTATCATGTTTAAAGTTATGCAGCATGGCCAACCATAACTTACATCATACAAGTGAAGAATAGAGTGGCTGCTCCCATCCAAATCTTAATTGGGGAGAGGCAAACAATCACATCTAGATGACGTAAACTCCAAAATGGAAAGTTTTGAGAGTATTCGCTGCCACTTGGTGGTCAACTTTAACATTGGGTCAAGATCTCAGCCCCGTCTTTTGTGATTAGAATGGTGTGCTCGAACTGTGCAGATAGGCTTCCATCTTCGGTTACCACTGTCCAGTTATCATCCCAGATTACAGGGTTCGTGCTACCAATTGTCAACATGGGTTCTGCATTGCAATTGGTGAGTGAGGAAGGAGGGGTTAGTCATTTTCCATGTACAATAGTCCACAAGAAAACAAACAGAAGTTGCAGCTTCCGAGTGATTCCATTTAAAAATGTGAGACTAGCAGGTGAAGTTGCTAGTGCTAGGAATGGAGTCGCTTGGAATGATCTTTAACTAATCGATTCAACTGGAATGGAAGTTATATAACATGGGAAAACCATAGAAAACACAGCAGCTTATTTGAATGTCAGGAGGGACAGAATCAAACCAGTGAATAACACTCACATCAAGAAGTTATAAGAGAAACGTGAAGCAATTAACAACAGAAATTTAATTCATACTATAAATTATAAAACACCTCCCCAGGAAAAAAAAAAGATTGTTATCAACAAAAATACTAAATGTTTTCATCCCTCCAGATTTCATTAGATTCTCCATTATTTGGAGCTGCAATATTACCACTTTTGCTTTGATTAGAAAATAGTAATTCATCAGGGCATTTCTAATGCATATGAATTAATGAGGCTCATGAGGTAAATTTCACATGTAAATACCAATAGTGAAGGTCTGATTCAACATCATGCGCCCGCCATCATTGTTTCCTGAAAAGAACATAGCACTGTTAGCATTAAGAATATTAATATTATCTATTGGAAAGAAAGGAAATTGCATTAATGCTGTCATCTGGGAGAAAAAGAGAAATAGGGAAAATTGTTTATTGCATCCATGTAGCTAAGCTTGGTCTGGGAGAAAAAGAGAAATAGGGAAAATTGTTTATTGCAGCCATGTAGCTAAGCTCGGTCTAATAGGAATTGTTTCTGTATCCCTATCTGCAATCACATTAAGATTAGTACTCAAGGTCCCAAATTACTAGATTGGTGCACAAGTAGCTCTTTAAACATCCTATCGCAAGTTTCCCTTTCATCTCTACTAAATTTCAGCATTTTATGCAGATTGCAATTTCATTCATTCAATGGTCAATTGAGAACCTCCAGCTCTTTTATGTCTAGCAAACTTCAGTGCATCTAGCAGATCAAATTGTGTGAGCGTGTCCCTTGCTCATCTTTTTTCAGTACTTCCAGATTCTCATTTTCATTCTAAAACATCTAGACATTGTGGAGGATTTGATATACGATCATGCAGAATGGCACAAAAGGATCCATGTATAGCTGACCACTAGTTTGGGATTGGGGCTTGGTTGTTCCAAACCCTAGCACCTAACGAGTGAAAGGGAGGACGCTAGGGGACACCCAGCTATAATTAAAACCACATAATATGTAAAATGAGATGACAGAGAAGAGAGTTCAAAGTCAGGTCGAGTACTGAAGTGCAGAACAACTGGATCGGCATGGAATACACGTCCAACACCATGGCCAACAAAATGTCGGACAACACCGTAACGATATTTATCTGCATGGTCACTTGAGAAAACATAATCATGAGTGAGTATAAATCGAAACTGAATTTTTTTTGTTTGATTGTGTGAGCAAGCGTGGTCATGAGAGAGCGTGTTTTTGTGTGACACACATAGACAAGGTAATGATTTTGATGCTGCTTGGTAATAGAGATCAAAAGATTCCTTGAAAGTGAGAAAAAATATTGAAGTTATAAACTTCCTCAAATATTTAGGGCATACTTTTCAAGTTCTTGTCATAAAGTTGATAAAATTGTTTGTCAATAAATATCATTGATTCACCAGTAGTCAATAAAATATTCACAATTGAGGATTAACCAAGAGCATGAAATGCAGAAATTAAAACTGTAAAAATACTACAATATATATAATGAATCTTGCATTCCTACCACACAGTTCTAGAGGAGGGAGGATGATGAAAATGCAAAACTATGTAAATAGAATGCTATAGCAGGTTCCTTACTGTATTGTTTTGCCAATTTTCTTGTACTCCACTCCCGGTGCACAAATTGATATTGCTTTATACAGGCATTCTTCAGTCACCTGTAGGATGATCAACAAACATTGTCATTCATATATACCTAAAATGCACAAGATTTACAGAAAAACTTGTCTATTCAGTCAATTATTCTTCACAAGAGACTACTTCTCAGGGGTTTCCAAAGAAAAGTACATAGAAACCAATGATGGCTAACAAAGATGGACTTTAAATGATAAATTTACTTTTATCAGGCATAAAAGGATGACTATTTTTAGTCTCTAAGCCAAAGAAGATGAACATGCATATTCTGTTAAGATAAAATTAGTCTATGATTAAAGACAATGCTATAATTCCATGTATATGAGAAAAAAGATAGAATGTTTAGTGTGCACAAAATCATATCAAATGGTGATCTCCAGTGTCCAGAACTGTACAAAACTAGTAATAAGGGGTTACATAAATGTAATAAAAAATTTACCTAGATGGCAAAGTTAGCCTTCGTTAAATTGGTGGCTGTTAATTTGGTTATACAGACTTCAAGACTAACACTGAGACAAAGAAGGTGTTTTGACAGAACTGTTTCAGGTTGTATAAGTATGCTACAAAGCTTGCACATGCTTTAGAAGAGTTTAAAGTTCAGTTTAAAGCGTGATATTCTAGCTTGGAACAGAAAATCTCATGGAGATCTCCAAAGATGATGGCAGCCCACTACACTAGGCTAGCAATGTTTTGTCCGTTGTAGATCACAGTTGCATCTAAACCCCTTGTTCTCTTTTGGCCAATAAAAATGCTTATTCACTAGCAATCAGAAAAAATAAAGGAATCTGGAACTAAAAAGGCGATGTGCTATGTACCTATCTCCGATAGTAAATAAAATTGTTAGCAAACAAGCAATGGCTTTTACTTTATGTCTAGCAAACACAGAAACAAATGGATGACACATAAGCGCAGCATTCCAAAAAGTTACCTGAACCAGCTTTCTGGCTTTGTCATCAACATCTCCACAAAAGAAAGTTGCTGAAGTATCACCATGATAACCCTGCACATCAATAGATTTAAAAAACAGAGAAATCAGAATATGCAGCATTGAGCAATTAGTGCAGACAAACTATGATTTATTCTTTAAAACCAATTCCACTTTTCCTATAAACTACAGAGATATCAAATCTGTTTACTCAAGGATATAATGGAAAAAATGAAAAACAAGAAGACACTCACATTTAGATAAACTGTAACATCAATGTTGATTATATCACCATCCTGAAAAACAAAACGCAGTGGCTAAGTAATATTATACTCATACAAACCGATAATAGCAAAACTTTAACATTGAGACCTCAAGAGCACGTGAGTCTGGTATTCCATGGCAAATACACTCATTCACTGATGTGCAGACACTCTTAGGAAACCCACCATATCCAAGAGGTGAAGGATATGCTCCGTTATCAATTATCATTTGATGAACTGCTTGGTCAATTTCATCTGTTTTTATACCTGGCTGCCGACAAGAACAACAATTAGAGCTTTGAGATCAGTTAAACTGACTGACCACTTCTTTTTAATGCATGGACAATCATTATATTCTCTCTAACTGACCCACTGATAGCTACTAACCCTACTAATACAAACAAGAAGAAGGTAGTGGAAAAAATAAGAGGCTAAAGTTCATATAAAGATAAAATTAATCGCAACAGTTTCTTAGTGGCATTATGAGGCTAAAGATGCATTTTAATTAGTTTAAATAAAGCATGAGACAACTATCCTTTTGAATGACCAGAAAGTACCATCATTTTACCTTGACTAAAGTCCCAGCATACCGAAGAACCTGTGCCGCAAGCTTTCCAGAAGATCTCATGCATTCTATCCCCTTCTCATCATGCACTTCAGGCCCACCTGCAATTTCAGGTGGTTGCCGTGAATTGACATAGGGAGGCCTTCGTATATGATCTGGAACAGGTCGGTGAGGAGACAGCTTTCCTGGCCTTAGACGTTGCCGCTGGGCATCAGGAACTTCATCCAGATTTCTGCTAATTTCAATGATGAATATATTAGATGTGTCATCCATCTTCTGGTATGTCAATATTTTTTTCTCAAACTCTATGTATGCACATTGTGAAACAGTAAAACAATGCACAATACCCTAATTCATCAGGTCCATCCCGGAAGCATCAAATTGGCCAATATGGCACAAGATGCTGCGAAGTTCCTTTTATCTAAAAGATATGAAAATTCAAATGATATACATAGGCCACAAATTATGCCTACATCCTAAAAAATTAACTCACACGTGTTTATGTACAAGCATGTTCCATGAAACCTAAAGAAACAGCACAGTGTAGCTCACTTCAGAAGTGCAGCATATCAATAAACCAAAGAAAGTGCATTACATACAAGTAAGAAAAGAAAATGAGAAATAGAAGGATGATATATTTTTTGTGTGTTGATTTTGGCATACCTTCTATTGAATAAAAGATTGGTCAAGCCAGAAAGCGTTCTAGATAGTTGCATTGACACATGTTTGTTTCCTGTGAGAAAATTGGAAAAAACAAAGGCATGCTGTTCTGGTGAGGTAAAGAAATGTCAAGAGCTGCAAACAACAAGGTCTAAAAACCAGCTAGCAAAAAATAACATTCAATGGAAAACCAAATCATTTAGTAAGAAGCTGAATTTAACCCATCGAGACTTTAAAACATCACAATAAATTATCTTTCTTTGTCTCACAGCTCACAAGTAACTATTCATTTCATAAATCACCTAAGTTGATGCAAATCTACATAAAATAAGAATACAACAGCACCAAACATCAAAGACACCAACTGGGTATTCAATAACTTAAAGAGAGAATTAAAATCTAGCAGGTTTAACAACCACTCGGTGTAAAAAAGACTGCAGCCAAAAGAAAGACAAGGACTTACAACAACTCACATGTAATTATTCATTTCATAAATCACCTAAGTTGACGGAAAAAGAGAAGAAAGTGAAAACGGACCTGGTTTGTAGAGAAAGAGACGAGGATGTGGCTGTTTTGATAGAAGCAAACGATCTCCTACAAAAGAAGAGAGGAGTCTTGGTTGCAGGGAAGAGGCGCCAACCATTTTTGTGCTTTCAGTGCTTATCTATTCTTGAACACAGAAATCTCTCTGTTTTTCTTGCCCTCCTTCGATCTTCTCGCTTTGAAATGTATTATGGGCCTGTCTATTAGGCCCATGTGGTTCTTATTTCCGACTTTCGGGCTCAAGCCCATATTTCATCCCTTATAGCTCATAGTTGGCAACAACGTTTTAGACGGCCTCCAAAATTGATGAAAAGGTCAAAATAAAAAATTGGCAGCGTGATTCGATAAAGTGCAAGCACTTTAACAAAACATCATGAGAAACGGAGAAAATATACTTTCCCGCGTCATTGTTATTCTTTCACATTTTATTTTATTTTATTGTGAGGACTTTTATAGTATTTTTTTTGTTTTATTCATCAATTCTCATTGATTGCATTATTCTATTTTTTTTAATAAAGAAAACATTCGAAAGAAAATGGGACCAATATGAAAAATATAGAAAAACTAGATGGTCATTTCAAATTTGTTTTTAAAATTTGTTTCTTGCTGTTTACTTTTTGGAAATTTGTACACAAGGGTCCATGAAGAATAAGTGATGGTATATAGTTCCAAATAAAAAAAAGACTCAAATGTATAATTCAATATTTATAATCTTCTCATTCTAATGTCCACATTTTAAAAGCAAGGATTGGACTTAGGACTAAGTTCTTTAACTAAAAATCTTTGAAAACAAATTAAATCTTCTAGTTTTTAATTAAACTTCATATTCACATTTCTATTCTTTCTAATTTTACAACGATGTTGGAGTGTGATATTTTATTATAACCATTGGTATACATTTAGAGCTTGAGATCAATCATAAATTACAAACTACAAGTCATATTAATTAATATATTTTCATCAATAATGTTTTGATTTAACATTAAAATATATAATATATATGTTATGTTAAATCATATTTGTTCTTTACATAATAATCATTGATCATTTGAATAAGATTTGAACTCTTTTTAAATCTCATTCCACCATGATGAAGAGTTTCTTGATTAATACTTTTTGAAAACATATAAAATATTTTTTTTAATTCATCTAGAGTGATGAATTCTCTTTTGATTATTAAAATACTTTCATACTTTATGTCATACTCAATGTTTTCCCCTTCATCACCTCAATTGAGATAAAATATAATAAAATCAAAGCATTATATTTTTTATATAAAACAACTTAGCGATCTCAAGTTTAAAGATCAATCTCGAAATTGTCACGTGAGTCTTTCCATAAATATAATTGATCTCTCCATATAAAAAACTCATGCATGTCAAATTAATATACATATCTTATGACAAACACGTACATATTAGTTTTAGGTATCTCTTACACCTTATCTAATGAGAAGAGTTGCTTCCTTTCATAAAAATATATAATATATATCAGTTTCTACATGTCTAATAAATATTCAATATTTAAAAGACGATTGACTAGTGATATTTAACAACATTTGTGATGCAATAAAATCTCATAATTATAATAACTTTATAGATTCTTTAAAAAAAAATTTGCTCCATAAACTTTACCCTCACTCTATATTTAAAAATCAAATATTAGATTTATTAATCTAATATTATATAAATATTTAAAAAAAATTTATTAGAAATAAATATATATTTATAAATATAATAACATGACTTGGTTATAAAATATATTTAAAAAACACTTTGTTTTATTTTATAGTTTTTTAAACATGATAAAATCTACAATTCTTAACTCTCTAACATTTGGGGGGTGTTTGGGGGAGCTTTTCAAAAGTGATTTTGAAAAAAAAATTATTTTTTATTTTTTATTTTTATTTTTTATTTTAAATTAATGATTTTTGTTGTTTTTAGATAATTTTGATGTACTGATGTCAAAAATAATTTTTAAAAAATAAAATAAACTATCATTTTGATGCATTTTTAAACGAAAAACACTTTTAAAAGCAACCTCAACCACACTCCCAGACAAGCACTTAATCAAATATCACGGTTTAAAAACACAATATTATTCCAAGTACCAAGAAAATAAGATCGTCTTTGGAAAGATGTAGAAGTTCTTGGGACAGAATTGTCAGCTCAAAAAAGTTAATTTTGTATTATTGGGGGGCAATTATCTAATTAAAAGATACTTGGAGGAAAAATACTGTGGATGTCCACAATGAATCCACAGTTTTTTTTCTTATTTTGTCTTCGTCAACAAAAAAAAAAAAAAACTAAGTCATAAAATAGAGGGTATTTTGTCTTTTTATTGAAAAAAAATATATTATAAAAAAAACACAATGAGGATACTTTTCTTTAGGGCTTTTTTGTTTTCTTACTAAAATAACGTTTAAAAAAAACAATTTTGATTAGGGGCTTCCTCATTATTTTTTAAATAAATAGTAGAAATACTTCAATACTCTCATGATCAAATTACTTTAAAACTTTCTTTGAGGGGGTATTTACGTTTTTTTTTACCTAGGCTTTTTATTATTTTTATTATTCCAAGCGGGGATAGGAGCATTTATATGTTTCCATAATAAATATATATTTATAAATCGACTGTGGCTGGGAGCGGAGATGTAAGCTCTTCAAACAGACTTCCAGGTGAAGTGATTATTTTGAGTGTGCTTGCTGGTTTTTTTTTTAGAAATATATTAAAAATAATATATTTTTATTTTTAAAAAAACCTTTTTGATATAAAACATGAAAATATTTAGAAATGCTATTTTTTTAATTTAAAATAAAATAAAATTCTCATTTTTTTTAAAAATATTTTTAAAATACAATGCTAAGCACTCAAAAAAAGAAGAAGGGGAATTTGAGGAGCTGAATCTATGTAAGAAGCAAAAAGTTCGTTTCACCTGGAGATGAATCTTGTGGGTTCTTTCGTAATAAGGATGATCTTGTGGGTACAAATCATGTTTTTTTTTGTGGAAAATAGTATTGAAAAATTAGCATTTAGATGCGTGGCAGTGGTGCATTCTATAGGGCAAACCTCAAATCAGTAACCAAACTATACATTTAATATCAATGCAGTCCCCATGCCAAGATTTTTCTCCATTAAATCCCCAAAGTATCACATCCTAAAATTGGGTCCTCCTGAGAAATCCCCCTTTTTTTTTCCTAACCGAAACGTCGTACCTCGATAAGAAAATTGTTATTCAAAAGACACCATGATTGATAATTTCATTAGACCCACAAAGAGTATCATGACACTTTGGACAGTATATAAGTTATTTTACTAAGAAAAGTTGCAAAATCTAACGGATAATATAGTTGACCAACAGCTTCGTCTGAGCTTCTATTGACTAGGATATGAAAAAAGAAAACCCATCCGCCCCCCCCGGGATAAAATACAGCCATGCCCCATGCTGCGACGACCAGTTGTTTTCTGTGAGCCCCGTGAGGACTAATTTTGGAACCCCGTGAGGACTAATTTTGGAATCCGGTGCTGGAAGATAGGGACACTTCCTGTCTCTCCTTTTGACGGTGAGCCCCCCACCCTCCACACACACACCACCACCACCACCACCACCACCACCGCATGTATTCACTACAAAAGAGAAGCATGGTAATCTTATTGCCTTCATAATTTTCACAATAAAACGGCATGGTTTTATAATCTCTATTCGGCTCTTATTGAAAAGATACTAAGAGTTTAGAAAAGAAAAATATTTATGAAAATACAGTTAAAGAGGATAGATGCTGACCATAACTCGGCATGTCACGGGGCCTCTGATTGCATGGCAGTGAGCCATCCATCCCGTGCCAGGACTGCATGCATGATATAAATTTTGCTGGGTCGTAGGAAGAAACGAAATAGAAGTTTCGGCTTCTTGATTTTTTAAAAATAAAATAAAATAAAATAAAATTCATCCTTATCATTTCGAAACACCTTTCAAGGTGGCTGTTCTTTTTCATGCTCGATGCTTTTGAGGTTCGGATGGTTGTCTCGTGGATTTAAGAGCTTATTAAATAATGAATACCTATCTATTTTGAATGCGAGGATATTCATTTTAGTGAGTACAATCAGATGGGACTGAGGCCTATTTTTTTCTTCTTGCTTTCTATTTTTAGGTTAATTTGCCGAGCGATAGGCTCTAAACTCACAAGCAATTTGATATTCTAAATTGTTCTTGTCAAGCACAAATTAATAGCATGGTACAAGTACTGGAAATAGCAGAAACAGCAACTTAACGGAACCAGGTCATAATTATATATATTTTTTTTTTTTGCAGTTCTTAACAATTTTACTAATTGTTCATCTTTTTTCTTCTAAAAATTGGTATTGCAGACTGTTATTTAAGTTGTCGGAACCTTTAATTTGTAAATACTGTTGAGCAGAAGGCTGAAGTCCTGCCTAGCTTGCTACTATGGGTGGTCAACTTGAATCCAGTGGCAGTAAAAACAAAACCAGCAAGCTAGTGGATATTAAACGACCTCGTTTCTCCCTTACTATTTAGATTTTGTTGATCCAGGCCCTTGTTGATTATTTGTTAGATAAAGAAACTCTCCCTTTTTTATTTTTGTCAAACTTAACAGTTTGACTTGGATGGAAGTGGAAATCATGAAAGAGAGGGGTCATGTTAGCAAATTAGAGTGATGGGAGGCTTGGTTAATAAAATAAAATAGTAGAGAGACCAACGAGTTCAAACCACCAAAATCCTCCAGCCCTCGCAGGGACAGGGACAGCAATCACCGAAAAGATGCCTTCAATAATTTTGGAACAGGCTTGAACAGGTCTGGGTTGATTTTGCAACGAAGAAGAGGATATCCCCACCACGGCGCTCGCTTCAAATTCAGAAAATTAAGAGAGAAATAAAAACCAGCAGGGAAAATATCATGAGAATTCCTTCTCTTTGTAAGCATGGCTGGTTAAGGGTTATTAACTAGCTATTTGGCACATATATATATTACTCTTTGTTTTACACAATGTTCTCTGAAGAAATGTGGATAAGGCTGGCTGAGAAGTGAAATGATTCTCGCGCACGCAATCTCCATCGGAACCGCTGGTCTGCAGCATGCATGGAATCCATATCCGTACAATCAACAAGTCTCCACCAGATCAGAACAAGCTTCCCGTTTGTGGTGTGTTAATTGTCCCAAGCTAAAATACATTGAAAATGACCGCGATGAGATTCACTAAGATCGTCAGCATCGTCATTCTTCCCTAGGAAAGAAAAGGTGTCCTAGAATTGCACAAAGTTGACTAATTTCCGGCTAATTACCTCCTTTGTCAGCTTCTCAATTCCCAACGTGAAGTGGGTGAAAACTAGCAGCATCCTTGGATTGGTTTTAATCAGAATAATAATAATAATAATAGATAAAAAAAACCAGGAAAATTGTTTGACAGGATGATAGCAACTTATTTTGTTAGCGTGAAAGAAAGAAAGAAAAGGTATAATTAAAGGGATGCGATGACACCAATTATTGATTATTTTTCCGATGTCAAGGAGGCTCATCCAAGATCCAACCATCCAATCTTCCTTCTTCTTCTTCTTTCCTGCATGGTTAGTTGATAGAGGCTTATCTTGAGAGGTTGTTCAATCGTTTTCATCACTTAATTCTAGTTCATACCTAACGGTCCAAGAACTATGACGTCCAATCATACAGAGAATCTTCCAAATGCTGCTCAGTTGAATAAAGGTCATATGAACTGTATCACAGATGCTTCATTTGGCAATATTTTTGCCAAAATCCCCATGACTACGTACTATTTAAGATCATGACCCACAATAACCAACCCAAATGGGCAACCCACCCCGCAAGTGGCATTTTCCTAGATCTAAGAAACTGGAAGAAATAAGCAGAACTTAGATGATTAGCTAGATGATTGAGGACTATATATGCCCTATAGCTTTCAAAATTTCCATGTTAATTATAGCAACGCACGCACGTAACCATCCATGATCGAAGAGTAAAATCTTACTTTCTTGTTTTTCCTATGCCACACTTTTAAAAGGAGGAAGGAACAGAGAACGCAAGAGGAGGGGTCCAAAAAAATGGTGAAAGGTCCTCGGTGTGCGAAGAAAAAAGGAATGCTTTAGGAATTGAGAAGGACCATTTAACGCACTATCAATGAAAACATGTCTCGGACATAAAGCTCATTTCGTTTCTTTAAAAATCACTCCCATCTTGCTCCAACACTCCCACTGCTTCTTCTCTACCTTGAGATTCCTCATTTTGCTTTATTCCCCACTTTGATCACCTTTCTTTCTTTCTTTCTTTCTTTCTTTCTTTCTTTATATATATATATATATATATATATCCTTTTTCCATCCCTTTCTTTTCCATTTCTTTAGGCAAAATTTGAATTTGCGACTTTCAGCTGTTTAGTATCTTAAAGTTTAATTTAAAGCCTAGTACTCCCTTTAGGGTTGTAAAAATATGGTCTGTAAAGTGTAACAAATATGCCAAGCTTGTATAGATACCTTTAATATTTTCCCCTTGGATCCATCACCATTTTATAGTTGTTGACTTGATTGGTCCTGTGGCTCTGTAATTGTTTCTGATTTTTTTTAATTTATGGGATACCATATACCTATATGCTAGTGTAAGAGATGTTCCCGCAAGTGCTATCTACTTAATTATTGTCGAGATTGAACATGGAGACAGCACCGTAATTAAATATTAATTAACCAAGTCAACTGCACGCTTCCCACTTAGAAGGTGAAACCAATAAGTGTCTGAGCTGTAAATCCCTTAATTAATTAGCTGAGCTTGGACCAAATTATAGAGCCCTAGCTGCTGCATGCATCAAGTTATCTTCAATTCCAATTACAGAAAATGCATACATTAGAACACGTACATCTTGTCTTTCTTCTAGATAATTATGTTTTCTTTAGGGCATGGATAAAATCAATGGAATGGATAAATTAATGCACACATATACAATATTGCTTACTAACAGGAAGACTTTGAGCCCATGCACGCATCAAGAGGTCGCGATTTTCTAGAGGCAAATCACCAGCTAACATCACTAACGTAAACATTTTACTTTTAAGTTCAAAACCCTAATTTGATAAAAAGGAGAATATATTTCAGTAAGATTAGTTGGGAATTTAGAAGACCATCGATCGGCTCGCCCTAATCATTCAAATCAGCTTTTGTTATTATTCATGTAGAGTTTCAACTAAAGGAGTGCAAAAGCACTTTCGGATTGAGAATCTTGGACAAGGGGCGGAGACACTATTACTGCAACCTCAAGTTTCTAGATTTTTCTTTTTTTAATTAGATATTAGCGAAACAATTCTATTTGAAAAATAAATGGTAGAATAACATATATAGTTTGTATACGGCACCACTCGGAAAATAAAAATTAAGCTTGTAGCTATTTTAATTATAATACCATCACTAAGTAAGATTTGTTTTTGATATAATCAAGAATTTATAAATGAACCTGACCAAAACAAATTAACACGTTGGCAACATAGGTTGTGGATAGAGCTAAAGAACAGTAAAAACAAAAACAAGATCCAAAAGCCTATACAAGAAGAGTAGATGAAGAAAAGAAAAGAAGCCACCTGGAGCCTCAACCATGTGTGCAGCCTGACCAAACCAAACAAGCTCCTAAATTGAACCACAAGGATGAGTATGACTCTCTGGTCACCATTGATAAACAAAAAAAAAAAGGAAGTGAAATCTATTCTAGTTTTCCGTGCGTAGCCTCGGCCAAGATCCATGTGCCCTTTGTCCATCATTTTCTTATTATCATTATAAAACTTACTTCAAAGGAATCGTCTTTATATTTTTCAATCCTTTTTATTTACAAAAGTTAAAAAGACGGTCATAATGTGAGGCACCCTTTAATTTGAAACAAACATCCCATGTTCGTATTGTTACTGGTAGATCCCTCCATGATTTATAAATAAACACTATTCTCTTAGCTAATCTCTCTCTCTCTTCCAGCTCTTATCTATCAATGCTAACTTTATCTAACCCTTCTTCCCATAATTGTACGACATGCCATGCTTTCATAATTGTCGTTTCAATTCTTTAATTTATTTTCATTGAACGGGATTCAAATTTATTCCTATGCTTAGCCCACAAAAAAAGAGAAGGGGGGACAGGAAAAATCTGTTTTAACTCGGAGAAATAAGAAAATTAGAGGCTTTCAAAAATCACTTCATATATAATCGTTAAAGTTTCATGGAGATCAATCTTGCACTTGTATGGTCAGACAGCGAGCATCCTTCAACAGTGAGAGCGGTGGGACGTTGTCAGATTTGCAAGGTAATTATATTAATCAATTTAAACAATAATATATATAATCACGTCTAAAAATCTTCTTTGTTATATCCAACAATAAAGACGCAATATCTTTAACTTTTACAATGTCAATTTCTTTGTGTAAACCTAGAAAAATAGGTTGCCCCGACAAAGACCGCCAAGATTTGGCAAAGGTTTCCCGCAATTATTTTTCTTTTCATTTGAAATCAAAACCAAGATTAATTGGTTCCATAAATTTTGCTAATAAATACTAAGATATGCCAGCAGGGTCTTGGCCTGGTGGTCAAGAAGGGCTTCTCTCTTCCTCTCACTCCAGGTTCAAACCTTGTCAGGCACGCCTGTCACCCCCGCGGTGCCTTACATGCTCATTGGATTTGCAAGATGTTCAGTGGGCCCGGGGATTTAGTTCTGGTGCGCGCAAGCTGGCCCAGACATCCCGGTTATCAAAAAAAAAATACTAAGATATCATTATTAGTTAATTAATAAAAAAGGTGTTGAATCCTTCCAGTTCCCAGGTCAGCATTGAAGAACACCTTGAGCTTTGAAATTAAGGCTCCGTTTGTTTGCAGGAAAGTGGTTTCCTTTTGGAAAGTGAATTCCGGGGAAAGTGAATTTCTAGAAAGTGAATTCCGATGTTTGACAGTGTTATGGAAAATGAACTGGAAAATACTTTCCAGTGTTTGTTTGTGTTATGAAAAATGAACTGGAAAATAATTTATTAATAAATTAATTTTTTTGAAAATCAATCTAATATATATAAAATATTTAATATAAAATATTTAATCACTTAAAATAAAAAAATGAAATCTAAAAAGTATAATGTCATATACATACATATTAGTTCACATTACAAACATAAATATGCTAGACCGAATTAAACAAGTAAACATACTTGTCATATAACAAACATTGTCTGAACCCAAATTTTGAACATATTCAAACCATCTTAGCAAGCAGGCCTGTAGTAGTGTTGGGTCACAAAGTTTTGAACCCAAAATTTCCTCAAATTAGCATTTTTTGCCATAAATGCTTTTATCAATAAGGAATTGAGTTTTTATTTAACTGTAACAAAGAGTATTATAGGATTAGTTTTAGCTAATTTTACATTTGGATTGGATGGATTAAATTTTTTTAAAGTATAATAAAAAATATTTAGTTTATAAATTATTATTTGATACTATTATTAAAATTAGTCTAGCCTGACAATCTTAATATTTTCAAAATCATTTTTTTGACTAGCTTAGATTTAAAACTAAATCTAGTAAGAATTATTTCAATGTGATTTAATTAATTTGCTTTATTCAAACATAAACTGATTGATTAGTAAAATAAATCTAAGAAAATATATGGAATTATAAAAAATCAAAAAACTTCTCAACTCAACTCTTTACTTAACTTAAATTTGAAATTAAATCATATAAGAATTAATTTAATATAACTCAATTAATTTGACTGATGCAAAAGTAATGAACAAATGGTATACAAAATTCAAGAAAGAAGAAGCTGAAAAAAGATATAATTAAAAAAAGAAAAGAAAATGGAGGGGTCCTGCAATAAAGCAGGTGCATGGCAGCCCGAATATTTTAGAATGTTTACGTAAGCAACCATATTGACTAATGAGAGGATGAAGAAAAGTGTTTTATCAATAAAGGAAAGTGTTTTCCTTTTGATAAGGAAAGGAAAACACTTTCCTGGGGGTGAAACTGAATCCGGAAAGTTAAGGAATTAACTTTCCTTTGACTAACTTTCCGGATGGTTGCCAAACATTGAAAAATGAGGAAACTAAATTCCTGGAATTCAGTTTCCTTGAAACAAACAAGGCATAAGGTTAAACTAGTTTTATTTTTTATTTTTTGCCAGAAATTAATTTTTCAGAAAAATAATTTTAAAAAAATTTAAATTAGATTTTTTAAGTGTTTTTAAATTATTTTAATATGTTGTTGTGTATATCTATATCTATATCTCTATCTCTATATATATAGATATAGATATAGATATATAATACAGTGTAAAATATTTAATGAAAATATTCATTTAAGTAAAAAAAACACTTTCATGTGCAATTCTCGTCACGTGAAATGTTTTTTGTTCTGATAAGAGAGATCACTTGGCATATGCTTTCATAATTGTACTACATGTGTTGATGTATATATACTAGCCATTTACCCGTGGTTCATCGCAGTCAGAATTATATTTTTTTCAAAACAAAAAAAAAATATTACGAGTATAATTTTTTTTATTATACTATAAATTTGGATAAAATAATAAATATGTGCAGAATTCTTGCAGAGCACAAATTTCTAATAAAATATATAAATTTTATATAAATATAAATTTATCTGTTCAATGAAATCACCGACATAAAATTATCATGGTCATTAAAAAAGCTAGAAGATTTGGATATCTGAATCATCGAATTCACTGTATTAGAAATAGCTCATTTCATAATATAATTTAAATTAAACACAATAATAAAATATAAATTGTGGAACAGCTACAATAACTAAACAACAAAAATAAATTGTTAATTTTCTACATATAAAAAGAAGAAAACATTATTGAAAATTCATTGCTACGTTACCATCATTATCATAACTATAACAACTAAACACTGTTAAGAAGACCAAAAAAATCAAAGGAATTAATACTAAATAAATTTAAAAAAAAATAAGGGATGAAATGAAAAGTAAAATATATAATTAATTCAAATTGAAGGAAAAAACTGCTACAAATCAAAACATAGGATAGAATAAAATAAAGGTTTTTTTAAATATAGTGTAATTATTTAAAAAAATTAAAAGAATAAGGATCAGAATAAAACATACCATACATGACCAATTTTAATTGATAGATAAAATTAAAACAAATTAAAACTTGTAAACCAGAACAATTAAAGAGACTAAAAACTAACCAATAATCAAAAGAATAAGAACAGAAATGAAAAATAACATATATTATCAGTTTCAAAATTTTATTCATTTATTTATTATGATTTGGATAAATAAAAATTAGCAACACGCCGCACACGTGATTCACCAGGAAGGTAGACACGACACAAAAAATAATATGAACCTCATAATTTAGGCAAAGAGCCCAACAATTTGTTCTCTCGATGTCACTAAACATTAGCTCCTCCCCCTTTCACATTACTTTCCCTATAAAAAAAATGAAGTGCAATTGCAGCCTTTTTAACAGCGTTTCATCATCTTGTACTTCTTTTTTGCTCCTTCCACCTTCACCCACCTCTTCTGGTCTTCCTCACTTTCCTTTCCCACTCTAAGCTCAAGCTTCCGGTTTCTGCTTTTAGACTCTTCCTCTCGTTTTTTTCTTCTATGCTTTTGTTGGCATGAATTGTAACCCACAACAGAAAAAAAAACCCTCAACCCATGCTTCCCTGCCCTTTCAACAAAAGCAACCCAAAACCCATAACAATACGCAAAAAGAAAAAGAAGAACAAAAAACCAACAAAGCCCTCACCCAACAACATGCATGCGTGAACTCATAAAGGGCATAACCTTTAGCGCACTGTCACAATCTACAATGAAATACCTCAGAACCTACAGTGTACAGAACAGTAAAACAACCACACATTTTATTTTTTTAGTTAATATATAATACAATGTGTATGACGTGGAGAAAATGCCATGTCATCTCAACACGTCTCAAGCTCAAGACATAATAAAGATCATCACATCTACTTTATTATATTTTAAGAGATAAGCTAAACAATTCAAACAACCTTTAAACTTCAATTCATTTGAGAATTGCTCCTTCGGCTTCTACTTCTATACTTTCATATTATGTCGTTTAGTGATTTGTTTGTGTTTTTTTCTTCAAGTTATCATAATCTCAAGAAAATATCTTAATACTAGGTTGGTTCTCTATTTTGAAAAAGAAAAAAAGTAGTTTTATTGTTTGTAAGACAAAAAGAGGATAGAAATTAAACTCTTTGAAAATTTGCAACCCTATTTAAAAAAGAAAAAATTGATGCCAACTTCATTTAGTGTTTGGTGCAAAATCTTATATAGTTTGGTTTAAGACTTTATTTTATTTGCATTTCAGTCTTTAATTTGAGAGAGAGAAAGCCATAAGATTACAACGAATGAGACATATAAGGTTGATTAACTGGTTTCATAAGGTTTTAGGTGTGTTTATGAGGTATTTTTATGTGAAAAGCATCATATTACAACGAATGCAATATATAATGTAGGTTGGCAACATCCCAAGAATAAATAAATAAAATTGATCTTGATATAAACGAATTCTATTAGACGAGGAGAGTCTTAATGAGGTATTATTAAACCTTCATCTTGATTGGAAAGTGGATCAAGAATGGGAGATAAATTTTTTCCGGCTTAATTTTGTAATTTTAGACTATTTTAGAGTTTTCTTTTAGGTTGATTAACTGGTTTTATAAGATTTTAGGTGTGTTTATTAGATATTTTTGTGAAAATAAGCTTAAAGATGAATAGTTTGTCTAAAAAAAATACTACAACAATAATTTTTCAGCCACTTCTATAGTGATGAGATTCTTGAAAGTTGATGACTCATCAATCTACTGCTATAGTAAAAATTCAACACGGTATAACTCTTTTTTTAATGTTTGCAAAAGCATACACACACAAAAAAAAAACACGGGTTTTGGTATGTCAAATTTTATTCATGTGAGATTTTTAGAAATGTGTTTAATTAAATAATTCATGAAAATTATTGTAAAAAGGACTCTTGGTTTTACCACTTAAATTACTCTTGGTTATTTTAGATTTAACACCTGATTTATAGTGACTAATCCATGATTGATAATAGTGAGAATTAATTGTTATTAGTTTTTTAATTTTTTAACTTTCAAAATTAATTATAAAAAAAGGGGATGAAGAAATATTTTCTAACTTGATTTTTGTGTGTGTTTCTCTATATTTTTAGTGTTTTCATTTATGTTACGCTTTGATTTTTCTCTCAAATTTAAAATCTAAGCTCATTTTGTCAAGAGATATTTAAGTTACATAATCTTTGATTCAATTTTTTTTATAAGTGCATCTAAACCAAGATGGTGGAATTGAAATCTTGAAAGATATATTGCAAACATCATAATTGCTCAAGTGAGGTGCAAAAAAGCCTCAAGAACAAAAGATTTAAAAATAACAAAAACAAAATTCATTATTGTATAGTGCTTCTATAAGTATTGTAATATTTTTAATTTAAACATAGTTTTAAACATGTTTGTCTTGGGTTTATAGATTTAAAACATGTATAAACTCTATTTTTTTCTAGGATATATTTTGTTTATCATGCTTTTATAAGGATAAACTATCCATTCACACTAAGTATTATTTAACCACAATCTTGTTATAATAAACTAAACATATTGACACACTAATATATATTATCTACGTATCAACCTACCAAACACTAATTCGAACGACAGCTTTTTACTGAAAAACCTAAGAAAACTACTTCAAACAAATGATATTTTCGTAGGTTACACAAGCAAAATATTTTACGGAGGTGGTCCAAATAATTGAGCCCCGCACGTTTCAAGCATTTCTATATTAATTCATAAACTCACCTATCCGTTATGCTGCTATGCCCCTAAATTAAATGACAACGTGTGCCCGGCCGGTCTTTAAATACATGCATCATCTTTTGCATATATTTATAACCTGGATTCGTATTAAGGTTGGCTACTCAGAAAATTACCATGTTTAAAGTAAGGAAATGGTCGAGATCAAACTGATGTTTTAATACTAAAACTAATTTAAAAAAAATATATTTTATTTTAAAAATATATTTTAAAATCCATAACAATATAATTAATTTATCATGTTTTCCTACTCCTTGTTTAGATTTTTTAACCTTTTCAATTCAAGGTTGTGTTATTTTTAGTACTAAGAAAAAAGAAGCTTGTGCCTCTACCTTACCTTGCTAAATAGTTGAAGATTACTACTGTCGAGTCAAACCTAAAATTAAGATTATGGAAACTTACACTTAAATATATTTTGTAGTTTAATTCAAATTTTGGTTATCAATTATATAATTTAAAAAATTAAATATACATCCTAATTTTCTTACAAAATAATAATAATATGATTTAATCTATTGTAATCCATTTAATGATAAGTAAAGGCTCCTCACACCCCTTTTCGTCATCTTCTTCCCCAATTTCACCGAGCTAAACCCTAACCACCAATCTCCACAAAGATTAACTGTTTTACCGACAATACTTCTTGTCAATAGTATAATGTAATTTTTGTCTTTCTCAATAAACACACAGATGGAAACTGTCCGTCGGTAATTTAGCTTATACCAGTGCCCTTCCACTCGTAGAATAGCAATACCTAAGAATAATCCAAATTTACAAAAACTAAACAAAATCCGCTTCACGTGACTAAAGGGAGAAGAAGATATGTGATGGCCTTTTCGTTTTAATATATAAGAGTAATTTTTTGATTGATTGATGCAGCCTCTCCCATTAAATAATTAAATAAGCGAAAGTCATACTCGAATTTATTTCCTAGAAAGATATTAAATACATAATTGCTAGATTATATTAAAATCACTTAAAAATAATTTAATATATTTTTAAAAACATCAATTAAAAACTGTACCAAACACTCCTAACTCATAAGGGAAATAATAATTAAAAAGAAAGATGGAGAAGTGTGAAAAAAAAGGGGGGCGTGGAGTAAATTGGATGGCACATGTAGCACGCACAGTAATGATGCTTAAGACCAACTCCTCACCCAACGGGTGCCTGTAAGTTGCCACACCAACCGCACGCTTCCCCTCCTCTAATGAATTCCGTGAACAAGAGAACTAGCCATTTCTAACTTCCACCGTACCAACTCCCTCTTTTTTTAACCTCACTCGCACTCAAATCATTACTCCCCCTTCTCTAACCTTCGCACCCCCACGTGGCTCTCTCTAACTCGCATATAATTCGGCGCCTTCACACAACGGCCTCTTATTCTCCACAACGGCGCCGTCAATTCCCCCGTTACGTATTTCCGTCATTGTTAACGGACTCTGGACCCATTTCCATCCCTTAAATATCACCAAATCAATCCCCCCCTCCGTCAAGAAACACTCGCACACCAACAGCAAGATTTCAGAGACTGTGAAACTCTAGCAATTCAACTAGTGGCCGTAGAGAGGGCTGTTGGAATACTAGCAATGGTGAAAGCTTCTGCTGCTGCTGCTCCAGTAGGGGTAACAAGTAGTAGAGTTTCAGCGAAAACTTCAAAGAGAAGATCAAGACATATCAAGATTTCTATTGAAGTTAGAAGCAATCTTACTAACCACCGTCATCGTCGTCACCAAAACGTTATAATTAGGTCTGAGAATTCAGTTATATATAAACCGGATGTTAATTCCGGTGACCGGACAGTGACTGAAGAGAGATGTTCAACTTCAAGCCCTGAGTTGGAAGAAGATGACGATGACGATGCATTAATGTCTGCCTCTTGTTGTTCTAGTAATGGATCGTGTGATGATAGAATTAAATTCGCAGATCTAGAGGTGAGAATTACATCAGTTCTCCCTTCTTCAATTCTTGAATTAATTTTCGATTTGTCGAGCTTTAATTGCTTTTTTTGGTATTTAATTGAATTATATATATTAATTATTATTTGCAGGAAGGAAGGGTTGAAGTTGAAACGTCCATGTACTATAGTAGTAGAAGTGGAGAAAGGTTCGTCTGCTGCGCTATTTATTCTCGCAACAAAAATATAATCTCTTATTAAAGTTTGTTTCGTTTCAAATTCCTCCTTTCTAAGCTGGCGTGGTGTTTGTTTACGTAAGGACTCTTAATTTTCATCCTCTTTCTATTGGCTGCTGTATTTATAGAGAGACGACACCAACTTCTAGCGATCGTGGAGAAGAGTCAACCTCAGAAGACATGGATTCAACGGCAAACCCACCATTGAAGAAGCCGAATTCTCATCAAAGATCAACGCCCGCGGCGGGGCTGATAAGGATAACAGATGAAGAGCTTGAAAAGTTCTTCGGCGAAATACAGAAAAACGTTCCACAATGCTTCAAAGACAAGTAAGGAGAAGAGATACTGTGCATGCACATGAAAATTAATCTATTCTAAGCTGCAAAACTGAATGGGATTAAGTTTATGCTCTTAATTGTCCGTTGCAGGTATAACTTTGATTTTGACGAAGACGAGCCGTTGGAAGGACGCTATGAATGGGCTAGATTAAAGCCATGAAGAAAAGAGCAAAGAAGAAGCTAACCATGGCGTTTGCTCAGGTCACATGATCGATCATAAATAATATGATCCCCTACTTTGAATTTATTAAATTTACAATTACTAGCTTAGAGCTATTCCACTCCTCGGTTAGGTAGTTTTTATCTTTTTTTTAAAAACTGTCCATCTATGTACAGTCTCTTCTGAATCCTTATTTCGAAGCTCAGTTTCATGTCTGTACTCCGGTACTGTTAGTAGTGATCATAACAAGGAGAAGAGAAGCTTCTTTCCTGTTTATCTTCTGCCGCAAGAAAAAAAATTGCAGAGTTTGAGAGACGAAATCAATCAAAGAGTATTATCTCTGGGCAACTATCTGTCATCTTCCTGGGAAGTCTGATACCACCTTCTCTTTGCCGTCGTGGTATAAAAAAATTTCTTCAGCAGGAAATTGGAAAAAAGGGATTTCTTTCTTCGTCGCTATTCATTTAATTGAATTCTGATTTGTATGTCTTACAATTATATAATTCTTTAAAAGAATTTACAAAAACAAAAACATTTATTAAATAGTATGATGGAGAGAGAGGGTCATCGGGGTCGGGTGATGATGGTGTGGTCGTTTGGTGAGGCAAGTGCACGCGCCATGCCATGTAAGTTACCGACATGTGGTCAAGTACGGAGAGTTTTATCTTATTCCATCTAAGAGTGTTTTGTTTTTATATCTTTTATCTCATCTAAATTAATATTTTATTACATGCAAGTTACCGACATGTGGTGTGAAAGCAAATATACAAGTCTTTGATAAGCAAATCTATAAATCAATCATTGTTATTCTAGAAAAAATAAAAAATAAATAAAAGTATTATCCTAGCATGACCTTATACTATCGAGATATTTAGCAAATAAAACTTTTATTTACTAAATAAAAGTATATTCTTATCCATACTATATACTTGAAGAATTACTGAGAAGTATACAATATGAGAGAATAAAGTAACTTCTCTCTTTTTAACTAAATATAACTTTTATTTACTAAATAAAACTAAGACATTATCCATACCATATACTTGAAGAATCAGTAAGAGATGTATACTATGAGATTAAAGGAACTCCCTATCTAAATAAATATAACTTTAATGCAATTAAATTCTTTATCTACCACAATTTTTAGTTTCTTCCTTTTAACTTCTGGTAAATATCAACTCTACAAATTAAATATAAACTCAACTTTTTTTTTGATTTGTCAAGAACAAGTTTATTTTTTAATCCAATTATAGAAAAAACTAAATTGCAATGTGCAAATATTTTCTTAATAGTATAGTTTTCTTTTTTAATTTATTTGAAACTGTCTTGATAGTTTATTTTGATGAGCTTGATATGAAGTTCTTGCACAGTAAAAAAACCCATCACATTATCGGATTGACACTTGAAAAATGTTGTTTAGATTTTTTTTTCTTTTTTCAAGAGATTGAAAACAAAAGGACTACAATTGAAAACTAGAAGGGATTGATGAGGATCAATAAGGGAGATAAAAAAGGAAGGGAAAAAGGAGATTTAAATGACTCAGTCAACTCATTATAGCTGTGTTTATGAGCCAAAAATATAACATGCTAACTTGAGTTGATTATAGTATATACAATATATCACAATCAAATGTTTTTAAAAATTTATCATCTTAATTATTATTTTTTAAGAGCTTAAATTATGTTCTTACAAGTCATTTGTATTGCTTTTGGACATACAAAGTTGATAGGATCACATCAAAAAAATTCACAAACAATTAATTTGAAGCTTTATTCAGAAAAAAATTCAGATTATAAGATTTCAAAGTCTATCTACCAATATGGATTTAATAGCATTATCAAAGAGTTTTCTGTGACATAAAATTTTCGGTTTAGAGAATATTGTTTTTGTGTTTTCTTTAATATATAGAATTCATAAAAAAATATTTTAGTTTTATTATATCATTAAGAATGCCAAAGTTATTTGAAATAAACTACCCCGGTACATTCTTTTTATTAATACTATTAATATGTGATCAAGTAGATTAACCAAAAAAGAAGAAAAATATGCACTACCAGGAGGGATTTTTATTACAAAATAAATAAATTAACGACAATTCACCTATGGCTATATCATAATATATATAATGCATGTTTTTCAACAATTTGTTTTTTTTTATAAAATTTTAATGATATAAATAAATTAAATTCATCACCGTGGTACTTACAACTAAAAGAAATTGCAATTTGTCACATCAAAGAAAATTTGACAAAACGTTTTGGTGGTTATAAGACTTCCTAAATATAAATTTATATAAAATCAACAAATTATATATGATTTAAAAAAAAAATTAGTGTTATTAAATCCAATATCATATACCAATTTGATTACTGTAGATTCATAATTTAACTTATATTAATTTTAAATTAAATTTAGTGAGATTAATTTTTTTAAGGAAAATATTAATATAACATTTTTTAAGATATTATTTTTTATTTAACTAGGATCAATCTGTCTAATTTATTACCCAAAAACTTGAATCAATGGCTAGGTTTAATATATATATATATATTTTTTTTTTGCGTGTGTGTGTATGAAGAAGAAGAATTAATAAGAGATATATTCTAAAAAAGACAGATATTCTAAGACTTGAGTTTCATCATCATCACTGACAATTGTTAAATAAAAAGTACAATAACAAATATCTACTAACCTCCACTACATGCATCAATTTTAAAAGGATTTCTTATTGATGTTTTTACTGTCAAATATTATTGTAAACACAATTTCTATTGTGTAAACCTAAAAATTAACTAATTATCTATAAACAATATTATCATTAATTTAATGTTATGTTTGAAAAAAAAAATATACATGCTTAAATCTGGCTTTCATTTTGTTATTAACTTGTTAGGATATGGATTTCTAAGCAAACTCCCATTAAATAAATAAAAAATATTTTTAAAAGCAACCACACTTCTAGAACTAAGAAGGCGTTTGGTAACGCGATCCGACCGGCGTTCCAAATAATAAGCAGGTTTTAGTATTTGGTAATGTACAAAACACAAATTAATTCACATGGGACCCACCAAAAACTCCATCGAAACCGTGGTTCACAAGAAACATCAAAATGATGTTTTTTTATGCTTTTTCTGCGTTTCATCAAACAGGCATTAAGCCACTAAAATGACTGATTCTTATCAAAAAAGGCAAAGATGATCAAGCAGACAACCCTCCTCCTCCTTCAACGTGATGAACCAATGAACCAGAAGACGTGATATCAAGCAGGCTTCCCCGAACGTACATTCAAACCAACCCCTTCTTCATGCCCTCCTCCTCCGAATGTCCTCTCTCCAATATGTATAATAACAATTATTACCATAAATCAACAGCCACCGTCTCTTTTTGACAATTCAATAACAACAACATCGATGACAAGTCCTCTTCCTGCAGGTTCATGATCGCGAACCCTCCTCCTCCTTCAAGGGCACGAACCAAAAGACATGATGAACTAGAGTTTCTCTCTCTCTCTCTCTCTCTCTCTCTCTCTCTCTCTCTCTCGCTCTCTCTCTCTCTCTCTCTCGCTCTCTCTCTCAATGGCGACGCTTCCTCTTTCTACACAGTGGCGTCTCTCTCTCTACAGCAGGCTTCCGACGCTCGTACCGGCCCAGCCCGAGTCCAGCAGATGGGCTTTGGCCCAATGTGGATAGGCCTGCTCTCGGCCCAGACCATTTTTTTTAAAAAAAAATTAAAAAATATGTAGATACAGATCAGTCCTGATGGAAGGAAAATATTTGTTCGTGATGAAATTGCAAGTAGTTTGATGGGAGAATAAAAACAAATATCTATTTTTTTCATAAATTATTAATTACATTTTATTGTTATGATTATTAATATACAAAATTTAAAAAACAATGCATATATATATATATATATGTGTGTGTGTGTTTATCCTTTAAAATAATTTCACAATTGACAGCAATATGAAAAGCATGATAACCAAAAACACGAAACTGTTTTTTTTCAACCTCAAACTCAACTACAGTCTTAACCAAATACTTCAAAACTTATTTTGAATCGCAGCTAAAGTATTTTTCATGAAACTACTTTTTTAAAATCTCAACCATAAAAACAAAAGTAATACCAAACACACCCTAAATGCTCATGAACGCTGCTGCTGTTTGACAAAGCAAAACTACTTTGTTTTGGCCCTACACATTTTCTCAGCATCTAAAGAATATTGTCACACCGATGTCAAGACTCCATGAAATTAAGGAAAAGAATATATATATCAAGAAAAAAATAGAAGTAATCAGCTAGTAACTAAAAACAACTAAGGATTTTAAAATGTGCACTAGTTTCAAAGATTTATGTAAAGAGTTAGTTATTCATAAGAAAAGAACGATTACACCCCTCCAACATCTCATCTTATAAAATGTTGCATTTTCTACGTGTTTTCTTCTAAATTTACCTTTGTGATTGTCATTAATTATCTTAGATTTTTTTAGCTTTTTTATTTAATATCAATCATTTTCTAACAATGATAGAATATGCAAAAATGATTTTTTTTTGAAAGACCTAGGTGTGTGTGTATTTTTTTTTTTTATGAACACCTAACCCGGCCAGTCCCATGAATTCAACCCGAAAACAAATTAATAGATCAAATTATCAAGACCCTAGCCCCAAACTCATTAGGTTTTGACAATGAAGACTTAAACCTTGCCCAGTATGCATTCCGTTTATACGGAAGAAAATATCAACTTTTGGTGATGACTACTACGTAGGCCAGCAGATAACTTGGCTTTGGGAAATTAACTTCCTGAGTTTATCAACTTCGACTTGAATCATGAACCCAGACCTTCCAATTTCTATTTTCAGACTACGGTCATGGAAAGGAAGATTCTATCCAAATAGATATGAATCTAGTGATTATCTTCATGGGATTCCATTTCCTAAGGAAAATGCATTCCCAGGGTGAACAGCTTGCAGCTCTCTCAACAGACTCTGAACTTCTTTTCAATGACAGGCATTATATTTCTAACCATCTATCGAGTTATGATTCTGAACCTCAGATCATCCAAGATCCACAAGCATGGAAGAAAAGAACAAAATCCTGATTTCACAGGTATATGAATTTCATCTCTGCTCGTACATGTTCATACACGAAGAAAGCGTATAAAAACAAGCACTCAGTGATGCTCTAAACATGAAATCTGAACAAGAAAGCAAGCTGCCTCACTCCAGCTTTGCTGTAGACTAAGGTGGTGTTTTTCAACAAAAAACTCCACATCGAAAGTGCTTCTCATTGCTAGGAAGAATTAAGGATCTGCCAATAGAGATGAAGATGTTGTTTTCATGGTGAATTTGTTTTGTTTTGGTATAGATAATCTTATATATTATTCCTCATATTTATTCCAATTCTTTATAACTATAAATATGAACATTGTGTAGATATCATGCATTAAAAATGTTTTAGAGGGAAGTTAGGTGTCATTATCTTAGATGTCCATGACTTTCAATACGCTTTTAATAATCATCCATCCTCCAACCACTCACATCTATTTTTTTCTTCCCGTCACATTGTATAGGATCATATAACTTATATAATGTGCAACTAAAAACTTTTATTTCTTAGGAAAATACCTTTAATAGATTACAGTTTAGTCAAAATTATATTTGATTACTATGTTTCGGAAAAATACAGTTTGCAACTTTGATTAAAGGCAAATTTCAAATACGATTAAATGACCATAATATTCACACACACACACACACACACACACACATATATATATATATATATATATATATATATATATATTATAATTAGAGATATGAAATGACAATTCAACAAATAATACATATTTTTCTAAATATACATGTCAACATGGGTTCATCTCTAAGTATAGGCATTGACATGGATTCCCCTTACCATTTATAAATTTTCTTAGTATAAGACTCACCTTAGTTGGGTTCCTTTTAATCTCATAGATTTTTTAAAATATAAGCTCGCCTTTCTTGGGTTTCCCCTATACCAATTAGAAAATTCTCTAATTATAAGCGTTAACATGAGTTCATCCTCTCAATATTTTAGAAACTTTTATAAGTATAGGCTTTATCATGGGTTCTCCTAAGCCACTCTCCAATAGATGGACTAAAGGTCTCTCTGATATAATAACATCATTCTCTTTGGGATATTTTCAGCCTTTTAAAAAAAATTCTAAATAAAAAATGAACATTTTTGGGTTCATCCTCTTTGTCTCTCAGAGATTTGTTTAGGTATAGGCATAAACATGAGTTTGTTTCTAGTATGGACATAAATATGGGTGCATTCCCCTGCCCTTAAAATATTTTAAAGCATAGACATAGACATAGACATGGATTCATCCCCTTAAAATATTTTAAAGCATAGACATAGACATAGACATGGATTCATCCCCTTCTCCCCTTAGATTTTTTTCAAAGTATAAGCATAAACTTGGGTTTGTCCCCTACACTTCTTAAGAAAGTTTCTAAGTTTGGGTGTAGACATGAGTCTGTCTCCTCTTCCTCTTGAAAACCTTTCTAAGTATAGACGTCAATATAGATCTATAACCTCCATCTTTTAGAAATTTTTCTAGGTATGAGAGTTACTTGAGTTCCCTCTAGCCATTTTATAAGGGATAAGCTAGAGGTCTTGCTATTGTAACGACACCATTTCTTAGGTCTCATAATGCCCCTTATAAGTTTTTTAAGTATAGGCTGACCCTTACTGAGTTTCGTTCTATCTATTAGAAATTTTTCTACGTATAGGTGTAAACATGGGTTTATCACCTTCTCCCCTTATAAGGTTTTTTAAGACTAAGAATAAACATAAGTTTGTCCCCTCTACGCCTTATGATATTTTCTAAGTATGGTCATAAACAAGGTTTGTCCTTTTTACACTTGAAAAAATTCTTTAACTATAAGCATAAAAATAAGCTTGTCTGTTTTACCCCTTAAAAACTTTACTTAGTATAGATATTGATAAGAATTCCATATGGTCACTTAGAGATTTCTAAGTGCAGGTTATACCTTCAATAGGTTCTCCCTAGACTATATAAAACTTCTAAAATATAGGCTTGCCCTTCATATGTTCTTCTCATCCATTTAGAGATGTTCTAAATACAAGCTCCACCCTTCATGGGTTCCCCTCAACATCTAGAAAAGTTTGTAAAGTATAGGCTTATATTTTATGGTTTCCCTTAACAACTTTGAGATTTTCTAAGTACATGCTCCACCCTTTATGAGTTTTTTTAGCCTTTAAATTCTTTTCTAAAGTATAAGATCATCTTTCATGAGTTCCTCTTATCCATTTTAAAATATGTTAAGTACGAGTTACACTTTTAATTGGTTCTCCTCATCTCATAGAAAATTTTATAAGTATAGACTCATCTTTTATAGGTTCCCTAAGCCATTAAGAAATCTTATAAGTATGGACTCTTCTATATATGAGTTTCTTTTTCTATTTGAAGGATTTTCTAAGTATAAGTTCCTTTACTTTACCCTCCTATAAAAATTTATAAGTACAAGTTCCTCTCTGGTTTCTTCCTATATACTTGGAACATCCTTTGTTAACCATAGTTCATCTCGCTACACACGAGCTCTCTAGTATATTACTCGGGGTTTCCACCTTTGTTCTCATATATATAAAATTCAATAAATTTATTGTATTGAGCATTTTTACAAAGTTATTGAAATAAATATAAAAAACTCTTGGGGGGCTAATGATAAATCTAAATCTAATAGCTCTAAAAATGCCTATAAAGGTTTAAAAATTTACAGTCTCAAACAACATGTATAAGCCTAATCTTTAAGGGTTCATCCTTGTGGAAGAGCCTAGCCTCAATGAGCTCAACGTAGGAGAAAAGCCTAACCTTTATAGGATCAACCTAGGGAAAAAGCTCAACCATTTTAGGATCAACCTAGAAAAAAAGCTTAACCCTTACGGGCTCAATTATATTTTTTATTCTAATCTCCTCATACCTATAGGTGTACAAAAAAATCTCTTAAAAAGCCTACCATATTTTTATTACATTAATGTTTGTGTAAAAGATATTTATCCCTTATTACTATATATGTATGAATATTCTCTCTTTAATGCTTGTGCAAAGGATATTTATCTCTCAATAATATTATTAGGGAAAATTTACACTTTAACCCCTCATCTAAAAAAAGACAAAACTCATGAGCTATAAATACCTCACGAACCCTTTAAAGCTTTAGGTTCATAATCTCTATTCTCTATTGCATATAATTACAGAGCATCTCTCTTTAAAATATCATTACACTTTTCTCTCTCTAAAAAGATACTTACTTAAGCATCTGAAAATATTTAAATCTATCAAAAAAGACTTTTTGTAACTATTAATCTCCAACCACCTTTAGCTTATTAAGCACCAGGTACTAACTACCTTGACTAGGAAGAATAAATTAGGTTGCTAGAACAAATAAATTAACCAATTATCCAACACATAAATTGTACTCCTAAACTACTTGGAGTTTTCAAGGCCTCGTCACTAAATTATTTGTCCCTTTTGATACAATTATCCGAGTTGTCACGCTCTTTTATTTTTTTTCATAAATATTTTTAGATTAATTTTTAGAGTCTCAAGGAGAATTATGTTTGAGAATAAAGTTTAGTCCATGATGAGTATGGGCCTTATAACCATAGAAAATAGGACCATAATCTTTATGTAAAGAAAAAAGATATTGATAACAACACTTGCAAAATTACAAGCTAAAGAATTTCTTGATAGTGAAGAAAATTTGAAAAAAAAAAAAAACTAGTTAAAGTGGTCATAATCTCTTATATTATGTAGTTGGTGTTTGATTTAAATGAGTCTCTAGAAATTAGAATTGATTTTGTATTACATACAAAGTGTTTGATGAAATACCAAATCTTAGTTCTTTTCTAATTTTTTAGCAAAGTTATCATATTAATTTGATGACAAAGTCGTAATATTAATATTGTAAGGGCTTTCCAGTCATTAAATAAAAAATAATAACAAACCTATGAATAATTAGATAATTTTTATTGATTTTTCTGGATAGGTAAAAAAATAGACAATATAAATTTAAAAGATATTTAGAATAAACTATATGATAAGATGACAATTTTCTTTTATTTTTTTTGTAGTAGATAGGAAGATATCGTTTATGGCTTGAAAAGCAAAAGCAATGGAGCGGCAGTGATTTTTGTCACATTAGAAACATACGTACTTCTATTTAGTTGGTCTGACTTGTTGATATAATAATAATAATAATAATAATAAATAAGTTGATTTGTCAAGCTCTTGACTGCTTTGATTTTCTCCGGGAAAAAAAGGGGCTGAAATTGTCATTCACGGTTGGAAACTAACCCTCAAATGAGAACCAACCTACGAGGCTAGTCCGAGGAGACCTGGTTTGGTTTTTGGTGCCGGTGACGAGTCGGACAAATTAGTGTTGCTGAGTCGAAACACATCTCCTTTCGTAATTAGAAAGGAAGAATTATCAGAGCTTATCATGAGAACCGGCAACAGCTGAGCTGTTGGAAACTCGGCTGAGTTAGGGATATTGAGCAGAGAGTGGTTAATAGGATCCATTTCTAATTTTTGCGTCATTATTATGTATTTAATTTCTCTTTTTAAAACATATTTCATGTCCAGTAAGAATAGTTTTTTTTTTAAGAAAAAAAACTAAACCCTCATGCAAAAATAAAATAAACAGAAAATGGCGCAGGCCAGGCGCACACAAATAAAGCATGAAGAATCCATCGAGCCACGTGAAAATCACGTGCTGTGCAATATAAGAAAAGCCAGTCAAAACGACCTAAACTAGAACAGTTAAGCAGTCGTTTTGCACCTTCTCCAATCGGATTACCAAGTCGTCCCAACCCAACGCTAACAAAAACGATATTTTAGATTTCCAGGGGAGTGTGCAGGGCAGGACAGGGCTGTGATTTCCAATCCATTCCTGTAGTGGTGATTCAGAAATTCCGGTGAGGAAGGAACTATGAGCGGAAGAGTGAAGAAGGAAGTAGAAGAAACTGATTGCATTAAACCGCTGCTGTTTAATAAAGAGCAGCTCAAATCTGTCAAAGACGTAATTCTCCTTCTATCACCTCTCTCTCTCTCTCTCTCTTCCTGCCTATCTTGACCTCCCTGCCTTCTGACGAGATTTCCTGAAATCAACTCCGCCGGGCACTTCAGATCTCGCTTTTTTCTACTGTTTTTTTTTTGAAAAGGTGATTAAGATGTGATTAGGTTTTTAAATGTCGGCAGGGTAAACAGAAGAGTCTGATGGAGGCTACTGCAAAGCTTCTTAAGATTAAGAGGAGATATTCGGATCCGAAACTTAAGTTTGTAAGGATATCTCTTCTTTCCTGTCGTTGCTTCTGTATTCCTTTCTATCCAAAGCCAGAAGCTGTGTGTAACGCCTGGCATGCGCAGGAGTTACAATATTGTGCAGGCTTAGATGAAACTATCCTGTTAACAATGGACCATTTCTAATTGCTTGCTATCACTGCATTGCTCCGATGCGTAGTGCTGTATTCTCTAGTCTGATTTTATGCACAGGGATGGATAGAAGCCCTTTCTTGTTAGAAAAAATCGGGGGACAGATTTTCCTCTTTGTTTTCCATTTCCTTTGGAAGTATAAAAGTATGAACCACCCTGTGCATAAGATCGGTGCCATCATGTAGCAAGCTGATTTACCCAGTCTGATTACTGGTAAAATATTATTAGTTTTATCTTTGATGCTTTTTTCCAAAACTATTACCCATCATCTAGCATCTACTGAACTTAATTTAATCAACTAGGCCTCGTTTGTAAATTAATTGGACCCGTACACTTGTCTATGCATCTGGGATTTTCTGACCCTGATATAACTCGGGCGCAACTGAATTTTTAGACTTTGTTTCTTGCCAACGTCCAATTTTCTGAAATGCGTGAGATGGCCTTTCCTGTGGTATGTTCATGTTTTTCTGATTTTGTCTTCCAAAATTAATCTAGATGCCTTTAGTTCTCTATTACAATGAGATATTGATATACGTTGCTGTTTCAGTTTTATACTAACAGGAGCTGTAATAAATTCTTGAACAGGTGATATCAGGTCATTCTGGGAAGTGTACCTGGTAAATGAGGAAGCCACTATGCCTTCTATGTGTTCCAGGCTTAGCTGTTTTTGGCTTTTGAAAATCTAACTACCAAAGATTTTGTCTCTGCTTTTGCTGAAGCTGTAGGCAGAATAAGGCTCCGGTTGAAAGATCGACCCCTGGAGATTTCAAGTCATCTGCTATGATTCGGGCAGAAGAGGTTCAATTCAATCTAGAACCGGCATTCCCTAGCTTTGTGAAATCTTTGGTCAGATCACACGTTGCTAGCTGTTTTTGGATGGTAAGAGCAATGAAATTGCATAAGCTTGAGTTGGTTTATAAGTATAACCTCACATAACACAGTCCATATATGCTTTGGCTTGGATATTTTCGAATAACAGGGGCTTCCTGGATCATTCTGTAGAGCACACTTGCCAACTGTGGATACTACTGTGATTTTGCAAGATGAACGTGAGAAGGAATACAAGATGAAGTACATTGCATATAAGACAGGCTTGAGTGCTGGATGGAGACAATTCTGTGTTGCTCACCAATTGTTTGAGGGGGATGCACTAGTCTTTCAATTAATCGGGTCTTGCACTTTTAAGGTGATGGTTTGAATTGATTGTCACGTTCATAAACTGACCTTTTCTTTCAGCACTTCTGCAATGGTATGCAAAAACATAGAAATTACTACTTTTACTGTAATGTGCATGGCTCTTGTGCTCATTAATGTATAAAATGTTTTAGAACTTGCTGGAAATAATTCATTATCTGTTATTTGGTTGGTGGTAGGATGAGTCCTGTTTGGAAACTAGGAATTATGGCTGAATTATGGAAATAACTCTACATCATACCTGATTTGACAAGAGAGTTCCAGGAGAAATGACCAACAATCCTTTTGGGACTGGATCCTGAACAACATGATAAATGGGGCAAAATTAACTCCCCTACTGCTATCCCAGGATCATTTAGTGCATGTTACATCATCCGCGGGCTATAAAAAATGTCTACAACTCATTTTGTTATTTGAAGTCCTGCCTCTTTTGAAGCCAGTCAATTATTTGAATGCACATTTGAGAAACCTATTGAAAGTATAATACAAAGTGCCTATCCACCTACAATACATAAAAGATACCTTTACAGAATAAATAACTTCTATGAAAAATATAAGTTAAAACACTTTCCTAATGTGTTTGGTGCCATGCCTTGCCTTGCCTTGCCTACTGATTCTATTGAAGTAGAAACAACTTTCCCTTGTTCAATACGGCCAAATTGTTAATTTTCCACTTTGGTAGATTTCAGCAATAAAAGTGGTGTGAATCTTGAGAGGGTTTGTGATTTCCTTTTACTGAAGCTCTACTATTTAAGTCATTGCTTCATTATAAGTATCTGATTTGTTGATGCAGGTGTACATAATAAGGGCTAATGATTTGACAGAAGTGGATGGTGCTCTAGGTCTGCTGAATTTGGATGCTCAAATTAAACAGAATGTGGCAGGCAAGCTAGTTAATGTCTATGTCTTGCAATTTTTGGTGTGCTGTGTATGGTATTTCTAATATTTCTTTGTTGCTATTGGGTGTCAAACTCGGTAAAAATAGATAGTGCAGAAATGAAGACTGCTGCTTGTAAAAGTTCAAGGAGGAAGCGTCCCAGATCTCTTCCACTATCTGTTGTCCAAAAGAAGAATAAGAGGTCTGGCCAACTGAGACCGTCAGTTCTGCAAGCTGGCCAACCATCCGAGCAATCTGAAAATGATAGTGAAGAGGTTGGTTCAGAAGTTCTAGAAGGTTTCAAGTTATCATTACCTGCTGTTCATTTTAAAGACATCAAAAGCTTTGAGGATTTCAACATTCTGGTTGATGGGCTAGTTTTAGATTCGGAACTCTCAGAAGACATTCGGAATAAGTACTACGAACTCTGCTGCAATCAGAACGCATTTCTTCATGACAATCTTATCAAGGGAGTCAATTTTAAGCTGATTGCTGGGATCATTTCGGAAACTGTTAGTATTGCAGATGGAATGAGAGCTTGTACTCTTACCACCTCACGAGAAAAATTTGCTACCTGGGACAAGGCTTTGAAGGCTTCTGAGCTTTTTGGCATGAATGTTGGTTTTTTACGTACCAGGCTAAGCCGCCTTTTAAGCCTTGCCTTCGATTCAGAAGGTGCCACAAAAACAAGGAGGTATCTAGAAGCTAGATTCGAACGAGTAGTAGCAGAAGATGAGATAAAAAATCTTGAAGCAAAGCTTGTGGAATTGGAGGAAGCCTATGAAAGATATGGTGCTAATGCTGAAAGGCTCAAGTCGAAAGCTGAGGGCTATGACCTCAGGTTCCAGGAACAGGTTCTTGCTCCATGGTGATGTATTCGTAGAGCATACTGTTGTCAGTGCGTTTTTTGTTTTTCTCCCTGGTGACACCCGGTGCTTTGTTTTGGCTGTAAACAACGTTTGTAAACATCTATGTTTTATGATTTATTACGTCGACAATGTTGTGACATTTGAACTTTTTTGAGGATTTTACAACATTACATTATGTGCTGGGCCAAATTTCCATTTAACATAAAAAATATATATATTCGAAGGCATGTATTTTTTTAAGAAGCAAGAAAATTGCATGCCCGGTTGTTGATTTAAATGAGTTTAATAAACCTGATTAGTTTAATGATATGATAAACGCAAATAGACAATAACAGTAAATAAGCTAAGCGATTATAAAATGCTCTCCCTCCAACAGATGCATACCTTCATCCTGGTCTTGTGGAACAAATGCTCCAGTGTTCACGTTGTCTAATATATCTCTCTTCCATGATTTCACGTACGTGTTCTCCTGTCTGGAAAAGCTGAAGAGCCATCTGTAGAAAAGTGCGGCCTAGAACCTATCTCAGATGATAAAAACAAATAGACAACTAAAAAAGTTGTTTCGCTCTGGGAATCCACCGTGAAACCTCTCGTACGGCACAATGAAATACTGATCATGACCTTTAGTCTTTTTTTTTTAGTTTATTTTATAATGTGAAGACGAGTGCTGTAACATTCTTAACATATTGCAATTTCTAAGAATTCGGTACACTCTTCATCCGCATGCTTCCCTATTTCTAGGAATCTGTGGTTGCTCTCTCTCTCTCTCTCTGTCACACGGGATGCTCTCCTTTCCTTTCGTTGTATAAGTTGTTCTTTAGCTGATTGTTGGCCATTGGTGCAACTGTGGAAAAGCTTAGGAGCATTTGTACGTTTTCCTTCTCCGGTGACGGAAAGCAAGCAAGCAGGGCCGCCTGAGATTAAAAAAGCTACGTACTGCTCCATTCCGTTTGTGCTCCTCCTTTCTACGTAGCTGTGGGAAAGAATTGTTGGATAATTAATTCAACGTTGGACTTATATGAGAATAATTATGTGTTTGTGAACTGTCAAATAAAATGAAGCCTAATTAAAAATGATTTGCTAAGTATTTTTAGGCAATTGGGTTTTTTGGTGTATCTAATAGGGTGTGGACCTTTAATGTGTAGAGATTAACGGGTTATTCCTATTTTAGTGATGAGCTAATACAAGAATATCAAAGGGTGTGAATGCCAAAAGGCATGAACACCAAAAGGTACCCGGTTACCTATATATAGGGTCATGGTCCCTAGATTACACTTGCTAATTCATTCTCACACTGACATTCCATCATCAGAGAGAGAAAATAAGGCTAATGCAGATAGAATCAAAGGGCTCTTAAAGAAGAACGTGTTAATCTGGAAGGTCATCCGTATGACTTTAGATAGCGACTTCCGGATATGGATTCAGGTACGCTTCCGCTTTATAGTATATGCAGTTTATGCGTTCTTGATAGTTCGACATGAATATAATTTCTATATGCTATGAAATTCTAGTACTAATAAGAATAAGCAATGAGGACATAAACAAGCTGACGCGCCAGTACCAGTTTTTTATTCGTCATTCTTCAATACTGAATGACAAGAAGGGAATGCTGAAGTTTATCCAAATATTTCCACGAAGGACACAACTAACAACTGCATGAAATGGTAGCTTAAATCCACCTCCATATTTGTGTGATTATGTCACCATATACACCAGAACTCTTCACCTGCTACTGCATGAACAGCTTGCCCTAAACCTAAACATGTCCCATTCCAACTTCCAAATTCACCAATTGCATTTTAGCATGTTAAACTCGGTAACCAGCAAAATGTTCGAGCACACAATGACTCGAATCTCCTGGTTGAATCTCGTCCGACCAAGTTGTGTGCACTTTTTTAAATTGCTGTTTCATTATATATGGCGAATAATAACACTATACACACACTACAAGAAAAGGGTCCCATTTGCAATGGAATTCCGCAACGGCAAAATTCCGTTACTAAATTTGCAACGGGAAATTGTTTAGCAACGGATATTCCGTTGCTAAACGAATTGAAGAAATTAAAAAAAGGAAAACAAGGATTGCAACGGATTTTCCGTTGCAAATTAAAGATGCAATGCGCGCGCCCAGTTAAACTTTTACGCATGAAACACATCGTTTTAACTTTTTAAATTTAATATCTTTGCAACGGATAAGCCGTTGCAAATTAAAGATGCAACGCGCGCGCCCAGTTAAACTTTTACGCATGAAATGCACTGTTTTAAATTTAATATATTTGCAATGGATAAGCCGTTGCAAATTAAAGATGCAACGCGCGAGCCCAGTTAAACTTTTACGCATGAAACGCACCGTTTTAACTTTTTAAATTTAATATCCATTGTCTTCCTCTTCTTCTCTCCCGGTCGTCTACCACATTTATTCACATTTAATTTACTCATCAACCGATCGAACCACCTAGCTGCTCTCCATCTCTTCTTCCCGATCACCACTTCGCCGGAGACGAGCTTCAGCTACCCAGCAGGCCCATCACCACCACAATGAAGATCATCCGAAGGTACGGTCAACATTTCAAATTTTAAATTTCTGCTCAGTTTCTAAATTTGCTTAGTTTCTAAATTTGTTTAGGGTTTAGGGAGTTTTGGGGGAGCTTTGTCATGGGTTTGCTTCGAATGTCCATCTATGCTCATGGGTTTTGACCAATTATGTGTTTTTGCCGAGAAATTGCATTCTGAACTTGAAGTTAATTGAACTGCTGTGTTTGTGGAATTTGTTGATATATATGGTTAAATCAGAGGCTGGTCACCTCTGCGTGATGCATGTGCTCTTGTGTTTATATTTTAGCAGTGGTGAGGTTCAGGATTGGGAGATATCAGGACTTCTTCCTGCTGCCATGGTTGCATATTAAAAAAAGGGTTTCTAAGCATAATGCAGGCCACGCAGAGGTGACCTGCGTGATTTTGGGTTCATGGATTCAGTCTTAATCCATCCCATCCTCTGTCATTTGATTTAGCTAGGGTTCATGGATTTAGAGAGGGTTCGGGTTGCATGTGAGTTGTTTTTATAAGTTTGACATACCTAAGAAGCTTTGTGAATTAATTGTTAAGAAATAAGAATTTTGTATTTTATATTTTGGACCTTGCTTATTGTGACAACTTTTCTCCCAAGTTTTAATTTCAGAATGTGAACATAGGCTAAATTAAAGTTAAAACACAAATGTCAAGCTTTCCATTAAGGTATTATGGGAAGAAATTCAAGTTTGTTTGGACCTTTAATCATACTTATAAAATTAGGCAAAAATCCTATTCGCAATAGGATTAGGAGTTTTAGCTTTCACACTATATATTTAAACAAACATATCTTAAGTCTTAAATATCTGAATCATATGATTAAAAAGTCTAAATTCATCTGCATATCTAGCAACATAACTTTTATGAAGGATGACTAGCTATATAAAATCATTTTGAATGCGAGACTTAGAATGAAAGCTAAAAGACGAATATAATCTCTTGATTTGATGAGGAAACTAACAATTCTGAGTATCCCACTAGAGATGGGAGTCAAACATACAAATAATAGACTTTGGGATCCAAGAAAGGTGCAGATCTTATATTCAAATACTTATTTGTCATTTTTTTTATAATTATATTGTTGATTTATGTTCATGTTCATGCTTAGTGAATTGTTTTGGGATAGTATATATGTGCTTCTAGTTTCTTTCAATCTATAATAAGAAGCAAAAGAGTTCATTTGATTGCTGGAACTAACACTTTAATTTATTAGGGAGGAATAAACTAAGTTAAATTGCTCAAGTTTTTGAATGATTTCTTAAAATAAATACAAACTTTGCTTCTAAGACTAAAGCCAAGTGAATTAAAATTGCTTCTCAATATTTAATTTTCTTAATGATAAGAAACTGATTAGAAATCTTTATCGAATTAACTTAATCATAATCTCCTTGATTTCTCTTAGCTTTAATGGATGTCAAATTTATTTGATTGAATTGAAAGGTTCATATTTTATCTGTTATTTGTCAGTTAAGGATTGGTTTTTATCTGCTAGCATGTCATTATGAGAGGTAATGGTTGATGGCCAATCTTAGTGTATATCTTTGAACCTCATTATCATGCATCACACTCACTTTTGACATTTATGTTGCATTAACTCAAAATAATCCATATGCTGAAATTAATGTTGCACAATGGCTTCAAGTTTAATTGAAAGTACTAACAACATCTCTCTACTCAGGGTTTTTTAAAGGAGCATCAAGCATCGATCAATATCTTTTGACTTCAAATTGTATTAAATTTGCTTGAAAGATTAGTGTAATTTGTTGATTGTGTCATTTGGGTATTAGTATCGATTAAATGCATATTGTTGTGTATGGTGTTACTGTGTGTGTTGCTCCTATGTGTTTTGCTGTTGTGTGTTTGATGTTTTGTTAAGTATTTGTTGATTTTTTGTTTTCTTTGTCTCGGCCATTAATAATCCATAAACTAGAGATATCGATTGAACTCAAGGGAGACATAATTGTCCCCTTTGCATCGTAATTAATGTAGTATTGAATTGCGACAAATATTTACATTATGCGTAATACAAAATGTTTCAACATTCTAAAATATTTCTATGTTATAATGTTTACTAGATTAATATGGATGATCGAGAGTGGATGTATCGTCGTATGAGAAGTGGTCGTCTGAATCCTGAATATATTACGGGTGTTAGAAGATTTATTAATTTTGCATATTCAATTGAAAAAAATGTATCAGTGGTGAAAATTAGATGTCCTTGTGTGAAATGCAAAAATCAAAAGTTTCAGGAAAAAAGATGATGTTTGTAAGCACTTATTGACAAAAGGGTTTTTACCTTATTATAAAAATTGGACTGTACACGGGGAGCCTTATGACACAGATATATTGGTCGGACCTTCATCAGGAGGGATTAGTCGTGTTGTGAATGATGAGGGAGATGCAAATCCATATAGAAATATGGTTCTAGATGCAATGAGGGATGATGATGCATACTATAATGATAGGGTTTGCAGTACTGTTGTGATAGAGGAACTTCCGAATCTAGAGGCATCTAATTTTTTTAAGTTGTTGAAAGCTGCAGAGGAACCTTTGTGGGATGGGTGTACTAAGCAATCAAAACTATCTGCTTGTGTACAATTGCTTAATATGAAGTCAAATTTAAATTTAACTCAGAATGCCTTCAACAAATTCACTGAATTTGCTAAGAGTTGCATGCCTGATGATGCTAATTTGGTTTCAAATTTTTATGAGGCCAAGAAATTTATGCGGCCACTTGGACTTGGCTATAAGAAATATGATGTGTGTCGTAATAACTGCATGCTGTATTATGGGGTTGATGAGATGAAAATAAGGTGTGATTTCTGTGGAAGTTTACGATACAAACCTCGAAACCCTACTAGTAAAGGCTCTTACAAGGCGGAGAAGCAACTTCGATACTTTCCATTGACACCAAGACTTCAGAGACTATTTATGTCTCCACATCATGCCAAGGATATGACATGGCATCATTTTCATAAGTCAGATGATGGAGTAATGGTGCACCCATCAGATGGATATGCTTGGATAGAGTTTAATCGTGTCCATCCGAGCTTCGCGGCAGATCCACGAAATGTTTGATTAGGATTATGCACTGATGGGTTTTGTCCATTTAATATGGTTTTAAATGCATATTCTTGTTGGCCAGTAATTGTGACTGTGTACAATTTGCCTCCTTGGAAGTGCATGACAAGACCATTTATGTTTTTATCAATGATAATTCCCGGGCCAAAGAACCCGGGAAAAAACCTTGATATTTTTCTAAGACTTTTGATTAATGAATTGAATAAGTTATGGTCTGTAGGTGTTGAAACTTATGATGTATACCATAAAGAAAATTTTCAGTTAAAAGCAGCTTTGATGTGAACCATAAGTGATTTTTCAGCATATGGTATGTTGTCGGGCTGGAGTACACATGGCAAATTATCATGTCCTTATTGTATGGAACACAGCAAGGCATTTCGATTAAAACATGGTGGGAAAAATTTATTCTTTGACTGTCACCGACGATTCCTACCCATGAATCACCCTTACAGAAGGTAGTAACATGAGATGTTCAGAGGATCCGGATTGCCTCCATTCAATCCATGGTTCAAACTCTTCTCATAACAGTATATGCATTAAACGGAAGAGTTTTGACACGACAATCGATCCATTGTCAGCAAAAAAAGAACTGAGTTTGTATGGAACATCTGAGTAAGTATAATATTTTTATTAGATAGTTATCATTTGTGTCATTATTGTTCCATGAAAGTTTGTTACTTTAATATTTCAAGTTCAATAACGCTTCATGTAGCCGTGAAATCGGAACAATTTTGAGAACTAATTTTAAGGGGCCATGGCACTCTGGGATAAAGTTGATGCTATGTGTAAAGATGAACTGTTTAAGGAGTTCAAGGTATGGAAAAAGAAATTAATGCTTATTTTATTGGTATGTTGCAAATGAATTCACTCAAGTTTTGGACATAAAATCAGGAGAGAGAGAAAACCCAAGTAACTTACTTGTGTTTCCAAATCATCAGAGTTTAATCTCTTGCTGTAAGCATCAATGAAACATCCCCTTTCATTTTCTGGAATAAGATCTCTGAATGACTCCCAAGCTGCATGTTCAATAAAAAGAACCAGGGTTTTAAATTACTGGGCACAAAACAACTAAGCATTTTAAAGCAAGCTAATGAACATTCTTGTGCATGGTTTCTGAAAAAAAGGATGATGAAAATATCATGACATGATAGATTGTAGAATGATCAAGGAATAGATAGCAATTTGACCTCGGGTTTGTTGTGTATTTGTGGTGTTATTGCTGTTGTTTTCTATGTGATATGGATCGAGATACTAGTTTTTTGTTAAATGATGAGGTTGTTTGAGATCTGCTAGAATATTCTTTGGTGGGATTTCCATGTTTTGATTAGTCAGTGAGTTTGGTTGAGTTTTAGGCTGTACATTCTGTGCTTGATAATTCCTAAGATTGTCTGTGATGTGTAGATATTTGGATACTCTGGACTGTTTAAAAATAAAGAGTTTTGGTTTCAAGGAACTGAAGTAAAATGAAATCTGTGTGTTTATGTTAACATTTATTACTTGTCATATGTATTTGATAGAAAAAATATGCCTTCCCTGAAGAAGATGAAGAAATTATTCGTAAAATTTGGGAAGATAAAGCTCGAATTTCCTTGAACCAACAATTGGCACGAGCTCGCAATAAAGCTCTGTCAATAATGAAGACCACAAATATTATCGATTGCCTGGATAAATGACATGTTTGGATCCAAAATGAAGATTGGAATACGATGATCAACGATGTTTGGTCCACTGATGGATTCCACAGACGATCTGAATTTACAAAACGGAATCGATTGCAGAAAACAGATGGGAAAATAAGTACTCATTCTGGTGGCTCGGTTTCATTTGCATCATATTAAGCTAGTATGCTACGAAATGTTGTTGTTCAACACTAGTAATTTCATTTGTTTAATATGTTTGTTGCTTACTTTTTTTTTTAATGTTCGTAGCAAGAACAAGCCGTGGGGAAAGAACTTCCATGGGATGAGGTCTTTTCTGTTTTGCATCAAAAAGCAAATGAGACCGACACATTCGTAGATAACAGGTCTAAAACAGTGGTGGTAAGTACTTATATTTTTTTTATATATATATGAAATATCATTCATATTCAAATTAATATATTTTTACATGGACTTGTCTGTTTGCAGGAAAATTATAGAAATGAGATGATTGCAAGATATGGACCTGATCAGGACAATCATCCTTCTTTTGATGGAGCAGCTTGGTGTGAGGCTTCAGGGGGAGTAAGCAAGGGTAGAGTATATGGTGCACCTCGTATGCCAAAATCTAAAGTTAATGTGAGTTCTTCATCACATACCTACTCAGTACAGTCATCATATCCAAGCACAACTACTAGAGGGTATCAAGAGCAATTGCAAGCAAAAGATGATATTATTAGTGAAATGAGAAATGAAATTGCTTCCATTAAAGATTATCTTAAGATCTTGGTAGGAAGTTCTGTTAGGTCAGAGTATATGGGTCAAGGTATGCCAATACCTATGGCTCCGTCGATGCCATCACCTATGGCTCCGTCGATGTCATCACATACAATGACACCTATGGGTCCCGTGTCTTCACCAGTATATCGACCTCGACCTCAACTACCATATAATGGTCCATCTTCCTCTCATCCACAACATCATAGATCATTTCCGCCTTAAACACTTTAAAATATGTATTTTTAAGTTTCATGTTCATTTACTTAGACATGTAAATGTAATCGAATCTGTAGTGTATTATGAATTTTAATTTATAATAATTTTTATTTCCACCATATTTATGTTATTTTCAATATTAATAATATTTCAATATGTTATAGTACTTTTAAAATATGTGTTTGTAATTAATTAAAATTTAAATATATTAAAAATGGATTTTAAAAATTATTTAGCAGTTGCAACTGCTATTGCAATTGCAACGGACTTGCCGTTGCAATTGCAACGGCAACCGTGAATTTGCAACGGAAAATCCGTTGCCAATAGCAACGGATAATCCGTTGCAAGTGAAATTTGAAACGGCGTCTTCCTAACGGATTGTTTCCGTTGAAAATGCCGTTGCTAATTAATATTAGCAACGCTTCCTTCATTCATTGTTGACAACGTTGTCTCCGTTACAATTAAACGTTGTCTCCGTTGCAAATTGTAGTGACAATCATAACACTTTGGTGAGTGAAAGTCTTGCGAGCATTCTATAACTATATTAAAAAAACAACGTGAAAATAAGAACTTGAAATATATAAAAACTATCAAAATATCAATTTTATAAGGAGGTTGTCATTGTTAGCGTAACGACGAATTAATAACAGCCACAAGCCACTACCTCTGTGAATCGTGGACAACATTATTATAACGATAGTGTCGAACACCGTCCTTAATTAGCAAGGTTGATGGTGATGACGCGCCTTAATTTAACATCAAATATAACATGAATAATGGGGAAATCTACGGCTACCTGCTCTTTAATGGATGACGTGTCACTATTCTTCGACGGGCCTGTAACGAGATTGGTAACTTTCAGAATAATGGAGCGCATATGATTTTGGGTTTCAAAACCATTCTGCTCTTTGATTTGGCTGCTACTGGAGGGACCTGTGCTGATGGGCATCCATTTTGAAGAAAACTTCTCGCTTGAGTATATTGATCTCTCCAACGTCATAGCATGAAAGAAGTAGAAAAGCCTTGTAAGGTGAAGAAAAAAACACAGGAAAGTAAAGGTGTCGAATATGAAGGGTAGTTTTGAAGGGTTAGATGATGATTTCAATGTCCTCTCCATGGACGCTATCAATTATATTAACTTTCTTGCATGTAGAAAATAAAAAAAGCCAAAAGGTTTAGTCATCTTCGTATTGAACATCTTTATATAGTAAATCTGATACAATTTCAGCAATATTATGACTACTGTACAATATATTCTGTATAGACTCCCTCTATAAAAGTATTATTGTATGATAATGATAGAGACAATAGTGATGAAGATGTAAATCTGGAGGAAAGAAATGGTGATTCAAATGAGGATGCTATTTATAATTTTATTGATGATGTCAGTAACATGGTAGTTTGAGTAAATTGTAAACATTAGCACCCATATATAGTACTAGGGTAAGAAAATATAAAGAATATTCTACACCGACAGGTAAAAGAAAAAACAATAAGGGTTTCATTAGAATTGAAGCTTAACTATTTGATCATTTTGATTGCTTACTAGATAATGTGTCGACAAAGAGTGGATGCACTTTTAGCAACAGGGATAAAAAAGTACAACATTGTGGAGGTAATGACTAAGCTTTATTTTATAGATGAAATTGTCAAAGGTAATGACTTCCACTACCATGCTCTGCAACTCTTTTGTCCAGAGAGCAAAAAGAGAGGTGGTAAGAAATGAGATTTTGATGCCAAGTTTAAATGGTTAAATAAGCTGTGTGAGTGTAGTTTAAGGTCTTATAAATGAGGGCTATGCTTGGTGTGATAACTTTTATTGCAAGAATATAATGTTTTTGTTCTTTTTCTTGATATAGATAATGATGATGTGAAGGAGATATAGATAATGATGGTGTGAAGAAGATTATAATGACAGTGATGAATTTTTTATTAATAATCACTTCTTTTTTTATAATTTAAACAACTTTTTATGAATTTTACCTTTTATTTTTAGTTATTATAGTATCAGTAATATTTTTAAAAATTATTTTAGCCAACATCTTGCCTAAATATATATAAAATTTAACCAAGCAACAACCAAGGATGATTTTTATTTTTAAACTAGAATCATAAAAACCATCGTAATACTGGACACAGGGAAGACATAAAAAGACACAAATTACACTTCCAAAAATAAATAAACAAGTGAAAAGGAAAACCAGAGAGAAACTTTCCATAATTTTCTTTCCGTCAGCCCGCTGCTTCAACTTCGTTTTTCTCTTTTCTCGCTACTCCCTCCCTCCCTCCCTCGCAGTAGGACTTCTCTTGTAAGGAAAAACATCTCTCTCACTGTTCATCCCCGCGGTGGACGGTATCGTCGCCGTATCTATCTTACGTCCTTGCAGGTAAGCCCCTTATCTTTACACCCAACCCCCATTTCTTCGAACTCTAGCTACACTAACATTATTGTTGTTATTAGTCGCTGATTAATTTCACGTTTAATTGCTTGCTTGATCAGGATTAGAAAGACTATCATTTTCCTCTCTAACGTTTGATTTTGTGGATTTTTCTATATAATTATTATTGATACAGTGAGATCTGCTTTAATTGGAATAAAGAAGAGGAATAAATTAGGGTTGTATTATACTTTTGATGCTTTGGCGGGGATCTGAATCGGAATCCGCCTTGATTATTTCGGGTCGGACCGTGAAATGGCCAATCCTGGAGCAGGGTCCAAGTATGTATCTGTGAATTTGAATAAATCTTATGGCCATCAACACCAACAAAATCACCATAATAATCAGTATAATCATGGGCAGGGTCGGGGATGGCCTGGTGTGGCTGGAGGAGGAGGAGGAATGGTGGTGCTTTCGAGGCCACGCAGCTCTCAAAAAGCTACTGGGCCGAAACTTTCTGTTCCGCCCCCCTTGAATTTGCCATCCTTGCGTAAGGAACATGAAAGGTTTGATTCGTTGGGATCCGGGGGTGGGCATGGTAGTGGTGGTCCAGGAAATGGGCTTCGGCCTAGCTCTTCTGGTATGGGGTGGAGTAAGCCTGCTGCAATTGTGGTTCAGGAAAAAGAAGGGCTTGATGTTAGTGGTGTTAATAATGGAGCTGAGAGTGGAAATAATTATGGTGGTGGTCAGGGAGTGAGTAATGGGGTTAATAAATTGAGCACTGGTAGTAGTGGTGGTGTGTATATGCCGCCTATAGTGAGGTCAGTGGAGCTGACTGTTGTTTCTGATGGTTCAAGGGGTTATTCAGTGGCAAATAAAGTTTGGAAGGGGGAGGATTTTCCTTCATTGCAGGCAACTTTGTCTTCTGTGTCTGGGCCGGAAAAGAAGCAGAAGGATGGTTTGAATCAGAAACAGAAGCAGGTCTTGAGTGATGAGTTGGTTAATGAGCAGAGGGATGGATTTGGTTTAAGCAGGGTTGCTGGTATGCGTCCCCAAATGCAGGCAAGGAATACTGTGGGCAATGGACTGGATGAAGATGGTGTGGACAACCAAGGATTGGGTCATTCTGTTACATCCAAGAAAGAGCGGAAACAGCAAGAGTATTTTGCGGGTCCTTTGCCATTAGTTCGGTTGAATCCTAGGTCAGATTGGGCAGATGATGAACGGGACACAAGGCATGGTTTGACTGACAGAGGGAAAGATCATGGTTTTCCAAAGGACGAGGCCTACTGGGATAGGGATTTTGATTTTCCAAGACCTAGTGTCTTACTGCAGAAACCAGCTCACAATCCTTTTGACAGGCGAGGACAGCATGGCAATGAAACTGGAAAGATTTCTTCTAGTGAAGTCACTAAGGTAGACACTTATGGAAGAGATGTCAGAACACCTAGTAGAGAGGGAAGGGAAGGGAAATCATGGAGAGCTTCTTCGCCTCTTACAAAAGATAAATCCATCACCCAAGAGGCTGCGAATGGTATTGGTGTAAGACCACCTAGTCTTAACAGAGAAACAGTCAACGAGAATAGGTACATCCCTTCAGCACTCCGAGTCAGTTCTCAGGATGATGCTGGGAGGAGGGATGTGGGTTATGGGCAAGGAGGGAAGCAGCCTTGGAGGAATACTATGGATTCTTTTGGCAATCGAGGGCCTGACCGGAATACTCGAGAATATTATGGCAGTGAACAATACAACAGATACAGGGGTGATACTTACCAGAACAACTCGTTTGCCAAATCATCATTTTCCGTGGGTGGTAAAGGGCTTTCGATCAATGATCCCATACTGAATTTTGGTAGGGAGAAACGCCCATTTTCAAAGAGTGAAAAACCTCATGTAGAGGACCCTTTCATGAAGGACTTTGGAACTTCTGGTTTTGATGGATGGGATCCCTTCTCTGGCACCCTTGTCGGTTTGGTTAAGAAGAAGAAGGATGTACTTAAGCAGACTGATTTCCATGATCCGGTTCGGGAATCTTTTGAGGCTGAACTTGAGAGAGTTCAAAAGATGCAGGAACTGGAACGGCATCTGGTACTTGAAAAGCAGGAAAGGGCTATGGAGCTGGCTCGGAGAGAAGAAGAGGAGAGAATGAGGCTAGCTATGGAACAAGAAGAAAGGCAGAGAAGGTTAGAAGAAGAAACTAAAGAAGCTGAATGGAGAGCTGAACAAGAGCGTCTGGAAGGCATTCGAAGGGAGGAAGAACATAAGATAGCTAGAGAGGAGGAGAAACAGAGAATCTTTATGGAGGAGGAGAGGAGGAAACAAGGTGCAAGACAGAAGCTTTTAGAATTGGAAGAAAAGATTGCGAAGAGGCAAGCTGAAGCAACAAAGAGTGGTAATGGCAATTCTTCTGGTGTTACAGATGAGATAATGACAGGGATGGTGACAGAAAAAGATGTTTCCAGGGTGACAGAAGTTGCTGATTGGGAAGAAAGTGAAAGGATGGTGGAGAGCATCACAGCTTCAGTATCTTCTGATTCCTCGGCAGTGAATAGACCATCTGAGATAGGTTCTAGGTCACACTTTTCTAGAGATGGCTCTTCAGCTTTTTCAGACAGAGGAGAACACGTGAATTCATGGAAGAGAGATATGTTAGACAATGTGAACACTAGAGCATTTGTTCCACAAGACCAGGATGATGGTCAACCTAGTCCCAGGCAAGATGCATCTGTTGGAGGGAGAGCATTTTCTAGGAAAGAGTTCTGTGGAGGACCTGGATTATTACCCTCTAGGCCTTGCATTAAAGGAGGGATTCCTGATCCTCAGGTTGATGATTTTAGTCAACAATTTAGAAGTCAAAGGTGGAATATTTCTGGGGATGGAGATTATTTAGGTAGAAACTCGGAGATTGAATCTGAGTTTCAAGAGAACTTTGCAGAGAGATTTGCTGATAGTGCATGGGGGAATGCTCGGACTAGGGGCAAGCCAGATCCTCAATACCATGATAGAATGTATCAACATTATGAGGCAGATAGTCTCTATTCATTTGGGAGGTCACGGTATCCCATGCAGCAACCTCGAGTCTTACCCCCTCCATCAATAGCTTCATTGCACAGAAATCCCTATAGAGGTGAGAATGAACGCTCTGGTCCCTCAACCTTTCCAGAGAGTGAGATGCAGTCCAATCATGGAGCGAGAAATGATTCTACCATGCAGGCAAGGTATGATAGCAGTTATCAAGAGAATCTTGGACGAGCTGAAACAATTGCCCAGCTGGAGAATACTGAGATTGAGGTGCAGAAACTGAATACAAACACAACAAGGTGTGACTCGCAGTCTTCCCTCTCTGTTTCAAGCCCCCCTGATTCTCCGGTTCATCTCTCTAATGATGATTTGGATGAATCTGGAGATTCTCCAGTGTTATTAGCTGGTGAAGGAAAATATGTTGCTTTGTTGGGTCAAGAGAATGAATCTGTATCCCTGCCTACTGAAACCAATAAAGAGAATGTGATGAGTGGCTCAAGTATTGTCTCTGATGGTGAGGACGGGGAATGGGCTGTTGAGAATGGTGAACAGTTGCAGGTATATTTTCCAAATAAACTGGTATTGTTAGAGATTTTCTTTGGAAATCTGTCTTTCCTTGATAAATGTGCTTGAGTTTGCTACCATAGTGCTTTTCTTTTGGGTCTAAGTGTAGTTTTGTTGATTCTATTTATGCTTGATATTGTTTCGCAAGAAACCTTGTTCTTTCTCAATGATAGGTTTTCTTACATAAAATTGGTGCCTAATAGGAAGTTAATGTGATTGCTGTGGCTGGGTTAGATGCTCTCTAAATGTTGTTACGTGGTTCTGGTTATTTCACAAATCATTTTTGTGCTAAGTGGTATTGAAATTAAGATTCTTCTAGGAAGATAGAGAAGTGGGTGGGGTGGGGTGGTGCTTCGATGGAAGGATACATTGATATGATATTTACAAAATGGGCTTCTGTAGTATAGCATCTTCCTAATCATAAGTCTCTACATTCACTTGGTGTATAATGCTTGATTTTTTTTGTGTTTTGATTCTGTTTTTTTGTTTGCAACTCACCTCATTGCAGCTCGTTTAATGCTGATGCTTAAATCTCCATCTTGTTGGATATGCATCTGTGTTTAAAATCTTCTTGCCTCGAATTTTTAATTTATAGATTACTGAAACTCGGAGAGACTGGTGTTTGAAATGCTGTTATCCTGAGTTCATGAAATTGCCACTGTTTAGTTTGGCATTCTATCTTGCTGTTTACAGTCCATCATCTTCACTGTGTTTTTCTTATCTGGTTTTAGGAACAGCCTAAGCTCTCTTGTATTTTCCCATTGTAGATGGCTTTTGCCATTTGAGTATCTTGATATCTGATTTTTTCCTTTTATTTGATCACCTTTCATTCAATCACCAAAAAAAAATAGGTGATACAGTTGCAGGAGCAAGAAGAATATGATGAGGATGAAGATGGTTATGAGGAAGAAGATGAAGTGCATGGTGGAGAAGATGAAAATATTAACTTGACTCAAAATCTTGAAGACATGCATTTAGATGAGAAATGTGCACCTGATATGATGGAAAGCTTGGTCTTAGGCTTCAATGAGGGTGTTGAGGTTGGGATGCCTAATGATGATTTTGAAAGAAGTTCAGGGAATGAAGAAATCAAATTTGTGATACCAAAACCTTCAGAAGAGCAGGGATCGTTTGATGCAACGTGCAGTTATGGCCAAACCCTTCAACATGTGGATGGTTCTACTCTAGTGAATCTTGATAATTCTACAAGAATCTTCCAGGAAACACAGAAGGCAATTCAATCCAAAAATTCTTCTCAAACTTCAGCATTGCCTGAGCACATGGATCATTCTGATGCTTCAACTAATCATTGCTTGTCCATTCAGCCTCAAATCCAATTGTCATCTGATCAAACTGCTATGTCTACCATTCCTTCTGCTAGTAATCAGCCAGAGGTACCTGTTAAGCTTCAGTTTGGGCTATTTTCTGGTCCTTCTCTGATACCTTCACCAGTTCCAGCCATACAGATTGGTTCTATACAGATGCCACTTCATCTGCATCCCCCAGTGGGACCATCCTTCACTCATATCCACCCATCACAGCCTCCTCTCTTTCAGTTTGGTCAGCTGAGGTATACATCTCCCATTCCACAGGGGTTTTTGCCTTTGAATCCTCAATCAATGTCTTTGGTTCAACCTGATGTTCCAAGTAATGTTTCTTCCAATCATAGTATTGGAGTTGCTGTACCTATTAAACCTGGTCAAGACATTGTGAAAAACGATGTTTCATCAGTTTCAATGGATAACCAAAGAGGCCTTCTTCCTCGACACTTGGATCTATCCCATCTGGAAGTGAAAGAGGTAAATTCATTGCCATTGAGATATAGAGCTGATAACACGAAAAAAATACACAAGGTTAAAGGAGATTGTTCTCATAGTGGCAATATCAACTCGAGGCCTGAATCATGTTTTCAAGCTGAAAATTCGCTCGTGAAGACTTTCAAAACTGTACCCACTCGAGAATTGGAACACCAGCCTCAAACTGGGGAAGCATCATCTCTATCTGTTTCGAAAGAAAAAGGGTTGGGAGTTTCAAAGGGCCCAGGCCTAATATCAAACGGGAGAGGGAGACGGTATGTGTTCCTGGCGAAACATTCTGGCCCAGGATCATCATTTCAAGCTACAGAGATTTCTCGCACAGATTCTAATGGATTTCAGAGAAAACCTCGACATTTGCGAACTGAATTTCGAGTTCGGGAAAATTCAGATAAGAAGCAATCTGCTGGATCAGAGGTAGATGATAAGTCTAATATAAGTGGTGGGCGTGCTGGTGCAAGAAGTGGGTCTAGTAGGGTGGTTTTTGCAAATAGACATCCAAAACATATACCTGATTCGGAGGGATCGAGTTCAAGGCCTGTAAGTTTGCAGGAGATAGATTCTCGAAGCAAGGTTGAAAAGGTAGCTGGAAAAGAATCTGTGAGAAAGATCCAGAACATCTCTCACTCCAGAGAGGATGTGGATGCTCCTTTGCAAAGTGGAATTGTCCGTGTTTTTGAGCAACCTGGCATAGAAGCCCCTAGTGATGATGATGACTTCATTGAGGTGAGGTCAAAGAGGCAAATGCTGAATGATCGTCGTGAACAGAGACAGAAAGAGATCAAGGCAAAGTCTCGGGTTTCAAAGGTTCTATTGCAGTTTTACTTTGAATTAGCTTTTGTTGCATCAAAAAGATGTTGCTTAATTACTTTAATTTTTTGCTATTAGATGCCACGGAAACCTCGACCTTATTCGCAAAGTGCTTCTGTGTCTTCCATCTCAAATAAAAATTATCCACCAGTTGGTGGAAAGGCATCAAACAGCATTCGTTCTGATTTTGTGGTGCCTGAGGGGCATGGCTTGGCAAACATTGAAGTATCAGCTGGATTCAATGCACCCATAGTGTCTCAACCATTGCCTCCAATTGGAACACCTGCTGTGAAAACTGAAATTCAAGCTGTCAAGTATGTAGTATTTCAGAATTTTATATATCCAAATATATATGGACAGACTTGTAAGTCTCATATGTTCTTCTGCAGGTCCTTCCATACAAGCTCCTTGACCAGTGTCTCAGGTGGTGGAAAGAACCATGCTTCGGGCTTAATTTTTGATGGCAAGAATAATGTTCTAGAAACTGTCCAAACTTCTTTGGGCTCCTGGGGTAGGTCACGGATTAACCAACAGGTATGGTAATTAGTTCTTGCCATCATATTTCCAATTACTGCTGTTAAAGTGCCATGATAGTTTAATTTTCTCTTAGGGTTCTTCTGTTCTATTGTTTTGCCTGAATATGAATGTCATGATTTCACTAAAAAAAACATGACGGAAAATTTGGTTGTTAGTTGAAGAAGTTCTTTGGTTTAGTGGCTATTTCTTTTTATGATTCATTCATCGATATTGAGCTTCTTGGGTCATTTTAATTTCTTTCTAAGTTTTGTGCAGTGTTTCTCTGGAGTGCACTGCAAAACTTACCCTTAGTTCACTCAAGGACTGGCTTAATGATTTTAGCATCTCTGTCCAGTCCTACCACACTTGTCTTCAAGCCCTCAGAACCAATGCTACTTTTTTCCTCCCAAAGAAGATGGAAAGGAGGTGAAATAGTAGAAGTAAAGGAAGGGGATGTGTGGGAAAGGATAAAAATAGAATTTCTGTTTAATTTCTTTGTGTCTGTGTTGAAAAAAGTGGACAGATAGTCAAGAACAAAATATATAAATTATGTGTTAGGAGGTATCGTATATGTAGATCCTGTGCTTAATGTGTTTTAAATTTTAAAATGCTTGCAATGCATGATGTGTTTAGAGGAAGTTTGAGGATGCTAGTCTATAAAGAAAAGGCTAGCCTCACACTATTAGATTTTAACACAATGAAACTATTTCATAATAACAAACCAAAGCAACTGTGAAATTCATGATGATTTCATCATACTCATAGTGAGAGACAACAAGGCATATTTGTATACTTGAGTTATGCCTCAATTAGATTTGGACTTGTAAATATGAACAGGTGACTTGCATGTGCTTGTTTTCCTGTGGCATTTGCGATGGTGACCATTTCAGTGTACCTCACTGTTTTATTGGGAGTGGGAGCACATTGTCATGCCCTATTATTATTGATTTTGACTTCTTGCTGATTTATTCTCTCTGCGAAGCTCTGAAATAAAATGTGCCATCAGAGTGTTTAACATTACCTGGGAGACCTGGTGCCATTAAAGAGTTTGTATGTCCTATATCGTCAGTTGATATCAATTTCAACTCATGCTAGTGAGAAGTTTCCTTAAGTTTTGCTTGACCAAATTTCTGTTGACAGACAAATAGACCCAGTCTCTATGTTGATCATGCAAATTAACTGCAGAAAATAAATAAATCAGCAAGGTCTTTAAAATAAGCAAGCTGATAAAAAAAATTTTAAAGGGTTTTGTTTTACAGTTTCAACTTTCAAGATCCATGATCTAGTTTCGTTTGCAAATAATTATTCTGATATCTCTTCATATTTTTGCAATAATGTCATTGTCATTATTCATCTGTGACAATTTGGTAAATCTGCAATCGACATCAATTTGGCATCTGAGATTGATTAAATGTATCTGATAGGTTATGACACTTGCACAGACTCAACTTGATGAGGCTATGAAGCCTGTGCAATTTGATTCACATTCATCTGTTGGTGATCCAACTAATTCAGTTAGTGAACCCAGCTTGCCATCATCATCTCTTTTGTGCAAGGACAAGTCGTTTTCTTCTGCTGGTAGTCCAATCAATTCATTACTTGCTGGGGAGAAAATTCAATTTGGTGGGCATTTACTTTCTTGTGAACTTGTGTTTGATCTAAAATATACTATTGGCCTTATTTTGAAATTTATGATGTTCCCTTGTATTCAGGTGCTGTGACATCTCCAATTCTTCCTTCTAACAGACAAGCTGTTTCCCACGGGATTGGCCCTCCAAGTCTATGTCATTCGGACATTCATATTTCTCATAATCTCTCTGCAGCTGAAAGTGATTGCTCTCTTTTCTTTGAAAAAGAGAAACCCTCCAATGAAACTTGTGCTCATTTGGAAGATTGTGAAGCTGAAGCAGCTGCTTCTGCTGTTGCTGTTGCGGCCATTAGTAGTGATGAGATTGGTGGTAATGTACTGGGTGCAGGCCACGTCTCTGTTTCAGACTCAAAAATTTTTGGAGATGCAGATCTTGATAGCATATCAGCGGGTACTCATTTTTTTTATTGCTGCAATATTTGTTGGGAGCCTCACATTTCTTTTCCTTTTAGTATTTTTAAGCTCTTTTTGTTAATATTTTGTAGGTGCTTCTGCTGATCAACAAATAGCAAGTCAATCAAGAGTTGAAGAGTCTCTTAGTCTGGCTCTGCCAGCTGACCTTTCAGTGGACACTCCAATTTCCTTATGGCCACCTTTGCCAATTCCACAGAATTCTGAAAGCCAGATGCTTTCGCATGTCTCTGGAGCTCCACCTCAGTTCCCCTTCTATGAGATGAATCCCATGTTGGGAGGACCGATCTTTGCTTTTGGGCCACATGATGAATCAACACCTACTCAATCACAGTCCCAGAAAAGTAATGCATCAGTTTCAGGTCCACTGGGTGCCTGGCAACAGCATTCTGCTGTAGATTCATTTTATGGTCCTCCAGCTGGTTTCACAGGCCCTTTCATTAGCCCACCTGGGAGCATCACGGGGGTTCAAGGTCCACCTCACATGGTTGTCTACAATCACTTTGCACCAGTGGGACAGTTTGGACAAGTTGGCTTGAGTTATATGGGCTCCACGTATATCCCATCAGGAAAACAACCTGATTGGAAGCATAACCCTGTGTCTTCTGCCATGAGTGGTGAAGGAGACATGAATATGGTGTCATCACAGCGCAATCCCACCAATATGCCTGCTATCCAGCATCTTGCCCCTGGTTCTCAGCTTTTGCCATTAGCCTCACCTGTGGCCATGTATGATGTTTCTCCTTTTCAGGTACACATATGATCTATGATTTGGAAGCTCAGAACTATATGCCTTTTTGTTTTTGCCAAAAATTGTTTATGAAATGGAAGCTTTTCTGTTGTGTTTTAGCTGATGACCAAAAGTGGTTTACTTTTTCAATTGTTTGGAGGTTGACTAATGGTTTCTTTCTTATCACTTATCATCTAATGTTGCTAAATCTTTTGAAGAATGGTGTACCATAACCTAACATTTTGATTAAACTGTTTTGCCCAGTCTTCTGACATTTCAGTACAAGCTCGCTGGCCACATGTTCCTGCATCCCCTCTTCAATCACTTCCTGTGTCCAAGCCATTGCAACAGGCGGAGGTTCCTCCATCTCATTTTAACCATAGCCTTCCTGTTGACCAAACATTAACTGCTACCAGGTTCTCTGAGTCAGGAACAGCAACTCATGACAATAGGCAGGACTTCCCTGCAGCAACTTATGCTACTGTCAGCCAGTTACCTGATGAACTTAGATTGGTAGACTCCATCACCACCAGTGTGGGGATTTCAACTCAGAGCATTGGTGCTAAGAGCTCATCTGCAAGCACCATTTCAGAGGCTGGCAAGATAGATGTTATGCAGAATGACAGGGCTAGCAGTGGTAGTGGCCAGAACTCAAGTTCTGCTTTGAAGACAAAGCCATCGCACCTCAAGAATACGTCTGCACAGCATTACAATTGCGCTGGGTATAATTATCAGAGAGGAGGTGGAGGATCTCAGAAGAATAGTTCCGGGGCTGAATGGTCTCATCGGAGAACGGCATACCAAGGAAGGAATCAAACTATGGGTATAGAGAAGAACTACCCCCCTTCAAAAACAAAGCAGATTTATGTAGCAAAACAGACTGCAACCGGGACATCAATGTCATGAGGAGCACTGAAGCTGATTTTCCTGGATTTTACATCTGAAATCTGCGGGATAGAAGCATCTCTCGAGAATAAAATTTTTGGTTTATATTTGGCAGAATCTATGGTAGGGAATGACTGGGTTTTGGATTTTACCAGTGTCCATAAATTGATTGATATAGCTGTCTTTCAAATGTGCTGCCCAGCGGGTTGACTATAGCTTTGTCTTTTGGGTTTTAGGAGGAAGTTGGAGGTCTACTGTGTCAGTTGGCCTGGTGCTATTTTTCTAAGTCTTGTGTATTAGTTGGGTTTGGTCCACCACTGTTTTCATCTGTCCATGTTGTTTTGATGCACAGACCCAATTGTAATATCAAAACGTTAATAATCCTCCAGATTTCCTGCTTGGAAAACTTCTCTTTCTAGGATTTGAGATTTTGTTTGGAAATTTGTTTTGTTTAGAGCCTATAGGGAGTTATCTTTACTATGGTGCCGCAATGGCCTTTTTTTTGTAGTTCCTTTTTATTTAAACGAAGAGAAATTTCTAACAAGTGTTTACACTATTATCCGAGTGTTGCTTCTACTTCTGTTATTTGAGTGTGAATTTTCCAACTTTCTTAGCATCAATTAGATTCCATCATACCTGCAAGTGGAAATTTATACGCTTATATATATATATATATATATTGACGTCAGCATATGAGTGCATAAATTGCTCACTTTTTGTCTAATTTTATATAAAGGTTGTAGATATTGCTTTGGTTGCTGTTCTGTTTTTTCTAATGGCACGAAATGTTTCGGTTTTGAAGTGTTTTGAGATTGTACTGTTCATATATAATTAATTAATTAATTATATATGTGAAAAAACTTAAAAAGTAAAAAAATTAAATATAATTTTTATTTTTTATAAAGTCAAAGTTGACACAATTTTATTTTCTTATAATATATATTTTTTAATTTTAATTTTTGCATTTTCAATACATCTCATTAACAATAGTATTAATATATATATATATATATATACATATATATATATATATATATATATATATATATATATATATATATATATATAATAGGTCGATGGGTGGGAGAGACACCATCATCTCAGTCACAAATCAATGAAATCATAGGTCACAACATCACACAAAGGGCACAACAACTTTTGGCCATGGGCGGGAGAGGCGCGAGAATGAATTTTTCCCTTAGCCAAAACGGCACACCCGGAGTAATTCCAGGGTGTTTCGACCGGTATTTGAACGGTATTTCCGGTATGGACTGGTATTTAAAACGAGACAAAAACAATGCTGTTTTGTCTTGTTTTTTTACCTGGTATGAAATATTTCTGCCGAAACGGAATGGTATCAATAACCCTGTTTTATATTGGTATATTTAGTTTTCTCTATACGAGTGTGTATATTCATTTGAGTGCTATAACATGCTTGCTTTTCAAAAATTATATTTTAAATTCTATTATTAATATTGCATCTCTTGTTCTTCCAATAGAAATACGGGTAAACGCACGGTTGCTATAACACATCATCAATGCCCTGAGACATGTATCATTAAAAATAATTTTCAGTTGGGGTAGACACCCTCATCCACGTTTCAACTCCACACCCACATTAGTAGATATTTGATAAAATAAAATATATGTATTTGATTAGAAAAAAAAATTGAAATTACACACTCAAATAACAAAATGAAAAGTAAAGACACTCAAGTGGACAGAATTGTCAAATATATGTATTATTTTCTTTAATATTATCTTTTCTATTCTTGTTAATATACCATGATATGTTTTTTCAATTTTAATCTCTCAGACATATAACATGATCTTGTTGTTTCCTGACTAATAGTGATAATCAACCTCTAAAACCATGACTACATGATGTGGGCAGAGGGATTGGCATGCCCAGTCATGCAGTATAGGGTCTAATTTAGCCAAAATTTGAAACTTAAGGGACAATGAACATACAGAGAGATAAATGGATGGATAGTATGGAATCTCTCATTTTTCTCTTATTAGAAGACTGCAACCAGCTGCTTTTCTCAATCGTCTCCGGTCTATGTTTGCCCTCACTTTAATGGCGTCTGACCATCGCCCAGCTGCTGCATAGATATTGGAAAGAATCACATAAGGCCCAGGATTATCAGGGTCCATTTCAAACAGCATCCCACTAATTTTCTCCCCAATTTCGACGCTGCCATGCACGCAGCAGGCACCCAACAGCGACTCAAGCAGGTTAGCCGAAGGTTTACCAGGTAGCTTCTTAACGACACCGTACGCCTCCTTCAGGTGACCTTTTCTCCCTAGCAGGTCCACCAGGCATGCATAGTGATCCATTCCTGCTGATACACCATTTTCGACCATCGAGTTGAGGACCATCCCACCTTGCTCAACTAAACCAGCATGGCTGCAGGCTGAAAAAATTGTTGAAAACACAATGTCATCAGGGATCACTCCTGATAGCTGCATCTGGGAGAAAGTTTCAAGGGCAGCTTTGCCGTCCCCATGCAGACAGTATCCATTGATCATAACTCTCCAAGAGACAGCATCCTTTTCAATCAAGCCCTCAAACAGCTTTTTAGCAGTAACAATGTCTCCACATCTTGCATGCATATCTATAAGGGCATTGCTAACGGCGGAATCTTTCTCAAATCCCTTGCATATCACAAAGGCCATTACAGAATGAGCAAGATTCAAGAAATTTAGCTGAGCGCATGCTGAAACTAAACTCAGAACTGTTATGTTATCAGGTTGTAAACCCATTCGAAGCAAATCATAGAAGAACCAAACTGCTTTTTCAGGATACTTTGCTTGGATATTCACAGAAATAATAGCATTCCAGACTGGTATGTCTTTTGTTCCTATTTCAAATACCGAGAGACATGAATTCATATTTTCAAATCTAGCATACATGTAGATCAGAGAAGTAACGAGATGCGTTTCCTGTAAAACTCCTGTTCTGATTGCAAAAGCATGGACAGACTTGCCCTGCAAATGGCTGTAGCACAGAGGCAGTACATTTAGCAGAGTTACAGAATTTGGCCTCTGATACTCCATCATTTGACTGAAAAAGACCAATGCCTCCTTCTGTAGGTTGAGATGCCGGAAGCCAGTAATCAGGGCATTCCAAGACACTATGCACCTTTCTGACATAACTTCAAAAAGAAATCTCCCAGCGTCAAGATCGCCACACTTGCAATATGTGCTGATAAGTGCATTGACCAAATATACATCAGAAGAAAACCCCTTTTTTATAGCATAACCATGAAGGGTCATCCCATGACCTAAATAGTCCCTGTGACAGTAAACAGGGAGAACGCTTATTAGGGTGACCAAGTCTAATACCACACCCTCTTTCTGCATCCTGTGACCAAGGTCAACTGCCTTTTCCATTTCTCCACTACGCGCACACCCAGATATCAAAGTATTCCACGACACAGTATTCCTAGTGTCCACCATTTCGTGAAAGAGCTTAAAAGAAGAGGTGAGTTGTCTACAATCAGAATAAAATGCCAAGAGAGCATTTGAAACATTGGGGTTTGAATCAATCCCCTTTCTAATGCTAAATGCATGGGCACACTTACCAAGCAAAACAGCCTCCAAGTTGGAGCAAGCAGAAAGAATACTAACAATAGAGACCGCATCTGGACTAAATCCACCAAGCTGCATTTCACAAAATGCAGCGAGACTTGTATCCCATAGACTATTGCGCACATATGCAGACACCATCACGTTCCATAACAAGAGGTTCCTATTGGAAATCCTATCAAAAAGATTTTCAGCTTTATGCATCTCTCCAAGCTTAGCATACATGGACACGAGGGCTGTCAGAACAGAAACCTGATTTTCTAAACCGTGTTTTATCACCCGAGCATGAAATGATTCACCATACAGTATACCACCACCAACCTCACATGAGGGAATGATCGACACAAAAGTAATTGAGTTAGGCAACACACCAGCATGAAGCATTTGTCGAAACGTCTCATATGCTTCAAAAGCCATATGCTTTTGTGTAAAAGCAGAAATCATAGCATTACAAACAGCAACATTCTTCCTTTTTACACCTTCAAACATATTTATAGCACTAGATACACACTCATCACGAGCATACATTGAGATTAAAGCCGGCACCAAGAACTCATTCGGAAAAAATCCAGATTTGACTGCAAATCCATGGAGAGACGTGCTTGTATCCAAACATCCCAATCTGGTACACACAGGAATTACACTGGCCAAAGTACTCAAATTAGGCTTCAAACCCACCGCGAATATAATCTTTAAAACCTCAAACACTTGTTGATCAATCCCATGAAAAGAATAACAAGAAATCAAAGCATTCAGAGAAACCAAGTCTGGTTGTGGATTTCTATCAATCAGAGAGCGTGCAGTGCCTAAATGACCAGTCTTTCCGTAAAAGTCAACCAATGCAGTCTCTATAACAACATTTCTCTCATACCCATTTCTCAACACAACACAATGAATCTCTTTTCCAATCTCAAAAGAATCAAGAACCGAGCATGCCTTGATCACAAAAGGAAACGTAAAATCACCAGATAGGCAATTCGAAACCTGACAGGTTTTATACACAGACAAGACGTTTTCGTGTAACCCGTTATTACTTAGTCTCCTAATCATCAAGTTTTGCAACAACGAGCTCGGTTTCTTAACTGTACTGAAAGTCGAGAGGGCTATATCAACGGAACCCAAATTAAAACAAGACTCCAAAAATTGTCCCAGCAAAAGCTTGTGTTTTATTAGACCGTTAACTATGAGTAGAGCTTTCAAAGACTTCAAGTGGTTGGTGTTTTTGCAGAGATTGGAGAAGTCACAGCTGGATCTTGAATTGAGTAAACTGTACATTATTGCAGCTGATTCTTGTTTGTTTTTAAGAGAGACCGTCATTGAGACAGAGTCGGTCACAGATTCATGGGAGCGAGATGGAAACGAGGAAATTTCTTGCAGATTTTATTTCATAGCCTTGTATTGCTTGCCCATGCTTGGAACTTCGAGGCTGGGGCTCTGCGTTTCCAGCCAGGAGACCAAGTAAAGAAGTAATCTTTTGAAATTAGTTGTATTCTAAGCAATGTTAGAAATCTTTCATGGAAAATGTTGAAAGAAAATAAAAGTTTTTGTGTGATGCAGTCTCTATTATAACCTTATAGAAATAACATGTTTTTACTATGTATATTTTTCCAAATTCTATTTTAGAAAATATAATTTCTTTAAATTGTAAGGATGATGATTGGGTCCTCAGGAAGTGATATATAAAGAGTTTAAGACGTGCATCGCATATATTAAGTTTAATTTTGTTTCAGTCAGAGTTTATTTATTTTATAAGAATATAAAATAATTGAGATTTTATTCATTTAGCTCAGAAAAATAAAAAATATCCAAAAATAAATAATGTTTCATCGTTTCATCGAATTAAAAAAAATGATTGGGGTAAATAAAAAATTATTGAGAAAATTACAGTCCTCGCACAGAAATCAAAAGAATCAAATGATTAATTATATTTAAAAAAACCATATGTTAACTTATTAAAAAGAAAGAAAAAAAACTAGAAGTTACACATGATAAAAAGCAGTATTGGTGTGGAAGGAAAGTTAGTAATAGTGATAATAATTATTTCCTTAGAGTAATAAAGTAATTTTATTAATATGAATTATGAAAAGACTGTCTTACCCCGACGCATAGTTGAAATCTTTTTTTGGCCAGAGACAATTTCGTCAAATCACTGGAGATTTTTTTTTTTGCAGAATTATAGTAACTTTTCTTGTAGCTTTAGGTTTTCGTTTATTTGCTCACAATTAGGATTTGAAAGTAACTATATACCTAATATTCTCATGCAAGAAATCTGCCATTTCATTATTTATACGTTATACCTCAAGAACTTAAGAAGTGTGTCTCGTAATCCAATTTCTTACAAATATTAAAAAACAATAATGAATTAAAGAGCTTTAAATTAAAACAAAACTAAATTGTAGAAAAAATATTAATATAAATGAACTTTAGATATTTTCGATATCAAAGGGACCTCATTTCAACTCTCTTTATATTATTCTCATCTAGTTTAGAATCCTAAATAAATAATAAATTTATATTGCATTGTATTCTTTTTCATTATCTTTTTATAATCCCTTAATGGTGTCATATTTGTAGATTTTTTTATACCATAAAATTGGTTAAGTGAGGAATAAAAAGATAGTACATGTGTTTAGTATAATAAATTAAATAGATATTAACAAAAAACCTAAAAGAGATAGTTGTTTCACTGTAGAGTCACTGTAGCTTCAGACTCATTCGCACTGTTCACTGGCAATTTCTTCCAGTGCATCGCGCACGCACGTCAACCTTTTTTTTTTCCCCGCTTGTAAACAGTGTATTAACGGAAAAAACCCCCGAAAACGACAAAAACCGTCGCCGGCCTGAGGGGCTTCATGGTCATTGCGCATGCCGGTCCGGTTCACCGCACTTTTACATTTTATTATTATTTTCCGAAATTGGCTAAATACTTATTTAGCCCCTAATACGACAAAATTGATGACTTGGGAACAAGGGCATACCGGTAATTGACCTTTTAAAATTATTATTATTTTCGGTTTACGGTCGGCGCGTGCGGTGCACGCGACCCACGGTATTCCGCCTCACGCCCTGTTCAGGTGGAGCTTGAGGTATGATCCCGTCACCGGAGATGGGCTACCGTCATCTCAATCGATGTTTCGCCGGGTGGTCTTCCTCCCGGTGCGGCGCGTTTCGGCGAATGATGGCCGTGGACGCGGCGGTGGCCGGTTACACCCGCTGCCACATTTCTCTCTCCTGCACGTAAAAGTGCAGAAGAGTCCCCCGAGTAGTTGCCTTTTTCACGTCGGTCTCTCAACTTTCAATTTTGTGTTTGGTCCTGATTTCTGTTATATAAGTTTCGATTTAATTCGATTGGGTCCTTCGATTGAAATTAATTAAATGTTAATGTTGCACTTCGGTCCTCAATCTTTTAATTTCCGGATTAGATTTAAATAACTCAATGAATTCAGTACACAAGTTTTGATTTTTTCAATTTTATCATTTGATTTAAATTGATAATATATTTGATTTTCATTTCGGCCTTTATACTTTTAATTTTTTATTTTAATCCCTGAACATTTGATTTTCATGTCAGCCCTTATACTTTTAATTTTTTATTTTAATCCTTTTTTTTTATGGAATAATCCCTCTTTTGTCCATGTATATATAAGTGTGCTCTTATTTTTTATTTTTTATTTTTGTTATATTCTTATTTATTGAGGTGATATTTTTTCTTTTAAATTGGCTCTTAAATTTTATGTTAATCATTTGAAAATTGATATTTCTTTTTTTTCCTCCCTATGTTCTTTCTTTTAGTTTTTTATTGGTTTTTTTCTATTTTCAAGTCAACTTAAATTTTTTTACCTAATAATTTTTTTTCCTTATCTTTTGTTAAAGTTTTAAATATTGTTTTAACCTTCTATTTATTTTTGTTTTTTTCATCATTAACACAGTAATAATAATAATAACAACAATAACAACAACAACAATAATAATAATTTTAGTTATTTTTCTTTCTTACTTTTTTTTTAATGTTTTTGAGTTTTTTTCTCTAAGGATAATTTGATAGATTTTATTGTTTTGGCAGTAATAGCAATGATAATTTTAGATGTTAAGACTTCGATGTTATTGTTTTTATAATAGGTTGTAATGATTTGTTTTATTATATTAAATCTTGCATGTATAAATATTATATTTTAATTTTGAACTAGCGAATCCTGTTAATTTCTTTAATCCCAACAATTATAAAAATTGTTTGCTCAGCCCGCAACGTAGTGTGGTCAATTTTTTTAATTTTCAAGTCAAATGATTTTTTGTTTCAGTTAATAATTTTTATTTTATGTTCTTTTTTTATTTTCTCTTTCTGTTATTTTTTTATTGGTTCTTTTTTTTCCAGTCAAATGAATTTTTTTACCTGATAATTTTTATTTTATTTTTTTGTTTGATCTTTTGTTAAAGTTATTTAGATTTTTTTAATCTTTCATTTATTTTTGTTTTCTTTTTTTCATTATTAACACAATAATAATAATAATAATAATAATAATAATAATAATAATAATAATAACAACAACAATAACAATAATAATAATAATAATAATAATAAGAAGAAGAAGAAGAAGAAGAAGAAGAAGAAGAAGAAGAAGAAGAAGAAGAAGAAGAAGAAGAAGAAGAAGAATTATTTTAATTATTTTTCTTGCTTACTTTTTTTAATTGTTTTTCAGCTTTTTTCCTCAAGATAATTTGATAATTTTTATTATTTTGACAATAATAGAAATGATAGTTTTAGATGTTAAAGTTTCGATGTTGCTATTTTTATAATAGGGTGTGGTGATCTGTTTTATTATATTTAATTTTGCATATATAGATATTATATTTTAATTTTGGATTGGCAAATCCTATTGATTTCTTTAATCCAAACAATTATAAAAATTGTTCGCTCAGCCCGCAGCATAGTGCGGTATAGTTTTTAAATTTTCAAGTCAAATAATTTTCTTAAAAAAATGCTTTCCCCTTGCATTTTTTTTTCAATGACTGACTTCCTTTTTTTTTTCTTTTAATGAACGAGGACCTTTTTTTCATATTTTTAAAATATTTTATAACCAAGGTGTCCAAATCAGCTTTTTTTTTATCGCGTTTTTTTTTTGTATTTTTTTAACCAGGGTATCCGTGGTAACAAATTTATAATAAATCATTTCATTTTCTTAGCAAATTTTCTAACAAATTTTGTCAAAAATATTTTAACAATAGCAACATTCAATCACTTTTTGGTGGAAAAAAAACTGTTTTTAATAGATTTTATCAATTATAATTTTACTAATTAAATATTAAAATAATAAAATACAACACGTATAAAATCAATCAAATTTCTACATAGATAAAAAAGCCCAGCGCATCGCGCGGGCAAAACCGCTCGTATAAACTAATAAATTGTCAAGAACACTACTTAAGATTTTTTTATTTTTAGATCCAAGTAAACTCCATCTTCCGAAAAATATATTTTATCGATTTAGATGAACGAGTAAAATTCCGATTGTCCTAGATTCTTACTAAGAATGCATGTCCTAACTTGAATTCGAGAACTGTTGTACAGTTTGCAAGCTCTCTACTATCACGCCAGGGGATAACAATACTTAGATACTAAAGTAGTAAATTAATTTTCCTTATATAAGCAAAAGATAGATGATACGCCTTCACTTTTATAAGAGTGTATCAATGAGAGCCTGCTAGTTGATGGTGTGCAATAAACTATGGAGCAAAGATAAGAGCATAGGAACTACAATCATTTTTTAAAGTTAATTTTTTATTTAATTGAAGAAATTAAAATAATATTTAAAAAGTTATGAAGGATTATAATTTATTCTAAAAAAAGAATTATTTATTCAAAATCCTATTTTTTTATGTATGGAGTTTTTCCTATTTTGATGATACATGTATTTTATATTAACAATAAGAATTTCGGGCCACAAACACCTACATTTCAACTTGTTACAACAAAAAACAGCTAGAAAATCATAATAATTGACTTCAAAATAAATTTTAGTAAGTTAAAAAAAGCAAAAAACTTAAAATGCGCAAAAATATTCTTTTCTCCTCCCCCTTATTCGGCTATTTATCATCTATTCTCCCTATATTCAAGGATTAAACACATGAGAGAAATAACTTTTTAGGATCAAAACATGAATATCTAAAACAATATAGACTAAAAAAAAATAAAAATAAAGACTGTGAGTGCCTCTGCAGAAAAATCTATGTCCTGGACAGTTTCTCTCTGGTTTCGAAACGAAAAGCTTGCACGTGCAATAAATGATCAATTTCTCACTTATAATTGCTTCATCTGAACCTGCTCACTCATTTGCTTCTGCCATGAGCGTTATGCTGCTATAGCAATGAACAGAGAGAAATAAAACACAAAACTGACAATTGAGGCTTTCAATTCCGTGAAATTACAGCTTATATTGCCAAAAAGAATTATTTTTTACACTCCCCAACCAAAGAAAAGGGAAAAACAAAAGGAGGGTCTAAGAATTTCAGATGATCATAAATAAACCACATTTTTATACCTTCTTTATACCAGCATTGCCCCACTGGGACTGCCCTTATCATGGTATCAAAACAATTAGGACGATGAAGTTGATGAATTTGATGTGTGGTTGCGACAGAACTGGAAGCTATTCTCATCCATTTTCTCTACCACAAAATGAGCGAGCATGCCATTAGACTCCACCAAGTTCTCTCTGCACAAGAACTCATCACCATAAATTCTCTCCACGTTCCTGTAGTAATCATGAACAAATATGTGAGTCTTCGCACTGCTAGCCTTCTTGCTCCTAGCTAGCACACCAGATGTGAAGATTGGTGTCATCCTCCCTGGGCCTTCCGGCCCATCCCCTCTAGGCCCATCGATCAATATCACATCCCAGTCGACCTCGTAAACATGATTAGGCAGGTCATTGATCCCAAGCTTACATTCTGAGAAGAGTAGATTCTGCACTGGCCTGCATTCGTTTTTTATTTGCTCCTTGGTGGAGGCGATAAGCTCTCTCATCTCTTTCATCTTGGTTGTGTATTGGACATCAAAGACATCAATTTCGGGATGTAGCTCTTCATAATAAGCTGCATAGTAGCGATTTTCTTCGATGAAAACGGTGCGGCCATTGTGATTAAGAGCTTTCCAGAGAGGTGTCTCGTGTGTTAGACCAAAAACAAGAAAGTTACAGGGAGACGAGCACTTTCTAAGGGCATCAGATATTGGTTTGATTTCGGCATGGGACATATGGAAACTGTCATTGGATCTCGAGGCGTAGTGGAGGAGAGTGTTGATGACTGTTGTTGGCAATGGAGCGTTGCTGCCATAGGTGGAGCTAGAAGCGGAGCCTGCGGCCATGGTGGTGGTGATTGCTTTTACAGGTGAAGTCTCTCTCGTGTAGATTAGCGTAAGAAGGAAAGCGATGGTGAAGAATGATACAAAGGCGAGGAGCCATAGTCGATTGGAGCCTCCTTGCTTTTGGATGTAAGGATGAAGAAGGATCAGCTTTGTGTTGTTATTGTTCTTCATTTTCTGGGTGAGAGAGAGACAAGTGTCAGGGTGAAATCTCTCTCTTGTTGTGCTGTGGTGGTCAAGATTTTGAATCTTGATGGAAATGAGAAAATAGAGAACGATTTTAAAGAAGGGTTTAGCTACCTCAGGGCAGCAAATCAACGTTTGAAGCAACAGGAGATGGCGCTCCGGCAAATATGAACAACGACATATTAAAGTGAACCTAATGCTGCCTTTCAAGATAAATAATCACCCCATTTTATTTTATTTTCCATGCAATTATGATAGGTCAAATAACACTTACTAGTTTTTTATTTTATTATTATGGTTATGGTTATGGAAATTATAAGGAAATCCATCCACATTCGATGTGCAATAGGAGCAAAATACAGAGTGGTTGGACTGGAGCTAGTTGTAGCTGGTATTTCACCAGCGACCCTGTAACTAATTACAGGTGACAAGTCGCTTTTCCTTCTTGATTTTAGTTTTAGTTCTCAAGCAACCTCGTGTTATTATATATAAAACTATATAATATATCATTTCTTAAGAAAGTAGTTTCCTTCTGATGGAGACCACTTACTTGCAAGAGATTCCTCTTCAAGGGCAACCGTTGGATTATGCCACACCAACATGGGTCAGGGACAAAAAATTGGTGTTTTACTGTTGTTGCCTTGACATTAGACATCCTATTTTGGTTCCCCTCTACCAACCCTGTAAACGAATAGGGACAAAAACGAATGGACCAGGCTAAGCAGTTGCTTTAGTTTTCTTTTCTTATTTTTAATCTTAATGATGTGGTATGGTGATTACGGAAACGGAAGCATAGGTCAGATAGCAACACTTGCATCATAAACCCTACAAAATATTTCAATGGCGGGGAGTAAAAATTTAAAAAAATATAAGCGTTTTACTGGAAAATGGAAATGCAATACCAGCATTTGAATGACTTTGATGAGCCTATACTTGAATGCCAGCTGGCAGCCCAAGGCTTGGAAATTTGGGGATGAGTCCGAGAAGAATGATGTATTTAACCGCATGGAATACATTTTCTTTAAGTAATAATATAAATCATATCTTGATATTTCATGATATGGTATTAGAGTCTTGTTGATTCAACGGTACAAGTCTAAATCTCAATAATCATTCTATTTAAAAAAAATTAAACATAAAATAATATAAACTTGTGTGCAAATTTCAAGTTAAAAGAGTTTTCACCTGTGTAGTGTGTACTAGATAATAATATAAATTATATTATAAAACTCTATCTAACAATATAAGTTTTTAGATAAAATGATTATGTAGTCATAAATATGCAGAGGAAACAACAAGTCAAATCTAATTGCAACTCCAATTCCCTTCTTTTGAGATTGAGAGTAACTACTCTAGTCCTCTCAAATCTGAATGTTGTTGCTTTTGGCAAAAAAAAGAAAAGAAAAGAAAAAAAAAGATGTTTTTAAACTAAAAGAAAAGGTTGCAAATCATCTTTTGAGGCCATGAAAAGAAAGCATCAACAGGAAACATCATTGTAAAGAGCCAGTTTACACCTCACATGACCTTTTTTAAATCTTGCCGAGGAAAACGAGCATTGAGGGGGGGGGGGCGACAAGTGTTGGTTTTGAAGTGTTTTGACGCTTTATTTTGAAGTTGTATTATTTATGTTTATATTTATAATTAAATATATTAATTCAATAAAAAAATTAGTTTAAATCCAAAAAAAAGTATTTAGAATTGTACAATTTAAACATAAGTAAAATAATGAGAGTTGAACTGATATAACTTGACTGACTTGATGAGTCAAAGATAACATGAAAAATTGATAAAAATATAGTTTAACTAAAAAAATTAAGTTAGCATCTTAATTTTGTTTTTGAAATAACGATATATTTAATCAACTTTAAATAAATTAACTTTAAATTATCCTCACCAAGTTGACATCTTAAATAAATCTATGAAAATAATATTTAAATAAATTTTAGGAAAATTAGAGGTTTTATGATAATATTCTCAAACACTTTATGAATAATTATATATTAACGGAATATGTACATTTAAAAAAAAATTCATTAATATTGAATAAGAATAAAATATCTATTTTATTAATTTTTTATTGTAGTTTTTATAATTTTATTAGATGTATTATTTTTATATTTTCTTCATTCAAGTGCGTAATAATTATTCATTCATGACTTTTTTCTTATTGAAACTTGCATTTACAATGACAATGAATTTTTATTTACAAAAATGATATTTTTTTTAAAAAAAATATCATTATAAAAAAGCATGAATAAGAAAGTGGGTTTTAATTAAAATAATTTTTTTCCTTTAAATTCAAATCATTAAAACCACAGCTATTTCTCTGTTTATTTCCCTCCTACCTTTCTATTACCCCGTAGATTAACAATTCTTGACCTTTCTTACAGCAATCTCAAGGGACCAATTCCAGTGAATTTATCTTCTTCAGACCGATTAAACTCGAGTTTAATCAGTTCAACGGGACTGTCCTTTCGTTAGGCCTTCGACTTCTTTTTTTCTTTAATGTTTCTGGTAATAACCTTACCGGTCCAATCCCTCTAACCCCTACATTGTCACGTTTTGACACTTCTTCTTTCTCCTTTGATCCTCATCTTTGCAGAGAGATTATCAACAAGGCATGTAGCCACACACTACTAAAAAATAGGGTTGTTAGCAATGGAATTTTACAATAGAATAATGTCATTTCTAATATAGCAATGGATCAACATCGGATTGTATTTAGCAATGAAAAATCCATTGCAAATGTGATTGTATCAAACCTTTAATGGATAAACTGTTATTGATAAAGAAAAAACTTTGCAACGAATTATCCGATGCTAATTAAAAAAGTTATTTTAAATCTCATCTGTTAATCTAAGCCTTAAAATAATACAGACCACTGATCATTCACTTACTCTCTCCCCTGCTTAGATATCAAAAACAAAATCAAATAAAATTAATTAAACTAAATCTCTTCTTCATCTCCATACTGGCCACCAACATTATCAATCTTCAATCACGCCTCGTTTCCTCTCAAACAACCCATAATGGTAACCCATAACCAATCATCCTTGATCTACCCTCTCCTCTTCCTAGCAACTTTTCTCCCTAGCTATCTACTTTGGGAGCATACATCCTCCTCGACATGGTTATGGGAAGGTTAATGCATATCAGAGTTTTGGCTTCCAAGATTTTCTTCAAACTCAAGAAAGTTTCCCTCAAGATGACCCACCTATTTATAGAGAACATAATTTACATGAGGGTTATGAGAGAGTAGATGGTGATGATAATGAGGATGAGGATGAGGGAGATGATAGTAATAGGAGAGGTGTATGTAATGAGAGATATGGTAGTAATGTGAGAGGTTAAGAGGATCTAGATGGTGTCCCATTGAACCATGGTTCGTCCTCTTCTCCATACAATTTTGATAAAAGAATCAAACATAAGGGTTTTGACACACAAATAGATCCAATTAAAAAAAAAAAAACTTTGTTTGTATGGAACAATAGAGTAAGTTGAAATTTTCATTAAAAAACTTATTATTATTTGTGTCATTATTTGTTTAATGAAAGTTTGTTATTATAATTTTTTAAGGTTCAACAACTTATCATGTGGATGTGAAATTGGAGGCATATTGAGATTTAATTTCAATATTGTGCAGATGTTGTAAATCAATTATCTAAATTGTACAGATGTTGTAAGCAATTTTCTATTTACTTATCATATTTTGTTTATTAGAAAAAAATAGACATTAATTGAGGACGATGAGCAAATTATTTGTGATATTTTGGATGATAAAGCTATAATTGCCTTGAAATAGTAGTTGACATGAGCTCGCAAGAAAGTCATGTTAAATATGAACACCATAAATATTATAGATTGCCTTGATAAAGGTCCTTTCTGGATAAACTATGATGATTAAAATAAAATGATTAAAGATGTTTGGTTCAAACCTGAATCCTAAAAAATATTAGAATCTTCAAAGAGGAATCGATTAACTAAAACAGATGAAAAAATAAGTACTTATCGTGGTGGTACAATGTTATTTGCATCATATCAAGCTAGCATGGTAATAATTTTTTTTTGTTAAAAATAATTAATTCATTTTCTTATATTTATTTTTTTTAATATTTTTCATGTCTATAACAAGAACAAACAAGTGGGAAAGAACCCCTATAACATGATGTCTTTTCAATTTTGCATAAGAGTGATAAGTACTATGGCACATTCATAGACAACAAGTCTAAGAAAATGGTTAAAAATAAGTCTTTTCAATTGTATTAGAATTTTATTTTTATTTCACTTATTATTTTTGATAAATTAGTTTTAAATATTAATGTTATTTAAATATATTCTTCTACTTTTAAAATATCCATAAATAATTTAAAATATTAATAAAAAGAAATATATAATCATTAATGATTTTATTGTATTAATCAAATGCTCAGCAACGGAAACTCCTTTGTTGAATACAACTTCATGGTGTCTTAACTTAGCAACAGATTTATCGTTGCTACTTTATCGGCAACGGCAAATCTATTGCTAATATCAGCAACAAATTTTTTGTTGCTCATTATCAGCAACGGATACATCCGTTGTAGATAAATTAGCAATTATAAATATGCATATGTTGCAAATTTCATTGCTAATTTCAGCAATGAATTTTAATTTTATTAGCAATGGATTGAGTAGCTGCTAATTGACTGATTGATTTTTTAGTAGTGACGATCTCTGTTTTTTGGTCTCCAAGGGACACGACATGATGACAGAGGGTTTGCGAACTGTACAGTAGACTCAAGTTCGAGTCAGTACATGCATCCCTTATAAAAACATAAAATAATCAGAATTTTACTCGTTTACCTGAGCCCATAAAATATATTTTCCGAAAATAAAGTTTACTCTCATCTAAAAAAAGTTATCCGTCCTTTGACTCATCAGCTTCTCCAAATGCTATTTCGACGGTAGGAGTACCGTTCGGACAAAGCGGTCAAGCTCAAGGTGGCGTTGAAGTATTTATAACTCCGCCTTCGAGGCAAAAGCATAATAGAAGTAGCGTTGATGTAGGATTTACTATTGGGGTTTCGCTTTTAGTACTTTCTTTGTGCTCGTTTGGGACCGCGTTTCAAACGCCGTTTCCAAAAAAATCAAATTTTTTTTTCATTTTAAATGAATATATTTTGGTGTTTTTAGATCATTTTAATGTGCTGATGTTAAAAATAATTTTTTTTAATAAAAAAAAAACATTTTGATGTATTTCGGCACGAAAAGCGTTTTGAAAAGCTACCGCAACCGCTCTCCCAAACAGCCCAGTTGTTGTGCATTGTTTTTGTTTTGGTCAAGAAACAGAAGAAAGAAAAACGTGCTGAAGAGAAAGAACTAGCAATTGCCGGGACGAGCTCTCCTGTGAGGATTCATTCGAAACCTGCAATGAAAGTGAAGCTGGAGAAAAGGGTCATGAGACTATAAGTACGAAAGCAAAAGAAGGGCTAGTTCAGCAAGTTATGAGAGCAGAGACGAGTGGGAACTTAGTGTTTTGTGGAGGGAAAGCACAGGTTTATACATTAGAGCAGTGAATGAGGGCATCTGCTGAGTTGCTGGGGAGGGGTACGATTGGAACTACATGTTAAAAAATACTATAAATTATATTATAAAGTATCACCTAACAACTTATGCTACTTTTGGGTGAGATGATTTATTGATATGGTATTAGAAGCTTGTTGACCCAACAATCACGAGTTCAAATCTCACCACCTCCATTCTATTTGATAAAAATCAAGTACAAGGTAATGTGGGTCTGTGTTAAAGAAAAATATAAATCATATTCTAGAATCTCATCTAACAATTTAAATTTTTAGATGAGATGATTCTTTGACAGTACTTGTAAAGCTGTGCTTGATAATCAGTTGATTGTCACGGTGAAACGGTTTGATGCTGGTAAGACTGCAATAACTAGTAGTGAAGTGTTTGAGAGGCATATAGATGTTGTAGGTGAGCTTAATTACACCTAAATTTGGTGCCAATTGCTGCTTATTTTCAAGCTAAAGGAGAGAGGCTTGTTCTCTATGATTATCAACTCAATGGCAGTCTCTTCAATCTCATTCATGGTATTGCTTTTTTTCTTTCTTCCTCCCCTACATTCTTGAATTTTATCTTGGCTTGGCTGATCTGCATTTCTCTTGTTTCTGTTTCTGAGGTCATTACTTTTAATTCAGGACCCATATCTCCACATTACTTCGAAGTTACGGCAAAATCTTTCGCAAGTCAGGTCTGAAGCAAGGCGCCATCTTTGACCAATCTGATACTTTCGTGAGAAATTTCTTTCTGAAGGTCTCCCATATGATGCGACACCCTGAACGGATAACACAAGAAACAAACCCACTTACGATCCGATCTAGTTTACACTACATAGTTACTGAGATGGGGTGTGTTGGTTTCTGCTGCTATGTCAGTTGCATTCAATTAATACACGATAAGGAAACTTCAACGAAGAGTTCGTTTCATATTATAGGCCTCATATTTGGACAAAGATAGGAGAAAGAAATAATCCAGTTGGAGCCACCGGAGAATCGCGTTTGTAAAGTGCTGTGCTCATGCTACGCCACTGTTTCGTAGTGTCTGCAGAAAGTGCCAGGTGGGGGACAGTGGTTGGACTGTAAGTCAAATTGCATTGAAAATTTCGTCCTTGTAGCTCTGTTGAAGTGGTGAAAAAAAAATCTGAAAGCACGGGTCGCTCTGCAACTCAACATGTCCTTTGGATGAGTTAAGCTCCACATCAATCGGTGGGTAGTGCATTTACTTGCTGCATTGATGCTAGATATGCATTCCTCTTAGTCATTTAAGGTCATACAGATTATATGTCATACATTATACACAAATCAAACCTAGATATGCATTCCTTATAGCTTCATTTTATTTCTCTTATTGTATATTATTTTCTCCTTTTATATTTAATAACTTGATTATGAAAATCCCTTTAATTCTAAGCAGACTTTCTTTTTCTCACATATATTAAGCCATATGATCAAGGATAGAGCCATTGCAATCCAATTGTTATCTGAATTGTTTTCCAAGGCTTTATAGTTTTGAATTTAATTTGCAAGAAAAAGACCAAGTTTTGATTTTATTTGTTTCTAACTACCGTAACAACCTAACATGCAAAAATTACATATATCATTCTTCAAGTATCATCACATCACATCTTTCTTCTAAAAGAAATCAACAAAGTAAATAAATGTGTTTATATAAAAAAAACAGAGATAAAGGTTATATCAGTAAATGTCTATATGTGGAAGATATGCTTATTTTAGACAGTAAAAATCACATGATCAAATCTACCAAGAAAATGTTAAGCTAAACAAGTTTGATATAAAAGACTTGGGTGTTGCAAATGTCATACTAGAATATATATATATATATATATATATATATATATATATATATATATATATATATATATATATAACATCTAATGGATTGGTATTGTCTCAATCTAATTATGTTGAGAAAGTTCAAAATTTGTTTTCTAAATATGATGGGAACACATCAAAGGATATAAACGTTTATCTGTCTAAAAATAAAGGTGAGGGAATAAATCAATTATAATATTTTTGGATAATTAAGAGTTTGATTTATGTTATAAATTGTATAAGACTTGATATTGTTTATTTGGTTAAAAAGCTAAGTAGGTTTTTAAGTAATCTAAGTATGGGTCATTAGAAAGCAATGCAAAGGGTACTCAAGTATTCGAGGTACATTATTGAAAATAAGTTATACTATATTGGTTACATAACAATACTAGAAGAGTATAATGATGCTAGTTAGATATCTAAAACTAAGAATTTGAAACCCATAAGTGGATATATCATCATATTGGTGGATCTATTATGTTATGAAAATCCTTCAAACAATTATGTATTACTAAATTCATAATAGAATAAGAGTTTTCTACTCTTGATAAAGTTGTAAAGAAAACCAAATGGGTTTGGGATTTCTTGTAAGATATTTCTTATGGGTCAAACCATTGTCAATTATTTGTCTATTGAGACAATCATTCCATAATTTGAAGGGCACAAAATAATACATATATAAAGGTAAGTCTAGACATATACATTGTAGATATAATATTATTAAATACTTTCTTTCAAATGAAATTATTTTCATTGATTTTGAAAAGTAAAAAAAGATATTGTGGATTTGCTAACCAAATATTTGTCGAGAGAGCTTGAGTATAATTCATTGAGGCATATGGGCTTAAAGCCTTAAAAAGATGAAAGAGTATAATAATGGTAAGCATTCCTTGTTGATTGAAGATCCCAATATCAAGCTTCAAATAAAAATCTAAGTTACATAACATTCCCAATAACACTAGAAAATTAGTACATCATATTTTTTCTTATGATGAAATAAGTGTTAGATGCAACGTAATAAAATATGAGTTGTGCTCTTAATGACTTTGTATTGTAGTGCACCGACTGGATTATAGTTGAATACTCTTAATAAAAAATTACTTATTTGAGTGAGAAATGTGATTGTTTCTTTGAAATTTTATAAGGGTTTAATTCTCTAAATCATTCATGAACTCAAGAGCATTCCATGGCCATAGTAAGCATAATAGTGAGAACCAAAAGAAATATCAAGTACAGAACTATGTGAGTATTATTGTATTGGTTTATATAAAAGGCTAGATAGTTCAAGACATCACATTAGTTATTTAGTTAGGTAAACCTAATAGTATTTCACTAAGAAAGATTCGAAGCTCAAAATTATCTATCCTGATGTCGTAATCTACCACATCAAAATCTCTTAATAAATCTTTGAATTGTTTTTAAATTGGTTAGATAATTTTTATTTATTGTAGAGGATTGTTGAAAGTTTGTTTTAGTTAAACAAATTCTAGGTGAATGAGAAATTAATCTAAAACAATCCTTAGTTTTCTCACTCAAAGAGGTATTTCTAAATTTGATTATTTATTTATGGTGGCTAATCAATGGTTGATAATGATGGGAATTAATTCTTTAATATTTTAGCTACTAAAATTCACTATAAAAATGGAGGTGAAGAAAGTTTTTATAAATTGAATTCTTTACACAGTCTTCATTACCTTATTTTTAACGGGTTTATTTTCTCATTTTATGATATGATTTTTCTCCCAAATCTAGAGTCTAGGTTCATAATGTTTAGTAACATTTGAGTTACATAATATTTGGTTTAAAGACTTTGTTTAAAAGAGCATCAAAACCAATATGGTGGTGTTGGGATCTTGGAAGGCATGTTGCAAACATCCTAATTGTACAAGTGAAGAGAAATAAAACTTTAAGGACAAAAGATTCATCCTTCACAACAACAAAGATTTTGTTTCTTTAAAGTACTTTAACAATCAAGTCTCCTCGTTTGTTTTAACTTGAGCAATGTTTATTATCAGTACACATGCTAGAAATTTGATCTTATATATATTGTGAGTTTGAATATATGTTTAGTATGCATGTTAGAGTTCTATTATTATTTTTGTGTTGAAAGCATGTTTGTTTTTAATTATACTTTTACAAACTTATAGTTTTAAACATATATAAAGTTTAGGCTTTTATTGGACATATTTTGTTTAGCATGTCGTTGTAATGATAAACTGAACAATCCATGCTAATTATTTTCAAACTATAGTCTTATTATGATAAACTAAATATTTTTGCTCACTAGTTTAATATATCTATAACCTTGATTTATACATGGATCAAAAGATTATTTATTTGTATGATGAAGTTCTATCTGAGGTATATGACGAGAAAACTATTACTAATTTATGGTTCAAGTTTTGGAGTCATTGTAAATGGTAAGTCTTTTATTATTGTGTTCATGACCAATAGTAGAAAGAAAAGAAAAATATTGTTTGGTATAAAAACATTACAATGAAGGAATATAAAGTTGTTTTATTATTAAAAAAAAATGATAAGCATTTTGATAATAATGATAATGATGTTAGTGATATGTTTTTTTTTTGAAGAGTATGTAAGTAGGGATTTATTTATAAGAAAAAAATTCAAGTCATGTAAGGAACTTTTCACAAGTATTATAGTAAGAAAATTCATACTAAGAAAAATAGTTGAAAAACAAAAACAAATGAGTGATGACAAAAATTATCCAGAAAGGCCTTCAATATTTCAAACCTTAATTTTCTTTCCTCTAAAATAGAGTAATTAAAAGTAAAAAATAAATGTTTGGTAAAGCTTTATAATACTCCATTACTTAGCCTTTTGTGATATAAAGTGACTCAATTGGAAAATATGTTAGTTTTCCTTAAAATTAAATCATAAGAAATGATGCCTTTAACATAGGGAATTTCTTGCTTCATTTAAAATAAAAAAGTAACCTTAAAAGATTCCTAATAATAAAAATATTTACAAATATGGATTTGTATTAAGTTATACAATATTTTTATTTAATTAAAAAATATATCTAATGTATTAATTATTTTTTTACTTATTTAAAAGATTTCATGTATTAATTAAAGTATGTTTTAAATCATATCATATTACTATTTTATTAAAGTATGTGATATTTTAAAAGATTTCTCTAATTCTTTTCTTATATTATTGAAAACCTTTTAAGGAGTTAAAGTTTTTAATCAATGTATTTGTTTTTTAAAATCTAAGTTACATTTTTTTCTTATGAAACATTTAATTTAAATATTATAATAATAAATTAACAAACAATTATTTCTAGATATTGTAAGCCCTTTTTTAACAAAATATTTTTTCTTTTATTTTTCAGGATAAAACATATATTTTAAAAAATAAAAATTAGTTCTTAGTTAACCTTTGAATATCATTAATTTGGAAGAAAATATTTTAACCTTTAATTTATTTTTTTTATGGTACTACCACTTCATAATATTCAATAACAATACTATAAACACCACCTACACATTCATGTGTAACTATTACCATAATCATAATCTTATTATTAAACTAACTACCATTTTATTATTATCCTATCATAGCCCTCTTCCATCATCACCACTTGGTTACCATTTTCAAACACCATTGATCAACATCTTATACTAACATAATTGTTATTTTATCACAATCTGATCATACACACTCGGTCATTACCACCACTTTTCTCGCAATCATCACTAACCACCTTATCATTAAAATAACTATCATTTTATTAATATTATTGTTACCATCATATGATCATCATCATTACAACTATCATATAATATTACAATCATACTCATCATTAATAATTTCATCATAATTATCATTATCATTGTTATTTTTATTACTATCATTTTTTTTTAATTTCACTACTTCTATTCAAAACTATATATGAAAAAAAATCTTAAAATATTCAAATAAAATAAAATAATTTTTTTAATATACACTAGGAAGCATAATATAATAAAATTGATACAAATTATACAATATCATGATATATACAATAAAAGTTAGTGTTATTAAATCAAGGTTAGTAGATTGATCCATGAACAAGGATCTAGCTCTAGTCATGTTTCAAAAACACTATATGGGAGTTGACCCGATCAAACATAGACAACTTCACATTGTTTTGATTAATATGGGTCAATTCAAAATTAATTGTGTAGGTTATGAGCCAACTAGGATAAAATAAGAAAAATAATCAATACACTTGTCATACCATCATATATTTGTTTTGGAAAAAAAAAGCCCATACCAATTTGATGAACGGTGTTTTTGCTTATTAACATATATTTTTTTTAAAAAGGTTAGAAAATAACATAATTTATTTTTTTGGTGAAATAACATATTACGATCGATATTGAGAATGAGAATAATAGTTTTATAAGAAGTCATACTTGGAGATAAACAACTTTAAGGAAATTGTTAAAATGGATTACACAAATTTGAAGGTATAAAGAGGAGATAGAAAGAAAGAAAATAGCCCTAAAGGCACATCTAAACTCCAATTATGATACCATCAAAACCATCAAAAAAATATGGATGATATAGATTCATTAACACCAAGAACGATCATCAACAATGATTTAATTGGGCTTTACTCTCTTTCCAAAGTTAAGTTAGTTGTCCATTATATGATGTCTTCTATATTTAATATTTGTGACTTTTGTTGGTATTGTTGAGTTTATTTCAGTGATATCTTTTTTTTGTACTAGTATTGTTGTAATCATAGCTTCAATATACCTCCAAGATCTTTTTTTATCTTTCTTTCTCTCTCATTTATCCTCACTGTAATTCTCACTTACATTTGGATGGAGTGTGTTATCCATTTTGGTCACCATTTGTGTTATTGTATTTGTTTCATTGAGATTTTCTTGTGGCATTAGTAATGTCATGATCGCAGATTTTGTGTGACTATGAGTTTTGTTTTTCTTTTTTGTTTGTTCTCTCTCATCTCTTCTCACTGTAATTATTTGTTGCCTTTAGATAAAGAGTGTGACCTAATTTGATCATTGTTGATGATCTTTCTTGATATTATTGAATTTGTCTTGTCGAGGTTTCATTACCATGCTATCGTAACCCTTCACCACCACCACTATAAACACCTCATTACTAGTGTCCATCATTACTGACCAACATAGTCATCATTGTATCCTCTTGTCATCATAACACTTAACCACCACCACCACCATCATCTGTTTTGCTACTTATCATTAGCGACTACCTTATCATTAAAATAACTATCATTTTATCATTATTTTCACCAACCTCTGTCATCACCATTGCCATTAATTATAAATATTACAATCATAGTCATCATTAATATTGTCATCATAATTATTTATATCACTCCCACCTTTATTACAAACATCACATTTTTCTCTCATTTTATTGTTTTTATTCAAAAATATATATGAAAAATATTTTATTTTACAAAAACTATTTTTCATAAAATGCTCAAATAATATAAAATATTTTTTTTAAAAAAATATTATACATTAGGAAACATAATCTAATATAACTAATATCAAATCATACAACACCACAAATATAATAATCACTACTATAACCAAATATACAATAAAAGCCAATTTTATTAAACTCGGGCTAGCAAATTGATCATGGATCTGGATCTTGCCTAAGATATGTTTTAATCAATTAATGACTAAGTCAAATCGTAATTGAATTTAAAAAAAATTATCTTTCTAAATTGTTCCATTTAAAAAATATATTATTTTGATTAATATGGATTAATCCAAAATTTATTTACTCGGATCATAAGCCAATTAGGATAAAATTAAATTTGGTGAAAAACAATCAATACACTTGTCATGTCATCATCCTATTTAATAACAAAAATTAATACAAATTTGCTGAAAGATATTTTAGCTTATTAATATATTTCTTAAGAAAAAATAGTAAAATAACACATTTTAAAAACTATTGGTAAAATAACATAGTATCGAAGATGGAAGATGTTGAGATTGAGAATAGCAATTTTGTAAGAAATTGAGTTTGGGAATAACAACTTCTAAAAAAATTGTTAAAATGGGTTGATACAAATTTCATTAAAATTTTCTCATTGAAATTCTTTTATTGTTAGTGGTGTAATAACTAGAGATTCAATATGACTACAGTATCACCTTTTTTTCTTATCTCTTTTCACTGTAAATTACCTACTTGACTTTGAACCAAGAAATATGATTTTTCGTGGGTATTCTTAATAACATTTATTGGTCTCATTAAATTTATTTTGTTATTTTTTAATGATATATGTTATATCGTAAAAGTTTCAATATGCCTTTAAATTTTTTGTTTTCTTTGAAATTTGTATTAACAGCTTTAACAATCTCTTTATAAATCGCTATTCCAAACCATAATTTCTTAAAAAGTCAATATTTCTTATATGATGTGTACCAACCTAGAAATACCAGCAAGGACCCATTACATGTTCTAAATGATCCAATGACTCGGTTTAAGACAAAGATATTGAAAGAGACATTGAATGCATTGGTTTTGAAGGTTTCAACTAACTCAGAATTGCAAGGTCTATTAGAGTATCAAAAGGAGATCCTAATACGTCTTATCTATATGCAAGATGGGTCCAATATAATTTTATTTGAGCCATGAAGTTAGGACAACAAAAGAAGACAAAAGAATCCTACTACAACTTCAAAACAACATGGATGACTATCTTTTTCTTTTGTTTATAGGATTAAAGGGTTGGATGGAAGGCTATAAATAAGCCTTGAATGAGCTCTATAATACTTCTCTTATTCTTATGACAATTAATGGATTTAATATTATGGGCTTTATTTAATTTTATTAGCTACAGCCCAAGACTTGTTTGGTCTTAATTAAAACTTTATTTTTAGCTAGGATTCAAGGCTTATTTGGATTAAGTCATGACCTTTCCAATTTAGGATTTTTGATTAGTTTTGAGTGCACCTCATTTAAGTCCACATAAGAGGTCCATTAGGGTTAATTTTCCAAGAACTATTTAAACTCATGGAAACTGAATTTCAGCAGCCATTGATGAATATAAATTCTGAATTTTTTAGTTTTATGTGTGAGAGTGATTCTTGCATTTTTTAGTTCTTGAACGAACTGAATCAAACTTATCGAAGATTAACTGACTTCGTGATGTCATTCTACTCATTCCAATAGTGATGGTGTCTTGTGACAAGTTTTCATTGTGTCACACTCCTATCAGACCTATTTCGACTTTTCGGGATTAGATCTCAGTCTTGATTGTGGGTGGCGTGATCACGTGATCATGAGATTCACATCATTATCATAACATGTTTTATATATGCTATATTATTTTACTAAAGAAATTCAAACTATTTTACTTTATTATTATTTTTCTTTCAAAATAGTGCTACTATTTCTTATAAAGTCAATATTTCTTATCATAACATGTTTTATATATGCTATATTATTTTACTCAAAAAATTCAAACTATTTTACTTTATTATTATTTTTCTTTCAAAATAGTGCTACTTTTATTTTAATAGAATACATTGTTGAATGCTGCCTCGGAAAAGCATGGTGGTGACTTTTCAAAGCGACAGTACACGCCCACAAAATTAAATTCTTCACGTGAGTAACACAATAGTTGCGTTGTTTTAACGCCAATACACATAAATAGAAAATCTTTTTCGTGCCTTTAAAATTAAAAGTTAACAATTATAATAATAATAATAATACAACCAAAAACATAAAAATGACATAAACAATATTATCCAATCACACCGCACAAGAACGAAGAAGCCCCTGCTGAGCAAATCTGGACCGTACAATCGGTCCCATCCTTTTGATCAAACGTTCCCTTTCCCTCACAGTAGACCAGGGGCAGATTTGGAAGAAAAAAAATCTCGAGCCCGTAGCCTTCGACTTGAGAAATTTCGCACTTTCGGCCTCTGCTGTTTATAAAATTCACTCCATCCATTTGAGTCTGTACACAAACACAGAGAGAGTAGTAAGCTTATTGAGAGAGAGAGAGGAACAAAAACACAGAGAAAGAAGGAGAGAGATAGACAGTAATGTCAGGTGGCATCGCACGTGGTCGTCTCGCTGAGGAAAGGAAGTCCTGGCGCAAAAACCACCCTCATGTCCGTAAAACACCCACACAGATAGAAAGAGACTTTCCCTCTTTATTTTATTTCATTTTATATGTTTTATGTTTCCCCCTTTCGTTTATGAGTTATAACTATGTGTTTTCTTGTGTGTTAATTTTGGTTAAATTTTTAGGGTTTTGTAGCGAAGCCAGAGACACAGCCAGATGGAACAGTAAATTTGATGGCCTGGCATTGCACCATCCCTGGAAAACTTGGTGTAAGTTCTTCCCATCTTAATTTTCTGTCAATTTTGATTTCTCGTTTTAATTAGCTTTTCCTTGCTTTCTATTTTGGGTTTTCTTGCTTGTATATAATATTTACTGTTCTTGGTTCTCCCAATCGAGTTCTGGTTTGTATCCTGAGAAGCAAGAACAATTGTAGCATTTGGAGACTAAAATTGCTTATAGCTAGTTCAAGTATAATGGCGAGATAAACTGGAGGCATCTGTAAGATTTAAGTTTCCAGGCCTGTTCTGATGTGTCATTAAATTTTACTTTAGACGTCACGACTTATAAACCATGACGTTTCATTGCCCCAAGATGAAGGATGTAAGATTTTAAGATTGTTGATAAGCTACTGGGAAAAAAAAGATTTTTATTAAATCTATCAAAGTGAAAAGTTTTGGGGCAATTCTGAAAGGTATTTGACATTCTTTAATTAGCTGGATCATGTCAAGCTCTTTTTAGAATCTAGAGTATCAAGCTAGCTCCTGTCATTCAGTCATTCTCCTGCTCTATTGATTAGCAAAGTTAAAGCATCTAGAATCTGGTGTGTATCCTGATTGTTTTTTTTCAAAGTTGAAACAGTGTTATTATTAGATTGAATCCAGTCCCTGCTTATACAAATTTGAATCTCATCGTATGAAATTCCCAGTGATCATAACTTCTCTTCTCTATCTTGGCATGGACTTGTACAACCAGATGCAACTTATCTGGTTGAGAATTGCTGCTGTGCTTGTCAATTTATCAGTACCTTTTCGTATCCGCTGTGTTCCTTTCTCTGAGACTGGGATTTTTTTCCTGTTTATAATTTCACTCCTTTTTAACTGTTTCTTTTGCATGATGAGACCTGTGCTTTGAATTCATCTCATATACTGTTGTTTGTTCTGAACAGTATAAGTTTATTTTTGATGGCTATAGAGATAACATTGAAGGCATCTGAATATTTGACACAAAAAGTTGTACTTGTGAACACTTGTCCATTATGAGTTCAGTTGCTTTTGATCAATTTTCTGCTTTTGAATGTTGTAAAGATAAAAGTTTGGTCTACCTTATGGTTGCCTGTCTTTTGATTTGTTATGGTCTGCTCCATGCACTTTTTTTCCTTTTAATTATTATTGTTGTTCTTTTCTGGTAAATGCATAATCCAACATCAGCCTTCAAGTCATCTTTGATTCATATTATATGGTGGTTTAATTAACTGGGGAAAAAAAGATGGATGGGGTAGATGTATATATCACCTGTTGGAACTGATTTTATAATTCATGTAATTTTGCAGACTGATTGGGAAGGTGGTTATTTTCCTCTTACACTCAACTTCAGTGAAGATTATCCTAGCAAGCCACCAAAGTGTAAATTTCCTCAGGGTTTCTTCCACCCTAATGTATATCCATCTGGAACTGTTTGCCTGTCAATCCTTAATGAGGACAGTGTAAGTATATTCTGTTGCCTTCGATATTTATTCCAGTTTTATAGGTTAATAATGTTGGGGATTTGTCCTGCTTATGGTGGTTTGTGTAGGGATGGAGACCAGCCATCACAGTGAAGCAGATTCTCGTGGGTATCCAGGACTTGCTGGACCAGCCAAACCCTGCTGATCCTGCCCAAACTGAAGGTTATCATCTGTTTATCCAGGTATGCCAACTTTTGAAAATTTGCACTTCCATCTCTAGGATATTTCTCTGATTTTCTGTCTAGAAAATCTGGAAGATCCTTCAAGCATTTTTGAGGTCTAAATTTGTTTGACATGGTATAGAAGGGCTCTATCGTTTCTACAGTAAAGATTTTAATGTAATTTCTGAACTGTTGTTTAGCATGTATTGTTAAATGATGTGTTCTGATTAGGTGAGCGATATCTTTGATTAAAGTTTTTCTGGTTCTACCTTGTCTTTTCTTGCCATTAGAATTGTAACTCACCTTGCTTCACCCAGCATGTGAAAAATATTGAAATACCATAGAAAATAAATGCTCAATGTTTATCGGTGAAATAGAAAAAGTACTACTTGTTCTGGCCTTGGGCATTGAGAACCCTGCTTGCAAGCTTCCACTGGGTATCAAATTTCTTCTGGATAGTGCTTTGTAGATTTTGTTGTTGAAAAGACCTGTTCCAATTGTATCAGATAAACAGTTGAGATATGGTAAAGTACATGAAAAGTTGATATATGGTTAATAGGGGATAATAATTTCTAATTTGATGAAAACTGTAGCCATCCATGGCGAGGGTTCATGGGTGCTGTTTCCATGTGCAGAGGTCCATTTGTGTGAACAAAGGGGCGCAGTGCACTTGGTATCATATATATTACCATAACTTAATCTGAATTCTTAATGTACTTTGATTTGATTCAGGATGCTGCAGAGTACAAGAAAAGAGTGCGCCAGCAAGCTAAGCAATACCCTCCTCTTGTCTAAAATGAAATTCAGTGTTTCTGATTACTGTTGGCTCTTGGTAGCCGTCGGATGCCTGCGATTGTGTGATGCTGAACTTGTTTTTCCTGGTAATAATTGGAACTTGGTAAATGTTCATGGCCTTCCTATCCTACTGCGTGGCTGAACTTCTGTTTTGTCTTCCCAAATTTGATTCCTGTTAATATCTTACAGTACACTAGTTAGCGAACGATACCTGTTCGTATATATATCAGATAGAAATCTAATATTCCACCCCCTGAGTTCGTATTTCTGTGGTGAATGCCAAACAAGAGGATTTGGATTGCGACTATAATTTAAGATAAAGGGCATCGTATTCTCCACTGTTACTGACTGGTTTCCATTGATTATGTGCTTAGGCTTCCAAGAATATCAGATGTCGCGCCTCTTTTGAGTGTTACTTTATCGATGAGTGACAGCTTGACATGACATGTTTGAAAAACTCAATGTGCACTACAAAACTTTGACTGAATCAGCTAATTCTTCTAAATTTTAAGCCACTGCTCCTTTAAATCTCAATTTTCGGTTTTGACCGAATCACATTTCTTCTCAATCAAGTCCTTTTCATTAAGTATTTGGGATTATTTCAAATGATGTTGGACATCGAAATCTGGAATTAAAAGATGAGGGAGTAATTTTAAAAGAATGTGGTTTTTGTTGCGCTTGAATGATTTGTACTATTCAGTATTTGTTGATCAGACACATAGTAAAGCCAATTTGTTGACTTCTCGAGATTAACATGTTCTGTTTGTTTCTCTCTCAATGAAAAGAAACCATAACTAGGAGCTGAATATTGAGCAGATATATTTAAAAAAAAAAAAAACTCGTAGAGATGGTTTGGATCTTTAATAATGTAAGAACAGTGATTGAAATTTGCAATGTTACTTGGTTTATTTTGAGTTTTGAGATTGAATAATGTTTTTGGGTGTTGAAATTACAGTTATCGAGGTTTATATGATTTTTTTTCAATTTATATAAGTATTTTTTTTAGGATTTTTAAATGAAAAATGTGTTGAAATCTTTGTTTTGAAGTTCAAACTTTAAATTACTTGAATCCGGATGAGGGCAGAATTTGCCAAAGTTGATGACACGTCTGCCTAGACGTATCGCTTGTCATCCATTAGATTTTGAAAAGAAAAAAGAAACTCCACCGAAGGAGCCATTTGCTTTTTAAGCTAAAACAAAATCTTTTTTCAAATAAAATGATAAATCATATGGCCAAAAATAAGAAATAGCTTTTTAAAAGTAATGAAGGCAATGTCTATTTTTATCATTACTATTTTTTTATACAAATTATTACTATTATTCTTTAATTCTGCACACAATACTTGGGCTTTTTTAATTGAATCTGTTTTTCAAATCATGATAAATATTTATTAAAAAAAATAATGATATTAATAAAAAAACTGTTTTATATAAAAAAATACATAAACAAAGAATTAGGTAGAGGAAAGATTTAATAGAAAAAATGGTTTGATCGACATAATTGGATCCTGAATTTGTATACATGACTCAAACTCCTTGCATAAATTCTTGTTACTAACTTAACAATATGCTACCAATATAATCTGACAAATAATTAAATTAATTTTGTCCATGTGAAAATCTTTTGGAATCAAAGAATAATTAGTATTTCATAGCAAAATTTATTAGCTTGCTTAAGTTTTTATAAAGCACTTTAAAGTTTGTAACCGTGATTTGGAGGTTGCAAAACATACATTTTTTTCATGATAAAACAATTTAATATTTATTTAAAAAAGTGTAAATTCCTTGAAGATGGCAAATACAAGTAGCATCCAAACCAAACTAAACTATATTTCATTAAATTTATTTGAAAAATCCACTCCATTACAATAATCATTTGACCTCTCGCCTTAGAGATTAGTTCCCAAACTTGGCTTCTCGTCGAGTTCCTCTTGCATCACAAGTTTTGGGTCAAAGATGAGAGATGAAAATAACATTATTTATATGGTTCATTACATAAGATTTAGTTTAACAATTCTGAATATGTTTTTTTTTGTCGCAACCAACACAATGATTAGGTCCTCTTAATCTAAAATAAAAAATAAAATTTTCACCTAGTAATTAAAAGAAACTAGAAATTCGAAACTAAATATCGGTTTTAAATGTTCAGGAAAATAGTTGGTTACATTGGAGAAAAGATGGACATCATTTTTACTGTCTTTTCAAGTGAAATGTTTCTTTTGCTATGTGTTCTCTCTTAATTTTATTCTACGTGTATTATTAATAAGAGATTTCATTGATTTATTTTAACAACAATTTTTTTTTATTTTGATACTTAAATGTAGGATATTTTATTGATTTTGACCTTTTAATGAAAACTTGATGTTATTCTCTAGAAATAAAAGATTTCATTAATTTTGACTTTATAACAAAAAAAAATGATATTAATCACTAAAATCAAGTTTTGTTTGAATTGTAAAAAATTAGGTTCTAACCACGTAAAATAGGTTCTAATAGCATTGCTCATACTTATGGACCTATTTATAGCTACATTGACCCAATATAGGTATACTCATAATAATAAGGGATAATGTAAAACACATAAATTATCAAAAATAATATATACAAATAAAGATGATAAGAAGAGCATTATAATTGTTTTAAAAAAAAACATATGTTCTCATTTCCAATGTGACATCACCAATAGGATAATGATTTATTGTATGATAAAAAAGTGAAATGAGAGGGTATTGCCAAATACCTTTCAACTTAATAATTCATGTTCATGCTTAACAAAAGAAATAATACTTCCAACGAAACTTAAAAGGGAACCCTTACTTATAAAAATAACTTGATTATAAAAAGTGCACCACTATAAGTAAATTCTTGAAATTCTTTAAGTAGATAAAACATTAGAAGGGATAAAAGTATCACAAAAAAAAAAAGCAAGGAAAGATTAGGCAACAAAGTCCATTTAAAGCCTCTCGAATAAAAGATAATATGAAATGAAAAGGCATGAAAAAAACTTGAAGAATTTAATGTTGTAGTGTCCTCAATCATTGAAATGCAAAAATTAAGGTGATAAACACAATTGATCTCTACATGCAATTAATGATCATATGTCTTCGAACCATTAAACAATGTTTAAGCCTTATGAATATCTCATTCTCTTGTAAACATAAGTACATGCATTTAAAAGGTCATTTCTAATTAAAAAAAATTGTATATTTTAACCTCTAAAAAGACAATAAAGGTTGTTTTGAAGCAAAATCATGACATATTTATAATATGGATATTGTTTTTTGTATGAAACCAAATTGTCAATAAAATGCAAAACAAGACTTCTCTGTTTGAAAACCAAAACTTTTATTTAGAATCCAACCTTTCCTTTCCAAAATAGGCTTCCATTATTGGAAAATCCCTTTATTTTTATAAGACAAATGAGTCAAAATCATAAGATGACCATTCTTTCTTACAATCTCAACCTGTATATACCTCATTCTTTGTTTAAATACAAAAAAATTGCATCTTGACATTTAATGAAAGGTTTGGGCTTTCAACCAAATGAGTTTTGTTTTCATGAAAACAATCTTAAAATTACATATCAATAATTTCATTTCAAAATTAGCTTAAATAGATATAATCATGAAAATTTACAACATTACCCCAAAACAAACAAGATGATTTTAAAACAAAATGGTTATTAACTAAATTTGTAAAGTTCATGATGTTTTTAGCCTCATGGTATATAATGGAAAGATAAAGAATCAAACTAATTAAAGGTAAATCTATATTGAAGAATTTATGATGAGAATGACATTGGTGTGCCTCATGATGGCTAAGAGAGATAAAAAAAAAAAAAAAAAAACTAGCTAGGAGGCAACTTTGTTTGAAAGAATTTATTATGAGTGTATAACTTTTTTTAGATAAAAGAAAGAAGATAAAAACAACTAAATCTGCTAAGGGTAACTCTATTTGAAAACACTTATGATGATAATGTATGTATGCCTCATGATGGATAATATAAATATAATCACGAGTAAATCTATTAAGGGTAAATACATTTGAAAGAATCTGTGATGAAGATGGTAAATGTGAGCCTTATAAAAATGGCTAGGTCTTTTAGAAGCAATGTTTTTTTCAAAACAACTATGTGATGATAATGGTGTGTGTGTGACTCATGTTGGCTACTGGAAAGACATAACTAAATTACTTCTAGGGAAATTTATTTGAAAGCATTCATGGAAAAAAATATACCTAAAATAATGATATAAAAAATGTTAACACATGTCGAATAGGTAGAGTCATTAATTTTTCATGATAAAAGTACAAAATATTTTAAGGACATCCTCAAACTATATTAGAAGACAATTGAATAAAGAGTTAATGGGGTTGAACTAATATGATGAATTAACCATGCTCATCCATTAGTTAGAGTTTAAACCAATATTAAGAAGTTTTATTTTGTATCATTGAATTTCAAACTAATACCAAAAGTCTTTATCATGCATCATTAGAATTCAAACTAGTACTAGAAGTTTTATTTTGCATCATTGGAATTCAAACTAGTACCAAAAAGTTTGATCTTGTATCATTATAATTCAAATTAATACCAAAAGTTTGATCTTGCTTCATTAGAATTCAAATAAATATTAAGTAATTTGATTCTGTGTCATTGAAACTTAAACTGGAACAGGAGTTTTATCTTGCATCATTGCAATCCAAACTAATACCAAAAGGTTTGATCCTACATCACTAGAGTTCAAATCAATACCAAAAGTCTCATCTTGTGTCATTATACTCAAACCAGTACTGCGTAGTTTGATTATGTGTCACTAAAAATTCATATCACTACAACACAACTATTAATTACATCACTAAAATTTAAACTAGTACAAAATAGTTTGATTATGCATAACTAATATTCAAAACAATTCTAAAATTTTTATCCTACATCATTATAATTTAAACCAACACCAAAAATTTTATTTCGTGGTACTAAAATTCAAACTAGTACTAAAAAGTTTGATGTTGTATCACTAGAATTGAAATCAGTGCCATAAGTTTTATCTTATGTTATTGAAATTCAACAAGAACTAAGTGGGTGTTTGGTATTGTGGTTTAAACTGAATTTGCAAAAAAGTTGGTATATTAGTGTTTGGTTAAGGCAAAAAGGCTGAAACATTATGTGGGTCCCACATAATAAAATCACCAAAACTCTGTTTCACGAAAAGCCTTCGGTCCGAGTCTCCTAAGAAATAACCAATTCTTTTCCTGCTCTTCTCTCTTGCCTCGTGCCTTCTTTTACTATGTGATTAGACTTGAGGTATCATTTTAACTGATTTCCTTTGCTTTTCCATTTCCCATTAAACAACAAAAAGCTATCATTTTTATTTTATTTGACAGCACCAAGTATTTGTTTTCCTAGACTAGTTTATATATGACTTAAGTTATAATGAAATACATTTAGTGGGTGTTTTGGCTCAACTTGGCTGGGACGACCCATTTAGTTGGGTCAGGCCCAACCCGATTTTTTTAAAAACAAATATAAAAATCATATTTAAAAAAAATATGTAGATAGATATCAATCTGATGAAAGGGTAAGGCGCGTGACTTCATTTCACTCCATTACCCTGTTGCTTTTCGATTAATTATGGATCATAAAGTTAAGAAGATCAGCGGAGTCTTGAATGAAATTAAAAAACTTGCAACTGGATTTCGTCTTAGAATTATATCTCTACAGCATGTAGATAGAGATTCTGAAAATCAGTATGGATCGCAAATGTTGTTCCTAATGATATTTTACCATATGTTGTTTCTCGATCAAATAGCAAGGGATCACAGAGGCCTTAACGTATGGATTTAGTTCGTGATGATCGAATTTCAAGTAGTTTGATGGGAGAATAAAAACATGTGTCTAATTTACTTGAATTATTTATTATATTTTATTATTATGATTATTAAATCTACAATATTTAAAAATATATGTGTGTGTGTCCTTTAAAGTAATTTCACAAGTTGACAACAATATGAAAAGTATGGTAACCAAACACACAAAATTGTTTTTCATTAAACCTCAAACTCAACCACATTTTTATCTCAGTTATGAACCGCAGCTAAAAGTGTTTTTCATGAAATTGTTTTTTTTAAACTTCAACCACAATAACAACCGCAACGTCAAACACACCCTAAGCAGTTTAATATTGTGACACTAGAATTCAAACTAGAACAAAAAGTTTTGTCTTGTCTCACTGGAACTTAAACCAATATCAAGTAGTTTGATTATGCATCCTCGAAATACAAACCAGTACCAAAAATATTATCTTGCATCTTAGGATTCAACCAATACTGTTTGACTCCTTATCACTGAAATTCAAATAGTACTTCAAGGTAAATCTCTTCGACGAAGGATTATGAGAAGACATTTTTGTAGTAAGTGGTCCAAAATATAGTGTTGGTTCAAGCAAGCTTATTATTTGTTTCACCTTGTACAAAGTTGATCTTGTCTTAATGATTATGCTACATTTGATATCTCTCATCATATATCATGCCTTATTTTAATGTTGGCCTTTAAGGAAAATTAAGCTTTCAAATGTGTTATATGTTTGTCCCCATTTTATTGTACTTATTCAATATGCATTTACATAAAAAAAAAAAGGAGAGTAAATAAACATGTAAATGAAGCAAAATATTGGATTGTTAATGCAAAATATTTTTAAGCAAAATATTCAGTCTGGCTTGCCTAATCCTAAACACTTCTCAACTTTTCAAATTATATGAACTACAGATAGGGTAACCTAGGCTCTTAACCTTACTTTACATGATAATGAAAGAGACTTCACGATACACAGTAGATAGGGTGAGCTTCCAAGTGGAAGTCCAAGTGAGAATCAGTAGACATAAGTCATACTCGATAACTGAATCTGTATATCTAATTTTAGAGCTTTTAGAGGCTTATAGTGGAGTATGTGACTACTTAAAAAAATAAATAGCATGCATACATATGCAATCCAACAAAATAAAAATAAATTGCAATAAATAAATTAAGCAACATGAAATAAAGGCTTATGTAAGTTCGATGGTTCTCAAAATATCATGTATCTCCTTAATGTTAGGATAAATAAAAATATTCTCAATGATACAAAAACTTGATTTTTTTTTCTAAGTTAGTAGACAAAATAACTCGATATGGATCAACATCATCTCGTGCAGTTACTTTATCAATACATTCCTGAACAATTCGAACACAAACTCTAGGTTTGGTTTTAACTTTGGACAATTAATAAACCATAGAATGATCATTTATAAAGGAAGGAGTGTATGTGTAATCAACTTGCTGGAATTGTTTGGCGAAAACAAAAACATCATCGGTATACAAAATCTACGTTTTGTTTTAAATTTGACCAAACCATGATGAGGATCAAATCTGATTTCTCTATTGGTGTGATATCATACCAATATATATGAATAAAAAAATTATATTGCAATTTAATGACCTCTTCTAGCTTCCTGTAATGGTTAACTCTAAACTCATTAGAAGTCAATCCCTTAACATAAACTTTATTGTTATGTTTTTCTACCATGGTCATACTCGTCATTAAAAAATCATGTACATTGATGAAATACTTAACATAAACTTTATTGTTATGTCTTTCTACCATGGTCATACTCGTCATTAAAAAATCATGTACATTGATGAAATACTTGTTATAACACTTCACTTTTCTTTCCTTTCCTATCTTATCTCTGTTTTTTTTTTCTTAAAAAAAGCTTCAATTTGGTGTTGTAAATAAGATTGGAACATTAAATATTTTGTGCTGGTTTTTAATCAGTGAAGTCAGAGTGTTGGCGTTGAGCTACTGAGAATTTTTTCCTGCATGTGTTTTCGAGGTTGTAAGCAAATTTAGGTTTAATAAAAATAAGAATGTTTTCCATGAAAGAAGAAGACGAATAAGAGAGAGAAGAGAAATATAGCCGGTTATGGGCTGCTTAAAATCATATGCGGTTTGTTTAAAATCTCAGAATTATGTCAACGCGTATCTTATCATTCCTTACATGGCAAATATATATGTTTTTTCAGTTGAGTTAGTTCATTCAGATGTGTTTTTTGTACGTTGGCAGACCAGCCGTCCGTCGTTGCAGCCATGCATGCACTGAATGCAAGAACATCTTGTCTTGATCCTGTAAAATGCCATGCATTGTTGTACAGTTTGTTTTACATGAAACTTAGGTTCAGTCCCAGCTGACATTATATATTACTGCTGTGGTTTGAGGCGATTTCAATTTCATTTTTCAATTTGGAGCCTTGGAAAAATTCTTATTCTGAAGTGGTATCCAGTTAGTGGCGAGGGCTCTCCTAACAGGGTTATTTTTATGCATCAGGGTCATTTTTTTATGCATCCAGCTGTGAACCTTTGTTGCAGGGGATGGTTTTTGGTCTTGAAAAGGGATTGTTTAGATTATTTATATGCTGTTTGATTCCGATAAGCCACCATAATTTGAAGGCTAATAACACTTGTATTGCCATAGAGAAAAGGCCTTCTTTTGAGAAAGGAAAGTGGAATGATAGGATGAATTTCCCTGCAGCTCGTCAGAGAGCTTACAGGTCACGAATATTCATGCTTGAAATCTTCAAATCTGGCACCTGACACTAGCAGTAGTATCTTCAGTTTGCTTCATCTCTTAACTTGATTTCACAATTTGTCCCGCATACCAAATTTGATGGGCTGTGAGCTAATGGAGCTTGTGCAGGATACTGCCCAGCTCAGCTGCGGCACTAATAAATCATCTGCGAGGCACCGTTTTCTATCCATCAGTTGCTGGCGAGGCCATGCGGTAGGGGAGGAGGAGGAGCTCTTTTCTCACCAGCCAAGCAGCTTGCAGACTGATTGAAGAGAGGTTGAGTTGGGGAAAATGCAAAAAATACCACCTCGGATCATAAACTGAGCTGAATACCATCATTTCTCTCATGTTGCATCAAATCCAAGTCCGTACGAGGGAGTTATAACGTTGTCGAGATTGTTTTTTAATTTATAAATATATTAAAATAATATTTTTTATTTTTTAAAATTTATTTTTAACATTAACCTATCAAAATAATCTAAAAAAAATAGTTTTAAAAAAAAATATTTTTTTAAAATACAGTGTAAAACAGTCCCATAAAATGTAACCGGATAGCACACACGTGTAAGATTGAGATTAAGACAGGATTTTAAAGTTTGATATTCATATAGAATTTGATCTACTTTTTACTTTTTATATATGATGATGATGAGTCACAATTCGATCATGATTCATTATTTCCTGGTGTTATCATCATCAGGAAAGGGCGTCAAGTTTAGCAACATTGAATTGGCATGGCAATCTCCACCTAAATTTTGACTTTTTTTGGAGCTCTATAATTGAACCGGAAGCAACATTTACATCACAATTCAAATATTTTATAAGAAAATAAATAATTAAAAATATTTGAGGAATGGAAAGTAGAGAAAAAAAGGGAGTGAAATAGCATTATAGATTGTTATTCTGAATAAAGAAATTCTTAATCAAATATTCGAGATAGGAGAGATGAGAGACAAATGAAATTTGGAGAAACATCGACTTTTATTACAATATTATTGATATTATTAAAAAAAATAACAAGATAAATATAATTACTCTAAAAAATATTATTAATTATGATTCGAGTGGGTCACGCCTCCTATCAAGTATACAAGTGAGTATAATCATCTAGTAGATAGTTCAGTAGTAAGAGTTTGGGAGTAAGAGATTTATTTCTCCTGTGATCTCAAGTTCGAGCCATATAATTGTTAATATGATGGTTAATTGAGATTTGCATGATCGTTAACTTCAGAACTCATAGAATTAATCGATATATACGCAAAGTAATCCAGACATTTACATTAATAAAAAAAATTATACAAGTGAGCATCTTTTATTTTTGGACAGCAATTATAACTTATCCACTATGATATTCTAAGAGCATCTCCAGCCGAGAAGGCATATGGTGAGGTAAATTAAAATATTAATTTTTTTAGCATTTTTGTGTTCCTGTTCATGCTCCAGCGGGGTAGGCATATGGAGAGGCAAAAATACCTTCCTCTCCATGAGCTGCTATTTGTAGCAGCTCAGGAGAGAAGGGTAAAATCGTGGCCCCACCTTGGGGCCACCTTCTTTATATATTATAATATATATATATATATAATAAAAAATAATATAATATATATATATATATTAGAAAATAATGTAATTATATCAAAAATATTTATTTTTATTTTTACTTAAAAATACTTTAACAAGAGAGTAAAAAATTATATATAAAATTAATAATTATATTGTTGGAGGGTTTTTCAAAAGTAATTATTTAATTATACAACTTACTCTTATTAATTGTATAATTAATTGCATAATTAAATTACATACAAAATAATTACACTATATTTAAAATAATATAAAAATAAATGGCTCTTCAAAATGGTTTTTGTAGAGAATCACAGCAAATCAAGAATTGATTTGTGTAATCCTCCGTGATCACAGCAGCTATAGTTTAGGAGATACGAGCTGACTTGCCCGTGCGTTGCGCTGGGCTTTTTTCTATGTAGAGAATTAATTGATTTTTTACATGTTATAATTAGTATTTTTATAATTTTTTAAAAATTATTTTTGACATTAGCACATCAAAATTATCTAAAAACATATTTTTTTAATTGAAAATTTAAAAAATTTAAAATTTATTCAAAAGTAATTTTCAGACGCATTACCAAACATTCTTGTAATCTCTCACCAGAATCACAGTTCAATCAACTTTTTTAAATAGTAATGAACAACGAAAACCACAGTTCAAATCACTGTTTATTACTGTTTGAAATTGGGATCTCCTTTAGCTATGTATAAAATAATAGTCATGGTACACGTAAGCTAGTTTGGACATTCTAGTTATAAAAAAAATTATAAGTCGAAAAAAACAACAATGTCCAAGGATTATTCGTGGCACGTGTAACCTATCCCGGTTATAAGAAATATATATATGTGAGAGAAAAAAATATGGTGCGCGTAAACTGATTCGGACATCGCGATTATCAAAAAAACCAAAAAAAAGAAGCCTGAAAAAAGAAGAGAAAAACACATTTTCAAACATTAATAAACAGTGAAAATTGTAAAAAAAAAAATTAAGTTTAGAGATTTATTGTGATGCACATAAGCTAACCTGGACACCCCAATTATAAAAAGAAAATGAATGAAAAAAAAAACATGTCAAAAACTAATGAACAGTAGAAAACACTACCTAATGAACAGTATAAAACATTGTTCTTTACTCAAAAATCATTTTTCAAACTCCCGCGACCTGCTACGTACATGTCACCATTACCACTCGGCCAAGTGACTTCTTCTGTCAGTTGTAGGATCCAAATAATTATAAAATCTTATATTTTTAACTATTCCAAAAAATCGTTGCCACAAAGATTCGAACTCCCGCGCCCCACTTTGCTTGGGCGCGCTCCTACCACCCAGCCAAGCAACTTATTTAGTCAGTTGTAGGATATGAATAATAATAATATAATATTGTAATTTAATTATTACAAAAATTCATAGCTATAGCGATTCGAACTCCGCGCCCCCCCAAGGGGGAGCGCAGTGTAACCACCAGGCCAAGCGATTTATTTATTTAGTTGTAGTGTACAAATAAAAAAAATATTATTGAGTAATTTGAGTCCTCCTGTCCACAGTGATCTGTGTCTAGGTGAACAGTGCAAAACACTGTTATTTAACTTATAAAAGAAATTTATAAGTGGAAAAAAATTAAAAAAATGTTAAAAATGGGTCCAAGTATTATTCATGACGCGTGTAAGCTACCCCGATTATAAAAGAAATGTACACGCGTGTAAAGTGACTTAAAAACCGTGATTAAAAAAAAACCGATAAAAGAAGGGAAAAATACATTTTAAAATAGTAATGAACAATAAAAACTATAAAAATAAAAGTTCAGAAATTTATGTTGATGTACCAGAAACTTTGGTTATTAAAACAGCAAAAAAAAAAGAAGCCCGGAAAAACAAAGAGATTACCCTTTGCAACAATGATTTCACTATTCATTATTAGACAAAATTGTGCTTCTAAGATTCGAACTCAGCAGCGTCCCGCGCGAATCGTCGTTGTGACCATAGTTGTAAAATCCGTTCCGGGTACCGTTCCGGTTTTTTGTTTGGAACAGAACGTTCCGGTTTCGGTGCATTCCGGCGTTGCATTCCGGTTTTGTACTGTTCATATTTATTTAATTATATATATGAAAAAAATAAAATATTAATTTAACAAACATAATTAAAATTCAAGATAAATTAACTTTAAATTATACAATACAAACACAAAGCCAAACAAACATAAATAAATATAATTTTTATTTTTTATAAAATCAAAATTGATGCAACAATTTTATTTTTTTATAATATATATATTTTTAATTTTAATTTAAATATATATATATATATATATATATATATATATATATATATATATATATATAGCCATGTACAGCCGAAGTGGACAACCAAAGCCGAATTCTCAAAAGTCAAATCTCAATTCCCATATCCAGTATCCCACATTGTTAAAATCAGCAAAGGAGACTTCACCCCGTGGCTTTAAAGTTCATCCCACATCGAGCAATAACATTTCAAGGCAAGTAGTTGCTTCTATAAAACTCCAGCTTAACTTTCCAAGCTACAACGTCTGCTCACTTAATAAGATGTCAGTGACATCTGTCGTGTGTAAGATAAAAAGTTAAAAGATTTTTTTATGTAGCCGGAACGGAATGCCCGAAATAAAACCGAGGTGTTTCGGCCGAAATTTCCGGAACGAACCGGAATTGAAACCGGAACGAAAACGACGCCGTTTTGTCCCGGTTTTATGAACGGAACGGAATTTTCCGGCCGTTTCAGCCGGAACGTTACGGATTTAATAACTTTGGTTGTGACCGCTCGGCCAAGGTCTTGTTTGTGCAGATATTGGATACAAATAATAATAATACTAATAAATATAATAAATGCTCCAAAAGATAGTTTTAGTGGGATTCGAACCCGCGCGCCCAGCGTCGCTTGGGCGCGCTGTAACCACTCGGCCGAGCGGCTTCTTTCATCATCTCTAGTATCCAAATGATAATATTATGCTTAAGTAATTTCGCTATTCAAGTCCACAGTGCTTCTGAGTGTAGATGAACAGTGGTAATTGCTACAGTAGAACCGCGATTGGTTATTAAAATATAAATATAATCACATTAAACAAATAAAATCAGAAAAAATATGAACAAAACTAAAAAAAAAATAAGATATGAGGATTAATTGTGGTGTGTTTAAGTTAACCCAAACACCTCAATTAAAAAAAAACAAATAAAGTTATATATAAGTAGGAAAAAAAATATAACCAGAAAAAAAAAATTTCATGAAAAAAATAATTAGCAAAAAAAAAAAAGAAAGGAACGAAAAAAAAATAATTAGAAAAAAAAAAGAGAAAAGTAAAAAAAAAAATCACTGTTCAATTAGCAAAAAAAAAAGAAAGGAATGAAAAAATAAATAATTAGAAAAAAAAAAGAGGAAAAAAAAAAAACACTGTTCAAATCCACAGTAAAACCATGTTTTGTGTCGCACCCCTGAAATGAGCACGGCGTCGCGGCGACCCTCCCCGTGAGCGGGGGATTCGTGTATCGAGGTCTAATCTTTATTTTCGTGAAAAAGGGAGTCGCCACCTAGTATTATGGTTACTAGGAAACCTAAACTGGTCTTTCAGAGATTCTAGGGTAAGGGACTGGTTGCGTAAAGGGAAGGTTTTAGCACCCCTAGTACGCCCTACCTAAGGTAAGCTGCTTGGTGTTTTTGTTTGGTTAAGGTTTGTTATGATTTTGATTTTTCAAAGAATACGTTGGTTAAATGATGAATGAGATATTACTCCACCGAATATTTAGGATATTAACCCCTTAGGATTTATTTATCCAAATACCAACAGTGAATGATAGCATATCATTCCCGTCGAATATTTTGGATACTAACCCCTTAGGATTTAGTTATCCAAATACCAACAGTGAATAATAGCATATCATTCCCGTCGAATATTTTGGATACTAACCCCTTAGGATTTAGTTATCCAAATACCAACGGTGAATAATAGCATATCATTCCCGTCGAAGATTTTGGATACTAACCCCTTAGGATTTAGTTATCCAAATCCCAACAGTGAATAATAGCATATCATTCCCGTCGAATATTTTGGATACTAACCCCTTTTAGGATTTATTTATCCAAATACCAACAGTGAATAATAAATTTCAAAAAAATAAGATTTTTATATTTTTTGAAATATTGGCCAATACCCTTTGGATTTTACAAACATGTTGTAAAATCTCAAGATGCAAGAAATGATTTTTCTTCTTTGCAAAATCCATGCTAAAACTCATTTTCTCTTAAAAACCCAAGATAATATATATTTTTTGAAAGAAAAACAATTTTAAAAATATGCTAGTGTATTGGCCGTATGCAAGAAAACAACATATATTTTTTTATAAAAATATTTTTTGCAAATTATATATATATTATTATTTTCCTTTTTTATTATTATTATTTTTTTTATTTATTTATGGGTGGGCTGGCTGCCAGCCCACCTACATGGGGTTTGGGCTGCCAGCCCACTCGCTGGGCTGGGCTGGCTGCCAGCCCACCTACATGGGGGCTGGGCTGCCAGCCCGCCTACTGTGGCTGGGCTGCCAGCCCGCCCAGTGTGGCTGGGCTGCCAGCCCGCCCACTGTGGCTGGGCTCGCGGCCCAGACCACATGGATCTGGTATTGGGCCTCGGCCCATGTATTCTAAGGATGGGCTTGGGCCCCTTTTATTCTCGGACGGGCTTTCGGGCCAGGCTCTAAGCCCACTGGTGTAAGGCTGGGCTTCCAGCCCAGCCACTTTTCAGAGGGCTGGGCCGGGCACCAAGCCCGGCCCAAACAACCCTGCGGGGAGTGAATTAATTCACTCCCCACGCATGTAACAGGGAAGATGAACAGTAAATGGTGGAGTTTTCGAGTGTGGCGAATGGCGTACCTATTAATACCGTTGCGTAGAGGACGTTGAGGTGATTCTTCTGGTCGTTGTGGCGTCGGAAATGGTGGCCTGTGGTGGCCGGAGTAGACGTCGGAAAAGGCTCGGGTGGCGTTGCTGTCGACTGTTACTGTCGACGCTGCTGCTGCTGCTGCTTCCCGGAGAAGATGGCCGAGCTTCTGGGTTTAGGTATTGACTGCTGGTGGTGATGAGGTGGCCGGAGTTGGGGGTTGGGGTGTTGAGCCGAGAAAGAGAGAGAGAGGAACCAGAACTGGTTTTAGGAGAGAGAGAGAGGCGGAAAACCGAGAACAAAAACGAGAGAGATGAAGTTCAGATCTTCAGTAAAATTTTCCTTTTCCCAGTTCTTTCTTTCTTTCTTTTTTCTTTTTTTCTCCTTCCTTTTTTTTATCTGCATGCGAACGGTGCCCTTTTATAGGCGGCGAACCTTTGTCAAGGTTGCTCCCCTCTGAATTTTTGCAGAGGGCTGAGACGCTCTCCTGTTGCGTTTGCAGGGGGCTGAGGTGCATGTCGTGTGGCTGTAAGGCAAAGGCCTGAGGTGCAGAGAGCCTGCTCTGTGTTTCCTGCACTGTTCAGGTGTCGGAACAGTACAGGAAACATGCAATTTTGATGCTGGGGGCGCTGCGACGAATGCATTTAGGGAGAAAAACATGCATGTTGTGTGGCTGTGTAAGGCAAAGGCCTGAGGTGCAGAGAGCCGTTGCAGCCCTGCGTTTCCTGCACTGTTCAGGTGTCGGAACAGTGCAGGAAACATGCAATTTTGATGTTAGGAGGGTAAAGTGCAATTTGATCCTTGACCCTATAATTGTTCTGATTGCATCCCCAATCAATTTTAAACTTTTTTAATTTGTGCAATTGTATCCCCGTCAGTATTTCGAGAGCCTCCTTAGCTTTGTGCACCTTTTTTATTTCGGTCCCTAATTTCTGATTTGCACAATTTAACCCTCGATCGAACATTAAACTCTTAATTTAATCATATTGGTCCCCGATTTCGCATAATTGCCTTGAAAAAATTCAATTGGGTCTCCAAAAATTCTGATTTTCTCAATTAAACCCAAATTAAATTTAAGAACTTGATTTCTTATTGACTAAGCCCTTAATAAAATTAATTTGGCCAATTTAAAATATAATCAAGCCCCTGCACTTAATTAAATATTTTGATTGGATCCTAAATTAATTCTCAAACATAATTACACTTTTAAATTAGCCAACGATTAAATCGAACTGGCGTATAAAAATGTAATAATATCTTTCGACTTAATTTTTACGTAGATTTATCCGATAATAAATTACGTTAGCCTTAGATCTGCATTTTCCTTCATTTCTGGGCACAAAAGAGGTACGATCGGGCTCTCGCAAAACATCCAAAATTTTACCTTGATTTTCCTACCGACACCAGCCCCTTTATTATTATTATTTTTTTATTATTATATTTTTTCGGGTAGTTTTGGGGAATGACCCAAAATTGGGTTATGACAGTTGCCCCCTTCTTTACAATGCTTACTACTAAAGTCTTTGTAAAAGACTTTAACTAGTAAGTGTTGTAAAGAAAAAATGAAGTTGGTCTCATTGTGACGGGTGACCTACCCAAGTTAGAATAATCTCATTGTTCTGGGTGACCTACCCTGTTAGCATGGTCTCATTGTTCCGGGTGACCTACCCAAGTTAGAATGGTCTCATTGTTCCGGGTGACCTACCCAAGTTAGCTTGGTCTCATTGTTCTGGGTGACCCACCCAAGAATGGTCTCATTGTTCCGGGTGACCTACCCAAGTTAGCTTGGTCTCATTGTTCCGGGTGACCTACCCAAGTTAGAATGGTCTCATTGTTCCGGGTGACCTACCCAAGTTAGAATGGTCTCATTGTTCCGGGTGACCTACCCAAGTTAGCTTGGTCTCATTGTTCTGGGTGACCCACCCAAGTTAGAGTGGTCTCATTGTTCCGGGTGACCTACCCAAGTTAGAGTGGTCTCATTGTTCCGGGTGACCTACCCAAGTTAGCATGGTCTCATTGTTCCGGGTGACCTACCCTGTTAGAATGGTCTCATTGTTCCGGGTGACCTACCCTGTTAGAATGGTCTCATTGTTCCGGGTGACCTACCCTGTTAGCATGGTCTCATTGTTCTGGGTGACCTACCCATGTTAGAATGGTCTCATTTTTCTGGGTGACCTACCCAAGTTAGCGTGGTCTCATTGTTCTGGGTGACCTACCCTTGTTAGCGTGGTCTCATTGTTCTGGGTGACCTACCCAAGTTAGCGTGAAGAAAGATGGTCTGGTTATAATGGGTGACTTACCTGTCTTGAGGAACAAAGCAGCATTGGTCCTCAATTCCTATTCTCTACCGCGCTTTCGTTCACCTGAGATTCTGTTTCTCCATATTTTCCAAAGCTTTGAACGACATTGGCTTTCATGACATCTTTCCTGTCAGGTTAGTATTATGACAATATGACATGCATGTTTTGGTTACCTCTTTCAGAAACATAGATCCCCCTGTTCCTTGTAGTCTTCCTTCATATAATGCTCTCCCTGTGTTATATTTCCGTGCTTGGTTAAGATAAAAAAAACTCCATTTAACATAGGGCCCTTCCTTGCTCCATTGAAGTTTCCTTTTTATCGATTTTTTTTTTTTTTTTTTTTTATTGATTTGAAAAGAAATAGCTCGAATCATGGTTTTTATATAAAATAAAATAAAATAAAAAATCATAACTTCTAAAGCACCATCTATGAGTTGTTTAAAATGGTGGTGTGCTTTAAAAGTTATATATATATATATATATATATATATATATATATATATATATATATATTATTATTATTTTTTTTTTTTTTTTTTTTTTTGCCCCCAGTGTGGTGTACAAAATATATCAAGTTTAAATAAGACATAAAATTATGAGATCATGCGCTTTGTGAAGAAAAAGTTTCTTGTAACGAGAATTTATGGCCAAATTTTATTGATTGGGAAGTTACAAAATATCAGGCATAATATCTCTTTACAGAGTCAGAATTCACAGGCCTAACTAGATCCTCTCCATCCATTCTGGATAATAGCAAAGCTCCTCCCGAGAATGACTTCTTCACCACATAAGGGCCTTCATAGTTTGGAGCCCATTTACTCTGATCTTGTCCTGGTATAGGCAATATCTTTTTCAGTACCAAATCTCCTTCTTGGAATTTTCGAGGTCGGACTTTCTTGTCATATGATTTGGCGATTCTTCCTTGGTATAATTGATGATGACAGATTGCGGCTAACCTCTTTTCGCTGATCAAATTCAATTGTTCATATCTAACTTTTGCCCATTCTGCTTCCTCTAGTTCAGAGTCTATCAATACTCTTAATGATGGGATTTCCACCTCTAAAGGCATTACTGCCTCCATTCCATACACCAACATGTATGGGGTGGCTCCTGTTGAGGTTCGAACTGCGGTACGGTATGCATGAAGTGCAAATGGCAACACCTCATGCCAGTCCTTATAGGTGACTACCATCTTCTGAACAATCTTCTTGACATTCTTATTAGCAGCTTCCACCGCCCCATTCATCTTTGGTCTATAAGGCGAGGAATTTGAGTGCTTGATCTTCCATTTAGCGCAAAGTTCTGTTATTAACTTCCCGTTGAAGTTCTGTGCATTATCAGTTATAATCTTTTCCGGTGGTCCATATCGACATATCAAATCTCTCTCGACAAATTTCTTCACCACTTTTTGTGTTACATGAGCAAATGACCCAGCTTCTACCCATTTTGTAAAGTAATCGATAGCCACGAGAATGAACCTATGACCATTGCTGGCTTTCGGGTTGATAGGACCAATCACATCAATTCCCCACATTGCAAAAGGCCATGGAGACAACAAATTAAATAGGGGGGCCGGAGGGGCATTGATTTTGTCACCGTGGATCTGACACTTATGACACTTGCGGACATAGTCAATGCAATCTTTTTCTAATGTCATCCAAAAATAACCAACTCTTTGAATTTTCCTAGCCATCATATGTCCACTAGCATGGGTTGAGCAAATCCCTTCGTGGACTTCTCGTAACGCATCTCTGGCTTCTGCTTCATCTAGGCATCTTAGCAAAGTCCCGTCAGATGACCTCTTATACAAAACTTCTCCATCAAGATAAAAATCCATTGCCAGTCTCCTCAAGGTCTTCTTTTCGATGTTGGATGCCCCCATGGGATAAACCTGGTTTCGGATGAAGTTCTTGATATCATAGTACCAAGGGTTTCCATCTATTTCTCCTTCAACTGAGCAACAATGAGCTGGGTTATTTCTGATATCAATGTGTATCGGCTGTAAATTTTGCCCGAAGTCTATTTTAGCCATAGAAGCTAGTGTGGCCAAAGCATCTGCAAACTGATTTCCTTCCCTTCCTAGATGGGTGAACTCTATTTCCTCAAATTCTTCAGCCAGTTTAGACAGGTATTCTTGGTAAGGTATCAACTTTTCTTCTTTGGTTTGCCATTCCCCTTTTACCTGACAAATAATTAGCATTGAGTCCCCATATACATCTATCTTTTTTATGTTCAACTCTAATGCAGCCTCTAAACCAAGAATACATGCCTCATACTCGGCAGTGTTGTTAGTGCAACCGAATTGCAACTTAGTCGAGACTGGATATTGTTTCTTGTCAGGAGATATTATTACTGCTCCTGCTCCGTTGCCACATACGTTTACCGCACCATCAAAGTACATAGTCCACCATTCTAGTTTTCCCTCTTCAACTGAAAACACATCTTCGTCAGGAAAATCAAAGTCTAACGGTTCATAATCTTCCATAGCATAGTCTGCCAAGTGATCAGCAATAACACTCCCTTTCACGGCTTTCCTTGTCATATACACTATGTCATACTCAGCTAGTAGAACTTGCCACCTTGCAATTCGGCTGGATAGGTAGGGCTTTTCGCAGATGTACTTCAATGGGTCTAATTTGGAAATTAACCATGTGGTATGATACAACATATATTGTCGTAACCTCTTCGCGGCCCATGCTAGTGCGCAACACAACTTCTCAATCATAGTATACCTAGACTCACACTCAATGAACTTCTTACTCAAGTAATAAATGGCCCTTTCCTTCCTTCCGGATTCATCTTGTTGTCCGAGCACACATCCCATCGCTGTTTCAGTCACTGTTAAGTACAGTATTAATGGCCTTTTTGGTACAGGGGGAACAAGCAGGGGTGGATTTAGCAGGTACTGCTTAATCTTTTCAAAAGCCTCTTCACACTCAGTATTCCAAATCCCAGGATTCTTCTTCCTCAATAAACGAAAGATTGGGTCACAGGTTGTGGTTAATTGGGATATGAATCGAGCGATGTAATTTAACCTTCCTAAAAAACCCCTTACTTCTTTCTCAGTCTTCGGAGCTGGCATGGCCCGAATAGCCTTTACTTTCTCAGGATCCACTTCTATCCCTTTGTCACTCACCACAAATCCTAACAACTTCCCAGATTTCACCCCGAATGAGCACTTTGCAGGGTTAAGCCTCAACTTGTATTTCCTTAACCTTTCAAATAATTTTCTCAGTACCTGGACATGATTCTCTCCTTCTACAGATTTGGCAATCATGTCATCCACGTATACTTCAATCTCCTTGTGCATCATGTCGTGAAATAAAGTCACCATAGCTCTTTGGTAAGTGGCACCAGCATTCTTTAACCCAAATGGCATGACTTTATAGCAAAAGGTCCCCCATGGCGTAACAAAGGTTGTCTTCTCCTTATCTTCTTGGGCCATTTTTATTTGATTATAGCCTGAAAAACCGTCCATAAAGGAATATGTGGAGCTACGAGCTGCATTGTCAACCAACATGTCTATATGCGGTAGAGGAAAGTTATCTTTAGGGCTAGCCCGATTTAAATCCCTGAAATCCACACAGACTCTAATCTTGCCCTCTTTTTTAGGTACCACCACTATGTTTGACACCCATTGTGGGTACTTGACAACTTCTAAGAAACCAGCGTTCCATTGTTTTTCAATTTCTTCTTTTACTTTGATCAAAACTTCCGGATGAGCTCTTCTTAGCTTTTGTTTAATCGGTCTGCATCCTTCTTCCAATGGTACCCTATGTACTACAATATTCGTATCCAATCCGGGCATATCTTCATAAGACCAAGCAAACACATCCACATAATCCCGAAGCAGTGTAATCAAGTCTTCTCTTTCCTCCTGTGTGACTAAAGTTCCTATCTTGAGCTCTCTTCGGCTTTCTTCATTACCCACATTTATGGTTTCAAGTTCCTCTTTAGCAGGCTTCCAAACCTGTTCGTGTTGTTCTATTAATTTGGTGAATTCCCTAATGCTATTTTTGTCTTCCTCTTCTACGGCTATTATAGATTCATTAAAATTTGGCCATTCATTCTCAGTGTAAAGTGCAGGTGTTGTTGTGGAAGTTCCGCTTTCAGGGTTCCTGAAAGCGGAAAGTGAGTGTAAATGTACAAAATATAAAATAAATAAATAAATAAATAAAACAAGATGAGCTAAAAATGCATGATCTCATTAAAAGAAACATTCGATTCAAACAAAACAAAGATAAAATTCGATCGACCCATTGAGTCTCGAATGTTAAAACTAAAACAAAACAAAATATTAGAGAAAATGCTTTAATCCAAACCAAGTATTACATTTTGAAAACCAATGGAGCTTCTTGGGTCACCCAATTCTGGAACTTCTCTCCCTCGGCTAGCTTCCGAATATATGTCGAGGTCGTAGCTTCCTCCAGAGCATAAATGGTTAACTGTGGCAGCTCTTCATCCCTTTTTTCGGATCGAGTCTTCTCGGCATTGACATCGACTTCCTCCTTTTCCATCATGTTTATGCTTATGGATGAGAGCTTCTGAAGAGAGCTTTCATGTCCCAGGTCAGGTTGTATTACATATGCAGCCCTTGGGAATGAAAAACTGATTGGAGGGATGACCAAGTTTTCCTCTTCAGGCTTTCTTCCTTCAATCCTTGCCATTCTTTTTTCTCTTCTTGCAATAGCAGCCTGCCTGTAATCCTCTTTTCTAGGCTTATACCCTAGCCCAAACCTTTGTTCTGCAGCTTTCAACTTTGTTACACCGATCCACTCGACCTTTCCTTTTCTTGCGTCAAATTGGACAGGAATCTCGTGTTTTAAAAGGTTCTTAGCAGCTGTTTTGGTGGCCTCTGAGATTCGTGGTTTTCTTATTATAGTATGCTCAGGCACCCACTCAGTGTTTACCACCTCGAATGCATGTAGGTTCCCATCTATACAACCTTCAGCCTCAATGAAAGGGACCGCCACATTTTTCAATATTGATATAGCCTCTTCAGCCTTAACGGTAACCAAGACACCATTGGCAATGTATTTCAAACATTGATGCAACGAGGAGGTGACCGCTCCTGCAGCATGTATCCATGGTCTTCCCAACAACATGCTATAGGAAGGGTGAATGTCCATCACCTGAAGAGTTACTAGGAAAACTTGCGGACCCACGGCTAGTTCAATTTCGATCGATCCTAGCACTTGCCTTGGTGAACCATCATATGCTCTAGCCAGCATCACACTTGGCTGCATATGGGAGAGATCTACTGGCATCTCATTCAGCAAATGTCTTGGCAACACATTTAGGGCCGAGCCATTATCGATGAGAACTTTACCGATGAGACAATCTTTGCATCGGACCGTGATATACAAAGGTTTATTATGGCCAGTTCCTTCAGCGTCCAGTTCATCTTCGGTGAAGTACAAGTAATTCGAGGCATGAATTCTCCCGACTAGATGCTCCATAGTCCTTTGCTCAATATCCTGAGGTACATAAGCCTCATTTAGCACCTTCTGCAAAGCATTACGATGTGGCTCAGAACTGAGTATTAATGACATAATAGAGATCTTAGCAGGAGTCTTCTTCAATTGGTCCACCACAGAGTACTCACTATGCTTCATTAACTTCAAGAACTCGTTTGTTTCTTCCTCTGTCACGGGTTTATTTACCTCCAACTCTCTTTCAAAACCCATTGCCTCTTTGCCTTTGATTTTTCTTTGCTTTTCTAACTCCTCGGGCGTGAAGCATCGGCCACTTCGGGTTAACCCGCTTATCTCATTTTGAAAAAAAGGAGCTTCGATGCTTGAGGTAGAAACATAACTGCCTGGCGTTGCTCTATAATCTGCTTCCCTTGTATATGAGGGTTTAGCTAATACCAACTTCGAAAATCCACTAGTTGTTGGTTGGATCCTACATTTCTCTATCATCATCATCCCCCTATTGTCCTCCATAGCCTCAATCCTTAACTCCCCTAAAGTCAACATTCTTGCAACCTTCTGATGAAACTCGACGCATTCATCAATGTGATGCCCTTTCCCATTATGGAATAAACAAAAGCCCTCTTTCCCTATGTTGCGCTCGGTTGATTCTTCCAAGCGTCCGGACTGTACCAACATACCATACAGTCTGGTCATGGTCACTTTTAGAACCCTTTCTTTGTTGTCAGCTTCCACTTCATTCACCCCGCTACTTCCTGCAGCATGTTTGGGCAAAGGATTTGAATTCACATTGGGTGAATCCTCGAAAGTGACCCACCCGATCTTGATTAATTGCAGTACCCTCCTTTTAAAAGCTACACAGGTTTCAATGCTATGACCTGCATTACCAGCATGGTATTCACAAGTCAGCTTAGGGTTGTGCCAGGCGGGGAAAGGTGGTTGCATAGGTGGTACTGGTAGGGGAGCAATATGCCCAATGCTTAGCAATTTGGCATATAGTTCTTTTAGGGTTATGGGCAACGGTGGTAGTTGTTCTTCGGGTTGTAGATAGTCTCTTCTTTGGTAATTGTCTGGGCTGTTGGTGGGGAACTTTGCGTGAAAAGGTTGGTTTGGGACAGAGGGTTTGGAAAAATTGATGTTGGTAGTTTGGGGGGTAGGTGTTTGGTAGCTTTGGTAACTTTTGCCCTTCCCTCTCTGTCTGTCTTCTAGGTTATTCACCTCAATTTCCCTTTTTTTCCCCATGAAACCCCTTTTCTCTATAGGTTCCATAATTCTTCCGCTTCGGATTCCTTGCTCAATTCTCTCAGCAATTCGTACAGCATCATAAAAATGTTGGGCAGAGCTACCCATTAGATGCTCGTAGTACGGGGCCCTAAAGGTATTAGCAAAGAGAGCCACCATTTCTGTCTCTATTAACGGTGGTTGCACGTTAATAGCCTGGTCCCGCCACCTCTGAGCATAAGTCCTAACGGACTCCTGAGCTCCTTTCTCCATGGTCATCAAGCTGGTTCTATCAGGAGCAATCTCAAGATTAAATTTGTACTGCTTCAAAAAAGCATCTGCCAAGTCTGTCCAATTTCTAATCCTGATGTTATCCAGTCTCATATACCAACTGAGAGCCGATCCCGTCAAACTGTCTTGGAAGAAATATATCAGCAACTTATCATCGTGTATAACCTCAGCCATCTTGTTATAATAGGAACGAAGATGAGTCTTCGGGCATTCTGTCCCGGTATACTTGATAAATTCTGGCACCCTGAACTTCCGCGGTATCACGATGTTAGGCACCAAGCACGCTTCGGCTGCCCTAACTGGGTCAGATAGATCGTTCCCTTCAACTGCTCTTATCCTTTCTTCCAGTGCAGACCACTTATCATATCCTATGTGGTTAGAGAATCTGGCATCCTGTGGGTCCTCATCTGTTAAATCCAATGTAATAGGAATCGGGATGGGCCGAGTGGATTCGGGATGCTTCTTTGGTGAGCTTGTCCCGATAATCTGGGGTGCAACAGGGCTTTGAGCTGCTGGTGGCGCCTCATTGGTTTGAGCTGATGTTCCTTCTCCATCTCTTGTTCTTAATGCTTTTTCGAGCAAGCTGGTTAAACGTGCCACGTCACTTCGGACAGCTTCTAGCTCTTTTTGGTATGGGGATTCCTGCTCTGTCCTTTCTTCGTTTTCCATCCTTTTTCTTAGTCGAGTGTTGTGGATTTTGGCAGGGGGACCTATGTTTCGTAGTTGAGCTGTTTTGCATGAATGTATAAGAGGATGTATGATATAATGCATGTGTTGTGATAAATATGCTTTGTGCAATGTATGAATGCATTTTCCTTGTGAATTGTTAATTGCCAACACCTCATGGAATATGGGTTTCTTGTCACATTGCTGTTTAGGAGTACTGCTTTTCGAGTCGTTTGCTTGAGTCATACTCACCAAAAAAGAGATTTTGCATAAGAGGTGGGTCAACGCCCATTTTCATTAATATTGGATAAACTTGCTACATTTAGGGAAAAATAAAAAAGAAAGGCAAACTAGTCTACTTCCTTATCCATGGGTAGGAAAGCAGATCCGCGGTTCTCAATTTTCTCCAAGAAGTCATCAGTCTCAGCTAGACTTCGACGATAACGAATGATGTCTCTTCCTACATTTCTTGCATTAGCTCTAATGACCCGAGCATGCGCAACAGCTTCATCCATTTGCTCATCCATCTTGGATATTTTCTCAATGAGTACCATGTTGGTTTTGTTTAACGAAATATTGTTGGTGTCGATTTGATCCTTGTGCTTTTCCATTAAGGCTAATTTCTCGTCCAAATACTTCACCTTTTCTCTCTCTTTGCTGAGCTTTACCTTCAAAATTCTTATCTCATTTTCTTTAACTACTGACTCTGCTTCCATGGCCTCTAGTTCTTCAGACTTTGTCGAACGACTTTCTGACATCACATATTTCTTATACAATTCATCATACTTCTCGATTCTATCCATCAGCTCACACTCAGCCTCTGCAAATTTTTCCTGGTAGAATTCTATAGTTCCCTGGCATTCATTGTGTTCAGTTTGCAATACACCAAGTTCAGAGCGACTTTGCACCCACTTCCGATTCATCTCTGCTAATTCCTTCTCAAATCCCGACCTAACATTTTCCTCCTCGACCATCTTCAACTCGAGCTTAGCTAGTTTCGCATCTCTAGACTGTAACTGCTCATCTAAAAATGCTCTCCTTTTATCACCTTCCAGCACCATTTCTTCCATCATCATCTTGTCCTTTCGGGCCTTGTTTAATTCTATCTGAAGCTTTTCAATTTGTCCCCTAAATTCTCTTTCACTGTCAACCCTTTTTCTTTTAACAGACTTTTCTCCAGTTTGTGGCGACTTTACTTCTCCATTGGCCGAGGCTGAGGCAACTGAATCTCTCCATTTTACGTACCCTTCACTTGTACTAGGATTCCCCAAACTTTTTATTTCTAACAAAACTAGATTCTTCCAGTCTTGTTTGATGGTTCTCATGACTTCTTGTGCAATGGGATCCTTAAACAAACCAAAAAATTGAGCAATCCCTTTGGTCCTTGGAATGAATTGTATGCCCCCATGCTGTCTTACCACGAGAGCTGGAGCATAACTCACATAACCGGTAATCCCTACCAACGGAACCCAGCACCTTTGCCCGCAGCTCATTAGGACATTCACAGCTCTGGCCCAAGGGGCCTTCCATTTCAAACTACCACTGGGTATAGCTTTTAGCTTTTCTAACCAACCTTGGTTGTCTAGATCCCCCCATTCTTCTTCCTCCACTATCCTCAATGGTCTTTGGTTGAACCACCAAAAATTATTGAAGACAGGTTTTTTTGTTTCAATGTGACTAATCATCCAAATATATAACAGCTGCGTGCAACATCTCACTGCCCCTTTTCCAGCTTTTCGACAGTGATTAAGTGTCATGATAGTTTCAGCCAAAACAGAAGCTACGGGGTTGATTTGTGTAGTCTCATATCCCACATACGCAGCAGCAGCTTCTAAGCTTATTATACCCGTCCGGCTTGGGAATAACACAAGGCCAAATATGCCTAATGCAATCAATCTTTCTTTCTCTGACCCGGACTTTTGTTCTAGTTCCAACTCCAGCATCTTCCATCTTAGACCAGTAGCCTTCTTTTCTAAAACCCTTTCAAAGTTGGGGATCCTGAGCAGCTTCGACAGTTCAGGAATGACCTTATTAGATCTCGAAGGGAAATAAATCTTGTATAGGTCATTCGGAAACTCAGTCAACATTCCGTATTCCTCCATAGTAGGACATAGATCTATGTTCCCAAAAGAAAAACAATGGTAGTCAGGGTCCCAGAAATGAATTAGACCTCGCACTGCTGGGCTTAAGACGTCCACCTTCGCAATCTCCATCATGCGTCCGTATTTTCTGAAAAATGTGTCTTTATCCACATCCTGAAAGTGAGTCGTCAATTTGTTCACCTCATTTATAATGCAATCTAGATTCTTGATTGGTGATAGTCTCATAGCATCGCCTTTAAAGCAGTCTCCTTCAGTCAATTGTGACAATTCAGAATTTCTCCCATATTCCATGATGGAAAGTTTAGTGGTTGTGGTCATTTCGTTCACAAGACCTGTAAAGCAAAAAAATGCCTTTTTTAGGTTTATTTCATGTGAAAGATGTTACGGAGCATATATCCTAACGATAGGTTCTAGTTCCTTTACGTGAGACATAGGGTAGGTTTACTACTTGGTCTCTAAAGAGGGTCTCTCGTTGTCCCAGTGATCACCCTCGTAAAGGCAATATGGGGTCTTAGCAGATAATGGGATGGCACGTATACCAATCACTATCATCTAAGCTCTCAGCAAAGAGTTGGGGTTTACACAAACTTCAACCTTGACTCAAGTCATAGGTAAGCTGCTACTCCCCCACTTAACTTAAAATTTAGTGTGTGCTCTCAAAATGATAAAAAGTGATGCATGACGAGGTATATTATGATGACAGGATGAAAAAAATGCATGCTAAAGCCTTTAAACAAACATATAAATAATTCATGGCAATATGAGAATAAATGAATAAATAAACACACAAATAATTAACATATCATAAACAAACAAAATTATCAAGCCTAGTCCAAAGTCCCCAGTGGAGTCGCCATTCTGTCGCACCCCTGAAATGAGCACGGCGTCGCGGCGACCCTCCCCGTGAGCGGGGGATTCGTGTATCGAGGTCTAATCTTTATTTTCGTGAAAAAGGGAGTCGCCACCTAGTATTATGGTTACTAGGAAACCTAAACTGGTCTTTCAGAGATTCTAGGGTAAGGGACTGGTTGCGTAAAGGGAAGGTTTTAGCACCCCTAGTACGCCCTACCTAAGGTAAGCTGCTTGGTGTTTTTGTTTGGTTAAGGTTTGTTATGATTTTGATTTTTCAAAGAATACGTTGGTTAAATGATGAATGAGATATTACTCCACCGAATATTTAGGATATTAACCCCTTAGGATTTATTTATCCAAATACCAACAGTGAATGATAGCATATCATTCCCGTCGAATATTTTGGATACTAACCCCTTAGGATTTAGTTATCCAAATACCAACAGTGAATAATAGCATATCATTCCCGTCGAATATTTTGGATACTAACCCCTTAGGATTTAGTTATCCAAATACCAACGGTGAATAATAGCATATCATTCCCGTCGAAGATTTTGGATACTAACCCCTTAGGATTTAGTTATCCAAATCCCAACAGTGAATAATAGCATATCATTCCCGTCGAATATTTTGGATACTAACCCCTTTTAGGATTTATTTATCCAAATACCAACAGTGAATAATAAATTTCAAAAAAATAAGATTTTTATATTTTTTGAAATATTGGCCAATACCCTTTGGATTTTACAAACATGTTGTAAAATCTCAAGATGCAAGAAATGATTTTTCTTCTTTGCAAAATCCATGCTAAAACTCATTTTCTCTTAAAAACCCAAGATAATATATATTTTTTGAAAGAAAAACAATTTTAAAAATATGCTAGTGTATTGGCCGTATGCAAGAAAACAACATATATTTTTTTATAAAAATATTTTTTGCAAATTATATATATATTATTATTTTCCTTTTTTATTATTATTATTTTTTTTATTTATTTATGGGTGGGCTGGCTGCCAGCCCACCTACATGGGGTTTGGGCTGCCAGCCCACTCGCTGGGCTGGGCTGGCTGCCAGCCCACCTACATGGGGGCTGGGCTGCCAGCCCGCCTACTGTGGCTGGGCTGCCAGCCCGCCCAGTGTGGCTGGGCTGCCAGCCCGCCCACTGTGGCTGGGCTCGCGGCCCAGACCACATGGATCTGGTATTGGGCCTCGGCCCATGTATTCTAAGGATGGGCTTGGGCCCCTTTTATTCTCGGACGGGCTTTCGGGCCAGGCTCTAAGCCCACTGGTGTAAGGCTGGGCTTCCAGCCCAGCCACTTTTCAGAGGGCTGGGCCGGGCACCAAGCCCGGCCCAAACAACCCTGCGGGGAGTGAATTAATTCACTCCCCACGCATGTAACAGGGAAGATGAACAGTAAATGGTGGAGTTTTCGAGTGTGGCGAATGGCGTACCTATTAATACCGTTGCGTAGAGGACGTTGAGGTGATTCTTCTGGTCGTTGTGGCGTCGGAAATGGTGGCCTGTGGTGGCCGGAGTAGACGTCGGAAAAGGCTCGGGTGGCGTTGCTGTCGACTGTTACTGTCGACGCTGCTGCTGCTGCTGCTTCCCGGAGAAGATGGCCGAGCTTCTGGGTTTAGGTATTGACTGCTGGTGGTGATGAGGTGGCCGGAGTTGGGGGTTGGGGTGTTGAGCCGAGAAAGAGAGAGAGAGGAACCAGAACTGGTTTTAGGAGAGAGAGAGAGGCGGAAAACCGAGAACAAAAACGAGAGAGATGAAGTTCAGATCTTCAGTAAAATTTTCCTTTTCCCAGTTCTTTCTTTCTTTCTTTTTTCTTTTTTTCTCCTTCCTTTTTTTTATCTGCATGCGAACGGTGCCCTTTTATAGGCGGCGAACCTTTGTCAAGGTTGCTCCCCTCTGAATTTTTGCAGAGGGCTGAGACGCTCTCCTGTTGCGTTTGCAGGGGGCTGAGGTGCATGTCGTGTGGCTGTAAGGCAAAGGCCTGAGGTGCAGAGAGCCTGCTCTGTGTTTCCTGCACTGTTCAGGTGTCGGAACAGTACAGGAAACATGCAATTTTGATGCTGGGGGCGCTGCGACGAATGCATTTAGGGAGAAAAACATGCATGTTGTGTGGCTGTGTAAGGCAAAGGCCTGAGGTGCAGAGAGCCGTTGCAGCCCTGCGTTTCCTGCACTGTTCAGGTGTCGGAACAGTGCAGGAAACATGCAATTTTGATGTTAGGAGGGTAAAGTGCAATTTGATCCTTGACCCTATAATTGTTCTGATTGCATCCCCAATCAATTTTAAACTTTTTTAATTTGTGCAATTGTATCCCCGTCAGTATTTCGAGAGCCTCCTTAGCTTTGTGCACCTTTTTTATTTCGGTCCCTAATTTCTGATTTGCACAATTTAACCCTCGATCGAACATTAAACTCTTAATTTAATCATATTGGTCCCCGATTTCGCATAATTGCCTTGAAAAAATTCAATTGGGTCTCCAAAAATTCTGATTTTCTCAATTAAACCCAAATTAAATTTAAGAACTTGATTTCTTATTGACTAAGCCCTTAATAAAATTAATTTGGCCAATTTAAAATATAATCAAGCCCCTGCACTTAATTAAATATTTTGATTGGATCCTAAATTAATTCTCAAACATAATTACACTTTTAAATTAGCCAACGATTAAATCGAACTGGCGTATAAAAATGTAATAATATCTTTCGACTTAATTTTTACGTAGATTTATCCGATAATAAATTACGTTAGCCTTAGATCTGCATTTTCCTTCATTTCTGGGCACAAAAGAGGTACGATCGGGCTCTCGCAAAACATCCAAAATTTTACCTTGATTTTCCTACCGACACCAGCCCCTTTATTATTATTATTTTTTTATTATTATATTTTTTCGGGTAGTTTTGGGGAATGACCCAAAATTGGGTTATGACATTTTGGTTTAGCTGTATGTATAATGATTTAATTTGATTTGTAATTATCTCTTGTATTTATCTTCCTTATTTATCTGTCTTGTACACTCTATTTAATTCAATACAAGATCACCACACAAACACAGTGGTTTATAAACATTGTTAGTTTTTACCACTGGAGCACACATCAACAAAAATACTATTTTTACACTATTTAAAGTGTCATTTTAGAGATTTGCCTCTCCAAAATAGCACTCCCACTGAAGATGCTCTAATATCCCAAAATAGTCATACATGGACATGTTCTTTCCTGGTGGCGTTGATACCAAGATTTTTCTGTTAATCAGAAACAGGCAGGCACTCGACCTCATGATCAGAAAGTAAAAATTTCCATGCGCTCAGGTTCAGTGCTGATAAATTCATTTTTGGACGGCAACAGAAATCAAATACCTTACACGTACCTAAGAATTTCCTGGAAAGGCCAAAAAGTATTACCCCTTTTCAGTAAATAGGATCCAATTCTCCCACATGTATATTTCCACGCGTCATTGCCACAAATATTATTGGAAATGGCTTCCAATGTTTTGTTTGCCGGACTATCTCATGGATAATGTCGGACGTTTGTTTTTAACGATCTTATTCCAAATAAATATATTTTCTATTCTATACAAAACATAATTTTAGGACATCAAACATCGATGTTATCAATATTATTTATTTTTTTAATATGATATTAGAATTCTAATTATCAAACAATTACAATTTTGAATTTTAACACCTTCATTTGTTTTTATTAAAACCAATAACATTAAGAACAAGTGATGAACTCATGAAAACTTCTATTTGAATTGGATTTTTCAGGACTGTATCTTAGACTAAAAGAGTGACCGAACTTGATCACTAGATGGTGGGTTTTTAATATGTTATCCATTTTCACTTGCAAAATCTAGTCATTTATCAAAATAAAACACCATTCAATACTTAATGTAGTAAATGTTGGAGAATAAGAGAGTGTCAAGTAGAAGAATAAAGTGTGGAGTAGAAGATATATGTGTGAAGAGGGGAGTTAGTGGCGAAGTACAATATCTTATATTTATTTAAATAGAGTTTTGTAATGTTGAATGAACCAATATATATTATTTAATGACTTGAATTCATTTTTACATGGTGATCCAAGATATTTATAGACCTCGATCATGTCAACTTACTCAAAAGGAGCTATGATGAATAATATTTATTTTCCTTTACATGTAACCTAAAAAGTTGAGTTATTTGTTGTGGTATCTTATTATGTTATTGATACAGAGGTTAGTGCTTGGTAGGTACCATTTAAGGTGACAGGTAAATAGGAAATAGTCATTGGTTAGGAAAGATATGTTCTATACTAAAGAATTGTGTATAATCAAAGAAGAGTGTGACTTTCTTATAATGTGTGTCAGTAGCTGGAACTCCAGTTGGTTGAGCTTAAAGCAGTGGTTGTTTAAAGGCCTAAGGTGTTACTGATGAGGTTGTTGGCCGGTGAAAAGTTTATTTGGGTCTGGCCTAAACAAATAGATCAATCCAATTAGGTTGACCCATAAACCAGTGAGTACCAATTCATTTAGGATAGTATAACTAGAGCAGAGATGAATTTGGACTAAAATAGAGGAATTAAAGTAAAGAGAAGGAGAAAAAATAGTTGGCCCATATAACACATATGTCAGCAAGTGAGTCATATCTCGTTGCCTTTAAACAACCCTTGTGACTCACAAATGACTTTGATGATGGTCTTTCTTGATGTCATTAGATTCTTCTCATGTACAAAATTTGTGTGTGTTGATCAAATATTCAGTAAATCTTTGACATACCGTTATTTTTTTCTTTTTTTTTTCTTTTTTTCTCTCTTTTATCTTTAAAAGCACACTTTTTTTTTTAACTTCTCTTGTTTTTTGGTCATTTTTTGGATAAGCCAATTTTTCTCTTCATGTTGCATGGTTTATTTAGGCTAGACATTTAATACCTCATCTAGAAATTTCTTTCCATGATTGAAAACTTATGAACTCTAAGACATGAAAAGGTTATTGACCTTCCTACTGTAAGTACTCTAGCTCCTTCATATCCTCACCAAGTCTTTTATCGAGTGAAGATGTTTAATAATATTTCAAACACAAAACAATAACTTCACTCTTTTACTCTCTCAACTAGAAACACAATAATAATTTCACACTTTTTTACCTTCATTGCATGCATCACTAAATGCACAAAGATAACTCTAGTTCTTGATGGATTATGGCAGAATTATTTTGAAACAAGTAGGTACAAGACACACTTATACTTTAACTCTTTAAAGAAATACTTTTATATGAAGAGTGTTCTCTTATATTGGATGCTCTAAGAGTGGTTACCTTTATTATTATTCTTTTGATTCTCACTCTTGTACTATTTATTGGGGGGTGGGCACCTTGAAACGAGATAAGACTAGTAATTGTACAAATTCCTGAGAATGGATTCCACCTCTATTAAGTGAAAGATTATTTACTTTGTCACTAAATGCTACACATTTATCTTTCCAAAGTTATGTCTTTGTGAAGACCATTAGACCATTATAATTGTTTAATAGAACCAAAAATACTTATATAAAACATGCAAAACATCCTAAGTATTGTAACCTAAGACATTGATGTTATGTATATAATTCTTATGATAATATTACATAGAAATACTAGGGTATGATATCATAATCTACATGTCTTCAAATATTAAACTCTTTAAGCATTCATCATCGAGTGCTAACAAAATCCATGAGAAGGTTAAATGCATAATTTTTCTTTTCCTCTAACTTTTACTAAACTATTACAAAAATGGATGCTTAAAATACTTAAAACGAGAAGGGAAAATGATGATACTAGAGTAAAATGAAAAGGGTTAAACCAACTCAAATGGATTGCCCTAACAAGTGGTTAGTTTGTTTGGGCCAATTCAAATGGACTAATAAAAATAGAATAGTCTATTTGAGTTGAAGCCTAAATGAACTAAACAACAAAAAGAGAAATGGTAAAAACAATAGCCCACTTAAAAAATGAGCAATAAAATAGGCGAATCTACCAAAACCGATGTGTTTTTCAAGATAAAAGATAACCCAAAAAGAGAAAGAAAAAAAAGAAGAATGAAATAAAGAATGGAATGTTAGAGATTTGATCATTACATGTGTGACATCATTAAAAAAATGTTGATGAGAGAAGTCTAGCTATATTAAATAAGTCCACCATTGAAGTTATGAGTGAGCCATATGCACCATTAAAAGAAAATGAGGTATGAATATTTTTTTAGTGTGTGTTACATGTGCTCACTAATTTGTCTTGTTCTCTTTATTCCATTCCTTATATTTTAGTCTAAATTCAATCTTATACTAGTTGCACCAACATAAATAAACTATACATAGTAGTTCATAGAAATCAAAATAGACTGATAAGTCTGTTCAAGCTAGGAAAAACCAAATTTGTAACGAGCCAACACCCCCATCCATGACACTATAGGATTATCACCAACCATTTTTTTAGTTTCGATCCATGATTAGTCAATATACTAGCACACACCACAATGCAAAGTTAAAAGTTCTAAGAAAGTCGATATAAGATCGTACTTTTCTTAACTTATGCATAAACTGTTAGTATGATGCCCACCATTCCTAGACAATGGCTATTTTATGTTGGCATGCCACCTTAAAGGATACTTATCAAGTATCAAACTCTCTATCAATGACATAGTTCAGAACCACAAACAATGATGAGTGCCAACTTTTCCACCAAATGCATAATAACCAACAATTTAACTATAAAAGTATCAATACTCTCCATGATGTAAACTGACATGACTAGGGTCTATTTGTATCGTCACCAGGTAAAAATGAATTCAAGTAATCCAAAAGGTTCATACAAGTTCATTTAACAATATATAACTTTATTCAAGGTGATAGGAAGACCATATAAGGCTATTAAGCTACATTACTCTCCTCTTGGTTCTGCTCCCTTATTCATACATTCTTCTTTTTCTCAACATATTCATTTTCTCTATAGATTTACTAACTTAAGCATTAGAGGGTCCCCTATTTTGATAAAGAACTTTTTTCTTTAAGTAAGAATAGGAGTCATCTCATTAACTTGATAACTAGTGGTCAAGCCTAATCACTCTCTCAATCTAAAATACAGTCATGAAAAGTCTAATCCACTTTGAAGTTTTCTCATCTTTATCAATATTGGCCCTATCTATTAGAAGCCCAATCTAGTATGAAGTTTCACAGCTTCATCAACAAAGTAGTGTTAGGTTTATACAAATTTCATGTTAAAGGATTTTTAATTTAAGATGATGTGTTAGAGAAGAATATAAAATTATTCTTGAAGTCTTATCTAATAGTTTAAACTTTTGAGTTGAAATAACTTATTGACGAATGACAACATTTAACGCCATTGTTGGTGGTGGTGATGGTGGTGGTGGTGGTGAGGAGGGATAATAGGTATGAGGGTGGCTTTGAAGTGGTGATGATAATAAGATAAAAAGGAATGAAATAATTAGATAGTATGATGATTGATTCATTTCGGTAAAATATTTTATGAACTTTCAAAGCTTAAAATATTTTCATTGACTGTAAAATATCTTATATTAACAATTTTTTTAATATAATATTTTATACAAAATAGGAATAAATGGTAAAGGTAAAACATCTTACACAAAAGAATCATAATTGCAGGGTTCCTAAACTTCAGACAAATAATTAGTTGAATCTAGTAAATTTTGTGACATAAAGATAATCAATTATTATTTATATCTCATTGTTCATAAATAAAAGTCACATTTACACATGACATAAAAAAAAATGTGTTTGTTAATATGCAATGGCTAAAATAAGTGAAGTCACCTTGCTTTCTAGTAACTAACTAATAACATATATTAATATTTATTTCATATATAGTTGATTGTCCTCTAAATATTCAAAAACAAACATGCATTGTTTAGCTTTTTTATCTTTGGACATATGATGATATGGGTTTCTACTTTCTATGGACAGAGGGGCAATATCTCTATGTGTCTACATTTTATACCAATAATGTGGTTAATCTTTATTTCATGAACTTCTATTGCCTGTCTCGACCAACTCTTGTGTGATAACTTTTTTTTCCTTTGCTTAGTTTATGCCTCCTTATATCCCATTTCAAATTATACAATAATGGTTAGATAAATCCCCTAAAGATCACTTCCAATTCAATTATTCTCGCCCTTACCATGTTTGGCTATAGAGGAGTGGTCATTTTTTAGTATCAAGTGTTTTACATATACAATTGTATTATAATTTGACACTATATGTATGTGTCAGCTAAATGTCACCATGGAGCATAGCTTGATCGGGCCAAAAGCTAGCTAAGAGAAAATGTTAACTATTTTTTCTAATCATTAACCAGTTTTAGTTAATGTACTTTATAAAAAGTTGAGCATTATTTCATCCTCTATAATTTAGTAACTTTCCAATGAGTTTGCTAAACTTATTCCTTTTAGATTATCTGCAATTAATTTTTATTATAGGAATCTCTTGCCATCACTAATGTGTGAAGAGGTTGTACTATCATATTCCATTGACAAAATAATCAAAGATTGCAATCAAATACCATAGTCACTCTAACTATAAATTCATTTTTTCATTCATCATGGATCCTTAAATAAATTGGTAAATGATACAAATAAAAAGCAAAAAAACAAGTCTTCAAGATTGAGCAAAAAAAACTAACAAAAAGGTGAAATTATTTGAAATTTAAAAAATATAAATTTAATAAGCAGATCTAGAATTATTAATAAATAAATAGAGGGAAAAAGAAGGATTGTCGTTGGTGTAATCTTCACAAACAACAATCTAAAAATTGTATATGATTTATATCTACATAAATTATTTCTTAACTTTTCAATGCGAGATATTTATACTAAACTTCATTTTTTTTTTCTTATAGCTTATATCTATGTGCATTGTTTTTTTTTTAATTTTTGATGTGAGATACCATTATTTGGCTATATCCACATAAATATTTCTTAATTTTTCAATATGGGATAACCATACTACACATCATATTTTTTATAGCTAACATAGAAATTGATTGTTTTGAAATTTTATGATGTAGGATAACTATATATAGTCTACATCCACATGAATTGTTTTTAAAAATTTTAATGTGGGATGGATATACTTCACTTCATATTTATTTTATATAGTCTATGTCCACATGTATTATTTTTTAACTTTTCAATGTGTGCTAACTATGTTACACTTTATATTTTTTCTATAAACTACATTCACATATTTTGTTTCAAAACGTTTTCATTTAAGATATTAAAACCTTGAACATATATATATATATATATATATATATATATATATATATATATATATATATATATATATATATATTATACTATACCAAAGATTATTACTAAGTTCACTTTAAAAGATAGAAAACTCATGCACATATAAAATTAAAAATTCGATAATATATAATACAAAAGAAAGTAAAAAATACAATTTAAAATGAAAGAGAAAGAAATATTGCATAATACAACATGATTTATTAAATTGCATAAAATAGATGCAACAATTAATAAATAATTCTTAAAACAATTTGATATTTGACTCTATATTAAATTGTATATTACTTACAATTTTTAAAATAAAATCTTTATTTTTTTTAATATTATTACATGAGACTCACACAAGAGTTGAACTGATTTAGATAGTTAAAAAAAAAATTTATTTATCTTCAAGTTCTAAATTAGAAAACAAATATATGTTAAGAATGGTATAGTTCAATTAGTCCCCATTTTGGAAATACATTAATCTTCAATCTCGATTTCTTACGGGCATAGGTGAGTATTATGAGAGACCTAGATATTTCCTGTCCAATGTGAGTTCATTATTTTTTATTTAATTTTTTTTTATTAAAAAAAGAAACAATTATACGTTACTAGTTAATTCATATCCAATAAATAATTAGGCCGCCCAAAATAAAAATAAAAACCGGGCATGCCCCATCATCATCTCCAAGTGGAGTGGACCATCATGGGAAATTTTAATTTTAATTTGACAGACAACAACAGTGTTTTAGAAGGACAAAAAAGCCCATCCATTCATATCGTTATTGCGTGGAGCGAAAGTCAATTCCTAACGGTATCTGTCCACCGACCCGACCTACCCTTTCCTTTATTTAGAAAATTATTAAAAACAAATTAAGAAAATACGAATGCTAATTAATAATTCAAAACGTCACTGTACTTATCCATCCTCTCCTCGCCACCATGGCACAATGACTTTTCTTTTTTCACAACCTTTGAAGTCCACCTCACTTGCCCACAAAACGACACGTCCCAGCACCACAACCGTGAACCTGGCTTATTATCATATGCACCTTCTTTTTTTTCTAAGTATATTATTTTCTTCTCTGTGGGTATAAAAAAATAAATAACTCTTTATACGTTACTTTTGAGAATTGAGAAAAAGATTCTGTTTGGTGATTTAATATATGCGTATTTTCTTGAAGATATGCAGGAGCCATACTGTACATCAATTTTAAAATCTATATAAAATAAAGTAATATTTCTGATCTGTCATGTTTTTAATTAGGAGAAAATACTATTGTGAAATAGCTTGTGTAATATTAGGCATATAAAAACAATAATCCCAAAATAAAAAGGTTTGAGGTTTCGCTGTCGTCTAAGAGACACAAAATTAACCTGATTTCTTGACCTTTCAAGAGTTTTATTGAGTTTTATTGTTTATGTGTGAATTACAAGATTGCATGATCACAAAATTCATATACCATTTAATTTAACTTACTAACAATAAAAACTCAATTTTTACTAATACTTTAGCTAGTTAGAAATTTCATGAGTAGAGAGAGAGAGAGAGCGCGCTTTATCTATATTAGAAATGTAATAGGTTTTGTTGTAGCTTATAATATAATAGACACCAAATCAATAGATTTTTATGTAGTAGGGAAGATTTTGATGGTGAAGGTGTTTTTTTCTTATAAATAACAGTTTGATATTGATAAAAATCAATTAAAAAATAATTTTCTTCTTTCTTTATTTTCTCTCTACAAACTGTTTGTTTATGTTTATTAGAAACAAAACATAAATTCATAAGAAAATTTTAAAAGATGTTGCCTATAAATTTAAGGTTTTGTGTCATTTCAAAGGTATATTACTTTAACCTTGCAACAAATATAATAAAGAAAAATTAATACTTTAAAAATAGTAATGTTCACTCCTCGTAGATTGTTTGTTATACCAATGAATGACAAACATAAGAAAAACATTTCTTAGATATGTACCATACAAAGTACAAAGTCTATATGTCCAATTTAAAACACTATTGTGATTGATCTATTATATAGAAATCATATCCAATTTATTTTATATATGGTTATCATATATAACCAGGATGCTACTAGTTCATTGACCCGTGTTATGCTATAGGTTGGATAAAAAATCCTTTTTAAACGTAATAAGGATTACACAAATCATATGGAGCTATGTAGCATTGTTGTTAAACTCAGTCTAACATGTTAACCTTGAAACTTTCTAATCAACTTTTTATTTATTTAAGGTTCATAATTAAATTGTGAGAGAGTTGGCTCAACATGATCCATTTAAACTTGGTCGGTCCAAAAGCAACCCAACCAACTAGTAAAATAAATATGGGAGTGAATTGTTATTTTTTTTAAAAAGATGAAATTAATACACCTAACCTAATTTCCTTCCTGACCCCAAGTTTGAAATAAAACTATATAAGATTTGTCTTGATGCAATTTAGTTGACTTGATTGGTCAGTAACCGAGATTATTGTTAAAAAAAGATCTTAGAATGGAATTGAAAAGAAGAAAGGATAAGATTGAAAGAATAAAAAGAAGGGAAATGGATAAAAATAGGTGTTGAATTGAGAAAAGTTGCATTGTTTATATTAATAGCGTTTTGGTAATTTCACATTAGTTTATTTGTTATTTTCAGGTTAATAAGGGGTGTTTCAGTAATTTTATATTTATTTTTATTCAAAAAGGTACAAATGCATATAGTTAGTTATAAACAGGTTAATGATATTTGTGCTTTTTAGGTAATGTATGTGACACCACTAATTGTCTAAACTTGGTCTTCCATCATGTCTTTGAAGGTGTCATCACGCTCCTTTTCTTCTACTATGGCACACGATGGCGATTTATAGGCAGTTTATCACGAATCGATATCTTCCCCATCTTTTCTCTTTTTCCCAAAGTAAACACATGTTTGTCTTCTTTTCTTTTCGTTATTTCAATTTCAGTCCTTATAGTTTGGACGACTTAATTATGTTTTTGACCTTTTTTCAAAAGTTTTTTTATGATTTCAATGTGGTCCATAAATTACAATTATATATTGTTATATTCCAATTCAATGTTTAATCTTTTGATTTCTCATTTTGATTATTTACTATTTTGTTGGACTTTTATTGGTTCTCATTTTATCCTTTAATCAAAGTATTTGTTTTTTTTAAATTTAACCCTCATTTTTTTATTTGTTTTTCCTTTTGTTCAAGTTTTATTTTTCAATTTAACCCTCCAATTTACTTTTTTTAGATGATCTTGAAGATTTTATTTTTATTTTAACTCTCATTCTCTTAATTATATTTTTTATGTGGTTGATTTTTTTCTAGTTATATCCTTCGTTGTTTGATATATTCAGGATTAGGTTTCATTGTTTTTCTATGTCATTCATTCAATTTAATCATACAGACCCTAACGTTTAAGTTTTAATAAGGTTATGAATCCTTGGTTGACCTTTTTTTTATGGTTTTATCATTCTATATTATTTAAAAAAAATAGTTTTATATAGTCAATTTTATTTGTATTTATCTTTTAGGTCATGAGTGTTTTACAATGTGAATTTATTTTATATTGAATTAAGCAAACAAGTTTCGTAAATACAATCAAGTGAATATCTTATTTTGTGTGATTAAATATTTTGATTTGCATTCGTGTTTTAATATTTTACAATTTATTTAATTAGATGTTTATATTGGATTTTTAATTTATACTTTATTTTTAAAATAATTAAAAGTTCATTGAAATAGTCTCCATATCTAATATTATTTTAAAAAATAAACTATGACAATACGCGGATTCAATAACAAGTGCACATCTAATTACCATACGGTTTGTCTTCTCCTTTAATTAATAAATGATTTATTTTATCCACTTCACAACGTATCATGCAAATCAGTTCTCACCTCTTGTCTTTTAAACACAGTCACAGAGAACGTGTCGGTGAATTTGGATTTTTCAAAAAGCTCTCTCTCTCTCTCTCTCTCTCTCTCTATATATATATATATATATATATATATATATATATATATCTTAAAAGGAAGAAAGAAAAGAAAAGAAATCCTCCACAAGGAATTATTATCGACGTGTTAGCTCACCCAAATGACACCCCTTATTCTCCAAGACTCGTCATAACATCTCCTCTCTGCTCTCTTCCCAATCCTAAAAATTAGTTGCTTTGCTTTCTTAATTCTTCCATGAAAACGTGTCAGTAACTCGAGCCCTGAACACCCTCGTGAAAGAACAAAAGGAGTACATATTTAAAACAAATATTGGGGTGAAGAATTTTCTGTGTGTTGAGAGATCGATGGAAAGCGGAGTAGACAAGGAGATGGCGACAAGAAAGAGAGGCGGGATGGGAGGTGAGAGGCAATACAAGGGAATAAGGATGAGGAAGTGGGGGAAATGGGTGGCTGAGATACGAGAGCCTAACAAAAGGTCAAGGATTTGGCTTGGTTCCTACTCATCACCGGTAGCGGCAGCTCGCGCTTATGACACTGCTGTTTTTTATTTGAGAGGGCCGTCGGCGAGGTTGAATTTTCCTGAATTTTTGGCTGGAGAGAATTTTGGCGGCGGTGGATCATTTGGGGACATGTCAGCTGCTTCTATAAGGAAAAGAGCAACCGAGGTTGGAGCTCGTGTCGACGCTATTGAGACAGCGTTAAGCCGCCGCCGCCGCCGCCGCCATCATGATGACCGTCTAAGAAATAGTAGTAACAGTTCCAGTAGTAATGATAATAACGAAACGGTCGTTGATAGTAGAGAGTTAAAGTCAGGGACGGTTGACTTGAATAAGATGCCTGACCCGGAGGATCAAGATGGAGATGAGTGGGATAGGAGTTAGCCACCGGCGGGTTGCTACCATGGCCAACAGGAGGTATGTTATATGGCTGATCAAAATAATGAAGCCTTATATGTGGATTAATCACTCTTAATCCTAGTATTTTACTTTCTGTTCAAGTAGTTCATGTCTTCCTCCTGTTAATTTTTTAGCTAGTTTTCATTTTTAATTGATTAAACTTTTTTTTCCCTATTCTATTATGGTGCTTTAGCAAATTTTGGTAAATGTAAATTACTTGGTTTATGACTCGAGGGTGTTTCATGTTCCAATTATGTGTGTATTTTTTTATTTTTTTTTTCAATTTTCTGTGTTTCCATAGAATAACATAGGATTCGAGCTCGATGGCTCTTTTGTTTTCTATAAAGGCTGGACTATATATTATTGTTGGATTAAAGGACGAACAGTTATGCTTTGCCTTGTTATGGGAAATGGATGCAACAGAGAGAGGCATGAGGATTTGCCGACTTGGCAAAAATATTTCTTTTCATTTTCTTTGTTTAGAGAGAGAGAGAGAGAGAGGGAGGGAGAGAGCCGGGGGACAGGAGGTGGCCTACATAGCCTGCAGTTGGTGCAAATAGCCATGCTAACCACTAAAGTGAAAAAATTTGGAGTTAGGTATTTTCTGGTTCTGCACTGTTGCTTAATTTGAGCTGTGGGGGAGAGGCAGATGAGAGTGATTGCTATCCTGCTAGTGCAAGGTGACTGTGATAATGGGACCGAATCGATGCGGTTTACTGCCTCAGATTCTGTCAAATCACCGCTCCCGACTTGGCAAGAAAATCTGGCATTCGCCATTAAGCCCTCAGCCCGCTCAGATCTTTTGAGAATCGTATTAACAGCTGTTGGACAGTAGAGGACAAACAATTAGCCCACCATTAGCGGATGTGTTTATCGATTCCCGCGGTGATAAATCACTTGTCCTCTCCCGGATAACTTGCGGGTGGTGAGACACGTAGTTTCATGTAGATCAGCATTCAATTACAATCAAGCCAAATCATTGTCTTGGCCTGCATAGTAGGGCAACTCAGGTTTGTCCACTAGTGCATTCACGTTCCCTGGCCCTGGTTTAAACTTCAATGGAATCATGTCTGCCATGAATAAATATCCAGAAAAAGCAACAGACATCATGAGCACTGTCATGAGCTCGAAATACTTCCAAGCATGGAAGATGTTCAGTTCAGTTCAGCAATAACTGCAAAACATCGTTGAAAGAATCCAAATTCAGAAGTGAATGATTTGCATATTTCCTTATTTCATCCAAATGTTCTGCCTGATATTTCTAGGTGTTTTGTTCACAGAGACCATGTGGTCTCCAACAAAGACTGTATTTGGTCGTCGACAGGATGGGATGGGCATAAAAACAATCAACATAATTTCAATTTTTTACAATGCAAGGCTCCTCCAGCATGACAACAAAGGGCATCATAGAGCAGTCATCATCATTTTCAATCTAATCACCATCCATATTTAATGCACTGCAAGGAAGAACAGACAAGTATTCCGCTAGTAGCTTATAACATCATAAATCTGAAGAAACCACTTGAGCGTCTTGAGATGAACCATTAATATACTAGTAAAGAAATCATCTGGATTTCCGGTTTCTGTCCCTCACTTTTGGGGAATAATTCATCATAGAAAGGGCAGAACAGAGGGGCCAACAAAAATTATTGGCTCCTATAGCTCTATAGTCCATAGTCCGTGTAACTATAACGCCTGCCTATTACTATAACAGGGAAAGTAGAAAATGATGTCATCTAAACACGAGCCAAAATCGTATGTATCAAGTAGCTAAGCTCTTCCAACTTCTTTTGTTGCCGAGCTGTTTTGAGGCCAGTCGCAGGCACAGCTTGCCATGTTGACTGCAGCATTTTTCCTTGAAAAATAATATAAACGTGGATACTACTACGCTTTCCTTTCCATGGCGTGTTTTATTTGCAAAGCAGCTCTTACAACATTTCCTCTTGTGATAATTCCAACCTTCAGGTGCAGGAAAAAATGGCTAATTAAACCGCCATTGAACATGATTAGATGATATTGATCGGTATAAAAGTCTGATATCTCTTACCAGCTTGCCATCGGCATCCACAACTGGAAGTCTACGGTATTTTGTCTCAAGTAATAATCTGGCATTAGATAAATCCAAGTCAGAAGTTATTTTTTTACCACAAATTATCAGAATAAACATAAGCATGGTGAAGGGAATATTCAGAAAGATCAACTTGGAAAGAATAAAAAGGAAAAAGAAGGGCGACTGTACTTTGCAGCATCCTCGAGATTGGTGGTTTCACGAACAACAACTGGTGCTGGTGTCATCAAGTCACCAACGACCTTCCCATTGGTTTTATTGAGCAACATCTGTACCTCATTGAAAGTCTGCAATCATCATTTACTATGTTGTATCAGCGAATTACATAGTTGGATGACTGCATCATGTGCAACATCTCATCAACTATCAAGCAACTTGAGTGCCTGCAACGAACAGAACCATGCTATTTTTTGACTTCTTGGTGTCTAGATTATCACTTCATATTTCATCAGTAAGATGAGGTCAGCAAAAACGGATTTAACCAACAGACTCAGAGCACATGGATTTTGCAACTTATTTCTCTCGAGTGAAATTTCATAAAGACAATCCAATAAGTGAAGGATAGAAAAATGCTAGCGGGAGAATAGCTTCTGGCGTTTAAACTCTCACTATAGAGCTATATGTTCACGTTGTTGAGCAGAGGCCTTTTCTATTGAAATACGATATGCCTAAAAATACTTGATAGAAGGAAAGAGTTTGACGCTGACAGAATCAACAATAGAAAGAAAAACAACAAGCACAGGCAACACATAATTCTGCTGAATAGAGTTACTACACAAACTTTGATTTGAAATTTCATTACTTAATATTTTCTCTTTAAATATTCTCATGCGATACAGACTAAGCAGCCATGTTCATTCTAGTCCTAGGCCTAAAATGAATAAGAAAAACTCATAAACTAAATGATTCCTTAACTAAATAGAAAGAATAAAAACACCAAAAATATTTTCCAGCACTAAATGGGAATAAGAATTAACTAAGGAAACAAATAATTTCTCATAAAAATCCTCTTGCATCATTCTTCTCAAGTTGGAAGAAACCCATCATTGCGTTCATGTTATTGCCTTGATCTCATCAATATCCAATCAAGACTCTCTAACCTCTTTTCTTTTCTTAAAGTGTGACAATTTTAGATATCACATTAAATTTTTCAAGAGAAACATTGATTGACAAATGATTTCTCTTTCACTAAAACCACAAACTTGCTTCATTAACATGTGTTGTATCCATATAACCCTCGAATAACCTACCTTTGTGATAACAATAAGCTTGTAATCAAAACAATCAACAACTTTCTTAGGTTGAGCACCTGCCACGTTCTATTTGCACTAAACGTCTGACTTATCAATAACAACATTATTGATGACATCACCATTGTCATTTATTGTTATGCTATCATTATCAACACATAATTGACAAAAATTACCATAATAAATTGATGGTTAATTCCAATCCATAAAACAACTAGAATAAAAAATACAAAATTGTTTCAATATCATAATCATCCAAATCAAGATGATGCCTCTTTTGCTTAAGCTTCTAAAAAGAATTCTCAAAACTAGCCTTGGATCCATGATCACTTTCCTGAAGTTTTTTCCCCTTTATCTTTGCTAATCTAATTGATAATTCGTCAACTTGTCTCTGTAATGTTATCACTACTAATTGACAGGTCAATTCTGCAATCTTCCTTTACATGTCTTCTAATCACTGGTTCTTCAATATCTTTTTTCCCAAAGGAGAACCTCTTTATCCCCTCATACACGAACACGTCCTATTTTGTGACCACCTCTTCCAACCATGTTTATTAACAGATATATGCAGCCAACCACCAAGAGTTGTTGGGCTCTAATATCAACTAATGTAAATGAAAATAACACAGGAAAGACAACAGGCACAAGTAGCACAGAGTTCTACCGAATAAGGTTACCACACAAATCCTAATTAGAAATTTATTACTCAATGTTTAATCTTCAAGTAGTCTCATGAATTATAAACTGAATAAGTTTCAGGACAATGAAGTTAAACCAATTCATCAGATTAATTTAAGGCACTCTTGACACTTTCTTTATTGGATAAGGTCAGATTTGCTTCCAAGAACAGTAGAGAAGCAAAACAGAATCTCAGACACAACTCATTCAAATTTGAATCTGGGCTATGTTAGGCTTGCAAGTGTATTTTCTTTCCTTTCTTCTTACCTTTTGTAAGGGGTGTTGTTTGAAAGGATAGGATAAAAGAAATTTCCCTTGCAGTTTCATAGTAAGAAAAAAATCACACAGAGAATAGTTGAACAGTAACATATGTATCCCACAGAACAGTTTAAGAGGAAGTGCAAGACTTCAAGGCTTGCCAAGCAAAGTGACTTGAGCTATCTCTGAGGTTCCTAATTACAGACCCTTCTAAATACCTAGTAATATACGTTATAGGCAAGTGAGCAACTTCTAAATCAATTGGGGAAAGCAACCATATGCCCTGCACCCTTGGGACTTCATCTACCAGTACGAGTTGCATCAGTCACAAATTCCCTCAACTGTTATTCACGGCAATAAAGAATTGCCAAGTGATCTCAAGCTCAGCTGAAGTCAATTTAATCTGATGTCCTGAACTTTGCCATTTTTTCCAGCCCTATCCTTTCATATCTAATAGAATCAATTTTTAAACCATTCACCCTTTAGTGGCGCAGCTCTCAACATTATCATCCTTGCCTCCCTTGTAATATGCTAGAAATACAGAATTCAGACTACTCCAAATACATTACCCTTCTGAATGTCATATTGCAAAGAAGTTGGTTTATGAATCTCCATACATGAAAGATGAAAGCTTTTGTATTTTCATTTGTATCTCTGTCAAAGCTTACAAGATGTTTAAATAGAATACAAAATAACAAACTCCCTATACATCATCAATTTGAATTTCAAACTTAAACTATCTGCTGGATTCTGCAGATGAGAAGAGTGAGGGATTTTCGGCAGACTTGATCTTTACTGATTCTTCAAGTTTGACTTGATCTTCCACATGCCCCCTCAATCGAAAGGGTAAAGAAATTACTCTGAGATTGGTGCGAAGAAGTTGAAAACGCTGGGAAGACAAAGGCTTTGTTAGAGCATCTGTATACTGGTCTTTGGTAGAAATCAATCGAACAAGAAGTTTGCCACTGATCACTTGATCCCTTACATAATGAAAATCTATTTCAATATGTTTTGTTCTGGCATGAAACATGGGATTACTTGTAAGATAAGTGGCCCCAATATTATCACACCATAGAATTGGAGGCTGTATGGGTGAAATATGAAGATCAGCAAGCAAGGTTTTTAACCATTGTATTTCGGCAGCTGCATTAGCTAGTGCCTTATACTCTGCCTCGGTACTACTCCTTGCAACAGTGGGCTGCTGCTTGCAACTCCAAGAGACCAAGTTTTTGCCTAGATAAACACAATAAGCACCAATTGATCTCCTGTCATCTTGATCAGAAGCCCAATCGGCATCGCTGAATGTCTGTAGCTGTAGATTAGAATCAGGCTGAATAAAGAGAGCATGAGAAATAGTTTCCTTCAACTATCTGAGAATGCGTTTTACTGCCATCCAATGAGCCTCTCTCGGATCATGCATGTATTTACTAACTTTATGTATAGCAAAAGCAAGCTCTGGCCTGGTAAATGAAAGATATTGTAGCCCCCCAACAATACTTCTATACAATTGTGGATCAGAAACAAGATCACCATCTAACTTGGTCAATGACTGTGATGTGGACATCGGTGTTATAGCCGGTTTAGATTTGTCCATGTTGCTGCGAAGAAGAAGATCAAGTATGTAACGACGCTAAGACAAATAAAGTCCATCAGCACTGCGAATTGCTTCCACACCAAGGAACAATCCAAGATCACCCAAATCCTTAACTGGAAAATCAACCTGTAGCAGACTAATCACATGATTGATAAAATTGAGATCAGCACCAGCCAATATGATATCATCGACATAGATTAGAAAATAAACAAGCAGAGAACCACTTTGATAAACATAGAGAGAGTGATCTGCTTGACTCCCCTTAAAACCAATAACCTGCAATTTTTCGGTTAACCGAGAATACCATGCCCTTGGTGCCTGGCGAAGACCATAAATCGATTTTTGCAGCTTGCACACTATTGAGAGGACCCCGAAGTAGGACGTTGCCCAAGTAATCCTTCACAAGAAAAAAATAGGCATGAAACTCAAAAAAGACATTATTATCTCGACAAAAACGATGAACGGAAAGAAGATTTTTGGTAATATCAGGAACTAACAGTATTTGATTTAGAATGAAAGATTTAGATTCAGAAGAAAAATTGGAATTTCCACTACGAATAATTTCCAAACCTGCACCATTTGCCACCTGAATATGATCATGACCATTGAAATCCTCATGTGGAAGTTGAATATTGGCTGAGTCATTGGTGAGATGATGAGTGGCTCCTGTGTCAGGATGCCATTCATGAGTAACAGATGATGGGCGAGCAGCAAGGAAGGCTTGAGGGTTTCTTTGTGCATGTTGATCCTGGTAAGTTACATCAAAGCGGTGATAACACTTAAGAGCTTGATGACCTGGTTTGTTGCATACCTGACAAGTAACCAAAGAGCTGCTGGCGTGGTCACGATTGTTAAAGCGACTGGTGCGAAATTTGTCACGGTAATTGTGACCACGGTTTCGATTGGAGAAATTGTTACCATGACGAGATGAGAGCTGAGGTGGTTGTCGAGTTGCAACATTCACGGAGGCAGCAACATGAATGGATTCATGATGCTGATGAAGACGCGCTTCAGTGAGAAGAAGCAGGGAATAAAGTTCCTCCAAAGGAACAGCATCTGTGCGAGAAGTGATAGTGGAGACAAGAGAGTCATACTCCTGACCAAGACCAGCAAGAATGTAGGTAAGGATTTCTTCATTTTTCAGAGGTTGCCCAGCAAGGGCAAGTTCATCAGCAATTCGTTGAACAGAGAGAAAAAATTCTCTGGCAGTCATGGCTCCCTTACGTGCAGTGGCAAGTTGTGTGCGAAGCTGGACAACTTTGGCACGAGAAATGGAGGAGAAATTACGTTGAAGAGCAAGCCATACATCTTTGGAAGTGGTGTATGACATAACCTGTGAAAGAACATCTTCAGTAAGGGAAGAATTAATTGTTGCAAGGATTAAAGAATCCTGACGAAGCCAGTGTGAAAACTCTGGATTGGGCACTTTTGAAATAACACCAGTGAGAGTGTCTGTGGCAGTGATTTCTTGAGGAGGAGGCTGAATTGTGCCATCGAGATAACCCATGACACCTTGACCACGAAAGTATGGCAATGCTTGAGCCTTCCATACTGGGTAATTGGAGTGATTTAGTTTGATATTTAGTGTAAGCGGCAGATGTGATAGAGAAGGGACAGAGAAGGACGAAGGAGGATTCGAAGAGGGAGTTGAAGAAGAAGCCATTTGATAACAGTAGTGACAAATGAGAAAGAAAAAAAAATGAAGAAAAGATGATCAGACGTTGGTTTGTTTTTGAAGCTCTGATACCATGAAAGATGAAAGCTTTTGTATTTTCATTTGTATCTCTGTCAAAGCTTACAAGATGTTTAAATAGAATACAAAATAACAAACTCCCTATACATCATCAATTTGAATTTCAAACTTAAACTATCTGCTGGATTCTGCAGATGAGAAGAGTGAGGGATTTTCGGCAGACTTGATCTTTACTGATTCTTCAAGTTTGACTTGATCTTCCACAATACAAACAATACTTAGGAAACAAATGTCAAAAGGTGGGTGATAAAACATGCATGTATTTGCATTGAAAGTGAGCACGTCTGGGTTTGAAAAAAGGAGAAAGTTCTCACATACTTTCCAAGTGCTATCGACTTCAGGAAACATGTTAGTTTCGGTTCTTCCACCACCTAGTTTAAATATTGAAACAGATCCAGATGTAAGAAATGAAAAATCATGAATCCTTCTCATATCAAGCATCTTAGTTTTGATGCCAGATACATATAACTTCATCTATATTGTTGATTGAAGAAACTGCAACAGCATAATAGTACAAATGAATTATTCTTTCAAGAAAAAAAAAGAGACAGGTTAAAATTAGCTTAATTATTTTAAATCACCTGATATGGAGTCCAATGCTAACAAGTCATAATCTGACACAAGACCAACCTGCAACAGAATGAGCATTCAAATTATTCCCATAACTTAATTGTGTTAGTTCATAAGAAAAATGCAAATAAATTGCAACTATAGACAATCAAAAAGAAGGCATAAACATTCATACAATAGCATCGGCAAATTAAAAGCTACAGCTTAGAAATGATGGTCATGACATACGAGTATCTGTTTTGATGCATCCAGAAAATTTCTTCATCATCCCAAGCTGATTGAGGATCATTTACAATTTTCAAATCAGGTTTTGCTATCATTCTTCATTTTTTTTTTTAAATGGTCAATGATTTTCCAAGTGAATAACAGCATCCTGAACTGGTCGTTGTTAGGAGGAGATAAAAAGCTGAAGCAAAAAACATCTATGTGAATTGTTAGTCTAAGCAGCAAAGACTGCAACTGACTCTCATAATGGGGAACCCCGAGCCCATTTGCATATTCAATATCGGATATCTTGAAATGCTTTCAGAAAGTGAAACTAGTTACTTCAAAAAAATCATATAATCCAGAAATCAGATGCTAATTGTCATCTTTATTTGGAAACCAAAAGGGGAAAGAACAAATCGACATTATTAACAACCAGAACCCAAACCAAAAAGAAGATCAAGGAAGGGTTACCAGTTTCCAGTCATCGTCAATCACAGGAAAACCAGTAATTCTACGATCCACAAGTGTCTCCAGTGCTGTTAATTGGCAAAAAATACAGCACATTAGGTGTTGGAAAAAATACGTGCACTCCATGGATACTATATAGAAATCTAACAAATACATTCATTGACAGTTGTTGTCGGTTTTACCACATACAAATCCTCTTTCCTCGTCATAAAATCACCAACTGTATATACCCCACTTTTTGGCTGCGCTTCAGCAAGTCAAAGAAAAAGAATCACATATAAAAGAACGTTAACTTTCAAACCACACTTCATGGTGCAAAAATGGACCTCGATTGGATAAAACCAGATAGAACCTGCCATAAAATTCTCATTCTTTTGATCGGTATTTGTCAAACTTAGGACCAACCTCAGACCCAAACCCCAAATCTTGACATTTGCGGCTTTTGGCTAAAATTCAGACAGCCCAAAGTACAATAAAGTACCAAATTGAATTCTTTCTCCATCACAGCACCAAAATTAATGACATTTTCCAGTAAAGAATTCCCTAATATCGCCATCGCTTACCCTCATCAACACTCAAAATCTGAATATGGCTTTCACACCAAAATCCAAATCCTCTCCGTACACAGCCTTACACACCCAACATGTACAGGGGTAAACTAGCTTTTTTTTCTTTAATGCATCAATTGAAGTACTCAAAGTGCTTTCTCAAAACCCAATTGATGCATACTTTCTTCCTATCTCCCACCACAAGCAATTAAATTAACCAAAATACCACAAAAGTAATAAAATTCAAGAGAAAATAGTGAATTGCTAAATAACAAGATAAAAAAACTGACTGAACAAAGTGAACAAGGGTGTGAGAGCGAGTTACAGAATTGGCCATCAAGGTGCCACTACTTGTAGCTGCTATAAAGTAAGGAGACCTGCGAGGCCAATTAATGGAGGATAGCGAGACAAGTTTCCGTCCAGGAGTAGAAAAGAGAAGGCAGGGCATCTGGTGAGTGAGGGAAACAGCAGATGCTGTGATTGTGGTGGCACGCAGGCGAGTGAGGAAGAGAGAGTCGGAGTGTAGCATTGAAGCGTCCATGTGTCGGCTCTTATTGGATTGTTAATTCTGGAGAAAGAACCGACGATAGTGCGGGGAAGAGAAACACAGTAGACCAGAGAGAAGAGGGCGCGTCTTTTTTTGTGGATGTTGAAACCGCCCTCTCATTTAGGCATGTTTGGTATTGCGGTTGCTGTTGTGGTTGAGGTTGAAAAAAAACGGTTTAAAAAAAAACATTTTTTCTGCTGTTCAAAATAAACAGAGAGTGTTTGATTAAAAACAGTGGTTGAGTCTGCGGTTGAAAAAAAGCAGTTTTGTGTATTTGGTTACCAAGTTTTGCATGTAGCTTTTTACATATATACACATATTTTTAGAACTCTCTCTGTATATATATTTTGTATTAATAATCATATTTTTGTAATGGAAGGAATAGATCAAGTCAAATTGACACTTATTTATTATTTGTTCATCAAACTATTTGCAATGCTATCACGAACATTATCCATACGTGAAGACATTTGCAATCCCTGACTAATATCTCGCGCTACAATATCTGGAAAAACGTCATCTGGTACATAATTGGGATTACAATCATATTGAACAAAATCAACGTCATGTTGCGATCTCCTTCGAATAAAGTTATGAAGTGCCATTGACGCAACAACAATTTGAACTTGCGTTTTGTATTGATAAGGCGGCATGCTCTGTAAAAATTTCCACCGTTGCTTCCATACTCCAAATGTTCGTTCTATCACATTATGTAGTGATGAATGTGCAAGATTAAACACCTCTTCACGTCCACTTGGTTGTCCACGACGTTGAAAATCTTGTAAATGATACTGCTCCCCTCAATATAGACCTAAATACTCATACTCATTTGGATAATCAGCATCAACCAAATAATACTTTCTTGAAAAAACAAACAACGTGCAATCGTTTTCATAAATTCATTCACAAAAGAGAATATTAAGTGAAAAATACGTTTAAATCGCAACCTTGAGGAGGTTTTGGAAAGTTGATAATCCTACTGTCAATTGCCTCATAGAAAATACGTGTATCGTGTGCACTACCTTCCCATCCTGCCCAGACAAATATAAATTGCATGTCAAAACCACAGGCCGCCATGATGTTTTGTGTTGGAATACCTTTTCTACCAATAAAAAGAATTTGATTTTCGGCTGATATGGTGACCCGAACATGTGTCCCATCAATTGCACCGATACAATTCTACATGCATAAATAAATAGAGTTAGTATACATTTAAAAAAAAAACACAATAACATTCCAAATATATATAATATGAACTTACATAATTACCTTGAAATGTGGTATAAATCTAGGATCCATCGCAATTTGTATTGGTGTGTCGGTAAATTCTGGATCAGTTGGTTTTATAACGTCTACAGCAAACAAACATACGGCTTTAAGGACTTCTTTCATACATCTACTTACAGTTTCGCCTGAATGCTGGAATCGTTCTTGCACATGTCGATTTGACGCCCCAACTGCAAGAGTAAATAGAAACATCCCTACCTTCTCAATTACACTCATCCTTCGTGAAGGTTTTAAACCATAATGCGTTTCCAAAGCATTACATAGGTCGAGCAAAGTGTCTTTGTCTATCCTAAACATGTTAACAGAGCGTGACCAATGACCTCGTAAAATATCAGTCAACCAACGCATCCCTGTCTGGTATGAAACCATACATGGTTCTTGATGGATATATTTAAAATAATATTGGTTAACAGATCCAGCCGTGCATGTAATTAGTTTTTTCTTATCACATGGCTTGTGTATGAAATTTTCACCGTCATCGGAGTCGGAATCGTCGGAGTCATCGGAGTCGGATGAGTCGTTAGAGTCCTTGTCGTCGTCGTCGCCCCCGCTATTTTCATTATTACAAGTTTCATCATCAATGTTTGCGTTACTGGTACCTTCATAACCACCAAAGTTAATGTGGTCAACAACACAATCCATAACACTGTCATTGTCATCTTCCAAAACTCCGCTAAATAGAGAATTAAATTGTGGATAATCCATAGCTAGCAACACTACAAATAAATAAAGTTAAATGTCAGTGTTGCATAAAAACACTTTGTTTTGATTATTTTAACAGACAACAAGTGCAAACCTGTAAAAAGCAGAGCAATACCAAACAAGTGGAAACCTGTCGACATAAAATATTTCGAGTCAAGGTCCATATTTTTCTTAACATAACTTGCATTGTCAAACAATATCATGTTATTAAAATCCGTTGCAATAATTTTATTCACTAGTACAAACAAACATTCATCCATAACAATGAGCACAATAATATTTGATAAATATAAAAAGTTAAATCATAGTTGAAGATGTTAAGATAAAATTAAAATCTTTTATAAAACCGGAATAATTCAGTACGAAAGTCATAATAGAAAAACTCAACAAATTATTTTATCCGTTACAACCTGAAAGAAGATAAATATAAAAACGAAACAGTCAAACAAAGAAAGAGCATTGCAGTTAAGTGTTTTTTCGGTGTACGATGAGTTGGTGCAGCCAAGCCATTTTTTTTCAATACTATTGATGCTTGCCCACATTTCTCTGTTTCGTCACACACGTAGACACTCAGTAGCGAGGTAAAAAAATCCATCGTTATCAGTCGCACCAGGAACTGATTGTAACTCAGCCATAACTTCTGCAATACTACAGCCTGGCAAATCCCTACTCGCAGATGTTGAATCACTCATACTGGACATGCTGTCGAGAAGCTGTTGCTGCAGTGATACTAGCTGAGCACCAATTCCAGGTGATTTTTTCTTTCGACCTCTTGGCGCCGGGTGCTCTCGTTCTTTTCTTTTCCCACTACTCTTTGTGTTAGAACTACTTGACATATGCACCCTCCCCACGCCTCGAGGAGTACGATTTTCATTATCGTAATTGACATTCTCCTCAGAATCCCCACTTCCTTCTTCCAAATCAGCACCTTCGGGACCGACAGTAAATGTCTCCAAATCGTCTTCATTGGCACCAACTGGGCCAGACGATGGTGCCCATGCATATTGTCCGGTGGCACTTACGCCAGAGAACATTCGATCAAATTTGAACTTCAACGATGGCTCGATACCGGCGTGTTTGAATTTTTTTGCTCCCCTAATTTCCTACATGAAATAAATAGTTATCTTCTAAACTATATTCACAAAACAATACAAAGGATATGAAATAGTCAGAGAAACAGACAATTTACCTGAATTTTTGATCTCCACCACTCATCGCTAGCCGCAATTGTCCCTAATTCGTTACTCCAGCCCACACCAGTTTCAGCTATCAATTTCATCCATATTCTCCAATCTTTTTTACATCCATCCCATTTATTTTTTAACTGCGTTTTGGTGAATGCATGACCCGTTTTTTCTTTAAATGATGTTGAAATAAATTTCCAACCAGATTTATCAAAATACGTATTTGGTCTCATTCCCATGTCAATGGCCTTAATGCATAGATCACAAAAGATATGCAACATTTCTTTATTCCAAGCAGCTTTATCCGTAGATTCAAAATTGTCCATGATACCGCGTTCAACTTTGAAACCAAAAACACATCAACACAACATTAACAAAGACACAATATAAGAGAACTAAAATAGCTAATGCAAGCTTCAATCTTTATTTTACCAAACAAAAAACAAGGAAAGAAACTCATGACACATGAAAGTATTTCTAAGCTACTATATAGATCACTATATATATATATATATATATATATGCTGATCACATGAAACTACACAATGATCATCTTGGCTGGAGAGAAATTAAAACCAGATAGCTTACATGATTTAGCTGGTCATGGCCAAAAGTTCATGCAATTCCTTGAATAAAAAGGACCCCAGATTATGACCAAAACTTACTATTTAAAGACATTAGTAATGGACTAGATTTGTTAAAAAAGAAAAGATCAAAGAAGGTGTTTAGTGTGTGGTTGGTGATATGATGCACAATTGCATATTAATTAGGTTTGAGGGTTAAACCAGGAACTTTATCACTCAATCCGAGGCAAGCACAAACATGACAGCAATTCCGAAAATTTCAAAACCTAAGAACTCTGTTGTTCTCAATGGACCAGTCTCAGATAATGAGGGATCAAATTCTACAGTGGATCCTATCAGTAAATCCTTCAACATTGCGGGATCTTCTCAATCTACTATATTGGAAGAAAAGTTTATCAATAGTAAGAAGGTCCATTCTGGTGGTAATAAGAGAGATTACATACCTAGACAGAAGGCACTCCATCTGGAGAAGAGTTATCGGACATATGGGTCTAAAGCTTCAAGAGCAGGGAAACTAAAAGTGGTTTGGGTGGTTTAATTTTGGACAAGAAATTAAAATCTGTTTCAGATTCTACTTCTGTTAACATAAAGAATGCTTCATTAAGATTAAACAAGGCATTTGTTAAAGTTCCTTCAGATTCTTATTCCATATCAATATATTAAGGGTTAGCCTAGCATTTGTTAAAGTTCCTTCATGATGATGGTATCATTCATACTTTTGGTGCTCATATGCAATAAACAATTCTCAGAAACCCAATACATCAGAAGACTATGTGCCCCTTCAGCTAGCCATTTTGATTATCAAAACCAAAATTCTCAGAACATCTAATCACAGACATAAAAAATAAAAAAACAACCCATATCTTTTGAAAGTTATTCGAAAAGGGAATTAGGAGCTAACAACATCTAGAACAATAAAAAATTGAAGCACGCTTGTCCTTAAGGAAGCTGTGTTTATTCAGTCTATTTGAGAGCATCATAGCAGTTTATGCAACCATATTTCTAAAATGTATATAGCTTCACTTTCAAAATTTCTGTGAAAACCAGGGTCAAGTTCACGTATTAATTAGGCAATTCCACCTCCTATTTTCTATCAATTCACAGATGCAATATGTACAGAATTTAGTTTCTCACTTTCTCCTCCCGAGAACAAAAATGAAAATGCTCTATGCCTGCCATAATTTAGGAACCAAATGCATTATATAACTGCCCCAATGTTGTTCAATTAAGTATTTTTTCACAACCCCAAGCAACTCGAGATCATGTTCACAATTGCATATTAATCCTCTAATTCATCATAAACCCATAATATTACAATGTTCAGAAACATGTCAGAACACAAATCGAACCTCCTAACTTCACAAACGCAACAAATGAGAGCAAAAAATCAAGTCGTTGACAGCAAGAAGACCTTACTTTGGTTGGGTGCTGCTCCGATCTTGTTGCCCTTAAAGAGGTACTGGACCAATCACGATCTGTTGCAGAGTCGGTGAGGACGACGGTGATGGAAGGCTGGCGCAGCTGTGAGGGAGACAGAGGAGCAGAGGGTGAGGCTGAGCAGCTCGATCGGGTCTGCAATTTTGGGAGCAGATGGGTCTTGACGACGGTGAGCAGCTGTGGAGCAGAGGGGAGAAGAGGGGAGATGGGAGATGGTTTCGCAAGGGAGAAGAGGGGAGATGGGAGATGGTTTCGCAAGGGAGAAGAGGGGACGCTGAGGGATTTGTAAGGGAGATGGGTTCTCTAGGAGATGGTTTCGCAAGGGAGAAGAGGGGAGATGGGAGATGGTTGTGCAAGGGAGAAGAGGGGACGAATAGAATATTTGTAAGGGAGATGGTTCGCTGCCAAAAGAGAAGACGATAAAATACCTGAGCAAGTTTGGCAAATTGCAGTCTGGGATGGAGATGAAAAGTCGATGACAAGTTTTGGCAGTTTGCAGTCTGGATGGAGATGAAAACTCGATGACAAGTTTTTGTGGCAGTTTGCAGTCTGGGATGGAGATGATGGAGATGAAAACTCGAAGTGAAAATTTGGCAGTTTGCTCTGTGAAAAGTCGATGAGGGAGATGGGTTGAAAAAAGTTGCATTTGAGATGGGTTGAAAAAAGTTGAAAAAACCTGCTGCACAAAAACCACGGGTAGAAACGCAAAAATGGTGGGGCCTAGTCACTGTTCATGCGGTCTAAATTCTCAATTTTTCATTACCAAACATTGAGTGCCCGGCTTTTTTGATAACGTGGGCACAGCCACACAACCAAACGGGCACTTTATGTGATATCTTAAGACCAAACCCGCATTTTCTTCCTGCTTCTTTTCCTCTTCTTTTTTTAATTGTTTTATTATTTTTTTCATAGAATGACAGAAGGTATAATAACTACCCTATGACATTCACATATTCCTAGACAAAGGCTTTATAATATTTTTATTATTTTATTTTTATCTAAGATAATTTTAATTGATTAACTTGTTTCAATTTTTTTAATTTATTTATTTTAATAATTATTTTTTAATATTAGATTGGATGAAGATTAAGCTTTTTTTTACTTGTTTTTTATATTATTATCTTGATTTTATGATCTATGTTGTTGGTTTGACATGTTAATTTGATTTAACTCAAAATATTTTTTTAGTTTTTTCTAATTAAGAATTTTTATTTATTTTCAGTCAATGACAACTCTTTTTTTTTTTAATTTCATCCTTCAATATTATATTATTTAAAAAATAAACTTCATAATTATTATTTTTACTTTCTATTGAGTTTGTCGATCTTGTGGATTTAGTTTTTTCTTCTTCTTGATTTTAACCTTCAATAATGGATCTATTAGAATAAAGTTTAATGATTATTTTTTTTATGAAATTATTCTAGTCTCATAATCCAAGTCACGAGTTTAACAAATTAGCCTACGTTGACTTGGGTTTTTTTTTCGATTTTATCTTTCAATATAGAGTTGGTATGAAAATATTTTGTGTAATTATTTTTTATTGGCTCTTAAAAAGGTTAATTTAATCTCATGGTTTGGATTGATTCTATTAATTTTTTTTTCTTTTTTAATTGAATATTTTCTCAATTGGACTTTCTAATTGTTTTTAATTTTTTTTCTATGAGGTTTTCTTGATCTCATAACTTAGGTTACAAGTTTGACAGGTTAACTCAGGTCGACTTAATTTATTTTTTTATTTTTTTAATTGAATTTTATTTCGTTCAACTTCACCCTTCAACAACTCAATCTTTTTTATTTAGTTGTTTTTCAATTTTATCGTTTAATATTAGGTTATTTAAGAATTAGGTTTTGTAAGAAAAAATTCAATTTGTTTTTCATGGAGTTATCCAAGTCTCATGGATTTATTTTTATTTTTTTTTGAATTTCAACCTTTAACTTTGAATCCATTGGATTTAGAGTTTAGTAGTTTTTTATGATGTTAACTCGGTCTCATGATCTAAGTCACGAGTTTATCAATTTCGTTCAAGTTTACTAGGAATTTTTTGTCTATTATTTAATTGGTTTTTTTTCTATTTTATCCTTCAATATTAGGTTGGTTAAAAATTGGATTTCATAATTTTTTTTATTTTCCTGACATCATGACCTGAGTTATAGGTTCAATAAGCTAACCCGAGTTTACTTGAATGCTTTTTTATCTTTTTTAATTATTTTTTTAATTTTGTCCTTTAACATTAGGTTAATTAGGAATTTATATCTATAATTTATCTTGATTATTATTTGAATTGTTCAAAGAATTTTGTTTAGAAATAGATACCTTAATCTATGTATAAATAAGCTCAAAAAATATATATGATTGCCTTTTAATATTGTACAAATTGAAGTTTATTTGGCCCAAACAAGTTGATGATGTTCTCGACCCAATCAAGTCAGCCTAGGTTCAAGGCCGATTAGGGTTGCATAATGACATCATGTGAGGTATGTTTAGGCCTTAATTTGGATTGGTTATGGGGCTTAATTATTTTTATAGGTTTTGGCATAAAAGATTCCTAGTTTGGCAAAGAGTAATTTGAGAGCAACATATACCTCTTTATTTATTACAATATAACTAACTTTATGATGTCTTCATATATTGGTTCATATCATCAATGGGTTCAAGTTCATTTAAATAACTTTGGTTCTTTGATTTAGGTAATTTTTGGGTCAAGATTTGTTTTTGCAATTTGATTTTTAGCTTTTCAATTTTGTCATTTACTTTGTTGTGTGTTCGAGAGTCATCACACTCTAGGTTTGTATCAGTTAATAACAAAGCTAGGCTCTATAAATAAAGTATTATCTATGATTTTAACTTATGCTTCTTATCCAACATGTTTCAAGTAAATTTAGTGTTAAGATATTCCTCGATTTTTTCTCTCATATTCTTTACTATCAAGATTAATGTTTTAATATCTTAGATAAAAAAAATATTTACTTTTTATCTAAAATTTGTCTATCTAGAGTTAAATAAAATAAAGCATAATTAAAAAATAACAAGGTTGTTATAATCATGCTTGTATCGAGAAATTACAAGGTTTGAGTTGTTAGCTCTTAAATCAGTTTCTTACAAGTTCATTGGTTTGTTTCTATAGTTTTTTTTCAAATTATGGCCTCAAGTATTTTAGGTGCATATGGTTAAGTATTGAGTTTGGGTAAAAAAAAAATTATTTATACCTTATTTTATTCTATAATGAAATATCTTTGTTTTTATAGCTTTTAACTCATTTTGTTTTGGTTGTTTAAGGAAAATGTTGCAATTATAATTTCAACACTTAAATTGGATTGTTATTTGAAAAACATTTTTAGGAAAACACAAGAGAAGAGTGAGCACGTGGGGGGGGGGGGGGGGGGGGGTTATATAATTCCTTTACCATTAATGTGATTTTTTAAAATAATGACATGTCTTCTAATAAATATTTGAACCAAGAAATAGGGATAATCATGGTTTTATGTTTTATATAATAACAATCAAAGATGATGACTTTGATACTTAGTGTGATGTAAGACCAAATGAAAAGATAAGAAGCCACAACTACTAATTTGTAAGGTAGGCAAGTAAGAGGCATTAAGGACGTGTTAATCCAATATCTTATGAGGGCATTAGTGAGAGTGAAAACAAAGAAGATATAAAGTATAATAATGTATCAATGGAAGATAGGTTTTGGTTGCCTAGAAACTAAAGGCATAAGGATTTTCAAAATGGTGTTCAATTTAGTCATAAGGATGATTTTGGGAGTTTTAGGCATTGTGATAGGTTTGATACAAGTTTAGGTAACAGAAGATTCAGGCAGTTGAAGGGAGGAATGATCCTGAGAATTATTGAAATTGAGAGAAGAAAATTGAGCTAAATTTATATTGTCACCATTATTCTAAAGAGAGAAGAATATTAAGCTAAATTTATCTTCATGTCTTCGGTTGGGTAGGTCACCCATTACAGCGAGATTATTTTCTTATGCCATTCACAAACATCATCATCTTTTCATCATTTAAGTGTCCTATTTAGGTCTAAATTCTTAGGTAATGCGCTTTCTGACTCTATTCTACAGTTTCGTTCTGAGTATGTTTCATAGCTTTTATTTTCACTTTTAGATGGATCAACTATTTTTTAATCTGGTTAATCCACTCTCTTTTTCTTTACAACGTTACTATCTAAAGTTTTTTACAAAACTTTAGTCATACGCGGAAAAAACCTATTTATGGGTTATTCCCCCAAATTTACCTAAAATAAAATAAAAATAAAATAAAGCGGCTGGCATCGGTAGAAAAATCAAAATGGAAATTATGAACGTTTTCGAGAGACCGGTCGTACCTCTTTTATGCCTAAAAATAAAGGAAATATAGATTCAAGGCTAAAATAATTTATTATAAGATAAATCTGTGTAAAATTAAACTGAAAGGCATAATTATATTTTTTATAGGCCAATGTGATTTAATCGTGGGCCAATATAAAGTATAATTATGTTTCGAAGTTAATGTAGGGTCCAATTGAAGGATTTAATTAAGTGCTCACTTAATTATACTTTCAATTGGTCAAATTAATTTTATCAAGGGCTTAATCGATGAAAAAAATCAAGTTCTTGAGCTTAATTCAGGTTCAAATGAGAATATTAGAATTTTTAGAGGCCGAATTGAATTTTTTTTCAAGCCAATTGTGTGATGTGAGGGGCAAAATTGAGGAAAATTGAGAGTTTAATGATCAGTTGAGGGTCAAAATACATAAATCTGAAACCAAGGATCAAAATAAAAAAGGCACGCAAAGTTAAGGTTACTATTGAAATTTTTGAAACGATACAATTGCATAAATTTAAAATTTTAAAGTCAATTAGGGGTATAATTAGAACAATTACAAATTGAGGGACCAAAATACATTGATACCTTCCTTTTTTTCAAAATTCAATTTGTGATTTATTTTGCAATTTTTTTATAAGGTTATCCCAATCTCATGATCTATAACACGAGTTTAGAAATTACAACGCGGACTAGCTTGACCTATCAATTCTCAGATTACATATCTATCATGCTATCTTAGGTTGACTCACAATAATTTTTTATTGTTTTTTTACCCTACTTTTGACTCACATTAATTTTTTGTTGTGTTTTTACTCTATTTCTGTCTTTTATATTTAATTAGATGAAAATTAAACATTATTTTTTTCACTCTTAATTTTTTTTTACAAATTTTTAAGATCTTTTTAAAAAAAAACAAATTAAAAGATAGTTTTTTTTTTATCTAATTCAAATAAAACCAACTTACTTGACTGATGAGGACTATAATTCAGTATTTAGAGTTTTCTTTTTTATATATATAAAAATGTGTTTATAATATCTAAATATCTTTTGGAAAAAAATTGTGTGAATTCATGGTATAGTATAGAACCTTATCTAGTAGTACAAGTACTAATAACTCAACTATATAGAAATAATATGTGACTCCTTAACCTAATTCTTGATGTTTGCTCTTCAATTAAATCATTTTGTATCAAATTTATTAATTTGGAAAGAAAAATTTAGAAAGAGTATCAATTGAGAATTATGTTAATATATAAGGATATATTGGGTATAACTAAAAAAAATAGATTAGAAACAAGTTCTAAAATACAGGTAATTGCTCCATATCACAAGATGGATTTAGGTGGTAAGATTCTATCCTAAACTTATCTAAGAACTAGTAGGACCGTAATTGAAGTTATAAATTTTTTTTCATTTAAATTAATCTTTTTTTTAATCAAGCATCGACTCCCATGTTCTTAGTACATGGATTAAATTTTAGCACTCTTGAGTGGATTAAAATTTAGCACTAAATGGCGAGATTTTCTGTTATATGCAAGGTCGTCAATTTTGTTTTGATTGGCGTTTTATTTTTTCAATTAGAATGGAATATTTTGGTTTTGGAGAGTTTAGACGCGTCATTACAGGTTTGTACTGTTTTTATATATATATATATATTCAAAAAAATTAGTTCAAATCCAAAAATAAAATTATTTAGAATTGTGCAATTTAATCTAAAAAAAGACATAATAAAATGATTTTTCTAAACAATATTATGAACATGTATAATAATATGAGAATGTCATCATCAATCTCGCAAAGTCATTACATTCTCTTATTGCTCTTAAATTTTAAAATAAAATATATAAATATATCAAGAGACTCCTCATAAAATTTCATCACAATCTGACGGTTAGATTAAGAGATATGATTGATATTGTAAAATTATTCATTATTAAAAAAAAAATTATTTGGCCCAAACAAAACTGGCGAAACGAAACCAAAATGTTTCGTCCTGTATTTGATCAAAAAATTCAAAATGGGCCAGAATTTAAAACGAGGTAAGAACAAAGTCGTTTTGTCTTATTTTTTAAATTGATACGAAATGTTTCGGCCGAAATGAAACAAAACTGACAACCCTGATTATATATGAGTTTAACATAATTTTCTGTTATAGAGATTTTCTTAGTAAATGACCCTGTTTGACAATGGATTTCAAAAGCATTTTTGAAAAAATATTTTTTTTATTTTTTATTTTAAATTAAAAATTTAGGATTTTGAGATCATTTCAATAATGATATAAAAAATGATTCTTAATAAATAAATAACATAACATAACATAATTTTATTGCATTTCTGAATAAAAAGTACTTTCAAAAGCAATCACACTCTCAAACAAACACAAAATCTAATAAACTTTAATTTTGAAGTGGGGAATATAATAAAAACCATTATTGAAGATTTATATATTTATTTATTTATTATTTGTACAGTACAATTTTGCGGATCTCATTCTCATTTTACACATGTTTCCATTTTTTTTTCATTTACTTGGATCTCAATAAAATAGGCTGGTGGTATTCTTAAATTTAAAGATTATTATAATCTCTCACCGTCACTTTTTTTTTATTAAGTGTCGGGTTAGCCTGTGATATCTCAATTAATTACATGAATTTTAAAGTTAACAACTATATAATTTTTTTGTAGTAGTTATTATATTAATAACTAAATAATTTAAACTTAAAATCACAAAAAAATAAAAAAAAATTAGTTCCAAATTCTTAAAAAAAAAAAATTCACTCCACCTGGTAGATGTTTCTCTTACATCACTTCGCCTGTGATTGTGACTGTTTCCAACTTTCCATTAGAGGTGTCTCGAAATGTTTTCCCACTTCAAAATTAAGCACATTAGTTTTCTTTTATGTTTGATTTTTTTCCCATCAATTATTTAATTAATTACAGCTCCATTTCCAAATACATGAAGATAATTAATTCAACAGGTGCTTATGTTTTAGATAAACAAATAAATGAGTTACGATACATAGTTGAAATCCACTGTCAGACAGACAGACACACACAGACACCCCCAAAGAGAGAGAGAGAGAGAGAACAAGTAAATATAAATAATCAGACAACAATTTTGAAACTTGAAAGCAATACCATAAAAGGGAAGAAGTATACGAGAGAGATAGCCGAGAGAGAGAGAGAGAGAGAGGGAAGGGCGTCCCAGGAAGGGAAATGAAAGGGGATCTGTGAAAGCGATCTAACACTTAACGGTACGATCGTCGAGCTATAATTAACTACAGTGTTTACTATCTCTAATTACGTGTGAAAATAGCAGCAACCCTACTGTCGAATCTCAGTCGCAGTGATTGGCCCAGCACTCAGTCAGACCGCCCAGCTTTACCAGTGCCTACTCTCACCCCTTTTTTTTTATTCTTATTATTCCTTGCTCAACCATACCGAGTAATATTTATTGTGGTAAGAAGATTGCGAAAATATTAAACTAAAGAGCATGAAATTCAACAAATCAGGTCGAATTATCAACTTCTTAAGACTACCATCTCCATTTTCTTATGATCATTCTGGCTTTGCTTGACGTTTACCTTGCATTCAAAGTAGTTAAAATCGAGATTTTGACACGAATCGGAAAAGGCTCCGAAAAATCGGATCGTAAGATCGGATCGTAAAATCGTAAAATCGTACCCGAATTTTTCCGTACAAAAATCATAAAATCACAGCTAAAATCGTGTAGGTAAAAAATCGTAAAATCATAAGTAAAATATTTCCGAATATAATATAACATAATTATGGTCATAAAACTTCATTAGTTAAGGTTCATGCATGATTCAAAATAATTGAAAAATACATTACAAAATAATTATGTTCATAGAATTTCATTAGGTAAAAATTAACAAACTAAAAATAAATATTTTGTTGATGTGAAATATAAATTAATTAATGTTATTTATTATCTTAAATTAATAGGATTTTTTTAAAATATTTTTTATGCTAAGTATTTTTTATGCTAATTATTATTATTATTATTTTTATATTATTATTATAAACCCCCAAATTATTATTATTATTATTACCCCTCCCCCGTATAAACCTACTTTTTTTATTATTATTATTAATTTATATAACCCCCCCTAGAAAGTATTATTATTATTATTATTATTATTATTATTATTATTATTAATTTATATAACCCCCCCGTAGAAACCTACCTTCTTCTTCTTTTTTTTATTATTATTATTATAATAACTAAGTATAAAACCCTAAAGGCTAAATCCCAATTCCTTCTCCCAGCCGCCGCCAACCCTCATCTCCTCATCTCCTCTTCTCCATTTTCTTTACTTCCTCCTCATCCTCTTCTCCTTTACTCTCTTCCTTCTCATCCTCTTCTCCATTTTTTTTCTTGGTAAGAAAGAGGATCTTTTCTCTTCTTTCTCATATTTCTTATTTTTCTGGTTAGAGTCTCACTTCTTCCTTTTCTTCTTTCTCATATTCTCCTGGCTTTTCCTGTCGAAATGAAATAGAATAAGATAAGAGGAAGAAGGTGAGGCTACCAGCTTTGGTAGGAGAGAAAAGTAGAAATTCAATCTAGATATGAATTGAAGGAACAATCGAACAAGAAGGCTTCGCCAGTTCGCCACAGTAGATTTTGATGAAATCATAAAATCGGACCGATCCGGTCCGATTTTACGAGTCAACCCGATTTTGACCGGATTTGATCGAGTTTGACCGGTTTTGATTTTTCTACCGGTCCAACCAGGTTTGCTGAGCCAACTCGCAAACTCGTACGAGTTTGCGAGTTGACTCACGAGGTTGACTACCTTGTTTGCATTAGCTTATCTTTTTAACTTTTTTTATATATATATATACACACACGCTGTTCTCTCTCTCTCTACATGCACGTAATCTTAACCCTTTTTCTGTCCTTTGACTGGGGTTAATATTGACAAGTCCCTCTCGTCATCATAGCGGTGCTGACTGCTTTTGGCCATGAGAGCTGATTCCAAGGACATGAAAGATTGTGACTATTCATCACCATCCAGTGACATTTTCCAAGGCTCAAAAACAATTTCCAGTTTTCATTCCGAATTACTTCTCTGCTCTCTCTTCTTTTGATGGTAAAACTGAAGCTCACAGTTCACTTTTTTGTCCACATCTTATATCATGCTTGCTTTCTGTAAGCCATTACTCAATTTGGGAACTAAAGAATCAGTCTCAGACAGTTTTTCCAGACCTAGAGAACGGTAAAGAGCTTAAAAGAATCACCAAAAAATGCCTCTAGTCCATGTATACTTCTTTGGGTCTAAAATTAAACAGCACCAGGCAACCAGAATGAGGTCAGGCAATCACTAGTGTTGATGACTTTATAACCAGTTAAATATTGCTGGATAGGTTACACTAGCGATATGCCCGCGCGTTGCGCCGGAGTTTTTTTATCTATGTAGAAAATTGATTGTTTTTATATGTATTATATTTGTTATCTTAATATTTAATTAGTAAAATTATAATTGATAAAATCTGTATAATCGAAATGGAAAGTGGTTCGTATATTTTGTAATTGCAGATAACGCATATATTTTTTTTTGAGTTGCTTTTTTATCTCAACAATATTAGATTTGACACATTATAATTTTTTTTCCACAAATAAACTTATATTTTTTGCGTGCTATAATTAATTATTTTAATGTTCAATCACTAAAATTGCAAGAGATCAAATATGTTAGAAATGAGTTTTTTGCGTTGTATAAGTAGTATGTTTGCCCGCGCATTGCGTTAGGGTTTTTTCAATGTAGAAAACTAATTGATTTTTTACATGCTGTAATTAGTTGTTTAAATATTTAATTAGTAACATTATAATAGATAAAATATGTAACAAATTAATTTTTTCCCCGCCTAAAAGGAATAGTGTAATCGAAATGGGAAGTGGTTCTTATATTTTTTAATTGTAGATAACCTAGGTAAATTTTTCAAAAAAAATTTATTTTTTTTCCCCAGTAATATTACATCTAACACATGAAAAATAAAAATATTGTAAATTTCTAGAAAAAAAAACTTAATTTTTTTGCGTGCTATAATGACTTATGTGCCGTATAAAAGGAACAGTGTAATCGAAACAGAAAGTGACTCGTATATTTTTTAATTGTAGATAACCTAGGTAAATTTGTCTATTTTTTTTAGTTATTTTTTTCCCCAGTAATATTACATCTAACACATTAAAAATAAAAATATTGCAAATTTCTGAAGAAATAAACTTAAATATATTTTTTATAAGATTTATTCATCATATTATTATATTAAATGTATTTAAGAATGCTGATATTAATTTTTTTCCTGCAAAAAATCCGAGGTCATTTTTTTTATCTCTTTATATATTTTTAGGCGATAATATGCAATAAATATTAAAATATATAATAATGACTTATTTGCCGTTTAAAAGGAACAGTGTAATCGAGACAAAAGTGACTTGTATCGTTTTTTAATTGTAAATAACCTAGGTAAATTTGTCTATTTTTTGTTCTTGAGTTGTCTTTTATCCCCATTAATATTAGATACAAAATGACTATGGCTATTATTGCAAAAACAATTAAAATTATCAAATTATCCCGAAAGAAAAAACACTCAAAAACATTAACAAAAGAGTAAGCAAGAAAAAGAATATATTATTATTATTATTATTATTATTATTATTATTATTATTATTATTATTATTATTATTATTATTATTATTATTATTATTATTATTATTGTGTTAATGATGAATAAAGAACAGAAATAAATAAAAGACAAAAAAAAATCATAATAACTTTAACAAAAGAAAAAAAATCATAATTATCAGGGAAAAAAAATTCATCTAACTTGAAAATAATAACAATAAAACCAATAAAAAACCTAAAAGAAAGAGCACATAAAAAAAATATAATAGATGATAAAACAAAAAAAAATTATTAGCTGAAAAAATCATTTAATTTGAAAATTTAAAAAAATATATGTTCTGCATTGCGGGCTGAGTAAACAATTTTTATAGGATTTGCTGGATCAAAATAAAAATATAATATTTATACATGCGAAATTTAATATAATAAAATAGCTCAACACACCCTACTATAACAATAGCAAAATCAAGGTTTGAAAATCTAAAATTATCATTGCTCTTACTATTAAAATAATAAAAATTATCAAATTATCCTGAAAAAAAACACTCAAAAACATTAACAAAAGAGTAAGTAAGAGAAACAATTAAATTATTATTATTATTATTATTATGAAAGAAACAAAAATAAATGAAAGACTAAAAAAATGCTAGAAACTTGAACAAAAGATAAAACAAAGAAATAAAATAAAAATAAAAATTAAATTCATCATTGCTATTACTGCCAAAAAAATAAAAATTATCAAATTATCCGAAGAAAAAAAAAACATTATCAAAAAAGCAAGTAAGAAAAACAATTAAATTATTATTATTATTATTATTGTGTTAAACACACTTATATATACATGGACAAAAGTAGGGGTTATTTTAGAAATTTTAAAAAATCAAAGTATAAGGGCTGAAATAAAAATCATATTTATTAACATTTTCAATTAAAGGGCAAATTTGAAAAAATGGAAACTTCTGTACCGAATAAATTCATCCTTTTCAATCCAATCCCAAAATTAAAAGAAGGAGGACCGAATTAAAAAATGGACATTGAATCAATTCCAATCGGAGGACCCAATCGAACTAAATCAAAACTTATATATAAGAAATCAGGACCAGAAATGAAATTGAAAAGTAAGGGACTGAAGTAAAAAGGTTGTAAATAAGGGGGACTCTCCTGCACTTGTACGTGCAGGAGGGAGAGAAATGTGGCCAGCCGCTTAAACCGGCCTCCGCCGCGTCCACGGCCGGTTTTGGGTAAAACGCGCCTCGTGTAGAGGAAGACCACACGGAGGTGAACCGGAATAGACGCAGGTTGGACATTTCCGGCCACCATATAAGCCTGCACGCGCCACCTGAAAGGGGCGTGAGGCGGAATACTGTCGGTCGCGTGAAATGCACGCGCTGACAGTATTTTGAAAAATAAATAAATAATAATGGTCAATTACCATTATAGCCCTGTCCTTAATTAATCAATTTTGTCTTATTAGGGGCTATAACCGTCTTTAGTCATTTAAAAAATATTAAAAAAAAAGGTTGCGGCGGACCGGACCGGACCGAACCGGTCCGTACGCGCGCAATTACACCTTTAACCCTCATCCGGAACCGTTGTTTTGTCTTATTACCGGGGCTAAAATCGTTAAAACACTGTTCATCAGAGGAAAAAACAAAAACAAAAAAGGTGGACGAACTCGCGCGACACACGGACGAAAAAAGTCCAGTCCACAGTGCCAATTAGTCAAGGGGAACAGTAATCGGCCGAGCTCTTTTAGCTCTTTTACTAATAGCCCCGAGGGAAAAGTAGCCATAAAATGCCATACAGCAGGCACATTGGGCGGCAAAGAAAGAGCGACAATACAATGTTGTTTACAGAACATTAAAAATGAAGGAAAGCAAAGCCAGCAATTTTAGTCAGAACCCAGAAATGAACTTTTATATCTAGCTGAAGATCTCGTCCCTTCGTTTGTTCAAACTGATGACCAGCCTTTCCCATAGGCTTGGAGCTTCCTCATCTCCTCGTTCTCTTTTGGCCAACAATTTCTTATTTGCTGGGGGCGGCTCACTTGGGGATGGTTAAAAGACTTGCTCTTTAGATGCTACAGCTAGCAAGCATTGTAGCGATTGAAAGATTGCATCGCAAGGAAGATGAACGGCTACTTTATATAAGGGTTAAGAGGGTCTCGTGAGACAGTCGAACCCATTTTCCTGCAGCCATTTTTGTGGAGTCCTAATCTGCAGTTGGAATCCTGATGATGCTGCAGCATTTGCAAACTGGGGAGGTCCTGCTTGCCATTGCTGATATTGACGACGACGATGAAGCTCGGTGAGAGAGAGGGAGATATCACTTCCGGTTCGGCCTCCATTGCTACTGCTTGGATACTGGATCTAGAGGGTTAGAAACACGACAGCATGTTAGCTAAAAGACCTTATAACTTTTTGTTTGCGTCATAACTGGTTGATTGAGCCTTAACTCAATGGACGCTCACCTGATAACTTGGTGGATTGAACTGTGGGGGAAGAACATGAAGCATCTGACCATCTCCTCCATGCGGTCTCCTGAACTGCTCATATCTTGGCATCTCTCTAGACTTGAGCGATGCTAGAGATTGAAAGTGGATTTTGCTAAGAAGCTGGGTCGTTTCAGTCTCCCGATGCCCATCTCCTCCATGTCCATCGTTGTCACCTCCATAGAGGTTAAGCTGGTATTTACAATGACATGAGAAGCCATTAGCAGAATAAACAGTCAAATCTGAACAAGAACAAAACACAAGGGCGACATGGGATTCGAAAGGTAACAGCCAAATTAGATGGTTTCCATTTAATGCTGTACCTTAGGCCTGAACCCCCGATTTTGCCAACTAGGTTCAAATGACATCGTTGCTGAAAGTTGCTCCATGGCAGCATTGTGCCTATCCTGGCCAAATTCTATACTACTTTGCTTCGAAACTGGATTGCCCAAGCTCAAATCAAGGTTGTGGGCCGCAGCATTCCCTGATGATTCTAATCAGCTTAAACAGAATTAGTTAATTAAATAAATATGAACCAGCTGAATAATGATTAAATAAACCCTGGATATCCTCCAAATTAAACTGCTTACCAAGCTCGTTTTCATAAATGCTGGGATCAAAGTTGGTCACTGCCTCTTTGCCATTGTACTTGATTGCAGCTCTGTCATAGGCCCTACAAAAGAGTTCAAGAATATTTAAAACTCCACCAAACACTACCAGACAACATTGATTGATTTCCCATTGGCCACCACCATGTCTTACATACTGCCGATCAAGGTGTACAAAACAACTTATAGCGAGGGCACACAAACCTTCCAGCTTCGATCTCAGTATCAAACAAGCCTAGATAAACATACCTGCAAATAAAAAATTTATCACAATAAATATCGAAAAATGAGATTTGGGGTTGGTGTATGAAATGTCTAAAGAAGAGAAGGAAATGGTTACTTTTTGCCTAAAAACTGGCCCATTCGAGCTTCCCATCTGCCGCACTTGTGCAGGGTTACGCCTCTGTACTTGGAGCTTCCTCTAGGAAATCCTGTGCTTTGCCGGCGAAGTACATGAACAAATTCTTCCTTGGTGAGGTTGCTCATCTGTTATCATACACAAGAATCTTCCCTTTGTAAAACCCATATATTTGATGATTTTTTTCTATTTTCCTATGATTTCAATTGCACAATAAAGAAAAGAAAAGCATATAAAAAACACAACTGTACGAGACAAGGTTTGCAGGCACGATTGACGATAAGATGATAAAATCTCTATCCCCACCCCCCACCTGTTTTAAGTCTTCCTCGTAATCTTCTATTCTAAAATTAATATCTGCTTCCACTCCCCGGAACTTGATAGCTGCCCTATCATACGCACTGCAAAAGAAAGAGAAGAAAAGGACTGTTTCAAACTCACAGTCTGGATTGGACATGAAAATTTTTGGCCATTTGCCTTTCAAAACGAGCAAAACTTTCACGCGCTTAGCAAACAAGGGACTATATGAGAACTCACCGAGCAGCTGCATGTGCAGTGTCAAATCCACCTGTTTAAATACAGAATATGCAGGAAGCAGAAACCAGTCTAACCCGCATCAGAAACACGTTTGAACAATAGATGACAAATAAGCCATGCTTTTCCAAGCCTAATAATAGTAATTACAAAAAACATTTAAACTAGAATAAAACATACCTAGATACACTTGCTTCCCACAATCCCTGCATCAAGATCATACAAAAGCTAAATCATAAATTTTGATAGTCAAAACCACCATCACCACCACAAGCATTGGAAAAAAAATAAGAGCACCAAAAAACGCCAACCATATATGAGATTCCCATCGGCCAGTCCTCCGGTAGAAGGTAACACCACGGTATTGAGAGCTCCTGGACCGCGGTCCTCGCCTACTTTTCTTCAATGGCCGTGAGACTTCCATGGATTTTTGAGAAACAAGTGATGAATCCGATTGGCAAAACTTGACACCAACCCAGTGAGCCCGAGGAAATGCACCCTCAACTCTCGATGCGGACCCCATTTCTTGATCCTCTAAAGGAAATAACTGGCGGGTCACCGGTGGATCAGTCGTGTCCATGGAGTCTTGATCATAAGGAACCGAGAACCCGAAAATCTTGCTGCTGAAGCTTATACTATGTTTCTTGATTAATATATTACCTCTCTCTCCACAACCATCCTCTTCTTCTGATCCATCCTCAATTACTACAGCAGAAGAGCTGGAATTCGACACGGATCCGACCCTTTTTCCCTTGTCACCTTCGCCACCTATTGATGTTTTTTGACTTGACCATCCCTCGGATTCATCGTCTCTTATTTGATCAGGCGAGTCATTCAAGTTCCACATATCTTTTAACCTCCTCTTAAGATAGAGCTTGAAGCAGAATGCAAGATTTTTTCAACCCTCCACCATATATGAAAGAAGAAGTGGAATAACGATAGCTGACGGAAGAGTAGCTATAGCTGAGATATTATTGGCGGTGGCTGGTTGAAGAAGGGAGGAAGCTACAAAGAAGAAAGCTTTATCTTGGATTTCGTGAATCAAACAAATAACGAAGCGAATTCATATAACAAAGAGCGACAAAGGCAAAGAAAGGGTTTGAGTATTCAAAGGAAAAAACCTACGACTCCTCAGAGAGAGTGTGGTTTATGTTGGAAAAAGGTATAGTGGAGGGAGAAATGTTTCAGGATCTTGGTAATCCCTGACTGCCCAATACAGTATAGACGAGACCAGTTCGAGTTAGCTCAGCCGACAGCATCCACACCCACCTTAATATCTTTATCAATCTCTCTACACCCTCTCTCTCTCTCTAACAACTTGCCTTGTCTTCCTTTTTCATTTACTACCACTTGTTTTTATGGCCCAGGATATGCTTGCACAGTTGTGCATAGTTTTTTTTCTCTTTTAAGGGAAGAGAAGACCTTTTTGCTTATTTATCTCTGTTTTTTTCTTATTTGATGTTTGACAAGAAATTTGCAAGCTGTGTCTATTTCGGCTTTTGCAATAACCCCATCGTCACTTGCGCTCCTATCGATCTTCTTCTTTTTCTTTTTCTCTCTAAACTGAACAAAAAGGACTTTTACTGTTTTATGGGTTTTGTCTGTAATTAATCTATTGATCTTTTTTCTTATTGGTGGGTTCAGAGGGACATAAGATTGGGGAAAGGAGAGAATGGATGAAAGAACCGTCTCTTTCTTACCTCAGCTTTCCCACGTTAACCAAATCGAAAAGCATCCTCTCTCCCTCTCTCCCTCTCTCCCCCTCCATATTTTAACGATTAATAGAAAATTAGAAATATAGACAGGCAAAAACTCGAATGAAATATTTTGTGTTATTTTGCTCACCCTAATAATATTTTACACCTCGTGTCACAAGTTATCAACAGAAGGTCAAGGAATATTTGTATATTGGGTTTTTTCAACATGTTTTTGTAGTTAAAAAAGTTAAAAGTGAAAAATAAAAAAAAATTATGTATATATATAATTAAATAAATTGAGCCCATCAAATGGAATAATTTAACACGTGTTAATATAAAAATTATTATCATTTTCATAAAATGATATTTTATTTTTATCATTTAAATCAAATAACATATTAAATTATTCCATTTTCATATAAATTGATTAAAAATGATAAAAAATAAAATATCAAGATTAGGAAATAAATAAGCAATGGCTAATATAAAAAGATTATTTTCTTAATTATGAATATAGTTTATTGAAATACACCAAATGTGGAAAAAGATATATAATCAAAATGATTGGAGTACAATAGATATTTGAATAACTTAATAGATCTTGTAATTTATTTTTCCTTTTTTTTTTGTCTTGTGTCTTCATAAAAATATATACATTATGCATTTTAAATAATGCATGTTTACAACATGAACTTTGTTTTGTTTAACAAAATTAATTGATAAATAGTCAATTGAGAAGAAATTATAGTAAACACTAGAAGAAGTAACAATTTAGTTCATTCAAAACCATTTCATTGTGGATATCAATATGGATTTTAAAAAAAATACTTTGGTCCTCTAAAATTTATTTCATATAATTGATTTGTTTTGAACCCAAATAAGCACTCTTGTATATTTTGGGGGACTATTAAGTTTAAAAATAAAGGACTAAAGTGAATAAAGAGGATAACATAAATGGTAGATTTGATTTTGTTTGAGAAATTCATTTTAGTCTCCCATATTTTTTAGCTATTAAGCAATTGGGCGCTCTATTTTTATTTAAAAAATAATTTTAATATCAAACTCATTTCTTTTTTTTCCATCTTTTTTCTTGGTGAAGGAGAATGAGACTTGTCGAGTTTTTGTGTAGAGAGAAAATTATAATTGGTAATGATTTGGCCACCAAAATTATTGATATTAATGTTGAATAGTTTTATTTGATAAGAAAAGTTCAAATTATATGCTTTTGTTTATCTTAAAAGCACATAAAAAACATCTAAGAGCTTGAATTTTTTTTTATTTCATATTGATTTTGGGTCTTGGAGAGTTTTCATAGATTGGTTTAAGAAGGTCTATAAGATATTTTTTGTATTTTGGGTTAAAAATAGATTTTTAGATGAAAAAATAGGAACCAAGTTTTTTTCATCTACCGTAATGGCTTAAATTTAGGTTTACCAAATGACTCGTTATCTTTTTTTTTTTTAAAAGAATTGAGAAAACTATGTCATCTCCCTCATAAAATTTTAAAAAATAAAAGCTTGTGTGTTGATCTTTTCTTAATGGGTCTGACTTACTAGGTCTAGCAACGCCTGATCGATCTCATTTTTTACAAATTATTTTTTTATATGTTTTTTTATGATATTTTTTTAATTTATATTTTAATTAATACATATTTTTTTTGATTTTTTGTTTTGCTTATTTAACCTTTAAGTGGTTAATATGATTCATATATATATATATATTAACTTTTTTTTAAATAAAATACATTTTATATTTATAATATTTTTAATATGTGCAATCTTGTATAATATTTATTTTTATTAGATATGTGCATATATTATTAAATTTACATTTGTGATTTTATTATGTTGAGAAGCATATTGAGAAATTCTACATTATCATTTTTTTCTTATCATGTCTTAGTATTTTTAGTATGATCCTTATTTTTTTTCTTTAATCCTTTTATACAATTTTTTTTTATTTTATCCTTCAATCCAAGTTGATAGTGTATTGTTTGTTTTCTTGTTCTTTTGATTATTGTTTTTTGAATTTAACACTCAAATTAATAATATATTGTTTCTATTTAATTTGTTTTTTATTTTGATTGGAACTCTCATTTTTTAGTTGAATTTTTTATTTTGGAGGTTTTTTTTTATGATTTGTTTTTTTTATTTTTTCATTCAACATTACATTTTATTTTATAGGAATTGAGCTTCATGATATTTTCATGTATGTTTCTTCTAATCTAATGACCCAAATCACTGGGATTGACATATTTTTTATCTTCTTTTTTTATGTCATTGTTCAACATTGATTATTTTTATCTTCTAAGAAAAACATTTATCAAATTATTTTGACCTCATAACAAAGAACGTGAGTTTGTTAAGTTTGTTAAGTTAATTCATGTCACATAACCATCTCATCTGAAAGCTTAAACTGTTAGGTGAGACCCAAAAATATAACTTATATTATTCTCTAACACACCCTTTAATGAAAGCTCTTTGAGCTTGAAACTTGTATACTTGATTTTTTATCAAATAGAATAGGAGTGATGAGATTCAAACCCGTGACCGTTGGGTCAATAAGTCTTTAATAGCATGTTAATGAGTCATCTCACCTAAAAATTTAATATTTATATTACATTTCTATCGTGTTGGTTCATATTAATCCACACCAATTTTTTCAATAGGATTTTTTACTCTATTTCGTCATTTCATGTAAAATCAGTTAAAAACTGAACAACATTGTCTATTTGGTCTTATTGCTCTTGGATAAATTTCTTCTTTTGATACACACACATGCATATACTTGTTTTGTTGCTGTTATATTTTATATAATTTAAATAAAATTTAATAGATTGGAATATAAAAAAATAAAATAAAATGTGTTTGCTTGCAATGCATAAATATGTTGGAGGTAAAAACTTTTATGTTTTTAGTTTCTCTCTTTTCGTCTTATTCAATGTCTTGTATTTTAATTGTTTATTTATCTAAGTTTCTATATAATAAATGGTGAAGAATGATAGGGTGGAATCGGAACATCAAGCTCTAATATACTTGAATAGTCCACATAAAATCACATAATTGAAACCAAGAGCTCGCTTCTACTTTATTATAATACGTAGAAATAGTGTTTGATTATTTAAATGTCGTAAAATTAATTGTTTCTGAGTTCTTAAAACAATAACAAGCGTCGTATATGAAATATTGTAATGCAATCACTTATAAGCTCGTCATTATTTACAATATATTATTTTTATAAAATTAATCAAATCACTCAATAATAATAATAATAATAATAATAATAAAATGTATTTTTATGGGGCAATAATAATCCCCAACTTCATGACAAAACACATTTTTAAAGGTAGAATTATTGAGATTTTTTTTGGTATTCCTTTTAATATGTATGATGATTTTCTAAAATTAACGGATACACAACTGTAATTTAGGGCCTGTTTGGGAGGGCGGCTGCGGTTGCTTTTGAAAGTGTTTTTCATTTAGAAATACGTCAAAATGATTTTTTTTTATTTTTAAAAAATTATTTTTGACATCAACACATCAAAATGATTTAAAAACACAAAAATAAATTTATTTTAAATATAAAAAAAACAAATTTTGAGAAAATAGTGGTACAACTGTCCTCCCAAACAGCTTCTTACAAAACACAATTGCTTGACCCAACCCTCTTGGATCATGATCCACATCAACCATATCCCAAGAATTTTTGTCTCGTTCACTAACACATATAATTAATTTTCTAATGCATCAATTATAAATTCATTCTTATAGTAAAGTTTTACTTTTTGAGCCAAAAATGAAACACGGGAGCACAATAAAAGAGTAAAATTGCACAGCAATAAGATAAATATCTGTGATGTAGAAGTAACTTGAAGATGCTGCGATAATTAACCATGAGAACCATCCAAAGAGCCACCAACTTTTCTGCCACAGGAAAGAAAATTAAGACGTGGAAGATGCAGGGGTGATCACGGAAAAAACAATAAAGTAGAAGGGGTGATTTGGGAAAGTGAGAAAATTGCACAGTAGAAACAAAAGAAAAGGATGGTATTAGAAAAGGAAATGGGAATCTTGTTAAGAAAAGGAAAATCTTTCCTGAAAGGTCCAATCCAAAAGTACGGGAAGGGGGCCACATTTGCCTCCCCCCCTTCTCCTATCGACCAATGCCCTGCCTTTGCTGTACCTCGTATTTGTGACCACTTGCCTCTCCCCCCACCCTCCCATTTCTTTTTCTTATTAGGATTTAGGGCTAGTTCGTTTTTTTAATTTAGAATATTTTTTATGAATTTATCAAGAAAATCATATCACTTCAAAAATTAATTTGTTAAGTGAAAATTATCTCATCTAAGTGAGGTTTCAAACTTAATCATAAAATATAATTTATATTATTCTCTAACATACACCTTCAAGTGAAAGCTCTTTGGGCTTGAAACTTGTATAATTCATTATACATTGTGCTTGATTTTTATCAAATAGATATAGGGTGGTGAGATTCAAACTCGTGACCACTTGGTCAACAAGGCTCTGATATTATGTCAATGAACTTTTTCACCTAAAAATTTAAGTTGTTAGGTGAGACTATAGAATATAAATTATATTATTCTCTAACAATCCCAAGATATAATTCACTATACATTGTGCTTGATTTTTATCAAATAGATAGAGGGTGGTGAAATTCGAACTCGTGACCACTGGGTCAACAAGGCTCTGATATCATGTCAATGAACTTTTTCACCTAAAAATTTAAGTTGTTAGGTCTAACAATCCAAAGATATAATTTATATTATTCTCTAGTATATTTCTTAAGTGAAAGCTTTTTATATTTGAAACTTGCATAAGTTCACACTAGTTTGTTAATTTTTATGTAATAGAAAAAGAGTGATGGGATTCGAATTCGTAATCGCTAGATCAACAAAATTTTGATGTCATGTCAAAAAAATCATCTCACTTAAAAGCTTAAATTGTTAAGTGAGACTCCAAGATATGATTTATACTATTTTTTAACATGATTAATATCAAAAATAATTTTTTAAAAATAACAATATTTATTCTGATGTAGTTTTGATAAAAACTAAATATTTTTTTTGTGAAATATTTTTTCTATCACACTTTCAAATATTTTTTAAAATAATCATTATGATTTATCATAATATTGAAAAATAAAATCTTATAATATTATGTAGTTATTTTATAGGACATATTCACTAGTATTTAATATACCGACAACAATTTCTAATTACTTCCTAAAGTTTTGCTACTACTCAAACATATATTTCAATTAGTTACTTAATAGATAATGCATTTGTATTGGAGATACAGTATCAACTACAATGGTAGTGCTTCTATAAACAAAATAATACATATTTATTTACCTACTTTAATGTTTAATATAAATTTTGAAATGTGTTTCAATTCAATAGTTTTAGTATTTTCTTACACTGATCAAGTACAATGAAATCAATTTATGTTTAAAGAACCCTAAACTATCAAAGAAACTAAAAAGCAACCAATCAGGTAGTTAGAGCCATGATCAACTTAAGAAAAGCAATCAACCATTGGAATTTGAACACACACAAATAACTACAAGCTTTAGTCCTCTTGAAAACAAGAGTAATTAATATTAAACTAATTTGGATTATAGATTAGTTAGGATTCACATGGTTATAAGTAAACTTATATTAAGATTTATCATATCATCTCTTTATCTGATATAAATAAGTTATCATATGTGTAAGTTATATCTTAGTTTATTGTAGAAATTATATCTCACACTGATTTTACTATTTGGAATTGCATAAAATTGTGGATCATACTTAGTTCTCATAAATTGACCAACCATCCTTTTGCAATGAACTTTTCTATAAAACCCTAAACTAAAATCTTAGAAATTGTTTGAAAATATTACAATGAAATTAAATATAAATAGGTATTAATTGGATAGAATGATTGTAGACCCTCTGGTTTAAAAATATATAAGTTTTATCATATAGTTGTAAATCTTGATGGAATACAAATAAAATAAAATAAATAAGGAGAATTTTTTTTATTAACAAGGAAGTTACGGAATATAATTAAATTAGTGAATTTACCATGTAATTGATGAGGAAGCAAGCTCTTTTCTTATCATTTTCTAATAACTCTAAATAAGGTTAGGTTTTTAAGGTATTATAAAGGTGATTAATAGGGGTATTAACACTTTAATACAAGATTTAGAAGGGTTTAAAAGATATAAAATTAGGATTTAGAGAGAGAAATAATCAATTTGGTGGAGAAAAAAAAGATTAATAGGAGAGCTTTGCAAAGGAAGTGACAAATTAGTTTTAGATTTGCTTGGTAAAGTATCTTATATTTTTTAATTCTTGTTAATTGAGTTTTGGTGATGGGGGAGAAAAACCCTTAAATTCCTCACTTAGGGTTATGAGAAATATTGAGGGAAATATATAATTAGTTATAAGTTGATAAAATGGTCGTGGAATGATTAAGGCTATCCATATCAAGAGTTTTAGGGAATAACATACTTGATTAAATAATAAGAGGATTACATGTTATTAAATATATTAACATGAATTATTATGTTTCAGGAAAAGAGGTTTGTGTTGATATACGAGTGTTGTATGTATGAATGTGGGTTTGCTAAGGATGTGGACTTTAAGTTGAATACTTTGTACATGAAGGTAAGTAAATAAATTTTTTTTAATTAATTGATTAATTAATCTTATTGTTTACATATTGGTATGGTGTAATATATAATAGAAGGAATATGTGTGAATGTTAAGAAATTTTGGATGGATATATATTGTTATTTTGTTGTGATATTATATTAAAGTATGTACTAAGGAAGCTCAAATTTTTTATTAGTATTGTTCATATTATTCAAATTGTTAGTGTGCAAGTTGATAAAATCTGAAAAATGATCAAAATGCTAGATGGCTTAAATATCTTACATGAAAGTAAGATTTGGTAAATGAAAGATAGTTTAAAGTTGAAAAGAATACAAAATTGTTTATACAAATTAGAAAGATATTGACTTAAATGGTTGAATCAATTGATATTACCACATTATAAATCATTAAGAATTTAAGTGAGATTATGTAAAATGATTTAATTAATAGGAAATGAATTGATTATAATTTTCAGCGATGCTTTTTAATATGGAAAACTCAAAAATTGATACGGTTATGAAATATGAAATGGAAAAGTGTAAGTCAAATCAGTAAAGAAAAATCTTTAGAATCTTCATATGTTGAAGTTAAAGATGATAATTAAAGTGTAGACATAATTTTATCAACATGAATATTGATTCATAAGATGAGAGATTATTGATATACAAATAGTGGACCCTTCTTTTAAATTAGAAGAGGCATAAGGAGTTGAATGTTCAACTAGAGGAGTTAGGTTGACAAGAGAAGCAAATAGATGCCTAACAACTTGATCTTTCAAATAAATCTACCTTTTGTTAATATTTTAATGATGTTGTACTATGTTGATAAATATGGTTAAAATAATAAAAATAGATTTTGTTCAAGCTATTTGCTTAAGATTTAGTAGTAGGGGATATGTAGTAAAATGATTCAGCAAGCTTACAAAAGAAAAACACATGGAAGAATATACTGAGAAATTTAAAGAACTTTAGTCTTTAATAAGAATCGCAACCTTTCATTTCCATAAACATAACATGTTTAAAGTTTTATCAGTAACCTTATATATGATATTAAACCAAAATTAAAGATATTGAAACCCATAACATTGGTAAAGGTATGTGACCAATTAAGGTGGCTAGATGAGTCAATCTTGCATTGGAAAATAAGAATATGATAATGTTCAAGGTATCGTTTTCTTTTAAAAATAGAAGGCTATCAAATAACACATATTTTAAAACTTCTAACATGAGACATGATTTATAATTTGGGGAAAAACATGTGTTTGAGACATTATATGAACAAATAAGAAGGTTAGGTTAATGTTTTAAGTACAAGGAAAAAAATCATACTTTTATCATCATTGTAATAAAAAGATTTTGTATATGATGAATGGAGTGAAAGAAAAAGAAAAGGAGTTGTGTGTGTGTGTGTGTGTATATATATATATATAATGATGAAATAATAGCATCATAAAAGGATCCCATGAAAGAGTATGGTTTATCTCTTAATAATAAAAATTAATTGTCAAAACAAGAACCTTATAATTCTTATTAACAATAATACCTATAGTTTCAAAGATAAACATAGGGTAAGGAGATTAAGACTATCATTAAGAAATTATTGTATGATAGTAACTGTGGCTAATAGAAGTTCCATGAAATGTAATGTAATTTGCCTAAAATTTGTATAGCTAGTGCAGGGATATATATGGCTACAATAAGTTGTCTCTAGAAAATGTTAACACTTCATTGCCAAGAGAAGAGAGTTGTTAGCCGAAGATTCTACATGGTAAGATCTTGAAGAACTTCAGAAGAAAAGAAGCTTCTGTGATGAGAGGAGGAGGGGAAAACAGTTACAGAATTTACAGTTGTAACAGTTAGAGGAAGGCTTTGTCGTGGTGGCTTTGCCACTAATTTAGGGGCATTGACAATAAAATTATCCAAGTCTGACGGGGGGTGATTTCATTTAAGGATTAATAATTGAATATGTAAATAAATAGGTGCCAGAGATGACGTCGCTATGTCTGTGTTTATTATTACATTGCTGTAAATCTTTCGGCAAAAAAAAAAAAAAAAAACTGATTTTTGTGACTGTAGCAAGTACCAAATCAATTGGCACGTGAATTTCTACAAGAAAGAGCACCAGGGCACGCCAAAGCCTCTCTCTCCACTTCAATGTGATAATAAATCACAACGACAGGCTGTTTGTTTAAACATTTTGTTTTTTTAAATTATTTTCTATTTTATTTATGGTAAAAATAAATTTTAATATATTGTATATAAGATGAGATTTGTTATTTTTCTCACTTCTCTAACAACTATTTTTTAAAATTTCATTAAATATAAAAAAATTAAGTCCTTATTAGCATCATTAAGATTTCACCAACAATGTCCACTGCAAAAAAAAAATAATAATAAGAATGGATTTTGTTGAATGAAAATTAAAAAAAAAACTAATTCTCTTCAAGAAGTTACTGTACATTGAGACTATTTTTACAGTTACAAAATTGGTCCTAGTTCTTTTAGTTGATATTTATTTTTTTGGATAATTTTCTTCTTTTTTTTCAAATTGTATCCCCATCTTTGAAAATTAAATTTATTAAGAATTAAGTTTCTTGATTGAACCCAAGTCCAAAATTCAATGGATAACGAGTTTTAGAGATTAGATCGAGTTTAAAAGGTTCACTAAGGTTTGCATGTTTTTCTCTTTTTTCACGATGATGTGTGTGTGTGTGTATATATATATCGCCTTGTTATTTTTTATGGTTTATCTTCTATATATTTTAGCCCTCTACTATTTTTTAATTTCATGTCTGTCATTTTTTAATCTTTCAAATTTTCTCCTCATTCTTTTAATTGTTGTTTATCTTGTTTGGGATCATTTAAAAAAAATCTATCCTCATTTTTTTTCCTATCAAGTCCCCATTCTTTTTGTTGCTTTCACAAAAAAAAATATTAATATTTTTTCAACAATTTAATCCTATAAAATTAAATTGATTTAGAATTAAGCTTTTTAATAAGCTTTTTAATTGATTACATCTTTTGAGTTTTATAGATTATATTAAATCCCCCCCCCCCCCCCCCCCTTTTTTTTTTTAAAGCTAATCAATTTTTCTATGTTTGATCACTTTTTATTTTGAGTTTCACTTTGTTATTTTTTATGGTTTGGCTTTTATTGGATGAACCTTGGGTTCATGACCAAGATCACCAGTTGCAAAGGTTAATACAGTTTCATTATTTTTAATTTGATTTATTTCAATTTCATCCTTCAAATATTTTTCTCTATTTTTTATATAAAATTATTTCAATCTCATGTTCATGGTCACAAGGTTTTCAAGTTTACCCAATTTAATAAGGCTTTTCTGTTTTCTATTTTTGCTTTTTTATATATATATTTTTATAGTTTTGCCTTTTAATTTTGAAATGTGTGATAATTCGGATGAACTCAAGTCTAGCTCCTTTTTTACCTTTTCTTGTTATTTTCTGTCAGATTATTTATTATTATTATTATTGTACATATATATAAAACAATTATCCAGCCGTGACATAGCTCTGTCTTGTATGATCTCCAGTGATAATTAGGTGTGAGGTTCAAGACTGCTGAAGAATAAGTTGAAAAAGAAGGGGATATGATTGTAACCTGTTCATAGATTGCTGTTTGCTATGTAATAATTCAACTAGTAAGGAGCATCATGGACAGCAGAACAATCATGATGAGCAAAATGTAATAATATAAACCACAGACCAAAAATAAAATATTGAAGAACATGATTCCCTCATCATCATTACGCAGAATTGTTGCAGACAAAGCAACGGTAGCTTAATGGTAATCATCCCCCATCCAGAAAGGCACTGAAGGGGGTTAAGGCCTCCCTCCTCCCCAGCTAAACACAATAGGGAACTACATAGTATATATTAAAAACAAAAATAAAAAGAACAGCTTACCTTGCTAGTCACCCGGACTCCTGTGGGCAGACACTTGAACAACTGGTCATAAATTCAGATGATTCATCTGAGAGGAGCATTTAATGTGATTCAAGTTAGTTTTTCATCATGTTTTTTCAATTATTTTGACAAAAACATTTTAAGGAATCAAATTAATGTTTTGCAAACAAAAACAACTTTAAAAAACATCCGAACTCCAATGTGAAATAGTGCTTTATAATAGATGGAGGAACACATCACAATGTTTGGATTGTCACAGGTACACAATTAAAGAAAGATAGATAGATTGCTAATTACTCGAGAGTTCTTTGACATAACAAAGCTTGTCAACAAGGAGGGGCTGATGGCTAATTTTCTGGCCCTTCAAAATTGGACTATCATACCGAGAGTGGAACCCACGAAGAAAATTATTAAAAAATATATATTCTCTTACAGGTTGGTCCGAATCCTGAAGAAGTTCAGAGAAACCAAAATTTGGAGCTCCTGCCTACTTTCCCTTTTCTTTGAACTGAACAGGTTTTAGTTTTGGCGAAGAGGAATCTTTATAAAAGAAATTCTAGGGAACCATGATATTTGCACCTTCTTTTTCTTCCAATAGCTATTTCTTGGTTACAACCCTTTTTTAGTGCATCATGCTGGCTTTCAGATATATTGATGACTTGTAAAGGATAAAGCATATGAGCTTCAACCTGAGGCAAACACTGACCTCAAGGCAGGCAGTGGATACCCAGCTTGCCTGACCAGTTGGTGGTGAACTGCCCAGAGTGTTTTTTTTCCCCTCATCATTTAGGATGGGGGGCAGGCATCAATTAGTAGATCCCGGGCGACCTGCACTGAAGAAAACCAAATTGATGCTCAGCATATCAGAAAACTTGTATATGAAAAACAAACCAAGCTAATAAAAACATATTTTATGGGTTTGCTCCCCTCCCATCCTCACCAAAACAGAATCACATGTAAATGCCTAATTCATGTGAATAAATAAGAAAAACAGTTGTGGTGAAAATGTCAACAGTTCATAAAAGCTGACTCCATAGAATCATGTAATCTAGAAGTTGCATCACGAAACTTCATCTCATCTCAATAAAACTACCTCGTCCTTTCCTTCTCTATCACTCTCTCTTATTTATGTTCACCATGTCCTAGATAACTCCAGTTGGAAATAAAAAATCTCAATCCTCTTCAAATATACATGTAACAGGAAAACTAGCTCTATACTGTCAAAACAAAACAAGTGTTCCCAGCTTAAGCAAATGCAGGTTAGTGGTTTATGTTACTGAAATCACTACATGACAATAATTACTGAAGCATGAAAAGAAAAACCAATCCCGTTTGATTTGCAAAACAAAGATGCATATTCATAATTCAAAAGAAATAGAAAGTTGTAAAGACATATAAACTGGTAGTGGCACTCACATGAAAATCAAGTTCATAGTCATATACAAAGTGCACCCATGTCAGGCAGCCAGCCATCAGACCCACTGGATGGCACAGATTCAGCATGTCCTTTCTTGCTGTGCTTTGTTTCTTTTCTACCTTTTCTAAAGTCAACTGTTCGGTCACTGACACAACAAATATGCTGCGTTAACAAACTTTCAGTTGTGGTGATGGGAACATGGTTAAACTTCAGTGATAACTGAGTAAGATAAACAAAACAATCACAGAATTCTGTCCAACAATCAATGAAGGATGTCAACTAGGCCTAACTCATTTCTTAGTTATGGGTGACATCAATGTGAAGAGAAGTACTGGAGAGACTTCCTTTCTGTTTTTTGTGTCTAAAATTTCCATCCTCACCAAAAAGCAATATCTTATTAGCATAACCAGAGAGAGAGAGAGAGAGAGAGAGAGAGAGTATCTGAAGTTCAAGAAGCATACACAATCTTAGTAGATGATCTTCCCTTCACAGCTCCACAATAAGCCTTGTGTTTCTTTTTGGATCCACAGGAACAGTCCTTGTTTCTTGAAATCTTCTGCAGTCACAACAACAATAAAATAATGTTCATAGTAATGACAACAAGAATGAGAATGAGGAGCACAAAGATTGACTACAATAGTAATAAAATTAATGAATAAATGACAGGCACCAACAGACTCTAATTTTAAGGAAGAATCGGCCAAAGGGTTCTGTTATCAGTATAAAGAAAACCTTGCCATTTTCTCCGGAACTGCTATCATCATGGGTTTGTTTGGTGCGATTATTTAAAGAAACTTGTTTGTTGGTCTTTGTTACAGGCTCTTCCTTGTATTGTTCACAGTTTCCATCTACACCATCTCCTTGACATTCTAAGAATTAGGAAGATTGGATAAGTACAAAAACAAACACTGAATATCTTGAAAGCAAGACCGGAATGTAGTGAGATGACTGGCATAGAAAGGTCTATCAACACATTTCTCAGATGAATTTAAGAGTACAGTATTCATAACAGACACAAGTACATGCAGGCACACACAAGTAGAACATATTTTTCTTCTAAATCCTGGCATTATATCAATCCCCAAAACAATTGATTTTAATGCAAGAACATACTGGCATTCAATTAAAGCTGAAACTCTAGGGAAAGCATGCCAAGTCATTGATACCAACACAAATAATATTCTCCTTCGACAACAGCCTAAATATAAAGAAGAAAAGAGAACTTACTCTGCAGATCAAATCATAATTTCACAAAAAGAAGAATCATCTTCCCATTCCTTGTAGAACTGACCCCTAAAGAAGGACTCCTTATGAAACCATGCTATGTTTGTTTGACTAAATGATAAGGCAATCAGAGGTAAGAGCCAACTTTCCGAAGTGTTTACAGAATCATTAGATACTCTAAGGAAATCATTTCCATGAAAATAAATTCCTTAGCAGACAAATCATCACTTCAATTCTTCAAGGAGGATCACACAAATAGTTCCATAACTAGATGAAATCTCAGAACATGGAAAGTAATACGTAGCAGCAGCCAACTTACTGAAGTGTTTGCAGAACCATTAATACTCTTAAGGAAATCATTTCCATGAAATTATTTTGCTTATCAGAGAAAAATCATCACTTCATTTCTTCAAGGAATATCACACAAATAGTTCCATACTAGATGAAATCTCAGAACATGGAAAGTGATGGCAAACAGCAGCCAACATAAGATTATTTAACATGCAACAAAAACAATGAAAAGACTTTACCATAAGAAATATTTGTGTCATAATTATTTTCTTCTGAAAAGGAATCTGTTTCTTGCTCCGCTATTAAAAACTCTATTGCAGCATCAACATCACCATCAACTTCTAGTAAAACCTAGTGTGAGATTAACAGCAGTATTAAGACATTATTTTCGATATAACAATTCATATAGCAGGAGATTATTTCTACCTGTTTGACTTTCTCAGCATTTTCACAACCACTTCCTGCCATAACCAATTTAAGGGATCCTGATTCAAAACTGTCCTTGGCAATTCCTGCTTTAGACTTGCAAGACACGGCTTTTGCTTGAGCAGATGTTGCTGAAAGATCAGCATCAACCTTTCACAAAATAGAAGTGATCAGGATATTGCTACCAATTACAGGTTAAAAGTAGATGACATAAATTTATTAGAAAGACATCATCAGGATATCACTATCAATTACAAGTTAAAGGTAGATGACATAAATTTATAAGAAAAAACAAACTGCTAAGGATCATAGAAGATCTAGAGAAAAACCTTGATTATAATTGACTGAGCTGGCCCATTACAAGGGTCATCCTTTGACCGCACACTATTGTAATGTTCCTCATCATGATAAGATCTGAAGAAATGTAGGAAAATCATATTGAATAACTGAAACCCTTCTCCTATTATCAAATCTAGCACTCTTAAAACAAAAATCTTAGATGAAAATCAGTGGTGCTGCACAAAATAGAAATAATCAAGGTATAGTCCCAACTGAATGGGATGGATACATAGTTATTCATCCATCAAATGCACATATAGAAATCATATGAATGAAGTAAGCATTCATTAATTTCAGTGATTCTCCACTTCTATAAGGTTCAAACACATGTAATGGTAAGGACTGCTACAGACATCATACATATTCAAGAATACTTACAAATGGACCATACGAGCTCCATGCTGATCAAAATTCCGGATGTACCAACGTGGTGACATGTACTGTATCAAGTAAACAATGAGCACATATGAATCCAAGAACTTCTTGAAGCATATCAAGTAAACAAAAGTGTGTGTGTGTGTGTGTCATTGTGCCCATGAGTACAAGGGAAGAACATCTGTGTGCATATAATCCTTATGTTTTCTTTGTGCATGTTGATTTATGTCTGTCCATTTATTCAGTTCACTTTGTACAACATTGCATATGTGCAAGGATAAATTGGATTGGTATATCAGTTATGAAATCTTCCACTGGATAGTAGCGTGCTTCATACTTCCCATAAGTATTTTTTGAAACTGAATGTAGACAATCCATACCACTTGTAGTAATGTTGTGGCAGTTTTACAAGTCACTGGACTAGTTTTTTATGACTTGACCTCACAATCAATCTAGATTGTTGTCAAAATCCATTAGAATCTCTTCAATAGGATTGTTGTCATCAAAAGAATAGCTTTGAGAAATGCCCAAAGGAAAGACAAACTAAATCCATTAGTATGGAAACAAATACGCAAATGAGAGCTGCGCAAAAATGAGAATCTCACCCGGTGAACACAAATGTTACTATGTGTAACAAGAGACGCTGCTTGTAATTCCATATGTCCAGCCCAAGTGCCATCCTTTTCCATCAATTGGCAGTATTCATCAAATGGGACGTCATCCTCAATAAAGGGTTCAAACATTTCACGAGTCTTCTGTAAACACATGGATTTGCAGGTTAGTATTTATCAAATAACATACACATGCATGCAGCACATACAAGCACACGAGCAGGAAGGCAGACACACACGGATGGAGAAGGACAGGGGAGGCACAAAAATCAGATCAGTTGCTTGCTAATATACACAAATATTCCTCACATATCTTGTATGGCTGGTAGTATAGCTATAACATAATCAAAGAGAAATTTCACATTGACATGCAACAGGAATACATTGACAGTTGATAGAAAGCAAATTCTTAACACCATTAATACTAACATCGGTTTCTTTTTCAATCCACATAAAAAGTTTCTTTCACATAGGCATTTACCGTTATATACTGGACCACCATACTGCGATACTTTCCATGTTCCTCCTCATTACCTTCAAGCTGATCTGCAAGTCCCCTGCAAACGAACAAGGGTAAACACCTTAAGCAAGACTAAAGGGCAGCTCCAAAATACATCAATAATTATTTCCTCAGGTAACATTAGAAAGAGATTATTCTGTAAAACAAATCGAAATTTCAAAAAATGTTCCTACGATGTAACCCACCAATATATCATTATAAAATATACAATACGCAACAAACGGCAATCCAAACACAGACCTGAAAAAACAATTACCATCTGCAGTCACTTGGACAATTTTTAGGCCCAATGCATCAAGCTGAACGCGAAACTGCACGATATTGGCCTGCTTTCTCTGTTTTTTCACCTGCAAACCATACGAATTTCAATTGATTACCTCCCACATAACATCGAAGGCAATAAATGTTTTTAACATGCCTGAGTCTAAGCCCGCTAAAGAGAAACAACTCATCACTTCATCACCTCAAAGGCTCAAACACAGCAAAAACTACATGGGGCGGACCAAATTAACCTTTTTCAACACTAACCAAGTACAGGGTCAAGTTAGCAACTTAATCAAAAGATTACTTTCATATGCTTAAATATTGTATTAAATGATTTTGACACAAATAAAAAAATACCCCCCCCCCCCATAAAAAGTAACAAGAAAGAGAAACTTCACATATATCATGGCATTGGATAAAATTCCGAGACAGTAAGGACGCAAAAGGAGAAAATTTGATTATTAACAGTAATTTGTGGGAGAGAGAGACTTACATGGGGAGTTTTCTTGGGTTTGGACTTCTGCTGTTTGGTTTTTACCATTGCTTAAGATTTGATTGCTTTGTTTGAATATAGCTGTCTTCTTTGGGTCTCTTGGACAAGACACCAACTCTCTCTGTGTAACCCAACGAGCGATGGAGAAAGAAGACCGACAGAGCAAGAGGTTGTCTTCTTTGGATCGCTTGGACGAAGGCACGACATGCACCTGTACCTTTTTTTTTGTTTTTTTTTTTTCTTATTTATTTCAGTCTTAATCAAGCCCATTAAAGTACGGGCTTCCTTGAGGTCTATGCCTCTATGGTAAAGAGTTTTGGGTTATAAGCTTACTTACTCTTCTAGCCCATGGGGATAATTGATCCAAATATTTTAAATTAATAAATATTTCAATTTATTATTTAAATTCAGTTTGACTTAATTCATGAGAAGTAATTTTTTACTTTGGATCTTGGTAGAAAATTTATTTCTTATAAATAAATTTTTCACTTTTTTATTTTTTTATTCAAATAATAGAATACAAAGACACAAATTAAATTAATTAGATAAGATAAAAGAGAAAAAAAGCATCATCTAGGGCTCCACATATTGAAAATATTTTTTTATATTCAAAAATAAAATTCATTCTTACAAAAAAAATATAAAATAAATTATAGATGAATTAGAAAAAGTCTTCAAATTTAAATGCAAAACCAAAAAATAATTATTTTTTAAAATAGACTCTATAAATAAAATAAAATAAAAGAGTACTAATATAAATATAAATTAAAAAATATTAGAGAGAAAAATATAATAAAATCATTAATTTTAAAAAAAAATTCAAAGATCAGGCGTTGTTGAGCTTAACAATTCATATCATCCCACCTAGCCCATTGTTTAGGCCCACTTGATCAAGCCCTATTTGTTTTGTTGCAATTGGGTTGTTTGCCCTCAAGTTTTTTAGGGAAAAAAATTAAACAACGCGATTAAAATCTTCTTTTTTAGCAACTAAAACCTATGTTTTTTAAAAAAACACATCGCCTTCTAAAACATACAGTATGTCGTCTAATTTACCCCCATAACTTGTGCTATTTGTGAAATTTGGGGACCAAATGTATCTTTTGTAAAAATTATAGCATATCATCCATGGTTGACTTTTTTTTTCTTTTCATTTTGGTCCCTCTCTTTCACACCTCTATTCACAAGAAATCAAAATTATTTGGTCTTAATTTAGGATTGAATCGCTGGGAAAAACAATTGAAGATCAAACTAAACTAAGAAAATAAATATTTTAAATAGTTCATCCGTGGTAATATATAAAAAGATGAACAATGCACTTTAACACGGTAAAAACACTATTGCCCTTTTATTTTTAAGGTAATGAATGGATCTAATACATATCAAGATAGATAATGACTATTCAACCCTTGATCATCAAGTGAGGCCAGTAAAGGCACATTCATCACGTATGAATACTAACAAAGATAGCACCTAAAATCAAGGATAAGACATTTACGGAAGATAAATGTCATCATCTTAAAGACTCATACTAATCGAATTGTTGACTTAGTAAGATCTGACCATTTTAGATTTCTTAGGTTAACTTAAGTATTAAACATCTTTCTAGGTGCGGGGGCTTGTTTTATAGGTTGTTTTTGGATGATGATATCTCTTATTTGAGAGTGTAGTTGACGTTATTTTTAAAAGTAATTTTAAAAATGTATTAAAATGATATTTTAAAAAATGATCCGGAAACATGAAGAAAATTTAATTAGAAAGATAAAAAATATTTTTTCAAAAATATTCTGAAAATATATTTTCAAACAAATCGTCACGTAATAATAATAATTAAGCGATAGCACATGGTAAGGTAACGACATGGAAATCAATCGTTGGAAATCCCTTTCAGTTTCAATCAACTTTCAAAAGCATGTTCAGTTCAGAATCCAACCCCTTGAACCCATCTTAATTACTTGCGTCGCTGAACAAACGTAATTCATGGGGCCACCACAACCCTTATTAGAGGTGGCAACGGCCGAGTGGCTCATCTTCAAACCTAAGTAAACAGTCTGAAAATGAAATGATAATCGGTGAAAAGGAGCCACCAAACGCCTGGACGTGAAGGAGCAACGGCCACGTCCACTCAGCACTTCTTTTCACTTGTAGTGGGCCTGGAGCACTTGAGCTTCTACACTTTTCCATGAAGAAAAGGATTTTGTTTCCTTTTTTTAGGGTAACAAGAACATTTATTAGGTGTTTAATTCAAAAGTGTTTTTGAAAAAATTATTTTTAAATTATTTTAATATGTTGATGTTAAAAATTAATTTTAAAAAAAAATTATTTCAATGTATTTTTTTTTTTTAAAAATATATACTTTACCAAACTACTACTGAAGAGACATGCAAGGTGGCGAAGTCAAATTGAGAGGACCCATAGCAGCCGCAAAAGGCAATAGCTTTTTGGTAAACATATGAAGGGATTCCTCATGTTGAGCCATCAATTCTGCTTGCGAATTATGTCAACTTGTTTGCCAAGTAAAGTACCCCAACGTATCATGTTTCATGTGACTCACAATTTCTGCTTCACGGGGTTGCCCTCTCACTGCTGATTGCCCCCGCACTTGAAACGCATAATTTATTGTGTTTCGCCTGTTAATGATTTTTTTATAAATTATAATTGTAGTGATTAGTGCACTAATCACATGTGATTATGTTTTAGCACTGGAAAAACATGTTTAGGGAACAAACAGATGGAGAGTTTAACGTAAGAGTGGAGCCTGAAAGAGAAATAATGGTTGCCAGTAATGTGCCGAAGAAAAAAGGTGACAGCAGACCAACCAAAAGCCATAAGCATCTCTATCAGTATTTAATTAAACTAAAAGAAAGGTTAGAGAGATACCAAGAGTGAGTTAATGGAATGGCTAATTATATTTTAAATCAATGCCACTCACCTTATCTAATGCCAGATTCGGACATAAAAGCAACAGCACAAAAGACAGCAGCTTCCACGTCCTTCATAATGTCTTTAAAAATTATTTTTTATTTTTAAAAAATTATTTTTTATTAAGAAGACAAATCACTAACATTAATTGTGGAGGGAGCACTTCAGCACTGGCAGTGGCATCCCATGAAATCAGGTGCAATCACGTTCCAATTAAAATCCTTTTCTTTTTCGAGGAGTTTGGACTTTGGAGAGAGAATATTAAGTATTTGTTTGTTACTGTATTTTTAATATACTTTAAAAAAAAACTTGTTTTTATTTTAAATTAATTATTTTATAGTTTTAGATTATTTTGATTCATTAATGAAAAAAATAATTTAAAAAACACAAAAAAATATCATTTTAATATATTTTAACCAAAAAAACGATTTATACCACACTTGGAATCAAATACCAGGGTGTTTTGGAAACAAAAAGAGGTTTTGAAAAAAAAATGAATTTATTTTATTTTAAATTAATTTTTTGATGTTCTTAAATCATCTTGTTATGATAATATCAAAACTAATTTTTTTAAAAATAATAATAAAATAATATTTTAATATATTTTTGAACAAAAAATATTTTAATATTAATCAATTTGTTTTTTTAAATTGTTTTCGCGTGGTGCTTTCATGTGTTTTTGTTTTGATGTAGTTTTTATCAATTTTGATGGGTTGATGTTAAAAATTAAAAAATATATAAAATTATTATTTTAATTAAAAAATAATTTTATAAAAAGCACTCTACGTAATATTAAAGAACTCAGCTGCAAGTTCAAGAGTTATTGAACAAGTGACGAAAAATAGCACAATATCAATAACAAAGACCGACGCTCTTCCAACAAGTCTTAGGAAGGCAAAAGCCAACTACACCGTGCACAAAACACCAACCAATCTCTTTTCAACTACTCATGAGATGGCCTAACCTTTTTACATCTATATATATATATATATATATATATATATATATAATAATAATAATAATTATTATTATTATTTTAATATATTTTCAAATAAAAAATACTTTTTAAAAGCACCTTATACTATTAATATCAAACACATGAATCATACCAAAGCAATTTAGGAGGGACAAAAGCCAAGCTTATTATACAAGTTTAAATGGAGATAGTTAATATAGATATTTATGTCATCTCGAAATTTAAGATAATTTTGAGTACGATATTAATTAGACGTAGGCGTACCGTTTTAATTAAAGGCAATAATGGAAACCGCTCACGAAATGACGAGGACCAACACTAGATATTTTTTACTACATCTCTGAAAAACCCCAAAGTATTGACTTAAACAATTCTTTTATTTGCATGATGTTTTCTATTTCAAAAAATAAATGTATCTTTTGTGAAATAGGTTAATTAAAATTTAAGATATCAAATAAAATATTAAAATACCCCAAACAACTCTCAACTTTGTGGCAGGCTGAACTTGATTTTAGAATTTTTATTTGAATATCATAAATTATTTTTCGGTCAAAAATAGAATTTTCTATCCAGGTTTCTATTACTTCGTTAATATTTTTGTTATTTTATTTTTAAATTATATATTTTTATAATAGGTCTCCTGTTTTTAAACAATCACCCAAGTTCAAACATAATAGGAATGCCTTTTTTTAATTTATTAAAAAGATAGTTAAATTTTTAAATTGAAAAAAATCTAGATTAACTGATTAAGTGTAGTTTAATTAAAAAAGAAAAATTAGCGATATTGCCCAAACAAAATGCACAAATAAAACTATGAACGAAGCGCGAAACACGTACAGATATTCATATTCACGAGTGCTCGGGAATATAATAATGATTAGTTTTTAAAATACATTAAAAACATATTATTTTTAAGAGTGAAAAATTAAATTGACCAGTGAAACACACTCCAAGTCTTTGACTTTTCTGTATGGAAGCAAAGGCACAGTGTCCTGGCACACTCGTACACAGATGTCCAGAGCCTTTATTTCTGTACGTTGTTTTCCCTTCATTTTACTTTTGCACACTTATTTACTTTTTGTGAAAAAAATATAATTATTTTTTAAAATGTTTTTAGTTTATAAATATGTTAAAATAATATTTTTATTTTTTAATAATTACTTTTAATATAAAAGAATCTACAAATATTAAAAATTTTAATTTATTTTTACAGACATTGTATTAAATTTACATACAGTGTTGTCTTCATTTCTCTCTCTTTCATTGCTCTGCGTGTGGGGTATCAATCTCATATATCTTTCCCTTCTTCTTTGAGAGCTTCCCCTTGTTTATTATATTTGTCGGTAGCGTCATAAGCATTGCGCATTGTGATGTTTCTAATTCTATAGATTTTATTTGGGTTCACTTGAGTCAAGGAAAGAAATAGACTCCATATTTGATGTTATGGATAGATTTTTTAAGATGACTTGCGTTCTCCTCATTTTCCGGTGCTTATTTCCTTTCTTGTTTTGAATTCCATTTTTATTCAAGAAAATCTGATCAAGTTTTCTGTGCATCGATCAAGATGTCAGACATTTCATGGTTTAATGATCCGTGCATGTTAAATGTTTTTAATGGCAGGGAAAATTTGCTTCTTTATACGTTCTCGTCTGTATTATACAAGTTAAAGGGGGTGTTTGGTGGTTCTTAATGTTGTTTTTATTTGCTGCAGTTCATGAAGATCCTTAGTGATTTGAAGTACTGGCTGCAGTGAGTGGAAGTCATGGACCATAAGACATGGCTGTGGAGGAAGAAATCTACAGACAAGATTGTTGTTGCCGCTGATCCTAAAGTTGACCTTTCTTCAAAAGAAGAAGAGGTACATTACTGATATTTTGGGCCCCATTCAATTCCGTATATTAATGCAATCTATTAGAATCATCAGTTCATACAATTTTCTACTCTTTAATCCCACAATGTATGTTCAATGTGATCAGAGGTCTCAATTATTCTTGAAAAAACCCAATCAATCGCTCCTCAGATATGCACTAAAAAGACCAGCTTCTTTCTTGTACCTGATTTTGATCAGATTTCCAAATTATTTTGCTTGTTTAAAGCTCAAATTTTGTTGTTCTAATTGTCTTTGTATTTCATAACCAAATCGCTACTTATCTGATTTACAGGAGCCAGCCTTCTCTGTTCACTGTATTTTATTCTTGGTTGATTTCATTTGATAACTGCAGTGACTCTGACAATTAAAACCTGTTGCTGTGTTTTATTGAAATAAACCAGCCTTGACGATTGATTCACGATTAATCCAGATTGGTTTGGTAAATACCTCTTACAGAATTCTAGTTAAGACAATGGAGATGTCACCCTGCCTAGATGATAAGAGTTCTCCTCGTATACTAGTGGAGACTTGACTTTGAAATCCTTCATTGTTCTGGCTTAGAAAAATCTAGACATTATCCTGATGTACTAAATGACTTAAAAGAACAGTGAAACAATGTTCCTGAACCAAAAATTCAAAACACTTGCCGTCTGTGAAGTTTGAAGAAATGTATTCCAGGTGATGGTCAATGACAAATCGACATGGTTATTGGTTCCCTGGTTTACCTTTTGTGACAGGGATGAAATATGGAGGGGAGAGTCGATCACTCTCTTTGAGGAGAGTCACCTGCTTACTAATTCAGATCTCAATTCTGCATACTGAACCATGATTTGCTTCAAACCATAAGGCCTGTCAAGGAAGAGATTTTCTACTCCAATGGGACTATTCTGTTTAAAACTAGAAATAATTACCTCGTGTTACGTTGTTTAGCAATTTATTGAGGTCAATCAAGTGAGTTTTCTCTAGTTTTAGCGTGTAGAAATGTGCAAGGAAACTTTAAAACTGGTCGCACAAGAGTCAAATCAGCTTGGCAAGTCTTTGATTGCTGGAAGTTTTACTAATAAATCACATTTATTTTTGGAAGTGATTTAAATTTTGGATGATTATTAACAAATTTGGATGTTCCAGATACAGGCACTCTTGGATAATAAGGCGGAATTGGAGAATGATCTGAAAATTTTGAGTGAGAAGCTTTCATCTGCCCTGTCTGAGTGTAATGCCAAAGATGATCTTGCAAAAAAAAAAGCCAGGCTGGCAATGGAAGCCATGGCAGGTAAATTATCAAATATTATTACGCCTCAGTACTTTATTGATGAGGTTCTTATGCCAATTTATCAATTCACATTGTCAAAGGTCTTCTTAACCTTGTATGCTCTATGATTATTGATTGTTAATAGTCCAAGAGAAAGCAGAAGCAAAAACAGTGTCTCTAAAGCAAGAATTAGATGAAGCTTTGCAGCAAAGAGCAGCTGGTGAAGTAAGATTGACTCATCTGGATGCAGCCCTCAAGGAGTGTATGCAGCAGCTACGTTTCGTTCGGGAAGAGCAGGAGCAAAGGATTCATGATGCTGTGATGAAGACGTCCAATGAATTTGAAAAGTCCCAGATGATTTTGGAATGGAAGTTGGCAGACACTGGCAAAATTGTTGCGAAAATAGGTATTGAGAAGGCTAATCTAAGTAAGGCTCTCTTGGCAAAAGAAAGGTTGATTGAAGATTTAAGTAAGCAAAAGGCTCAGGTGGAGGCAGATTTTAATGCTCTGATGGGTAGGTTAGAGTCCACAGAAAAAAATAGTGCTTCTCTCAAGTATGAAGTACGTGTCCTAAATAAGGAGCTTGAGATCCGAAATGAGGAAAGAGAATTTAACCGCAGAACAGCTGACTCATCCCACAAGCAACACTTAGAGAGTGTGAAAAGAATTGCAAAGTTAGAAGCAGAATGTCAGAGGCTGCGTCTCCTAGTCCGCAAGCGGTTGCCTGGCCCTGCTGCCTTGGCTAAAATGAAAAGTGAAGTAGAATTCCTTGGAAGAGATTCAGTTGAAATGAGCAGGAAAAGGTCAAATTCTAGTCCTAATGGTTTAGTGGTTGACTCATCTGCTGGAAACTCTGCTGACTCTCCCGGCAAAAAGATCAACTTTCTGACTGAGCAGTTATGTGCCATGGAAGAAGAAAACAAGACTCTTAAGGAAGTCCTTAATAAAAAAGCAAATGAGCTCCAGTTTTCAAGAGCCATGTATGCTCGCACAGCTTCCAAATTATCACAGGTGGAGTCACATTTTGATGAATCGCCAAAAGGACAGATAACCTTAGAGCAATCGAGGAGCATGCTTATGCCACAGGAGCTCTCTCTGGCCTCAATGTCTGAGATTGGCAGTGATGACAGGGTTAGTTCTGCTGAATCTTGGGCGTCTGCTTTGATTTCAGAATTGGAGCACTTCAAACAGGGAAAGCAAAAGGGGTCACCAACAAACAGAACCATAGGAGCTTCAGATATATCCCTGATGGATGACTTTGCTGAAATGGAAAAACTTGCAATAGTCTCAGTTGACAAGCAGCTCGAAAGTCCTCGTGTTTCTTCTGACAATGTCAATGCAATTGGTCAGGAGATAGTTCAAGTATCAGAATCTCGCTCTGGGGTATCAAACCAGGTGATCAAGTCCAGAGACGAAGCTTCTGGTTGGCTACATGACATTCTGAAAGTCGTGTTGGAGCAAAATCGTGTCACACAGAGAACACCTTATGAAATACTGGAGGATGTTAGAATTGCTCTGGCAAATATAAATCATGCAAGCCCTGCAGAATATGTTGATACAAGGCAAAGCTCAACACATTCAAATGGATTAAACTCTCCTCATGTTGGATGCATCTCATGTAAACCTGTGTATCCAGTGACTGATTCACCAGGTGGAGTTACTGAAGCTGAGGCCTTGTTGATGGATAAGAACCATCAGCAGGTCCAGTCAGATCTTGGCAAATCACTCTGCAAGATTATTGAGCATATTGAAGGGATTGCTTTATCATATGCTGATTATGGTAACTCAGAGACCTTGACCAGAAAGGATGGGGATTTTTTCCCATATGAAAATAGAGAAACACCTCCAGGCTACATGGTCCGTGTTTTGCAGTGGAAAACATCTGAACTAAGTGCTGTATTACAGGAATTTGTCCATGCTTGTTATGATCTTTTGAATGGAAAATCTGATGTGAACATGTTTGCCCAAGAATTAGGTTCTGCTTTGGACTGGATTATGAACCACTGCTTTTCCATCCAAGATGTTTCAAGCATGAGAGAAGCAGTTAAGAAGCATTTTGATTGGGATGAATCACGGAGTGAGTATGAAGCTGAGGTTGTTGCTTCAAATGGACACCACAACTACTTTGAGAAGAAGGATGAATGCCATCAATCTACTATCAGAGATGAAAATAGAAAGATAAGAGAGGAGTTGACTAATATTGACTCTGCAAAGAGAGACTTGGAAGCGAGGCTTCAGTTAGCTTCTGATAAGAGTGAGTCTTTAATGAATCAACTCAAGGAATCGGAGAAAAACATCGAGAGCTTGCAAGCAGATTTAGAAACTTTGAGAGGTTCGAAGGCAATGCTTGAGAGCCAAATTGAAAACCATAAGTTGATGAAAGAAGATGTTGATACACAACTTAAAGAGGTCAAAGTTGAATTGAATAAGGCTCACCAAAAATTATCTTCCTTGGAAATGGAACTCGAGAACAAGAAGAGTTGCTGTGAAGAATTGGAAGCCACATGTCTTGACCTCCATATCCAACTTGAAAGGGTATCGGTTTTTTTCTTTTTATATGATTTCCTTCTTTTAAGATAAAAAGTAGACCCACACTTTAGATTAACTTAACACAATACTTGCTTGATAGAATTAACTAGTTATCCTGCATTTTAGTATGTCGTACTCTTCATGGCCCAAAAGTTGTCTTGTAATATTTTCCTAAAAAAATTGGCTGATTCTTAAAATAACAATAACAATAACAATAACAAAAATAGTAATAAAAAAAACAGTTTGCCTGCATTATTGAGAAATCTCATTCATCTGATGTTTGATATTTTCAGTATGACGAAAAAGGAAATCCCAAACTCTGAACTCCATCAGGATGAGAGCCAACTCCGGACTGTAAGTTCATATATGCCACCTTGTGTATACAACTTATTTTCATTTGCTAATGCAGTTTTAGCTTTTTTTTTCACTGATTTTTTTTTTAAAGATAGACAAATAAAGATTGAAAGGTTGACTTTATATTTAACTTCTTTAGTAACTTGTAAAATCTAGTAAGAATGGCAGTACTACTAGTTGGCATAAAGAACGTACAATTCCTTAAGAATTTTATGTAGTTTCAACTGTCGAACAAAATACTATTTACCCCGTAGTTCGCTTGAATTCAATTTGTATATGGGGTCAGTTGATTCCTAAACCTTTTCCTTCTCTTAAAAAAATGAGGGGCATTTGATCTCCTGCTTTACCTGAAACTTAACTTCAGCCCATTTTCCTGAGTTTGGATGAAGTTTTGTGTATAGTCATGATTCCCATGAAGAATAAGAAATGTTGAGATGTTGAGATTGAATTGAAGGGTCATTGTCTAATGCAACAGCAAAAGTCTGCTTACATTATTTGACATCTGTGAGCTGCTACTTCATGCAAAACTGCTGAAGATTCCCTACATAAAACCCTTCTTTGCCAAAACCACCTGACCTTTTAGTATCAGTGAAAAGAACAGAAACTCATTTCTTTCTTTCAACAGGCTGTACATTCTCATTCTTCCAAAATGCAGAAGGAATAGCTAGAATACCTGAACAATTATTTATTCCAATTATGTGTTATCTTCTATTCTGCTTACATTATTAGTGTATCTGATGTTTGTTACAGATAAATTCCCTAAATTAGATGTATTATTGAACCAAGGGCTTCCTAAATCTTTCAGGATTGGGAGATAACGGCTGCTTCAGAAAAGTTGGCTGAGTGCCAAGAGACAATTCTAAGCCTTGGGAAGCAGTTAAAGGCATTGGCTTCGCCAAGCGACGCAGCCCTGTTTGACAAGGTCATCTCTACGTCCACAGACACAAATACCATCTCTGTCACCACTTCCACAAGCACAGCCTTGACTTCACCCAAGAACAAGGTACTGATCCAAAGGTCCTCTTTGCTAGATCAGATGCTAGCAGAGGACTCCGATAAAGTGAAGGACACAAAATCAGTCAAATGCAAGGAAAGTGATAACAATACCACTCCCACCATCATTTCCAATAAGGTGATCGAGCCTCTTGAGAAGATACTCATTTTGAATGGAATTAAACACCAGGATGATGATGATGCAATGAATTCTTTGGCCATTGTACCCCGCAAGAAAAGGGGAGGTGTAAGTTCTTGGAGAAAGTTGCTCTGGAGAAAGAAGAAATCAAACAACAAGAAACCATCCTTCCAATTTGCCCCGTAATAGGTCACCATGTATGATAAAAATATGTCGCACAGGGTTCTGCTTGGTGGTGGCTCTCGATTTTGTTGTATACTAGGGATCGAATACATTAAGGTTTGCCTGTTGTTGTTTTGAGAGCACTTTTCTGGCTGTTTTGTGTGTATTCTACTGTACATATGACGGGTTGGCCCAGACGAAGTTTTGCACTTCAATGGGATACAAGAGAAAACAAAATTCACGATTGTGCATTAAACCACCTTCCATTCCTTTTATTTTCCTTGTGGTCAATGCTCTCTAATTCCTGAGGGGCTAAAACCTTGAGTTTTGCAGTCACTGAAGCACAAGAGTACAGGTTCAAGTTTTCAGAGAAACAATGACTCGATGGAAAATTAAAATAGTTTCCAAAATCCTTTTTGATGGATAGTAATCGGATAATAACCTGAATCCTGAGGCAAGCTTGAAGTTCTCTGCTGTTTCAACATTAAACTTCCTGTATATCTCAAGTTCAAAACTGAAAATGGAATCCCATGTTGACTCAGCGTAAACATGTTGAATTGATTATATCGGTCATACTAGATACTCAAATCTATATAGTCAACAAATCTTGCAACATCGTTAAGTCCAGCCTGTTTCTAGCACTCAACTATCTGCTCAGCAGCTTCGTCCCATGTCACTCAACAGAAGCTTAGTCCAGCCACTTGCGTGGCTTATAATTTTTAACCCACCAAAAACAAAATACACTTGATGTCTCAAATATTTACCGTAACTAACCTCCCCCATCCAATCTCAAATAATTGATAACAACTCAAGCCACTTGGGGTAACTAAATTATTACACGATCATGAAATTTGAAAAGGTTAGGCTGGTTAATTAGTCACTGTCCAAGATGTTTGGTGGCTTGATGGACTAAACCCATCTAATTTTTATTTTTATTTTTATTTTTATTTTTAATGTTTCCGAGCAGACCACGACCTGTCTCGTTCTAGAAAAGCATGCTCTAAGGAAAAAACACACAACCCATTCGGTCCAAAAACATCGAAAGTAGAAAGACTGCAGAGTTTTTTAAACAGTGTATAAATTCAAAATAAGTTCCCACGTCCTCCCTCCCCGCTCCCATTTCCTTTGTTTTTTAATAATAAATAAACACAACAACCATTGAAATTGATAAATTATTATAATTACAAAAAAACCCGAAAAAGTACATCAAAATTAAAATCCAACCTCACCCAATTTTTATTTTTAGGGTTTCAAGCCGACCCGCCAAATCCTCCAAACCCTGTTTTTCTTCATCTTTTTCTTGCCTTAAACGACGGCATTATTTTTGTGAATCGGATTCTGATCCGTATTCTCATTGTTGATCCGGATCGTAACAATGGCGTCGTCGCCACCGCCGTCTGCTTCCGTCTCCAGATCGGAGCCTCCTGAGGACTGTCCGGTACTCTTTTTTCCCCTAATTTATGAACATTACTTTCGGTCGCGACGATTCGTTCGATTATCTATTATAATCTTTTCTTTTGTTTGTTGATTTGTTAATACAGCAGAGAGAATGAGTCTAATTTATAAATGCATTGTGCGTATCAGCCTTAATTTTTTGGTGCATACATATTGATAATTATCATTGTGAGTAATTTCTGAAAAATCTGTGTTTCAAGCTTGAATTTAATTCAAAATATTGTAAAATCCTTGCAATGTATGTTGCTGCAATAGCCTTGGAGCTCCAGTCCGGTCCACTTTTTTTAAAAAGATTATTTTTTTGGTGTCTGTAGTGATTTGTACGTTCTAAATTAGATTTTAGTGGGTTATTTTGAGGCAATTTATAATTCATGGTTGTGATTGGACATCCAATTTTTTCATGGTTGCTTTTAGTGATTTCCCCCATTTTAGTTACTTTTTGATGCCATTTATGGTTGTGTTTAGAAGGGACACTGATGTTTTTTTTATTTATTGTTATTATAGATGACAAAGTCTAATCAGGAGACCACTCTAGCAAGCAAAGAGGCTTCATTAGTTATTGAATCATTAAAGACGCAAGTTGCAGCTGACAGATGCGTTTATGTTATGGTACATTCTTTGGATGTCATACTGATTTTCGATTCCCATGAAATGCTTTTATTCGGTTTCTGTATTCACTATCCAGTTCATTTAACAATATATATTTATTTATTTATTTTGCTTTCAGAAAAGGATGGAAGATAACAGACAAAAGATGGTTGGCATTACAAACCACCTCGATAAGTTGTCAAAGGAAAGGAAAAACAATTGGATTAGTGGCACTGACAATGGTATAGATTTATTTACAAAGAGGCAAAATGATGCACTCAGTATGCATGGTGGTATTGACTCAAGTAATGCAGATAAGGATAGCCATGCCTCTGAAGAAGATGGTCATGCTTCCACTGCAGTTCTTTTGGGTTCCAGTATTCCAGTGAAGAATGCAGTACGGCCTATTAAGCTACCTGAAGTGAATAAATTACCACCTTATACATCATGGATTTTCTTGGACAGGTATGTCTAAATTATTCCATATTTAGTCTTTGTTTTTCTGGAATGGTAGTTGGTCATTTGTGGATTTTGTGTTCTTGATCTTACATTTTTCATCTTCATTTTACCCATTTCTAACTAGCTGCATTGATTTTTATTTAGTAATTTATGATGGTCTTGGTGTAGAAATCAAAGAATGACAGAGGATCAATCAGTGGTTGGTCGAAGAAGAATTTATTATGATCAAAATGGGGGTGAAGCACTAATCTGCAGTGACAGTGAAGAGGAAACAATTGATGAAGAAGAGGAGAAGAGATATTTTGTAGAATCTGAAGATTATATTCTGCGGTTGGTATAATCATTTTATCTATTGTTTTGTATTAATTCAATTTTTTCCCCTTAAACTTTATGCTATAGTGAGGTTGATTGGTGCTGAAGGTCTTGCGTTCAAATCTTTTGAATGCAAGAAAATAATTTTGTTCGGAGTGAGAGCTCCCTGCAAACTTCATCTCCATCCTAAAGAAAGAAAATATGAACAGGCATTATTGGTGCTGAATGCTGTAATTTTTTGTCATAGTCATGTCAAAAGTATTGATGAGCTGTATGTTGATTGAGCCACTGGCTTTTTACAAGTTGTTTTGCAATGTAACTCACATATGTTCAATGCAATTTTATTGATAAATGCTAACAAGGAACATGGATAACTATGTGAACTGCTTGTCACAGAAACCCTGCATATTAAAACATTTAATTGTCTCCTAATTCAATGTAAATTATGTCCTTAGATGTTTTTTAGTTATGTTTTATATGCATCTGTAGCGGATCTGGAGTAAAGGTGTTTTTTCTGGGGGTTAAGAATTTTGTTTTGCCAGGATGACAATTAAAGAAGCTGGTTCATCCGAGCCAGTGGTGGAATCACTTGCTCAGTGTTTTTCTAGAAGCCATAGTGAAGTGAAGGTATGCATTTGTGCGAGAGGGTTCTTTTGAGTAATTAGTAGAATGTGTCATTGTGAGGTTATTTTATACATCCTTTTCTTTTCAATTGAAGGATCCATATAGTTTTAATTCTATCAGTTTTCTCCATTATTATAATATCTGATGAAACTGGTCATAGTGTAAGCTTGGTCCAGCCGTTTCCCATTTGCTTTGTGCTGCTTGCTTTACACAGATATGAAACACCATCAAACATCTTATACAGGCAAGATTTGAGGTTCTTAAAAAGGAAGAGAAGGCTGTGGAGGATTCTAAGAATAAAGATATTGAAGCACAGACACGGAATTCTTTCCTTGTTAAAGATCTTGAAGCTGCTTTGGATTCATTTGACAACCTATTTTGTCGCAGATGCCTTGTAAGTATCATTCCTGCACTCTCTCCAATGTTGTGTTCGTTTCGTTTTGCCCCTTTTACTATATAACATCCTTGTTCCCTGTTGGTAGGTATTTGATTGTAGATTACATGGATGTTCACAGGATCTTATCTTCCTTGTAAGTGTAAGACATCAAGCTGTCAAGTTAGTATCTAGCTGGAATCTTATATATTTTGTTGACATACCATATTTCTAGGCTGAGAAACAATCTCCATGGAGCTATCCAGATGACAGCATACCATGTGGGTCACACTGCTACAAATCGGTATATGTTTGGTGATTTATTAATATGACTTGCTTATATACTGCACAAGTATTTGGCAAAACAATATTTAAGTGCCGTCAAATTCACTCATATCAGGTTTTGAAGTCAGAAAGAATTGCCTCAGGGATTTCTCCTGAGCGTGGTGTTATTGAAGAAAATTCGAACTGTCAATCAGATGGTGCTAGGGCACCTATATCATCAAGGAAGAAATCTTCTGCTTCTTCTCGAAGGAAGGTGAAGTCCTGCCAAAGTGAAAGTGCTTCATCAAATGCAAAAAACATTTCAGAGAGCAGTGACTCAGAGATTGGACCTCATCAGGACACCTCTCCCACTTGTCAAATATCACCTTCCAAGACTGTGCTTGTTGGGAAAGGGGGGACATGTAAGAGGAACAGCAAGCGAGTAGCTGAACGTGTTCTAAGTTGCATGCGGAAAAGGCAGAAGAAAATGGTGGGTTCTGATTCTGATTCTGTTGCTGGTGGAGGCCATTTGTCAATTGATTTGAAACGTAGATCCACCTCACACAGAGGAAAGGAAGATGCAAGTTCTTCTCATGAGAATGTAAAATCTCCTGCCATTGCAAGGTCTAGGAGGAAAGAATTGATGAATCAGGACAGACAAAATTTTGTGCAGGGTGAATTTTATGATGGTCTATCAAGTGAGATGGTCACCAATCCACCTCTAACTAGCAGTGATGACACCTTGAGGAAAGAAGAGTTCATAGATGAACATACATGTAAGAAAGAGTTAAGTGATGACAGATCGTGGAAAGCTATTGAAAAGGGCCTATTTGAGAAAGGTGTTGAAATATTTGGTGGGAACAGGTAAGGGGGGCACATCTCATGTTTATTCTTGTTAATTTGTTACAGTTTACTTGTTTGTTGAATTGTTTTTCTTTTTTTGATATTTTAGAAGAGTGATGGTTTTGACTATGTGTAATGTTTGTTGTAACCATTTAGGTTAGAAGGTACTTGACTTAATTCACCTATGGTAAATAGGTTTTACAATTTCACAGTTTTAATGTTTTGTTGTCTTCTAATTTGTTTTATTAAATGAAGGTAGTATAGAGAGATCAGTGCAGGATTAAATCCATGAAAGACTGAAAATGAAAACTTTTGTTAGATTAGGAATGCATAATTGTTAGAGTATAATATAATCATATTCTGGGGCCTCACCTATAAGCTTAAGCTTTTAGGTGAGATGGTTTTTTAACATGGTATCAGAGCCTTGTTGACCTAGCGGTCACGAGTTCGAATCTCACCACCCCCATTCTATTTGATAAAAAAAATCAAGCACAAGGTAATGTGGGCCTGTGCAAGTTTCAAACCCAAAGGGCTTTCACTTGAGGAGGTGTGTTAGAGTATAATATAATCATATTCTGGGGCCTCACCTATAAGCTTAAGCTTTTAGGTGAGATGGTTCCTTAACAATAATAATGCTCTTTTATTTAAGACTTAAGAGATTGATCAGGTTCCTGAGATTAAAAGTAGTTCAGAATTAATGCTTGTGAACTAATTGGTGGGTTGAGAATTAATGCTTCTGAACTAAATGGACATAGATAAATAATAACCATTACTGGGCTATTCCTTCGTACTCACATACAAATTGTACTAACTGGTGGGTTGATCCAGGTAGCTCTCTATAAATTATCCTGAAAGTGATTGCAGTGAGATTTGGAGATTCTTTTTAAACTACCACATGTACTTATGATGTGTGCCTACATAATACAAGTGCTCTTTTACATTTTGCTTGCCTTGTTTTTTTATTTAAAAATACTAAAGTAACAGACTGAATGAAATATATGGTCCCTTGTGTTGAACAGCCTTTACCACTGACCTTCCTAGAATTACACTCTAATGATCTTACTTATACCTTTTCATATTGCTCTGAGTAGAACTGCTGTTGTTTTGTCAATTCTATCTAAAGTTTGTTTTGTTTTCCATGACAGTTGCTTAATTGCTAGGAACCTTTTAAATGGATTAAAAACATGCTGGGAGGTTTTTCAATATATGACTCGCTCTGAGAATAGGCTAGCATGCGAAGCAGGTGATGCTGGAACTCTTGGTGAAGGGTTCTCCAAGTTTGACTTAAATGGAACAATGGTTAGAATTTTGCTTCTTGTATATGGCTATGCTTTCATTAACATGTGAGTGTGTCTGAACCCCACCCCCACCCCCTTTTTTTTTGCCGGGGCATTGAACTGCATATTATCAGGTTAAGAATGAAGCAAGAAGGAGATCAAGATTTTTAAGGAGAAGAGGTAAAGTTCGTCGCTTGAAGTACTCTTGGAAATCTACTGCTTACCATTCTATTAGGAAGCGGATAACTGAAAGAAAAGATCAACCTTGTCGTCAGTATAATCCATGTAGTTGTCAAACTGCTTGTGGAAAGCAGTGCACTTGTTTGCTAAATGGCACATGTTGTGAGAAGTACTGCGGGTAAGCCTTCCTTTAACACTTCATTAACATCAAGGTTTATGGTGTTTTTATATCCTTCGTTTATCCCCCATTTTTTTCTCAGAAATGAGAATTCAATAAATTTTGGTTTATTGTAGGGCTTCATTCAAATTTAGAATTGTCTCTTGTAGAGCTTCATTCCTTACCAGCTTAAACAAATATGGGCTTGTGTCTGTTCATGTGTGCATATGTATGCATATTGATGCTTCTATGAATACCCTTAGCTAACCTTTACTTACTCATCTAGATGCCCTAAGAGTTGCAAGAACCGATTTAGAGGCTGTCATTGTGCTAAAAGTCAATGTAGAAGTCGACAATGTCCATGCTTTGCTGCAGACAGGGAGTGTGATCCAGATGTTTGTAGGAATTGTTGGATCGGGTGAGTTGGTACTATTGTTCCTTTTTTTTTGGGTTCTAGTTAATGTTTTCATTATATGTATATTTCTAGGCAAATTATTTCATTTAGCTTTGTCTGTGTACTGTACATTATCATAATTGTACAAGATTGTGAAACTTTTCTTGATAATTGTGCTTGGGAATTAATGAAGTGCATGTTTGTGAGTAATGAATTTGTTTCCACTTATATTCAAGATCAGAATGCAAAGGATTGAGATTTCCATAAAGCTGCTTCAGGTTGCCAAAGTCTTGACTTTTTTTATGGAGTTGATTTGGTTGAAATATATTGAGTTTCAAAGAATTTAGAGGTGGTATTTGTGTCTTCTAAAAGTTGCCCTCTTGTTTGGTCAAGAGACTGTATCCAACGGGCCCTGAGCTGGGAGTTTTCCTTTATCAAAAACTTTGGAAATCCAAGCGTCATCGTCCAAATTTTAGTCTGAAGCCCATACAAGAAGTTCTTTATTGAAATTTACCAGCTAAAGTTAAGTAAACAACACCCTATTACCGGCCACTGCCCCCATGCTGGCACTATATAGAATTTACCACCTTCAATGCCACCAAGCTGGCACCATATCCTCTCTTTCCCTCTTTGTGCTTAGGAAAATATTATTATTATTATTATTATTATTATTTCTGTCGTATTAATATCATTTGGTATACTTATGAAAAGTCATCCTTCACTGGGCTCATAAAATAATGTTTTGGTTATTAATTGCCAGAACTATATCTATTCTTTTCCTCACTTTTCTTTCAGTATCATTTGAGCTGTTTAAATTTTCTTTTGCAGTTGTGGTGATGGTACTCTTGGTATTCCCAGCCAAAGGGGTGATAATTATGAATGCAGAAATATGAAGCTTCTTCTTAAACAACAACAAAGGGTAGTGACACTTTTATCCTTTCATCTGCTTTCATTGTTTGATATTTAGAGATAGGAGCAAACATTTGAATATTCATATCTCTTAGTTGTCTGGCATCTGAAGTAAGCTGATAGAGCATTGATTTGTTAAGTTCTCTTGTCAACGGCACTATGCTTCTGGTTGTTCATTCTATAAATCTGCTTACTGCTTCATGAATGCCTGTAATGTGGAAAATTACTCCTGGTTTGCTTTTCAGCTTTTGTCTTAGATTTATGAAATTGATGTAGTTTTTTTTATGGTTTGACTGAGGTGGACAATGATAATAAAATTTAGTGGACTGAAATATGAGGTCTCTTTCAGACAGATTTATGGCATACTCTACGAACTGCTCGTTATGTGTTGGCCATAAAACTCAGAGTGTCCTAGGAATAGTAGAGTTTATCAAAATAAAAATACCATATATTGATTGTTTGTGAACTTAGGAAGTGGATTGAAGCACTTATGAACTAGGAAGAAGTAGAGGCATCACTGTCTATGAAATTGATAAAAACACAGCATGCAAGAAGGAAAAACTAAGGAATATTATCAACTTAAAACAAGCCATTAACTTAAAGGGTTGCTCCACATCATTAGATGCTCTGTCTTTTTTATTGCTTTCAAATATTTAATCCAATCCAATCCGCATTTGTGAAGTTGCTTACATTTTTTATCTTACTAATATCTTGTTCTATGAATAGGTTTTACTTGGAAGATCTGATGTATCAGGGTGGGGTGCTTTCTTGAAGGTAATATTCTGGATGAACTACATAAAAAGGGATAACTGTTCTCTTAATTCCTTTTCACCCCATTTGGTTTTTGAGTTTAATCACAAGTCATTTGGGATAAAACCTAGAGATTTATTTGCTTGTTTTCTCTTATGAATGATACGCTGTCACCCTACAGAATAGTGTTGGAAAGCATGAGTACCTTGGTGAGTACACTGGTGAGCTGATTTCACATAGGGAAGCAGATAAGCGTGGGAAGATATATGACCGTGAAAACTCATCATTTCTCTTCAATCTCAATGATCAGGTATGATTCGTTGTGCTGCTCAAAGATCTTGTATGAGGACTCATCCATCATTTTTTTTTGTTTACCTGACACCAAGATTTGTGCCTTGCAGTTTGTTCTTGATGCATACCGGAAGGGTGACAAACTTAAGTTTGCCAACCATTCTCCAGACCCGAATTGCTATGCTAAGGTATCCACTCTGACTACTGTAGCTCACAGTCCATCTGATATTTCTAAGATTAATAGTGCTGCTAAAGACATGGCTGGAACATGTTCAAGACTTTTCCACTGTTTCCTCACTTTAAACCATTGCATTGTAGGTCATAATGGTAGCAGGGGATCACCGAGTGGGCATATTTGCCAAAGAACGAATTAATGCAGGGGAGGAACTTTTCTATGATTATCGTTACGAGCCAGACAGAGCTCCTGCCTGGGCTAGGAAGCCTGAAGCATCAGGATCAAAAAAGGAAGATGGTGGTCATTCTAGTGGCCGTGCAAAGAAGCTTGCTTAATTTGGCACCTCCTCAATTCAAAACTTTTGTCAATTCTTTTTAATAGTAAAAGTATCGTTCTCACTGATTGCAGGGGATAGGTTCATGATCAATCATTTTGTTATTGGAGAAGCCATTGTCATCTCCACCATAATCTAACTAAATGCTTATCCTCAAATAACATTTATTACAATGTAGACTGCATTATTTGTCACATCAGAGAAAGAAAAGGACAAGTTCAGTGAACGAATGGCATCTAACATCAAAATTATCGTGTAAAAGAACTACCAGATAAGCAGATTTATCGATCTTGTTCCAAGGGAGAGTGAAAAGTAGAGCTCTTTTAGACCAGCTTTTCCATGAGCTTGGTGTGAATAGAGACATCTTGTGCCCAAGCTGGTAGGCTGGTTAATTGCAATTCGCAAGGCCATGTCTCTTTTTATTAATCACTGCAGCCTAGTGTCACCCACCAGAATATGATCCTTCAATTTTACAACGGAGTCTTGTTTTGGTTATGGCTTGGACGACGTACTTTGATCACTTTGAGTCCCTGGATTCCATTTGTGAAGGCCTTTTGGCTTGTGATGGTGTTAGAATGTGAAAAAACTTGTTTTGAGTATGGTCTTTTGCAGTCTGGCAGCACCTTTTCGATCTTGCAAGAAACCTAATGTAAGTTCAATATCAAATACTGTGGAAATACGAGTTCGCTGACAGATACCGCAGGAAGCTATCCAGGATCCATTCAATTCTTGAAATCCGCATCAACAATCCAATCTCCAAATAGCATGGTTTTCTACTTGTATTTTTCTATTATTAGCTTCTTTTTTTATGTCATACTATGGATGCAGTGAATGATTTCTGGATGGAGGTTAGGGATCCATTGCTTAGATGGTTAGTAAGTTACTCCTATGGTAGAGTTTTGTAGTTTCCGTTTGAATTCTCCAGCAAGGACTGGTATGCCATGTCCCAGCCTTATTGAGGGGAAGGTAAAGGAATACTTTCTAGAGATGTGAAGTGTGATTGTAAACGACGAACTTTTGAGATTCTTAAATTGCGGCCAAAAGTAAGGAGTTGCACAGGAGGCTGAGGAAGAGAATGGCCAACAGCGACCCAGAATATGTTATGAAACGGTTCAGGTATGCAGCGTGCTTCACTCTTAAGATTACATGTTTTTTCAAGAATAGCTTTTGCTCTGCTTTCTCACTTGCACAAGGGCCATTATATCATCTGAATATCGTGCAACATTTTGACTGTCTGACAAGGAATCTTTCGAGGGTTTGTCTTGTAGAATGAAATGGTTCATGTTTCAGTGAGTTCTAGCATTTACAATCCAAAAACATGACTGGCTTGGTTCTCAACTTGAGAATTATGGGCAAGCGATAGAATGAAGCATAAGCACAACTACAGTTATGAAATCAAAATATGAGTGCATCAGATATTCTGTAAGTTCTGCCATGTTATTTTTTTGCTAACAGAAAGCATAACTTGGATGAATTGAAAAACATGAAGAATCATCTGTACAAAGCACGAATCTTGGTGTGTACTATTACAAAGCTAAATGTCATAATTTACAGATGAGTAATTATCTACAATGATACAGAACAAGAATTTGATAGCTATTGCTTGCTGTTTATTGAAATGTGATAATGATTGAAACACAAAGAAGTAATGAGAATCTGTACAAGGAGCAATAGATAAAAATGCATACACAAGTTGAGCAGCTCAAGCGACAGGCAATATTGCAGCACTTCCAGCGTTTAATAGCGCTACTGGTGGTTTAATTTGAAGGGAAGGGCTAATAGTCATCAAATCAATGAAGCAGTCTACAGGAACTCTGGTTCCCCATACATTGATTGATTCGAGTTTGCGGCATTTATTTACTAGATTAAGAAGCCCAATTTCTGTTACATGGCGGCAGCTCCATAGGACAATGCTCTAGAAAGAAAGAATAGATGTAAAGTCATTCCAATTAGATTAATTTCTGTAGACCAAAATTATTATCAGTTAAGCTAGATTTCATCGCCTTAAAGCAGTTCAGATTCTAGACCATCAATACCATGTTTTTTTTTTAATTAAAAGTACATTAAAAATTTCGATGAAATAACATAATTTGAAAAAGAATTGGCACTTTTTAGCCTATCATCATGGTTCTGAATTGAGACAATTCTCCCATCATGATTTTGAATCACACTATGTAGTGAAATTAAAACCCAGCTTCCCTTCCAATGTCATGCTTTGTAAAGACAGAAAGAACTTTCTTCATTTCTGAATGACAAAACGTGATTTATTTATGTCACTAAACTTTACTATTTTATCAAAAAATTAACTGATATATTATTTTACTAAAATTTTAAATTTTCTGTGCTAATAGCTCAAAATAGACCGATACCATTAGAAAAATAATACTGAAGCATCTAAATCGTGGAAAAATGTAAGCGGACATTGGTGTCAAAACGGTCATCGGGGTAATGTCAGCAATTAACTCACCTTTAAATGTGGACAGCTATCAGCAATAGCCAACAAAGACTCATCTGTGACAAATGTACCACCAATGTTCAGGTGCTGCAATGAAGTAGCCCTTGAAATCTGTTGAAAACCGAAGCAAACTATGAAATACTTGCTAATCAAAGCTTATATTTATTGTGTTGAAGAAGCGATACCAGTTGAACAACACCTCTGTCAGTGATCCTAGCCATGCCCCATAGAGATATGGATGTCAAGTTGCCAATACAGTTTGCCAAAGAAATTTGATACAGTCCATTGTCAGTTATCTGGCAGCCCCAACGGCTCCTAGAACTGAAAATAGAATAGGAAAAATGAGAAATTATTTTCAACCGCCAGATAACGAGTTCAACCATTACATGTAGTCAACACAATTGATCATCCACATTAAAATAGCCCTTGAATGGAAGGATTAAAATACCCACTGGTATATAAAGGCTCAGGCTGTTCTATGCATTATTGTTCACTGGGCATTTCTCCAGCCATTCACAATATCTATGATCTCAAAAGACATCGAAGCTAGAGACCTAACTGTTCATGCTTGAATCTTCCAAGAAATTCTCAAATTTATAGGAAATCATGTCATGCAACTACCAAAGCAAATGATCACACATGGAAAAACTGAAACTCGGTCTCAGATATCTTAGCCTAATCTCATAAAACCCAAAACCAACTTTCATGATCTCTTGCAAAACATTAGTTTCTTCTATCGACAAATTTCCAATTTTGTAATCGTTTAATTAACAATCACAGAATAACCCATCAAAGAAAAACCACCACTGAGTTCATTATTTGAAATATATAGGTACGGACAGACAGAGAGAGAGAGAGAGAGAGGAGCAGAGACATACATGTCAAGTTCTTTGAGGTTGTACGCAAGGCGTACAAGACGGGTAGTGGAATCATCATCCATCTTCCAACCAGCAAAGCTCATACTGTTTCTTTGAGCTAAAGATTGCTTCACCCCTTCTTTCCATTTCCTGCAGACACTACTTGCCTGGGCTAAATCAGTGAAGGAAATGATGAAACCAAATATGTAAGCCAGCAGGTCTATTGGTAAACGATCAATCTCTGCCTCTTCTCTCCCCATATAGATTCTGGAAAGAGAGAAGATGAGAGAGAGAGAGAGAGATGACTCCTTTTGAGTTTGGGCTTCTTGTTGTACGTAGAACCAGGAATGGGTCCTAGATAATTTATGAAATAATAATTATAAAGGCAAAGATAAAGAGGGATGTGGGTCATCTTTCTCACATCATTTCACCATTCAATATTTATTTTTATATTCATATTCATATGCATTTTAAGGAGTTTAATGAAAGTTGCTATGATTTTTTTTAAAATTAAATACTTTTAAACTTATAAAATGATAAAATTAAATAATTTAGCCTAAGTAGTATTTTTTTCTTTATATTAATAAGAAACTTTTATCTTTTATTGAAATTAAACTTAATTATTATAATTATAAACCAATTAACTAAATTATGAGAAAAATAAATATTTCTTACGTTTAAATGAATAGAATCAAAAAGTTATAAATCCCGTTCCGTTCCAGTGCAAAATCCGGGACAAAATGGTGACGTTTTTGTCCCGGGTAGAATTCCGGACCGATCCGGCCTTTCCGGCCGAATTCCGGCCGGAACGCCCCGGTTTTGTACCGGGCGTTCCGTTCCGGGTCAAGCCAAAATGACGTCGTTTACATAAGTAACAAACGACGTCGTTTAGCCAATACACGGGCAAACAATTCACCTCCTTTCCCTTTCTTCTTCCCGCTCCCAGTCCCAGACTCCCAGATGAACGATTTCCCCCAATCTATTCCCGATTTCTCCCAATCTCAAATTAATCCAGAAATCCCTTGTTTTCGATTCATAATCCAGAAATCCCTCACTTGAAAAGCTCAATTTATAATTCTCAACCCCTAAATCAGCTCAATTTCTGAAACCCTAAATCAAAAATCAAAATCACGGCGGCACAATTTTTTCCACATGGCGGCGCAATTTCTTCCACACGGCGGCACAAAATCTTCAGTAGTTCTTCTTCCCCAAATCTCCAGTTAAAGGTACACATTTGAGGAACCAAATCCTTTAATTTATTGAAAAATTTTCGACAGTTTAAATTTTCTGAATGGAGAAATAAATTTTCGACAGTTTAGATGAGCTGAATGGAGAAATAAATTTTCTATTTTGCTCTAAAATGCATAAATGTGAATTTATTGTAGAGCAAGACTGGGTGTATAGGTTGAGATTTTGTATTAACTGAAATTTTGTAGTGTATAGGTTGAGATTTTGTATTAACTGAGATTTTGTAGTGTATAGCAAGACTAGGAATGTGGGATTGATGTTGTTGATGCTTGATAATGAATGCTTGATGTTGTTGATGCTTGATAATGGAAATGCTTTTCGTTTTCGTGCTCTATATTTACTGATACATGGTTGATAATGCAAAATACGAGGCTTGTTCATATCTTGATAATGCTATCAATTAACCCAGTCCTCTCTTCTCTACATTTTTATTTATTGATTGTGATCGAGAAGAGGGTGATCTTAGATGATGCATGGTGTTTTGTTTTTCCTATTATAATTCTTTCTTTTTACAATGTTTGCACCAGTTGGAGTATGATCATTGATAAGATATCAAAGCTTTATTATATATTTACTTTGTTTTTGCTCAAAAGTTTCATTGCTTGTGCTTCTGAGGGTGGCTAGAGATGCTGCCTCCTGCTATAATTCTTGCTCGTTTGAGCTGTGTTCATGGATACATGGTTGATACTTGATAATGCAAAATACGAGGCTTGTTCATATGTTGACAAACCCAGATTAAATTACTCATGTATAGTCCTTGTAATTCTTTTTACATGCCTAACTTGTGTTATCTTTTTACAACAGATTAAATTACATGGCTGAAAACTCATCTAGTGGTGGGACTTCAATTGCTTCAGCTCCAGCAAGATCATATGATCCAGCATGGGCTCATGGACAAGTGGTTGCTGGTGTAAAGAATGCAAGTATATGCATTTATTGTAATAAACGGATCAATGGTGGTGGTGTTACTCGGTTGAAGTATCACCTAGCTGGTATTAAAGGTGAAGTTGAACCTTGTAAAAGGGTCCCTTCAGATGTTAAATGGCAAATGAAACAACTGGTAGATGACATGACAATGGAGAAAGAGAGAAGAAAAAGAATTAGAACTGATATTGGAAATTCTCAATCAGTTTCCAATGATGAAGAAGTAGAAGAGGGTGATGCTGCAAATCCTCGTTCGGGTGATATACGTTCACAAACAAGTAGAAGAATGACAGTGCAAGGAACAAGTACATCTAGAAGAAGGATTCCTTTATTTGCTCCACGAACTACCCCGGGTTCCCAGCCTAGTATTAGAAGTGCAATGGCTACTAGAGAGATGGAACACAATGCAAGAAAAGCTGTAGCAACATGGTGGTATGATGCTAATATACCGTTTAACAGTGCTAATTCGTATTATTATCAGCCAATGCTAGATGCCGTAACATCCATGGGACCTGGGTTTAAAGGCCCATCATATCATGATTTAAGAGGATCACTTTTGAAAGATGTAGTTCATGATGTCCATGAATACATTTTAAGTATCAAGGCTGATTGGAGACTTTATGGATGTTCAATTATGGCTGACGGGTGGTCAAATAGGAGGAATGCACCAATTGTGAATTTCCTTGCCTATTCTTCGAGATGCACCGTATTCTTGAAGTCTGTTGACACTTCAGGACTTCGAAAAGATAAAGAGACATTGCTGGAGATGTTTGATGAAGTTGTCAAAGAAGTTGGACAAGAGAATATTGTCCAGTTTGTTAGTGATAATGAGGCTTCATTTAAGGCTGCTGGGAAAGCTTTGCAGCAAAGGTATGGCACCTTTTTTTGGTCTCCTTGTGCTGCCCATTGCATTGATTTAATGCTAGAAAATATTTGTGATCCGAGATATTTTCCAATGATTGATGAAACCATTAAAAATACAAGAAATATAACCAAGTTTATATATAATCATGCATGGGTTCTAGCTTTGATGAGGAAAGAATTCACAAATGGATATGATTTATGTCGTCCTGGCATAACAAGGTTTGCAACCCATTTCTTAAGCCTCCAATGTTTACTGAAGTTTAAGAATGAGCTTCGACAGATGTTTACTTACACAAAATGGGTTGAATCAAGTCATGGCAAAAGTCGGGTTAGAAAGGAAATTGCTGCTATAGTTTTAGAAGATAAAGACTTTTGGCCGAGATGTGCACATATAGTCAACGTCAGCGAGCCTTTAGTACGAGTTCTAAGGTTAGCAGACAGTGAAGAAAAACCATCAATGGGATATTTATATGAGGCAATGGATAAAGCAAAAGAAGACATCAAAAGAAGGTTGAAAAATAGAATGTCTCAATATGGACCATATATTCGGGTAATTGATGCTAGATGGGATAAGCAACTTCATAGTCCATTACATGCAGCAAGATGTTTTCTTAATCATGGAATATTTTTTAGGCCTTCTTTTTCAAAATAAAAGGAGGTAACTCGAGGTTTGCTTACCACAATTATGAGATTGGTTCCTGATTGTGATACTCAAAATAACATCAGTGCCCAAATTGAGGAGTATAAGAGAGCAACTGGTGATTTTGGTATAACCCTAGCTATTCGTCAAAGAGAAAAATTAAATCCAGGTAATAACTTTTATTTTTTACAATATAATGTCTTTTTTTTTATCTATAATATTTGATTTATTCAAATTTTCTTATCTAGTTTCATGGTGGGAGCAATTCGGCAATGATACTCCAGAACTTCAAAAGTTTGCAATTCGAGTTCTTAGTCATTGCTGTAGTGCAACTGGGTGCGAAAGAAATTGGAGTGTATTTGAATACATGCATTCAAAAAAGCGAAATAGGCTTGAGCACAAGAGATTAAACGATTTGTTCGCTATAATCTAAAGATTAAACAGAGGTAAGTAAAATATCAATATTATTATATTAGTAATTATTTTCTATTACATTGCTATTAATTTTTTAATTTCTTTCGTGTTTATTCTTTGTAGGAATATGAGCAGAACAAGAGATGCTTTAGATCCCATTAGCCTTGACAACATTGATCTATTGAATGAATGGATTTGTGAAGAACCCGGTCTTCTTGATGGAGATGACATAAGTTGGGAGAGTATCGAAGCACCTTTCGCTACTTTAAATTTAGATGATGAAGAGACATGTGTAAATGAGGAGAATGAGCTTGGTGGAAATGACCAGCTATTGGAATGTCTTGTTGACGACTTTCCTTATGTTCCACAGCAAGATCAAGATCCTTATTTTTATATTAATGATGTAGAAGATGTTTGATGTATTTTTCTTTTTATTTTAGAACATTTTACTTTCATAATATTTTGGAATTTTAAAGATGTTTCTAATTTTGAGATTATGTTTGTATTGTATAATTTAAATTTCATTTATCTTGAATTTAAATTATACTTGTTAAATTAATATTTTATTTTTTTCATATATATAATTAAATAAATATGAACAGTACAAAACCGGAACGGAACGCCGGAATGCACCGAAACCGGAACGTTTCGTTCCAAACAAAAAACCGGAACGGTACCCGGAACGGATTTTACAACTATGGAATCAACTGTTCGTAGTCATCGATTTGGTAGAAGTGAATACTATTTATTTTTCTTTTGAAAATAATAATGTATGTTTAAAGTTAATGATTCCAAGTAACCATAAAAATTATTATTGTTTTTTTTTTCTTATACCTTTACCTTTTGGTGGATTGAGTGTTTGACACTGCGATTCAAAATGGATTTTGAAAAAAAAATTATTTTTTATTTAAATTTAAATTTTATTGGTGTTTTTAAATCATTTTCATGTGTTGATGTCAAAAATAATTTAAAAAAATTATTTTAATGTATATTTGAATGAAAAGCACTTTCAAAAGCAGCCTCAAGCACACTCTTAAAATGATGAAGAGTGTGGTTGAAAACCAGTCCTTCCGTTTAATGCCTATTTGAGAATGTGGTTGCGATTGCTTTCGAAAGTATTTTTCGTTTAGAAATAGATCAAAATGATATTTTTTTATTTTTTAAAAATTATTTTTGACATCATCACATGAAAATCAACTAAAAACACTAAAAAATTAATTTAAAGTAAAAAATAAAAAATTTCAATTTTTTTCAAAAGCGCTTTTGAAATGCAGTGTCAGACAGAGTTTTAACCCAATTAAGAAAAGGCAATGAGAGGGCCTACAAGGCCAAGCCCTCTAGCGTGAGGCTTCAACTTTTTTAAAAGCTTAACAGGGCAAATGAAACATTGTTCGACCCTATTACCCGAAACAAAAATAAACAATGTGTCGTTTGGAGATCCTATAATTCAGACACTTGTGTGGCTGAAAAAACACAATTCTTTTTTACCCTACAAACCATTTAAATCTATTTTCTTACAAGAAACACCCTAGAAATAGTTAAATCAATCAATGACCTCCAAAAATAGAAACAACTACCCCAAAACTTGAATTCAAATCAAAACCAAAAATCTTATTAGACTCAATTTTGCATGTTTTTTCAAGGTAAAAAAACACTAATCTTAATCCCTTTAATCATATGAATCTTTTGACAAAAAAATTAACTGTTTTGATGGCCAAAATATCCCCCGACAATAAATTTCTCTAAGCCAAAATCTAATGATCCTTCCTCTCCCTTATAGACCGATCATGTAATAACCTAAACAGATGAGGAATGAAAATGAACTCTTAAAACAAATTTCAAATTCACCACCTATGTTACCTATTTGTTTCACTTTAGTCCTCTTTTTTTTAACTCAACTCTTCCTCCAAAAAAATACCATGCAATTCTTATTTGTGCTTAAAAGAGCTAAATTATGGAAAGCAAAAGTTTGAGGACCAAAATAATTATTTTTTTTAAATACACTATTACAATCCAAAGTGAACTGTAATATGATGAACAGTAAAAATGACTACAATATTTTAACCAAAGCCTTAGTTTTTGTTAATATATAAATATATATTTTTTTTCTTGTATTTTTCTTTAAGCCAAAACAGTTCAAATTTATTCATGTCACAAAATCATTTATACCAAAAAGTGTTATGCAAAACAATGTTCAAAAGTCACAAACACGTCCGAACATCAAAGTCCAAGCATATGCCTTTATATCACATGACATACAATCCCAAATAAACTCATCAAACCCATGTATTGAACGAGTTTGCTCCCTGTGTATTTTTTTTACCAACTAGCTAAGCAAACATAAAACTCATATTTTATTTTATTTAATTAACAAAAACTAAAAGAAAAGGTGAATGTACTTTTCATCTCCTTACAATGAACTATTCACTGAACAATGCTTTAATTTTATTTATTTTTTCTTCAATTTTATTCTTTAATATTAAATTTATTGGAAATTAGACTTTATAAGTTATTTAAATTTTCTTTTTATATGGTTATTTTGGTCTCATGATTGACCATAGTCATTGTTTTGCAATTTTTAATTGATTTTCTCTTTTTGCAATTTAATAATGCTTTGATTGATATTTGAACTTTATAAAAAAAATTAGTTTAGTTTTTATGAGGTTATCTCTATTTCATGACCTTGATCATGAATTTGGCAAGTCAACCCAAGTAGACTCAAGTTCATTCTTTTCCTATTTTTAACTGAAATTTTAAATTTTCCCTTTCAACACTGAGTTTAATGGCAATTGAGTTTTCTACTTTATTTTGATTTTCTTTCCATGATATTATTATGATTTCATATTCTAAGTCATAAATCTAGCATGTTCAGCCAAGTTGACCCGAATCGATCAAATATGATATTGTCTGAATGTTTTTTTTTTATCAAACTATATTTATACAGGTAATTTAAATTATTTTTGGACTCATCAAGTCGATCGGTCATAATGGATAAACTCTTATAAGGGTAAGTTTCCTTTTTCTACTAGAAAATACATTAATAATGCTTGGTTAATTTTGTAAGTAAAAAAAAAAAAATCCAGTTTGTAGCATAGAATGGTACAATAACGTAGCGGTACCTATGTGTAATGGACTTTGTATGGTTGTAAATGTCAAGAAACCATCTCACCTAAAAGCTTAAGCTTTTAGGTGATGTCGCAGAATATGATTTATATTATTCTTCAACACACCCTCTCAAGTGAAAGTCATTTGGGCTTGAAACTTGCACAGACTCACATTACCTTGTGCTTGATTTTTTATCAAATAGAATGGAGGTGGTGAGATTTAAACTCGTGACCGCTGGGTCAACAAGACTCTGATACCATGTCAAAGAACCACCTCACCTAAAAACTTAAACTTTTAGATGAGATCCTAAAATATGATTTATATTATTCTCTATCAATAAAGATATTTCCAATGAAAGAGGCAAATATAAATAAATTTTTTTAATTTTTTTTCTCCTGAGTTTTGCAACTTTAATATGATAGCCGGATAAAGAGTCAATACAATATTTTTATGGGAAAAAAATCATTCATACTTATCTATAAAGCAAAATTAAAAACATTAAAATTAATTATTTATAAATTCTTTCTTTTTAATTCTATTTCAATATTGTTTTGTAAAAATAACCAAAATATTAATATTAAATATATTAAAATACATTGGTCGACCCTATTACCCGAAACAAAAATAAACAATGTGTCATTTGGAGATCCTAGAATTCAGCCACTTGTGTGGCTGAAAAAACACAATTCTTTTTTACCCTACAAACCATTTAAATCTATTTTCTTACAAGAAACACCCTAGAAATAGTTAAATCAATCAATGACCTCTAAAAATAGAAACAACTACCCCAAAACTTGAATTCAAATCAAAACCAAAAATCTTATTAGACTCAATTTTGCATGTTTTTTCAAGGTAAAAAAACACTAATCTTAATCCCTTTAATCATATGAATCTCTTGACACAAAAATTAACTGTTTTGATGGCCAAAATATCCCCCGACAATAAATTTCTCTAAGCCAAAATCTAATGATCCTTCCTCTCCCTTCCACCTAAAAAAGGAGTAATAAAAAGAGAAAAATGAAGTTTGCTGCTAAAATATATTTATTTAAAATTATATAGACCGATCATGTAATAACCTAAAAAGATGAGGAATGAAAATGAACTCTTAAAACAAATTTCAAATTCACCACCTATGTTACCTATTTGTTTCACTTTAGTCCTCTTTTTTTGAACTCAACTCTTCCTCCAAAAAAAAACATGCAATTCTTATTTGTGCTTAAAAGAGTTAAATTATGGAAAGCAAAAGTTTGAGGACCAAAATATTTTTTTTTAAATACACTATTACAATCCAAAGTGAACTGTAATATGATGAACAGTAAAAATGACTACAATATTTTAACTAAAGCCTTAGTTTTTGTTAATATAATATATATATTTCTTGTATTTTTCTTTAAGCCAAAACGATTCAAATTTATTCATGTCACAAAATCATTTATACCAAAAAGTATTATGCAAAACAATGTTCAAAAGTCACAAACACGTCCGAACATCAAAGTCCAAGCATATGCAATTATATCCCATGACATACAATCCCAAATAAACTCATCAAACCCATGTATTGAACGAGTTTGCTCCCTGTGTATTTTTTTTACCATCTAGCTAAGCAAACATAAAACTCATAAAAGAAAAAGTGAATGTACTTTTCATCTCCTTACAAAGAACTATTCACTGAACAATGCTTTAATTTTATTTATTTTTTCTTTAATTTCATTCTTTAATATTAAATTTATTGGAAATTAGACTTTATAATTTATTTAAATTTTCTTTCTATATGGTTATTTTGGTCTCATGATTGACCATAGTCATTGTTTTGCAATTTTTAATTGATTTTCTCTTTTTGCAATTTAATATTACTTTGATTGATATTTGAACTTTATATTTTTTTTAGTTTAGTTTTTATGAGGTTATCTCTATTTCATGACCAAGTAGACTCAAGTTCATTCTTTGCCTTTTTTTAACTGAAATTTTAAATTTTCCCTTTCAACATTGAGTTTAATGGCAATTGAGTTTTCTACTTTATTTTGATTTTCTTTCCATGATATTATTATGATTTCATATTCTAAGTCATAAATCTAGCATGTTCAACCAAGTTAACCCGAATCGATCAAATATGATATTGTCTGAATGTTTTTTTTTTATCAAACTATATTTATACAGGTAATTTAAATTATTTTTGGACTCATCAAGTAGATCGGTCATAATGGATAAACTCTTATAAGGGTAAGTTTCTTTTTTCTACTAGAAAATACATTAATAATGCTTGGTTAATTTTGTAAGTAAAAAAAAATCAATCCAGTTTATAGCATAGAATGGTACAATAATTAGCGGTACTTATGTGTAATGGACTTTGTTTGGTTGTAAATATCAAGAAACCATCTCACCTAAAAACTTAAGCTTTTAGGTGAGGTTGCAGAGTATAATTTATATTATTCTTCAACACACCCTCTCAAGTGAAAGTCATTTGGGCTTGAAACTTGCACAGACTCACATTACCTTGTTCTTGATTTTTTATCAAATAGAATGGAGGTAGTGAGATTTAAACTCGTGACCGCTGGGTCAACAAGACTCTGATACCATGTCAAAGAACCACCTCACCTAAAAACTTAAGTTTTTAGATGAGATCCCAAAATATGATTTATATTATTCTCTAATAATAAATGTATTTCCAATGAAATAGGCAAATATAAATATTTTTTTTAATTTTTTTTTATCTTTTTTTCTCATGAGTTTTGCAACTTTAATTTGATAGCCGGATAAAGAGTCAACACATTATTTTTATGGGGAAAAAATCATTCATACGTATCTATAAAGCAAAATTAAAAACATTAAAATTAATTATTTATAAATTCTTTCTTTTTAATTCTATTTCATTATTGTTTTGTAAAAAGAACCAAAATATTAATATTAAATATATTAAAATACATAAAAATTATTAAAATAACCTTTTCATTTGCGTGCATATTATTATATATATAAAGATAAATCAACAATTCAAGTCGCTTTTTGCCTATGGAGAGGCTAGCAGCAACAAAATTCATCACTGACGTATTTTCTCTTTAAAAAAATATTATTCCTACTTATCTTGAAAGAAAGTCAAAACCAATAAAGTAAGACTAATAAAAAAATAAACCAATTAAATATAGTCATGTGAAAAAAAATTTGACATCAAACTCTGGAAAAAAAATAAAAGCATTTAATTTTCTACTCCAATACAATTGACTTTTCAAATAGTTTTTTATTTTTATTCGGAGTGTATATAATAATCCAAAACTATATTTATATCATTTAAAATGATATTTTATTAATTCTGATACAGGGTAGATGCCACTACTCTTGTGACACATCAAGCAAATTCAGAATACAGGACACCAGGATTCTGACAACAAAAACAACATATCGAAATGAACCACAAACCCTAATCCTTTGGTTATTGTTTTTTACAGTAAATTATTGCTGCCCCTGGAACAAGGGAACTAGCCAACTAGCCAACTAGTGAATCAACCAAACACAGCAGACTGTGTTTTTTTCCCGGAAACTCCTATATATTGCAGGGGCCAAATCAGTGGAAAAGCCTGTTGGAGTTTCAGAAGATCATGCAGAGCTTGAATGTCAAGTGCAAATACTAGATTGTTATCGTTATACCTATCGGTTTTACGAGAGGCTACTGAGCTTTTTATTCACAGATTTCAGCAGTTCATCGGTTTTACGAAAGGCTACTGAGGTTCTTACTCACATATTTCAGCAGCTCATCGGGTTTTAATGGAGCTGTTACCCTTCGATTTTTCCTACAGGCAGGCATGATTTCTCGTTTTCTTGTGTGTGTCAGAACGCGTGAGTTGTCATTGATTTGTCAGGTTACAATCAACTGAGAAACTGACCAGATTAACCCATGAAGTCAAAGCAAATGACTACTCACAGGTCTCTGGCAAAGCTGAAGTATCTGCACCTATGATGTGTACGCATAATGTCTGTTGCCACTCTACAATGGTTGAATTTGAGATTTCTAAACCGATAGACGGTGTGAAGTAGTTTAGTTGCATATTATAATTATATCTGTCAACTGAATATCCTCCGATCGATATCATGTTCAAATATGGGAACAAAGACAAATATTCTAGAGCTGATTAGGGTTTCTTTTCACAGTGTTTTTCGAAATATAACCATTCATGACTTGGAAATTAAGCACTCTTCTTCTTTTCGAGGACGACTCCATTAGATTTAGGGCTGATATTCAGGAAGATTAAAAACACTGCGTGAGAGTTTGAACAATCGAATCGAATGGACTAAAACAAGAAAGATCCATACAAATAATTACAGCTACTTTTCAGAAGTGAGTGTACACAAAATACCAAGTAACATGATAAGATGGATACGTTACAAGACATTGAAGTATGGGAAGACAGCAGGTCTACTCTCCAAACCTCCTGACGTGTCTTTTCTAATTAATATATATATATATATATATATATATATATATATATTATTATTATATATATATATAAAAGGTGTCAAGGATTTCCTGTGCATCCATTCACTGTAGCCCGGTGCACTGTGGACTCGCAATTTGTCCCGGTGCATCGCGGGTGTATGTCCATATTATAGCATGTAATAGGAAATATTGTAATCTCATTCTTATGTGGTAATCTCCACCATTACTATTGTATGTTGCCCTACACATATATATAGAAAGGAGTGGCTAACTATTAGGTTAAGCCTCCTAATCATTCTCAATTTGGTATCAGAGCCCTTGTCCATCAAAACTCTTTTTTTTTTTTTTTCTCTCCCACAGCCGGCCCTAATTTCTTCCTCCCCATGGCTTCCTCTGCTGCCGCCGCTGCTGCCACCTCCCCTTCCACCGGAGCTGACTCATCACCGATCAGCCATGCTCCTCCTGCTGGCCGAGAGCTTCCTCCACATGTGGAGAATGTGTTTGACTCTTCTTCCTCTCCTTTGCCTCTCATGGGAACACAAAATTCAGCAATGGTTCCCCTATCAAACACTCATCAAATTGTTTCGTTGAAGCTAACGAACACCAATTATCTTTATTGGAGAATGCAAATGAAGCCATATCTCCTTGGTCAAGGTGTTTTTCACTTTGTTGACGGCTCCTTGCCGTGCCCTCCAGCTCACTCGCTTGACGCTACGGCTGCAACTTCCTCTGCCATTAGCCCTTCCTTTCTTTGTTGGAAGCAACAAGACCAACTCATTTTGAGTGCCCTCCTCTCCTCTCTTTCCGTTGATGTGCTACACCTTGTGGTTGATTGTTCCACTTCGCATTGTGTTTGGCGAACTCTTGAGAAGGCCCTTGCCTCTCCCTCTAATTCTCGCATCATGCAACTCCATGGCTCCTTTCAAGACCTTAGGCAAGGTGATGCCTCGGTTAGCACGTATATGCAGCAAGCCAAAGCATTGTTTGACGAATTGGCTGCTGCGGGACGTCCTATGTCCCTTGAAGACTTCAATCTCTATGTGTTTCGTGGTCTTCGCGGTGAGTTCAAAGACTTGGTTACTAGCCTCATAACCAAGGCCGAACCTCTCTCCTATGCTGATCTTCACAGCCACCTGCTCACCCACGAATTTTTGCACAAAGATTCATTCCATTCAATGGCTCTCGGCGCTCCAACTTCATCTCTGCCGCAGCAGCCACCACTGCTGCCAACGCCCCAACATTCAGCCAACCATGTCATGGTTAATAACAACCGAAACAGGGGGCGTTATAGAGGTAATTGGCGTCCCAATTACAACAGATTTTCAGGCCAAAACAGGGGCCAATCTGCTGCAAATTCATGGCAGCAGCACCGGCGCAACTCAGCAGACATGAGGCCGAACCAGGGGTGGTCTGGACAGCAGCATGTGCGCTGTCAATTGTGCTCTAATTTCGGCCATTCAGCCCTTCAATGCTCCAATTTTCGTGGCAGCACACAACAGCCATCTGCTCATCTTGCCGTTGCACATGATTCGGCTGCTGCCAATTGGGTTCCGGACACCGGCGCGAATCAACACGTGACACCGGACCTTGCAACTCTAACCGATTCTGCACCTTATCTTGGTAACGATTTCTTGCATGTTGGTGATGGTAAGGCCCTTGTCATATCACATGTTGGACGTTCTATTTTACATTCCCCAAAACGCTTGTTTACATTGACTAATGTTCTTCGCGTACCTCACATTACCAAACCGTTGTTATCTGTTCAGAAATTCTGTCGTGATAATCATGTTTATTTTGAATTTCACGATTCTGTGTTTTATGTGAAGGATCTCGTCACCAAGGAAGTTCTTCTTTCCGGTCGGAGTCATGATGGTCTTTATGTCCTCTCGGAGTCTTCAGCTACGTCAATTCCTCAAGCATATTTGTCTTCTTGCATTTCCGCGACTGCCGACTTGTGGCATCGTCGTTTAGGTCATCCAACTCCTCGTATTTTGAATTTATTAGTTTCTGAAAATAAAATTGTTTGTACGTCTAGACGATCGTTTACTCAATGTCAAGCATGTCCTTTAGGAAAATCGTCCCGTTTGTCATTACGACCGACGGGTCACAAAACATCAAATCCACTTGAATTAATTTTTAGTGATGTTTGGGGACCTGCTCCCATGCTTTCTTCTGATGGTTTTCGTTATTTTGTTATATTTGTTGATGCGCACACTAAATATATCTGGTATTATCCCCTTATTGCGAAATCTGATGTATTTTCCACGTTTCAACGTTTTCAAACTCTTGTTGAGCGTCAGTTTTCTCGTAAAATTAAATCTGTTCAAACTGATTGGGGTGGTGAATATCGCAAATTAAATAAATTTTTTGAAACCATTGGTATTCACCATCGCCTGATTTGCCCTCATACTCATGAACAAAATGGCACAGTTGAACGTCGTCATAGGCATATTGTCGAAACTGGTCTAACCCTTCTAGGCCAGTGTCATGCTCCATTGCGCTATTGGAATTATGCTATGGAATCATCAGTTTATCTTATTAATCGCATGCCTACTCTTGTCCTTCAAAATAAATCTCCTTATGCATGCTTGTTTGATCGCACTCCTGATTATAATTTTCTCCGTATTTTTGGGTGTCTTTGTTTCCCATTTTTACGTCCATATCATGCTCATAAATTAGATTTTCGGTCTTCTCCATGTGTTTTCTTAGGCTATAGCTCGTCTCATCTTGGATATCGCTCTCTTGATTTAGAGTCTGATCGTATCTATATATCCCGTCATGTTCGTTTTCATGAAAGTGTCTTCCCTTTTAGGAAATCTGAACAGGTAACAACTGCCCCGATACCATCCACTACACCTACCTACCTTCCATCATTGCAACCTCCTCCATACTTGCCTACACATACCCAAATCACCAGAAATACCAACCCACCTTTGCCCGTTGTTTCATCTGACCCTGCTTCACCATCCCGCACTGCCATACTATCACCACATGCTTGTCGTTCCACTGATTTTTGTGCAGGAACAGATTCAGATGTGCAGGTTTCAGGAGCAGCAACCTCTCGGTCCGAAACTGACCCGACAGCAGGTTCACCACCACCTGCGGTGCAGTCGAGCTCCTCCCCGAGTTCACCTCCTGGTCTAAAGCTTTGTGTTGATCTCTCCTCTTATCCTCTTCAGCACACTCCAGGTACAGATACAGTTGCTCCTTGTCCCGCTGTTTCCAAACACCCCATGGTTCTTCGTCCGAGGCAGCCAAAGACAGCATTGATCACCACGGCAGCCTCCTCGTCTGCCTCCTTCTGTCGGGTAGATACTCCTCCCTCACATGAGCCACTTGTTTTTAATGATGCAAACAGATATGAGGCTTGGTATAATGCAATGCGTGAGGAAATTCAAGCGCTCCGCGCAAACAGCACATGGACTTTGGTGCCGTTTCATCCATCCATGAATGTTGTTGGTAGCCGATGGGTCTACAAAATTAAACGCAAATCTGATGGTAGTATTGAGAGGTATAAGGCACGCCTGGTGGCAAGGGGCTTCACTCAGCAGGAAGGTATTGATTACTCAGAAACTTTTAGTCCTGTTATCAAACAGGCAACGGTACGCTTGGTATTCTCCATTGCAGTTTCGAGTGGTTGGAAAATTCATCAGCTTGACATTCACAATGCCTTCCTTAATGGCGTACTTGATGAAGAGGTTTACATGAAACAACCTCCAGGTTTTGTTGATTCTGCTCTCCCAGGTCATGTATGTCGATTGCATAAGTCTTTATATGGCTTAAAACAGGCTCCGCGAGCATGGTACACGCGTCTGAATGACTTCTTATTGTCCATTGGTTTTCGTGCTTCTAAAGTGGACACCTCATTGTTTATCTTCTCAGTTGGTAGCGACATTTGCTATCTCTTGGTTTATGTTGATGATATCCTGCTTACGGGTAATAATGTTGTTTTGCTGCAACGCCTAATTCGGTTATTGAGCTCAGAATTTAAACTTCGAGACTTGGGTGATGTTCATTATTTTTTGGGGGTTGAAGTTCAGACTACTAGTATGGGACTTATGCTTTGTCAACATAAGTATACACTTGACATTGTCACGCGAGCTGGTATGTTATCTTGTAAACCTGTTGACACCCCTATTTCAGCATCCAAAGCCACCATCATGCCTGATTCTTTGTTTCCTGATGCTACTCGTTTTCGGCAATTGGTTGGTGCTCTTCAATATCTCACTTTCACACGTCCGGATATTTGCTTTGCTGTTAACCGAGTATGTCAGTTTATGCATGCTCCTACAGAATCTCATTGGGCTGCCGTTAAACGCATCTTGCGTTATCTTCGTGGTATAGCATCACATGGTTTACACATTACTCGCAGCTCTTCTTTTGCTTTACATGGATTTACTGATGCAGATTGGGCAGGTAGTATTGAGGACAGGAAATCTACGGGTGGTTATCTTGTGTTCTTTGGTCAGACGCCGATTTCATGGAAATCGGGTAAGCAACGCACTGTTGCTCGGTCTTCGACGGAAGCTGAATATAAGGCCTTAGCAGATGGTACGGCTGAAGTTATTTGGCTTCAGTACTTACTAACAGACCTTCAGATTCCGACCACCTATGCTCCTATCATTTGGTGTGATAACCTTGGCGCCACATACTTGTCTGCAAACCCTGTCTTTCATGCTCGCACAAAACATATTGAGATTGATTATCATTTTGTACGAGATAGAGTTGCGAAGAAAGAGATTCAGATCCGGTTTATTTCCTCCAAGGATCAACTTGCCGATGTTTTCACTAAGCCACTTCCGGCTCCTTCATTTACGGCTTTCAGGTTCAAGCTTCGGGTTGATTCTCCACCCTCAGCTTGAGGGGGCGTATTATAGCATGTAATAGGAAATATTGTAATCTCATTCTTATGTGGTAATCTCCACCATTACTATTGTATGTTGCCCTACACATATATATAGAAAGGAGTGGCTAACTATTAGGTTAAGCCTCCTAATCATTCTCAATTGTCCACCTTTTTTTTTTGTCTTTTCCGCCTGTGAACAGTGTATTGGCGATTATAGCCCCCAAAAAAGACAAAATAGTTAACGGGGGCAGGGGTTCTCTCGGTTTTCCAACTTTTTTGGCACAGTGCGCAGACCAAAAAGAGCCCAGAAAACGACAAAATAGCTGACAGAAACCGGGCAGGGGCGTCCTTTCCCCTTCGGTATTTTCGTAATTATAGGTGGGGGAAGGGGCGTGTTGGTAATTACGCCATTATTTTATTCTTTTTACTTGCGGACGGCTACGCGTAGCACGGGTGCGCCAGCAGCGTTCCACGCTGACGCGCCTCTTTGGCGGCGCGTGCGATGTCTTTCCGCTGTAAAAAATTTACGTCCGCCTTGCCAGAAGATGCGACGGGACGTCCTCTATCCTCCGTTGCGGCGCGTTCCCTGCAAAGATGTCCGGTTAAGCCGAGGCGGTCGGTTTTCTCTCGGACGTCGCTTCTCTCTCTCCTACCGCCTCCAAATTCAGCTCCGGTCCCTAATGTTAGTGTAAAGTTCAGTTTGGTCCCTGAGGTTTTGATTTCGTTCTTATTACTGATTTATTCAAATTAAGGTTTTATTGTTTTTAATTGTGCCCTTCAATTAAAACTGATTATATAAGAAAGTTTTATTTCAGTCCTTATACTTTTGATTTTGTATTTATTTTTTATTCTTTCAATTATTCCAGTCCGGATGTTTTGATTTCTTTGATTTGGTCCTCCAATTGAAATTGGTAATATATACAAAGTTTGATTTCAGTCCCTCTTCTTCTGATTTTTTTTAAAATGGCAGCAGTTTTTATTATTTATTTTTGGTCCTCCAATTATTTTTTTTCTTGCATTTTATCCTTCAATTGGAATTAATTTTATATATGTTATTTTTCATTTTGGTTCTTATTCTTTTAATTTTTTATTTGTTATTAATTCTTTTTTTTTAATAATGTTTATTTTGTATTTTTTATTAATTGATTTTTTTATTGTTTTTTATACAAATAATTTTATTTTTTTGTAATAATTTTCCAGGGCAATTTAATTATTTGAATTCCTTTTTTTTAATATTGCTCCTTCTTTCTCTTTGTTCATTTGTTTTGTTTTTTGCTTCTTTTTTTTTTCTCTTTGGATTGGGTGATTTTTATGATCTGACTATTTATGCAATGACCATGATAATTTCAGTGGTTGTTTTTTTAGTGATTTTTCATGATAATTTATTTATTGAGATTGTTTTGATAGTAATATTGGTAATAATTTTAACTATTATAGTAATGATAATAACAATCACATAAGGACAGATTTTCAATTTATGTATTCATCTTTTTGTGGATAGAAATTTAACTATTTATTTTTTTATTTCATTATTCGAGGGTTTTTTATATTAATTCATTTAGTTTTTTTTTTAAAATCTTAGACAATGTATATTTTTTATTCGTATTTATACATCTATACTTTTAGTTTTTTTTATAGGTTTTTTTGTTGGGATTTTTTTTAATCGGTTCAATCCTAAGATTTCAATTTAAATTACTAGTCATTTTAAAATTAATATTGCTTCATTTTTCCCTTTACTTATTTTTTTTGGTTTTCTGTTATTTTTATTTGTTTTTTGGATTGAATGATTTTTATGATTTTACTATTTACACAATAATAATGATAATTTTTGCTATTGGTTTTTTATTACTTTTTTTTATAAATCTTTTGTTTTTTTTTATAACTTTTCAAGGCAATTAAATTCTTTTTCAAGTCAATTAAATCTTTTTCTTTTTTGTAATGATTTTCCAGAACAATTTAATTATTTGAATTATTCTGGCAGTAATATTAATAATAGTCTTAGCTATTATAATAATCATTTTACTATTAATATTGCTCCTGCTTTCTCTTTCTTCATTTGTTTTGTTTTTTGCTTCTTTTTCTTCTTCTTTGGATTAGGTGATTTTTATTATTTGACTATTTATACAATAATCATGATAATTTCAGTTGTTGTTTTTTTAATAATTTTTCAAGATAATTTAATTATTTCATTGAAACCTACTAAACAGATAAATTAATATCCATTTAAAATTTATATATTTTATAAAAAACTTGCACCTTACAAAAATTATATACAAATTTATTATTTTTTCATAATTTAAGGTTAAAAGTGCTTTTGAAACGCAATGTCAAACCTCTTAAGTGTTTGTTTGTCCGTGTGGTGGAGGGTTTTTTTAAAGTATTTTTCATTCAGAAATACATTAAAATGATATTTTTAATTTTTTAAAAATAAAAAATATATTATTTTATTATATTTCCAAACAAAAAATATTCTAAAAAACAATCACAACTACATTATCCAACAGGCTATAAATTGAAATGGAATATTATTGAATTAAAATTAACTCTTACAAGAACTAAATAAAACTTAAAGAAAAGTCTTATATGCTGATTCCAGGTAAGCCAGGTCTTTAAAAATTCAAATGAAACAGCAGAACTTCCGTTCTTACTTCTAAATCAATGCTTAAATAAACAATAATGATAGAAATTAAAGAAATTGAGTTTTTGAATAAATCTATCACTTATTTTAATGAACAAAAAAAAAAGACGATTTCACATTTTCACTACTATCTCTTTACAAAACACTATTTATTTTAACAAATTTGTCTTTCTACAAATTATCAGGGCAATTTAATTATTTTAATTATTTTGACAGCAATGTTAATAATAATTTTGACTGTTGTAGTAATGATAATGACAATAACATTATGATATATTTTCAATTTATGTTTTCGTCTTTTTGTTTATAGAAAATTACAACTTATTTTATACTGGTTATTTCATTGAAACCTACGTAACAGATAAATTTATATTCATGTAAAATTTATATATTTTATACAAAACTTGCACTTCATAAAAATTATATACAAATTTATTATTTCTTCTAAATTTATGCTATGATAAAAAAAATCGTACATAATAAATATTTTTGTACGATGAAAAAAATATGATTTCGCCCGCGACAAGGCACGGGTGCCATGGCTAGATGTTTTCTTTTATTTCTATTTGTTCTTTTGATTAGATCATTTTTATTATTTTATTATTTGCGCAATAATAATGATAATTTTAGTGATTATTTTTTAAAAAAAATATTTTGTTTTTTTTTAAAGATTTTCCTAAATTTTTAATTTATATCGGTGATCATTTTAAAAGTAATATTACTCTATTTTTCCCTTTATTCGTTTTTTTTTGTTTTCTGTTTCTTTATTTGTTCTTTAAATTATATGATTTTTATGATTTTTTTATTTATACAATAATAATGATAATTTTAGTTATGATTTTTTTATTGTTTTCTTTATAAAAATCTTTTGCTTTTTTTTTTAATTTTTCAGGGCAATTTAATTATTTCAATTGTTTTGACAGTAATGTTAGTAATAATTTTAGCTTTTATAGCAATGATAACGGCAATAACGTCAGGATGAATTTTCAATCTATGTTTTCGTCTTTTTATTAATAGAAAATTAACAAGTTATTTTTTTTTAATTTTATTACCGTGGGTATTTTCACAATTTATATTTTATTTTTGTTTTATTTAAATTGAATTATAAAATGAACTAATCTTAATACAGTGAACTGAATAATTCAGATATCCGAGTTTTCTTGCTTTTTTAATGATGATGATAAATTTATGCTGGTTATTTCATTTGAAACTACTAAACAGATAAATTTATATCGATTTTAAATTCATATATTTTATAGAAAACTTGCGCTTGACATGAATTCTGCACAGATTTATTATTTTAGCTAAATTTATATTATAATAAAAAAAATACACTCAATTAATATTTTTTACATTGAAAAAAATATTGTGTCGCCCGCGGCGAAGCGCGGGGGCATTGTCTAGTATATATATATATTCAAACACAATCATCACAGCTAAGCACAAAATAATATCCTTGTGAAAACGTAACATCATTCATCTGTGCTGAATTCTTTGTCATTGCTTGCAGCATCCACCAAAAAATATTTCATAACTCGTTGGGATCTAATTGGACATTCGTTGCATTAAATGAAAATTGATAATGCATTGCGCTTTTTAATTTGTATAGTAAAGTATAGAACAATTAAGTTTAACACATTAACATGTAATTACAATTTCATCATTCAATATTAAATTGGATTGATTAATGACCAAGTTAATTCGACTTCACTTGAAATATATATTTTTTTAATTTAATTTTTCAGCATTGAATTGTTTAAGAACCACACTTTGTTTTTTTTATATTGTTATCATAGTGTTATGACCTGAATCGATGGTTAACCTAGTTTCTTCAGGTTTTTTTGTTACTTTATAAATTATTTTCAATTACATCCTTGAATATTGAGATGATTGAGAATTAAATTTCATAAATTGTTTCAATTTGTTTTCTATAAGGTTATCTCGATTTCACGACTTGAGTCATGATTTTGATTGGTTAACTCAAGCTAACTGAAGTGATTTTTTATGTGTTTTTTTTTTTAATTTCATCCTTTAACATTGGGTTGATTGAGAATTAAGCTTCATAATTTATTTTTTAATTTTTGATTGAATTTCTAACTCAAGACTCAAGTTTGTCAGATTAACTCAGATTGACTCAATTTATTTTTTAATTGAATTTTGTTTTGAATTTTATCATTCAACATTAGATTAATTAAAAATTGAGCTTAATAATAAAAAATATTGTTTTTACAATGTTATCACGGTGTCAAGACCCGAGTTAGAGATTTAGTAGGTTAACTTGAGTTTATCCTATTAAATTTGAGTTGATATAATATATTGTCATCTTAATATTTTAGAAAAGTTATTGCCTTTATTTTTTCATGTAAAATTATGTTTTTACCAGTCATTCAGTTATTTTAAACCTGCAAACAAGGTTATCAATTCCGTTTCGGATGATGCTTCATTTTTTTAAAGAGAGCGGAATGTTTTGGTTTTAGAGTGTTTCAGTGTGCCATTTCGGGGTTATACTATTTATGTATATATGTATAATTAAATGTATTAACTCAAAAAAATTAGTTCAAATCCAAAAATAAAAGTATTTAGAATTGTGCAATTTAATCTAAAAAAGACACAATAAAATGATTTTTCTGAACAAAATTATGAACATGTATAATATTACGAGAATGTCATCATCAATCTCGCAAGATCATTTCATTCTCTGATTTCTCTTAAATTTTAACATAATATATATAAATATGTCAAGAGAGTCCTCGTAAAATTTCATCTCAATCTATCGGTTGAATTAAAAGATATGATTGATATTATAAAATTATTCATTATTTAAAAATACTATTTGGCTGAAACGGCACTAGCGAAAAGATACCGGCGCGTTTCGACTGATATTCGGCCGAAAAATCCGGAATGAACCGAAATTTTAACCAAGATAAAAAAAACATTGTTTTATTTTATTTTTTTAACTGGTATGAAATGTTTCGTCCATTTCAAACAAAACAAAACGAAACTGACAACCCTGAACAAACAAAACTAACAAACCTAGAGACATGTATTTGTCTTTCCTTGGATTCAGGGATTTTAATGGCATGAATGTTGAGCACATCCATCTATGGTGGAGCTATGTATTCCATACCTAGATAATTGTTTGCCATATATTGTTAATATATTTAAGTTTAAATTTTTATTAAATATAAATATTGTTAACATATTTTTTAGTTGTGTAAATAAATAATAAAGGTTGATTGATATAACTTAATTGAGTTTGCAGCCTGAATAAGACTTAGTCTCCTTGTTGATCAAGCAAACTCATGTTTCTAGTCACTAGGTTTTTAATGGATGATCATGACTTCTAATCTCTATGATTGATTGTTTCACATTTTCTTTAGTTAATTAGACTTTTTTCTATATAATAGTCAACTTTGTTAGCTAGTAATCAATTTCAGTATTTATTTCCTTGTTCAATTGAAAATAAAGTGAACATGTATTGTTTTTATTTGGTTGATATATGAATGGTTTATTTTTAATATAAAGAATTTTCTAACTAAAAAATATAAATAAATAAATTGATCTTGTAGCTAGTAATATGAACTCATGAGTGTGATGACCGTAATTTCTCCCTCATATTCTTTGTAATTTCTCCCTCATATTAATTTAATTTCTGGCAAGGTGCGGATAAACATGGTTGTACCTTGAAACAAGGGAAGGAGCTAGATTGGAGTACGGGTCTCATATATACAAACACTTTAAAACAAAAGGAAAAGGGATTAATATCAATTTCTCAAATCCATCTCACGTGCGAGGAATTGTAGATGTCACCTGACATGACAGTCCATTTGCTACTTTACCCAGACCGGTTAAAATCTCAACTTTGACAGACCAATCATTAAGAGTGTTTTTAATATTAAAACTGTATTTAGTATTGTTTTGCAGTGTATTTTTACCTTCAAATAAATTTTTTTATTATAATAATAATAATAATAGTAGTAGTAGTAGTTCTCTTCCCGGTTCTTGAGGTAGAAAGGAGCCAAATTTGTACATCCTTTCGAGGGAACACGCGGTACAAAATCAAATACAAAGAAATTAACAAGTATTTTTCAAATTTACCCTCATAATTTTTTGGATATTCCAAGTCATATCGTCATAGACCAATACTAGCCAATGACTGTGTATAGTTATTTTTTGTCATTAAATTTGATTAAATTAAAAAAAGTTAAAACTATAAAAATAAAAATAAGAAAATAAAAGGGGAAAAAATAATCTAGCTATAACATTAGAAAATAAAATTACTAAATCAAAAGCTTTCATCATGACACAATACAAATATACATGAGCTCAACTTCAAGCCCATATTTGTTACATATATATATATATATATATATATATATATATTTGAGTTGTTTTTAGGTTTTAATTTTAATTTTGTTATAGTACGATACAATGAAGCATATCATAATTTTTAGTGTATTTTAAAGAGTTTTTTCGTGTTATTTTACTCTTATATTATTAAACCAATAGAATATATTTCATGGATTTTTGTTTTTTCATTGTCATATTATTAAATAAATAAAACTTTTGTCATGTTATTTTATTCCTATACTATATCATAATGAAGGAAAACAAAATATAATTTTTTTGTATATTTTTAATAATTAGATTGAACGAATAACTAGAAAGTATATATACCATAATCTAATTATTAAAAATATACAAAACAATTAGTGATAATATAAGACACAATCTAGGGAAAAGACTCTTTTTTTAACAACCATTGAAGTTCATACCATAATCTTAACATACAAAAACTAGTGATAAAAACAAATTATGTTTTTTCACCAGATTAAACACAAAGCAGTCTTATGTCTCCTCGTGTCTCATCTATAATCTTGTCTTGTCCCTTGCCTCCTATGCACTATTCCAAACCTAAATGCTATACAGAAATCACACTCAACACTCACACCAATAATAAGAAATTAATAAGAAAAAAACAATTGCAGGAAACAAGACGACAGAAACCAAGAGTTTTTGATTTATAAACCCTGCCCCTAAGAGTCGATCTCTCAGAAAGCTCCAACAATATTGCTTCTTCTACCTTAAGCTTTTCTCTGCTCTGTCATTACGTTTTATGGTGGTGGAGAAACGAAGACATCAACATTATCAGCCCTTCCAGCAACAAATAGCAAATCAGAGAGTGATGGGAGATATATACAATAACGAAACTAACAACATTAATAACACCTGCTCAGCTTCCTCTTCATCTCGTCACCACCACCGGTCATCAGACGATATCTCGCTTTTCCTCCATCAAATACTTCTCCGTTCCCCTTCATCAACGTCTTCTTCCTCATTTATAGGCCCACAGACGCTGCAGCCATTTTCAGTGCCAGCCCCTTGTGATCATCCTCTTCGAGCAGGAATGATGTTAGGTGTGGATTCGAGTGATGGAGGTGGTAGTGGTCTTTGGCCTGGGAATGTGACAACCAGACTGATCATGAGTGAGAACGAGACTGATCATGAGGGTGATTGGGAAAGCGAGGTAGATTCTTGTTCTGGGTTTTTTCTGTGTGTTTGGATGGTTAGAAAATGTAGGAAAAACAAAGTTTGTTTATTTGTTTATATTTGGTAATGTAACTATCAAAGAAGGTGAAATCTACAGGGTTTTTTTCTCTTAATGCAGGAGGTTTTGAAAGCTTTAATAGATGAGATGTCAGCAAAGCCAGCTCCTCCACGAAGCTCAAAGAGAGCAAGGGCTGCAGAAGTTCATAATTTGTCTGAAAAAGTTGCCCCCCCCCCCCCCCCCCCAGCCTACTTTTCTTAATGTCGATGCTCTTTCATATATCAATAATCTCTTCTTCTTGTGATTTACTTCTTCATGATAACTGATTTTATATTTTGTGGGGTGTTTTCGGGCAGAGGAGGAGGAGCAGGATTAATGAGAAAATGAAGGCACTGCAAAATTTGATTCCAAATTCCAACAAGGTATATTAAATTTTCTTGGTTTGATTACTCCGTTCTTCGGTCAAGTTTTTTAATTGAAATCGAAGAGTTTATCTACAATATGGATTGAATCATTTGATTTCATTGTATGAGCAGACAGATAAGGCTTCCATGCTGGATGAAGCTATTGACTATCTCAAGCAGCTGCAGCTCCAAGTACAGGTTTGTCTATGCAAAATCGTATCTAGTTCTATCATATATGTTAGTAAGTTTCTAGGCATTGTTAAATATAAAGGTTTGGTGAAGGCTCGTTTGCCTGTTTTGTGATCTATTAACTCCTCCCCGTGGCAACGAGACGCATGCATGACTTTAAAGCACACTTTTTTACTTCTAGGAGAGTTGAGTCGATGATCAAATTAGTTGCCAATATAAGGCTTCTGCTGGTTCCAAAATGCAAGAAATTTAGAAAATTGGAGTAGATTATTGTCTGGTTGATGCACTAACCTTGAAGGAGTTCGAGCTTCTTTCATTATGTTGGGGGTAGTTGACTTCTATTTACAGGGGGTGAGAAAGTACAAGAATTTGCAGACATGAACAAAGCGGAATCTTTAGATCCATTGCTTACCAAGTTGGTGAAATTTGGTTGAAATTAAGCAAAGAAGATTTGCTTGAAATTAAGGAAGACGGTGATGAACAAGGCCTGTCTCTGATCTATGTGAATTTCTTTCGCGACATAATTTCATTTACTCATCCATTAGTCCTTGAGTTTGATTCCCGGCTTAGGAACTATTTTTTCTTGGTCTTCTCCATTAGATTCTAAATCTAGTAGAGGGTGATGCCATATTACAGAGAGAATGAAAAGGTGAAACTGAGTTTATTTCTGATTTGCCTCAATCATGTTTCATGTTCCAGATGCTATCAATGCGAAATGGAACAAGTTTGCATCCAATGGTTTTACCAGGTCTCCTGCAGCCATTACAACTCTCTCAGGTGAGAACGGGATTCGATGAAGAAATTGGATATAAACATTTGAATCTGACAACCTCTGTTCCTTTGGATGGAGAAGCTTGGCTACAAACCATGTTCACTTCTTCAAACCAGGTATGAATATCCAATGCATCAAATCCAATACATTTTGAAACCTCATCTGATTTCCAGTCATCTATCCAGGCTCATTTCAGCCCCTTTCCATTTCGTGTCTCCGCTGAGGTAATTTTTAATATGATCCCCCTATAGTAGTAGCAAATGCATATGTAGATGCAGCAATCCTAACCAAGCTATCTCACACGCACGCAATTTGAAGGAAATTTGGAGGAAAGACATTTTACCACGTCTTCCATTGAATGTAAGAAGAGCTGAAAGGAATCCATCAGGTGGGTATGCTGTGCCTGTGCCGCCGCCCCCCTCCTCTCTCCATCAAGTTAAAAGCGGCCTGACATTTCTCTGTTTTCTGCAAGAACTTGAGTTGGCAGCCGCAGCTACAACATCGCTTCCCTTTGGGATACGAGCATGTGAATTGAAGGCCAGGATCTCTTTCGAAGCTTGCGTGACAGGACAAGACCAGAGTGAAGGCGTGTGCTTGGAGAATATGGAACACAATCTTATACTTTCTCAAAATCTGAATAGGTTTGATAAATTCATTTTTATTTAGATCTTGTGTTCGTGTCTTAATTTGACTTGGCATGCTCTGTATATATATATATAATTTCTTACCAGCACTCGAACAGGAAGGGGTGCGGAAAATCATGAGATAGAGATAGAAAAACAAGATCTTTGAAGAATGTCAGGCTGATGTTACTGGCCAAGTATTGGAATTTGGAGTGGCGACATTTCCCTGAGCAATATTTTATGTTTGATTATGTTGTCGAGAAGGGCCTCCACCAAAAGATAGGCATCCTAGACGTGCATCTAGCTGTAACTAAGCAGAGAACATGTTATCATTTTGCTTTGGCTGGTACATGAATGAAAACGATAAGGATTGAGAAATATATATATTAATTTTTTTTTGTTCATCTCCTTCGTATTCTCATTTTTTTATTTTTCAACCATATTTGTGAGAGTGCACACGTTATCTTTTATTCTCGATGATCTTCTCTTTATTGTTAAGTTTTTCAAAACACATAAAGTCAAGAATTTTGTATCACATACACATCTTCCTGAAGATCCCCATTTAAGAATATAGTTTCTTACTTTCATTTTTTAAATCTTGTAATCATAGTATATATCTATATCAAGCAAAATCTTTATGAATTTTATCATAGTTATCAACAAAAAGGTTTCATCATAGTCAACCTATTTTTTTTGTCTATAACCTTTGACAACAAATATAACTTTTATATTTATACATTACTATCCAAGTTAGTATTGTTTTTAAGGACCCCCTAACATCTAATGGGTTTATCCCATCAAGTGGATCAACTAGGTGTTTACTTGGTTGTTGTACATGAAATCTATTTTAGATTTTATGACCCTAAACTATTTTTTAGATGATCTTGAAAATCTTGGTTGAAGTATTCATCTTATTGTTCCGATTGAGGTATCTTAATATACTTTCTAATATGTATTTCAATAGGGTGTGATTTCTCCTTTTAAAAAGTGTCCAATATGAGATAATTCTATCCTTTCTTAGATAATCTTGAAAATCTTAGTTGAAGTTTTCATTATATTGATCTGATTGAAGTATCTTAATATTTTTTCTAATTTGTATTTCACCTACATTTATGATTTTTTGAACTTTTTAGATGATTCAAACTTTTATAAAATATAAATGACCATATCCAGTATAGTCATCAATGATGAATTATGTATATCCATCCACAACATGGAATGCTATTGGTCTACATATTATACAATAATCTAAAAGAGCTCAGACATTCCCTGTAGCACAAGACACATTGCACTGTGGAGTGGACATTTTTTGTCTGTGCGTCGCGCGAGTTCGTCCACCTTTCCCCCCTCTAATGAACAGTGTTTTAACGATTTTAACCCCGGTAATAGGACAAAACAACGGTTCCGGCTGAGGGTCACGGGTGTAATTGCGTGCGTACAGACCGGTCCGGTCCGCTGCAACCTTTTTTTTAATATTTTTAAAATGGCTAAATATGGTTATAGCCCTTAATAAGACAAAATTGATTAATTAAGAACAGGGGTATACCGGTAATTGACCATTATTATTTATTTATTTTTCGAAATACTGTCGGCGCGTGCGGTCCACGCGACCGACAGTATTCCGCCTCACGCCTTTCAGGTGGCGGATGAAGGCTTATATGGTGGCCGGAAATGTCCTACCGGGGTCTATTCCGGTGCGCCTCCGCTTGGTCTTCCTTCCGGTGCGGCGCGTTTACTCACACGGTGGACGTGGACGCGGCGGTGGCCGGTTAAAGCCGGTTTCACCGTTTCTCTCTCTCCTGCACGTAAAGGGTGCAGAAGAGCCCCCCGGTTTTGGTAGCTTTTCACTTCGGTCCCTTTAGTTTTAATTGTGTCTATGGTCTTGATTTCTGTTATATAAGTTTTGATTTTGTTCGATTGGGTTCTTCGATTGCAATTAATTAAATGTTAATGTTTCACTTCGGTCCTCCTCCTTTTAATTTCCAGATTGAGTTGAAAAAGCTTAATATATTCGGTACAGAAGTTTCAATTTTTGCAACTTTGTCCTTTAATTGAAAATGTTAATAAATGTGATTTTCATTTCAGCCCTTAAACTTTTAATTTTTGATTTTAATCCTTTTATATTTGATTTTCATTTCATCCCTTATAGTTTTATTTTTTAAAATTTCTAAAATAACCCTTACTTTTGTCCATGTATATATAAGTGTTTAACACAATAATAATAATAATAATAATAATAATAATAATAATAATAATAATAATAATAATAATAATAATAATAATAATAATAATAATAATAATAATAATAATAATAATTTAATTGTTTTTCTTACTTACTCTTTTGATAATGTTTTTTGGTTTTTTTTCTTCGGATAATTTGATAATTTTTATTTTTTTGGCAGTAATAGCAATGATAATTTTTATTTTTATTTTATTTCTTTGTTTTATCTTTTGTTAAAGTTTCTAGCATTTTTTTAGTCTTTCATTTATTTTTGTTTCTTTCATTATTAACATAATAATAATAATAATAATAATAATAATAATAATAATAATAATAATAATAATAATAATAATAATAATAATAATAATTTAATTGTTTCTCTTACTTACTCTTTTGTTAATGTTTTTGAGTGTTTTTTTTCAGGATAATTTGATAATTTTTATTGTTTTAATAGTAAGAGCAATGATAATTTTAGATTTTCAGACTTTGATTTTGCTATTGTTATAGTAGGGTGTGTTGAGCTATTTTATTATATTAAATTTCGCATATATAAATATTATATTTTAATTTTGATCCAACAAATCCTATAAAAATTGTTTGCTCAGCCCGCAACGTAGGAAAAATATTTTTTTGTAAATTTTCAAATTAAATGATTTTTTCCAGCTAATAATTTTAATTTTTGTTTTATCATCTATTATATTTTTTTATTTGCTCTTTCTTTTAGTTTTCTATTGGTTTTTTTTTTATATTTTCAAGTTAGATTAATTTTGATTTTATTTTTTTATTTGCTCTTTTGTTAATGTTTTTAGACTTCTTTTAGTCTTTGATTTAATTTTGTTTTTTTTGTTATTAACGTAATAATAATATTAATATTAAGGATAATAATAATAATTTGAGATTTTGTTCTTACTTACTTTTTTTTTCTCGAGGTAGTTTAATAATGTTATTGTTTTGACAGTAATAGTGATGATAATTTTATGATAATTTTATAATAATTTGAGATTTAGTTCTTACTTACATTTTTTTTTCTCGAGGTAGTTTAATAATTGTTATTGTTTTGACAGTAATAGTGATGATAATTTTAGAAGTTAACACTTCGATGTTACTGTTGTTATGACATGATATTTTTATTTGTTTCATTATATCAAACTTTACATGTAGAAATATTATATTTTAATCTGAACAGTTGTAAAAATTGTTTGATCCGCCCGCAATGAAGTGCGGGCCATCAAACTAGTATTGTATATATTAGATCTAACAATTTATTAGATCTTTCACTCTATTAGTAAAAGGTGTTTTAGTCATTTTACCCAATAAACAAGCTTTACAAGTTTCATATGATTCATGATCAAAAGGATCAAGTATCTTTTTTTTGTAACTTTGTGGTCTTTGTTTCATTGATATGAATTAGTATATAATACCATAAATAATATGGATATTGAATATCTATTTTATTATCCATGCAATTTATATTGAAATTGAACATTTCAAGATAATGTATATATAAACCATAAGTATACAAATTATAATAAACATCATTATTATCAAAAGAACAATATTTGCCTTTAATAACAACCTTTATATCCATTAAAAAAATGAATAAAATGTTTTTAGAAATTACAAGAACAAAATAACAATTATCAAGTTCTAGTATTGGTCCACTCGGCACAATTAACACAATAACCCTTGATTCATCACCAATTTATAGGTCCACATCTTTATTCAATCATAAACGCACATGAAGTAGAAGCTTCAATAAGCTGTTTAGCTTTCATGGTTACAAGATAGTCCTTAGAGCATCTCCAGTGGGGGGTGCCATTTTGGAGTGCCAAATCTCTAAAATGGCACTTTGAATAGTGTAAAAATGGCATTTTTGTTGATGTGTGCTCCAGTGGTAAAAGCCATTTTGGAGAGCCATTTAATTTTTTATTATTTTAAATATAGTATAATTATTTTGTATGTAGTTTAATTATGCAATTAATTATACAATTAATAAGAGTAAGTTATATAATTAAATAAATGCTTTTAAAAAACCCTCCAACATTGATTATATAATTAATAGGAGTAAGTTATATAATTATTAATTTTATATATAAATTTTTACTCTCTTGTTAAGGTATTTGTAAATAAAAATAAATATTTTTGATATAATTATATTATTCTCTAATGTATATATTACATTATATATATATATATATATATATATATATATTATAATATATATAAAAGGTGGCTCCAAGGTGGGGCCACCTTTTTTAGCATGCTCTCCTGAGCTGCTATCTATAGCAGCTCACGGAGGGGGTGCCAAAAATGGCACCACATATACCTCTCCCACTGGAGCATGAATAGTAACACAAAAATGCTAAAAAAATTAATATTTTAATTTTGGCACTCCATTTGCCATCTCGGCTGGAGATGCTCTTACAATGCCTTCTATAATGGTTTTCCTTAATTATGAAAAGTTCCTTTGTCATTCTTGATGTCCTAAGTAGGTTTTTATTCTTAAATTGCAAGACCAAGTAAAAGTTTCACTCATGGACCACGATAAAAACCTAATTGGTCTAATTATTTAAAATAATCAATCATCCTGAACATATGGGTGTTCATCAAGAAATCATTTCTCATCATGCTGTGGAATAATTTTTTAAAGATCTTATACCTCTGAGTTGTATTAGTCGCGTTAAACAACTATTTGAGATACATGATTATTATATAGGCATCCTTATTTCAAAACTATGTTTTAAGTTCTTGTGATGTGCTAACTAACATCACACATATAGCCTACTACTCATCATCATCAATATGACACTAATATTTAGTCCTAGCTTCATCATCAATATCCTTATTAAGGACATGAGGAGTTGTATTTTCAAGAACATATAATCTTATTTCTTGTTTGAGAATAATTCCCACATTTTAATATCAGTCCAAGAAGTTTGGTTTAGTTAATTTATCATCATCAAGTATGCTACATAGGGATATCTTTATTTCACTCATGATAATCTATCAACCTTTAATCATGGAAAGATAACGAGTATTGGTTTTATACATAAATATTTATAATCAAATTTAGATAAGATCTTTAATCATAATACTATGGATTTCAATAGTAAAATTACTATTTTACCTATCGGACTAAAAAATTAACCCTCAGATGCAGAGGCATTTTGGACATGTCCTAGGGACATGTGTGGTATTTTCAGATTGTTTGGGGTTTTCTTGTATTTTCTGTTTTATTTTGCAAAGTGAAACTACAATTTTACCCCTAGGAGATGAAAAAAGACGAGGAACAACTGAGAGCATTTTCAGTTTTTCATATATTCGTGCACAATTAAACTACACAAATATCCTCAGAAAAGACAAAAACAAATATCTAACGTTGGGGGCAGCGTGATACTTTCATTCCTGGTTTTTTTGTGATTATCGCTAGGTAAAGGGGTGTATAGGTATTTCGTGATTATTTTTATTTCTTTTTTTGTAAAATTGTTTTTTTTTTTTTTATTCTTTGGGGCAATTTAATGATTTTAATTGTTTGGGCAATAATGTTGATAATAATTTCAACTATTATAGTCATGATAATGACGGTAATGTAGGGATGAATTTTCAATAATGTTTTCTTCTTTTTGTAGGTAGAAAATTAACTATTTATTTTTATTATATTGCAGGTGTTTTCACAATTTATATTTTGTTTGTTGTGTTTTAATTTAAATTGGATTACAAAATGAACTAATCTTAATACAGTGAATCTGATAATTCAGTTATCTGAATCTTCTTGCTTTTTTAATGATGATATATTTTTATACTGGTGATTTTATTGAAACCTACTAAACAGATAAATTTATATCGATTTGAAATTCATATATTTTATAGGAAACTTGCACCACATAGAAATTCTGAAGAAATTTATTATTTTGTCCAAATTTATATTGTAATAAACAAAATCTCACACAATTAATATTTTTTGCATTGAAAAAATATGTTTCTGGCCGCGGCGAAGCGCTGATACATAACTAGTATATAATATAATTTAACTAAATATTGGGGGAACAAGTTAAAAATCATTTGGAGTTCCAAAACTTTTAATTCTTCTACTTTTAATAAAAGGTGATTAAAGATCGCCCGACTAGTTATTTCCATAGCATTCGGCATTATTAATATAGTTTGATGAAAGCAATCAAATTAATCTTTGTTTTTGTGGTGCTAACCTATGTTTTAAAATATTTTTATTTGAAAATAAATAAATTATTTTTAATTTTTTCTTTGTTATTCTAAGATTTAAAAGGAAACAAAATTAATTTATTTAAATAGTTCTTTTTTTATTATCATTATTTGTTTTCTGGGGGGCGCTGGTTAAAACAAAATTCCAGTTCCACGAGGCACAACCCCCATCCAGCACCACCTCCACCTCCACCCTTGGTTTCTAACGGTCTCTCTCTCTCTCTCTCTCTCTCTCTCCAGTCAGTCAGCAGTTCACACACGCCTCTTCTTTTCTCCTCTCTGCTCTTTCTCTTTCTCCTCTACACACACATAATATTTGTATATATGCATCGCTGAATATAGAAGCAGCAGAGCCCTAGAAAGAAACATGGATCAGCAGGTGAAAGCGAATGGGAATTATTCGGGTCGGGTTGTGGAGGGACCGACGAACCCGATGGTAACACCCCTTTTGACGGATCTTTATCAGTTTACAATGGCTTATGCTTATTGGAAAGCCAATAAACATCAAGAGCGAGCTGTGTAAGTGCTTTGCTTTTGTTCTTCCTTTCCATATTATTTATTGATTTAGTATTTGGTGGTTGAGGGAATAGCTGTTTTCCCCCCTCAGTCCTCTAAATTAATAATCCATCGGTTAGTTAATTCCATGCTCTATATTGTATGATATGTTTGTCAAAGCCGTAGTATTAAATTTGACTGAAGAATTGATTTCGAGTTTTCAACAGGGGTTTTGCTTTAAACTTCAAATTCTTCCGCTTTTTTCTTTAATAAAATGAAAAAAATCTAATTAATTAATTAGAATTAAGACAGTAAGGAAGGCCTTGGTCATATACTAGCAAGTCTTCCTAGAAGCACTTTTAAAGTGCTCATGTCAGTCTTATAGCTTGCCGGGTGTTATATTTTATCTTTGAGTGTCTTGATATGCAGATCCCCCTGTGGGTGTGCAGTCGTTCCATATTGCAAAGCGAATACTCATGGTTGAATGTACTGATCAAGGAGCTCTTCAATGTTTGTGCCATGTTGTTCTCAGGTTCGATCTATATTTTCGGAAGAATCCATTTGGTGGAGAATATACAGTCTTTGCTGGTTTAGAAGAATGCATCAGGTTGATTGCGAATTTCAAGTTTACCGAGGATGAAATCTCTTTCATCCGTGAAAGTCTTCCTGGTTCATGTGAGGTAAACGAGGCTGGCTAGTAACAGTCTTCGACTCAGTCCAAATTAATTTTTAAATTTATGTTGTAGAGTAAAAATTGGAAAACTTCAGGCATGTGACGAGAGCATTTTTCTTTCTCTAGAATTCTTGTTTCATGGGAACTCTCTTTTAATTCTGAAGAGAATAACTAAATATAGGATCTGGCAGGATGGTTTCTTCGATTATCTTAGAGGATTGGACTGCTCAGAAGTTGAAGTATATTCCATCACAGAGGGTACAGTTGTCTTCCCAAAGGTACCTCTGCTAAGAATAGAAGGACCAATTGCTGTGAGTACCATCAAACTGGTTTTTCCTCTATTTTCTTGTTCACGGTTTACCATGCACCTTTTTCTCTCTCAAGTTGATATTATTCATTTAATGATGTTGTAGGTGGTGCAATTGCTGGAAACCCCATTAGTTAATCTTATCAATTATGCATCACTAGTGGCTACAAATGCAGCTAGGCATCGATTTGTTGCTGGAAAATCAAAAATGCTTCTTGAGTTTGGGCTTCGACGGGCTCAGGTTGCTTACTGTATTTTGATTCTTTTTTATGTTATAGTGCTGGCTTGAGTTATCTTTATGACAAAGCCTTATTATTTTATTCATAGGGACCTGATGGTGGGATATCAGCATCAAAATATTGCTACCTTGGAGGATTTGATGCCACAAGGTAATTCTAAACATTCAAGTTTGCTGCAATTTGTATCATGCAGTGATTCATCTCTCTTATGGATGGATCCTCAGAGCGGTAAACTTCTATGCCTTCTAATCATTCAACAATGATTCATTTTAAGCATTATCTTTCCATGTTAAGAGTCACTTTAATATTTCTTGAATCCAAATATAATCTTTCACCTTGTTTGTTAGAAGGGGGAGGGATTGGAGAGAAGGGATTGGAGAGAAGGGATTGAGTTTATCTATCAGTTGGCAAGAAGGATAAGAATCCAAAGAATCCTTCCTCACTTATAATTTTCAACCCTTACAATTTAGGTGGATTGGCTCCTATCCTTCTATTCATTTATAATTTTCAATGCTTTCAATTTGAATGGATTGATTCTCATCCTTCTCCTCTGTTAGCCAAATTACTAGAGGGATGGTAAACCATCCATCCATCCTTTCTCCTCTCTTCCTTGTCCTTCTCCCAATCCATCCTTCCAGACAAATAGAATATTAAAGTAGGGAGTAGTGGTCAGTATCTACAGCTATGATTATCAATTAAAAGAAAGTTTTTTGTGTGCAATTCAAATTCAGCATTTGAATTTCTTCAAAATCAGTTAACATGTGCTTTGGCTAAGGTGATTCAAGGTTGGTTTGGGTGGGGACATAGCTCAATGGTTCTGATTGTGCCTTTAGGAAATGGAGTAAAAACCAAGACATGGAACTTCTTCAAAGATGAGAAAAATATCTTGATTTATTGTCTATTTAAAAGAGTGGTAGAGGTTAATTTTCAAAGTGTTTTTTGCTTGGAACATCAAAATAATATATATATATATATATATATATATATATATATATATATATATATATATATATAGACTGTTAAAAGTAAAGAGTTTAAAAACTTAGACTGGGTCTCAAGCAGCAGTTAACGAGGACTTATTGCCCTATCACTGTTCGTCGCTAAGCGGGACTTACACCTCTACGTCGCACAGTCAAGAGATCCACTCACTATTTTCTCACAATTACTTTCTCATTAATTTTCTCTTTTCTTCTTCTTCTTTCTTTTTTTTTTTTTTTTTTTTTGACTATTCTCTCACCCTCACCCTAGGCTCTGATACCATTTCTCAGCTAAGGTGCGGAATTTGAACTAGCTAATATGAAATGCAAATGTAACACAATGATTTCTGATGTATGAGAGCAAGGCAAGACCAACAATGTCAGGATCCTTGATCAGATACAGAGCATACTTAACATGTAAATGTATGATAAATGAAAGAACAAATTTTGAAAAAGATAATATTTGATTACTGAAAATAAAGATAGATACAAGATCTTTGGAGGGGATACAGGATAGTGTTTAAGGGTTTGAGACAATTTAATACAATGACTTGTATTCTCCCGCTAAATTGTTCTGTCTATGAAAGAAAACGGATGCTCCTTATATAGAAGGAGTTTTGAAGAGTAGCCTTGGATTCCCTGGGAGTGGAGCCAAAAGCCGCTTTGTCTTCTTGTAGGAACTTTCCTGGAAGTGGAGGAATCTTCCTTCTTTGGATGATAGTGCAAGAGGGGGACAAAAGATGCCTTGGATTCCCCGGGAGTGGAGCCAAAAGCCGCTTTGTCTTCTTGTAGGAACTTTCCTGGAAGTGGAGGAATCTTCCTTCTTTGGATGCTTTAAGAGTGGCAGGGTCACTTGCTTTGGAGCATATGGTCAGTGCTTAACTGGAGGCAGGATGCCAAAACAATCATCTTCATTGTCGTTTCCCAAGGATATGATAGGAGAAACTGAAGACACGGACCTAGTGGAACTGGAGTTGGAAGAGACGGATTCGTCGTCTTTCTTTGGAGCTAAACTCTGCAAAATCTGAAGATATTCTTCTTGAGTTTGGGCAGAGGCTAGGAGAGCAGTGGTTTTGGCTCTTTGTGCCAAAAACTGGGACTGTTGGCTTTGGTGAATGGCAGGAAGGATTATTTTGGTCTTGAACCATCCTTCGACTGCTAACAAGGAGCATTGGGATTCTTTTTTGAAAGCATCCCACCATTTAACTTTGAATTTTCGGACCAAGACAGTTGATCCTTTTCGGAGTGGAGATAGGTCTTGAACATTGTAATCATAAAACCATGAACATACCCATGGAAGAAAGAACTTGGCACAAAAGAGGGTAATTTGCCGGAAATGTCTATAAGAGGGAGTAGGCTTATAGTTTGTTTTGTAGAAGTTGTAACCTTCCTCAACAGATGGATGTTCAGGGAGGAGCTCAGGAATACAACCGAAAAAGTCCCACCATTGGCTGAACCATATTGGAAGATTGGTGGTGTCTATGGAGGTATTGAAATAAAAAAGCCATGAATGACTATGGCCCGAGTTTTGTAGGAAAAAGGTATTGAACCAGGCTTACTGGTAATCCCAATATGTATAGGAGGGGAAGTGGGGGTATTGGATTTGGATTTCTCCAGGAAAGGGGATCGGGGTATAAAGATTTTTACTCCACTTTTAAGGGTGTATGATTCTTTGTATGGTGCAAGTTGAGTAAGCAGGTTCTGAGTGGGATTGGTGTTTATGAAAATGTTTGAATGTAGCTGAACCTGTAATTTGTAAAATGTTTTCATAAAAGAGACGGGTTTTGGAATTATCTCATGTCTTGTAATGAAAATATTTTTGAAATGGTAAGATGGACATTGTCGCATGGAAAACCGTTTTCGACAGTCCAAATATTTTGGAAATTCAGTTTTTCAAAGTACTGAGACTTTGATTTTGTAAAGTTTGAAGAAACTTGAATTTTACTTTGTAAAGCAAGCAGAGGTTTTGGAGTGGAAGGACCTGCCTGTGGTTTTGCAATAGGTTTAGAAATACTACCTGAGAGTGACTGGGAAGTCACCTGAGGCTTCTTTGAAAGCCTTATGTATTGCCAGAAGAAAATCTGGATTCTCTGACAATTTGAGAAGAACCTCATTTTTGGTGGGTTCTTTGCTTTGGATTTTTTGAGACGAATATTCGTCTTCTTCCTGTGTAACTTTGTCATACCAGGACATTCATTGTATGTTTCACGTCTTTGATGGCATCTGCCAAAAGTTTTGGAGAAGAAAGAACTGGGTTCTTTGATGGCTTTGAAGGTTTTGAAGCAAGGGCTTTCCCCTTATCCTTAGGTATTTTGGGAGGCCTTGGGAGGAGGATTTGAGGGTTTGTTTTGTAGAAACTCTCGGGTTAGGTAGTCTGGAAGTGAGTTCATCTCTCCCTTTATATAGGCAATGTCAAAATAAAAAATGGACAAGATCGCTTGCCATCTGGCAAAGACCTGTTTGGATGCAAGGTTTTGAACATCTTTTTGTAAGACTTCTTTTGCAGATTTGCAATCAACACGTAAAAGAAATTTTTGATTTAACAAATCACTTTGAAATTTTGTAATACATAAAATGATTGAAAGAATCTCTTTTTTGACAGTAGAATAATTCTTTTGACAATCATTCCAATGTGCAGATGTAAATTGTATGATATGCTCTTTTGAGTTTTGTCTTTGCTTGAGAATCCCACCGTATCCTATGTCAGAAGCATCTGTCTCGACAATCTTGGGAGCTATTGGGTCTCCTAGATGGAGCAATGAAATTGTTTGGACTTGGGCATTGATCTGTTTAACAATGCTTGTATGTAGATCAGACCAAGGAACTAAATCTTTTCTCAACCTATCATGTAAAGGTTTCACAATCCTAATGAGGTTGGGGTAAAAATCTAGTATGTAATTAAAGCTTCCTAAAAACCTTTGTAATTGTGTTTTGTCGGGAATCTTATCAGTAAACTTAGTTGTAAACTCTAAAGATCTTTCTATCGGTGTTATAGTACCCTGGGATATGTAATGTCCTAGGAAACGAACACGGGTTTGAAATAAAGAAATCTTTGATTTAGAAATTACTAAACCATTTTGTTTAGCAATATGGAAAAATATATGTAAATGTTTGAAATGTTGATCAATGGAATGGGAAAAGATAAGAACATCATCAATATAAACAATGCAAAATGCAGAGAGTGGATTAAAAATGTCATTCATAATTCTTTGGAATTCAGATGGTGCATTCTTCAAGCCAAAAGGCATGACATTCCATTCGTACTGGCCGAAAGGAACAGTAAACGCAGTTTTGTATTGGTCTTTGGGGTCAATCTGAATTTGCCAGAAACCGGACTTCATATCAAACTTTGAAAACATGAACGCAAAATGTAATTTTTGCAATAAATCCTTTTTGTTGGGAATTGGATACCTGATCCACTTGAGGGCGGAGTTCAGGGGTTTGTAATTGATCACTAGCCTCGGTGTGCCTCTCTCAATTTCAGAGTTTTTATTCACATAGAATGCGGCACATGACCATGGTGATCTGGACTTTGTAATTAGATCTTTGGACTCGAGATCTTGAATCTCTTGTCGACAATGCTGTTCTAATTCAGCATTCATTTGAATAGGTCTGGCTTTCGTAGGTATTTGTTTTTCTGAAAAAGTATCTTCATATGGAAGATCAACAACATGTTTTCTTTTTCAGAAAGCAGTTGGTAAGTCTGAGCAAAGTTCATGCTCAATCTTACTTTGTAAGTCTGCAATCTTTTTCTTCAAAGAAGAATCTTGCAGTTGTTTGTTAATGCGACATAAAGAAACATGGTTTTGTAAATCATGTAGATGGTATGTTTTTCCATGTATGAGTGCATTGATGTGATATGTATGTATAGAGCATGCTTTGATTAGATTTAAATTTCTAACCTTAGATTGCTCTAGGAATGGGAGTTTGAGCTTAATACCATGTATTCTAGATGTGATGCAGTCATGACGTGCTTTATATGGGGTAAGCAGATCAATGAAAGGAGTACCTAAAATGATGGTATGATTAATATCTTTTGTAACTATGAAAAACGTTGTAACTGAAATGCCATTGTTTAACACAGAAGCCTGTGTTTTTCCTGCAATATTCAACTTGGAATTATTTGCAGCTGACAATTTTTCAGTTGTGCTTTGTATGAAACGTTTTGGAACTATGCCTTCTTTATTGAAGTTTAAATCTGCACCTGTGTCAAATAAGGCTATAGTATCAAGTTTGAAATCATTAGAAAAAACTAATTATATTTTAACAATGTATTTTTTGGAAGAAATTTGTGACAAAACATCTAAAAATGCAGTGTCAATTTGACCAATGTTTGTGTTATGTAATGCATGTAAGTCAGGGTCTGTATTGTCTGGTTCAGAATCAGAGTCTGACTGGTTTTCGACTTTGGAAAGGAGGTTTTGTAGTATGGCAGAGTCTTTTTGTTGGGCTTGTTTGAGGGTTTGTAACTCGGTTTTAAGGGTTTTAATCTCAGAATGTAGTTCTGGGATTGTAATGGAGGTTTTTGATTTCTTTTTACTTAAAATCTTTGTGAGATCGTAAGTGTTTGTATTGGTTGAAGGTAACCTTGTATGGTTTGTGGGGTTAGGTGGTGTTTGGTCTGTTTTGTTGAAATCTTTCAACAATTTTTCTAGGTAAACTCTTTGTAGTTGAGGATCATCAAGACGTTTGATGGCCTCAAGAATGAACTCTTGATCCTGGGTGAGGACATTAACTTCATTCGAGTTGGAAGTATCTGAGGTAGCACTGGAATTGGCTAACTCATCAACTTGAAATTCTTCTTCAGAGATGTCTGAGGAAGAAGGGTCTGTTTCTGAGGCTTCTAGATACAGGTTTTGTATCATGTTGATGGTGTCATCATCAATTTGTAGTTCATGTAATTTCTTTTGTACAGAACAGAAACGGGATGTGTGTCCCTTTTGGTGACATTTGTAGCATGTAGCGTTTTTCCAATCAAAGGCTTTTGTCTTTGGCTGAAAAGGCTTTGAGTGTTTGGTGAATTTTTTGTAGGGTTTTTTGTAGTAGGCTTGTTCGGGTTGTTTGGAGTGGTATTTGGATTGATGGAATTTGCGGTATTTATGGGATGATCTTTTGTATGGGGGTTTTGGTTCAGTGTTGTATTTGGGATTTGAGCATTTTCCACTGCAGGACGGCTTGGAGGTGGAAATGTCAAACTGATGGCAAAATGAACCTAACTCTTGTTTGGTTCGTTTCATCTCCCACTTCAGATGCTTTTGTAACTTAAGATCTTGGCAAATCTTAAGTCCTTCTTTTTGGGTAAAACTGACAAGTTCACCGTAGGTAAGCTGGTCATAAGGAATGAGCTTTGTAGAGTAAGTATCCTTGATTTTGTTTCTAACCTTTTCTCCTAGGAGAATAGGTAAACCTGCAAGGAACTTTTCTTTCCAGAATGGTTGATTGGAATCTTCCCTTAACATGACACGGGTCATTAAGGTGGTTTTGTACCACTGAAAGTCACTAAGCTTTTTGCACCGAAGGTTGGAAAGGAGCTCAGCATTCTTATCTTTCAGGTGGGATGGGTCTCCAATGAAATGTAAGGAGATTGTAAGGATTAGGCATGAGATTGCATCTTGGATGGTATTCCCGGATGAGTCTAAGACAGGTGTTTGATCTTCATATTTTTGGAAGGAATTGAGGATATGAAGATGGTCTGTTTCTGTGAGGTGATAATCCCACCATCCTTTTAACTGGCCAGAAAAACCAGCAATAAGGAGTTCAGCTATCGCTCTGTCAGGAGTGCCTGTCTGGGTTTTGTAGGCATTGACTGCCATTGTCATCTATTGTAGAGTGTTCATCAGAAATCATTGTTTTACATTTGCATTTCATATTAGCTAGTTCAAATTCGCACCTTAGCTATGTATATATATATATATATATATATTGAAAATTCATTTATGATATTAGCACATTGAAACGATTTAAAAAACACGAACAAAAAAAATAATATTTTGAAGGTAAAAGAAAATTAATTTTTTTTCAAAAGTGCGATTGGACTACAATGCTAAACAGGGCCTTACTCAGTGCATGGTTTTATGGAATCATTGTATCTCATTGTGTCTTCAGGGAAAGGAACAAAATTGAGACAAGGAGCTTCTTAAAAGCTAAGAAAAACACCTTGGTTTACTTGGTACATGAATTTGATTGCAAAGAGAATTTCTGCTTCCTCCCCAAAAGAATGGTTTAGTTCACCAATACTTCATAGCACATGGCTCTCAAACTTGTTAATGTGAGGCCTAAACTGTCCTTGTTCCTAAAATAGGGCAGGTATAGCATTCTGGTGCTGGAGCAATTATGTTTCTGAATTTTGAGTGAGTGAGATATGGCCGGAGGTATTTTAATGCATTTATTCTCTCTCCATGCTATGGCCCATAACTGATTTGCCAGCAACAATTTTCTAAGAAGCCAGTAGACCTTTGTAATTAGCAACCAAATGATAATTTGGGTTTCTTTATGCAACATGGATAAATAAAATTGCATGCAAAAATCACATTTCTTTCCATGATACTATGGCTGTTTTTCGACATCTTAACTGATATTTGTCTACATCTTCCTTCTGTTTTGATAGCAATGTTGCAGCTGGACGGTTATTTGGGATACCTCTGCGTGGCACACATTCCCATGCATTTGTCAGCTCGTATATGGTTGGTAATTAATCTCAAAGAGCATTATAAGACATCCATTTTTATCTTTACAAAGAGAATTTCAGTGCAATTGAGATTTTGTGTGTTTCATCATATATGCTTCATAGTTGCATAACAATTCACATTGTTTTTTAAATGCATGTGCTTGAAATGATATAGTGGTCATTTTGTGCAGTCATGAATGTTAATTCTTATGATAAATTCTCCTTTTGGCATTTCTCTGTCTCTCAAATTACAGGCCTGTTTCTTTTTCTGCGGTATTTCACATGCTTGTGCCAATGTTTATACATGTATGCAATTGCATTAAACAATATTATTCCCTTGCTTTAGGTTTAGTCAATCTTTCATCTAAACTATCCAGTTGTTTGCAGAGCCTTGATGAGATCATAGACAAGTCACTTCGAAGTGCTGATGGATCAAGTAGTTGCGAGGACTTTGTCAGTTTAGTTCAGACATGGTTAAGTAAAATTCAGGTGTTCATCACTGGCCCTCTGCATTCATTTTGATAATTCGTCAAAAGTTGTACATCCTATGTTTGTCTTGAAATGTTTGCCTAGATAGCATAAAATAGAGCTGTTCAGTTTGAATCTTCTTTCATTTATTTTGAGACAACCTGTTGTGTGGCTTATGGATCCATCTGTTGTCAGTTTGGGGTAGAAAAGCAAGGAAAGTAAACATGGAAATTTTTTATTTGTTGATGAAACTTCTATAGGTGTGAGTTGTGTAATCAAGAATGCTTAGTTAGCATACTTAAAAAAAAAGTAGAAAAAAAAAGAAAATGAAGAAAAAAAAGGGACCAAGGTCCAATTTTTCTTAATTTCTGAAGATGAAAAATTCCTTCTGTTAGTTATGCTAGCAGTTATATTTGTGCATTACATGCAAGCTTATTTATGTTAAACAATTTTGATATTGTTATAAGAGTGCAGTCTCTTTCTCTCTCTCCTTTTGTTATAACTTTGTTGAGATTTCTAGAAGTAGGAGTAAAAGTGATTTTTCATTCTAACTTCAGATTGTGAAAAGATTTTTCTTGCACATATATTTTAGATTCTAGAAAATGCATTTTGTTTTTGGGCTTTGTGATACTAATAGCATTTTTGGAAAACAATGCTGATTGCTTCTAAAGAAGAGCCAGGATTGGATTTTTGAGGAACTTAATGGTTCATAGCAGGTACTATCACACTGAGAATATCTAGTAGCACTGCAAGCCATTTTTATATCTAACATTGATAAATATATTTTCTTACTTGACAGCTAATTGGTATGAAAAATGGCTTGATCCTATAATTCATACTTCATTTGTTTATTATGCTCCCCTTTCACTTTGTTTTTTTCTTCTTTAAATTTTGGTAGTTTGATTAAATATGATTCATGCTATGCAGTGGTCAAGTTCATTACGTGGTATTTTTGGTGAGACCAATCAAAGTGAGCTGGCAGCTTTCACCTCATATGCCTTGGCGTTCCCTATAAGCTTTTTAGCTCTTGTTGACACGTATGATGTGAGTGTAGTTTTTTCTTCTAGGTTGCTATGTTTCATTTCCTGGACTAAGCCTATCTGTCAATAACTGTTTCCTGCATAAACTTTCTTTCCTTTTCTTTTATTTTCAATTTATTTATCAAGATTTGACATCTTAATGGTTTATGTCGTGCCTTTCTTTAGATTATCGATATTGAAGTTAAGTTTGACATACAATCCTTGGTGAACAGGATAATCCCTCACAGAAAACCTTCGTGTCTACATATTTAGCACCAAATACTGTATTGAACAAGCCAATGTCAACAATTGCTTGATCAAATCTCAGTGACCTCTTCAACTTTATTCAAATTCGCAGACATTGTTTATGAAATTCATCTTCTCAAAACACCTGTCATCTATGCCACTCAATATCTTGAATTATAAAAACCATTTTCTTTTGAATGAATTAAGACTTTAAGGTTGCATTAACTTTTGAAAAAAGTTTTCCAGATTATTTATTCTAAGAAACAGAACTAAAGAGAATATATTACTAACTGGGAGTGAAAATTGTTTTTTGGAAACATCTTTTATAATTCTCCATTTTTCTATAAAATTGGAAAACACCAAAATGGTTGTTTTCCGAATTCTCCACTATTAAAATAAAGGTCTTGTTTGGTTCACCTAATATTTTGGCCATTCCTTTTCATTTTTTCAATTTAAGCCAAACAAGGTCCTTGTTAAAAAACAGACCATTGTTTTCTATTTTGGAAAGTTTGTACTTGTTTCCTTAATTCTCCAAAATAGAAAACAATGTAGTCTAAACACAATGAATCTTTAGGCAAAATATCTGTGAAGTTTAATTATATGCTGTCTTTACTTTATGCTGCATCCTGCACTTTGTCTTGTCAATAAGCTAGGTTGTTATTTTACAAATCATACATCTAGTAGCCTGTAAATGTGACCAAGAATCTGCAAGTCAAGATGAAGGGCAATCTTATCAAGGTCTACAACCTCCGAAAATTATTACGATTCACCTCTGCTCTCTAATATTTATAACTCTTCTTCTGAAAATGTTGATGTTTATATTTTGCATCATCAAGCAAGTAGCATTCTACAAAATAGACACTAAACTTTTCCATTATGAAATGGTGCTAGAGCTCATATGATGTTTCCATGTCCAGCAAAGGTTGATTATATGTTACACCTTCTTTTTGTTGCATTCTAAACTTGTCTTAAAATTTAAGTTGTGTGGTTACTTTTTTAATCATCACTTTATAGCAGTTAAAATTGCTTTTTTAATCTGTTTGGTTTCTTTACCAGGTTATGAGGAGTGGAATCCCTAACTTTTGTGCAGTTGCTCTTGCACTTAATGATCTGGGGTAAGTTATAAGGTTTATGAGTGTATTGGAATTCTTACCAAGCAAAATTTCCCTCCTTTTCTACTATCATGGGAACTGAAATATACAGTTTTCTTCTTTTTTCTTCCCTTAAATTTCTCATTCCATTCTTGTCATCCTGTTTGGGTAAACAGTATCTCTCTCAAAAGCTTAAAACCAAGATTAAGCAATTCAAATTATTAGGAGGCATGAATGGCAGCACCAAGATTGCATATTCTGAAACTGTGACACTGCCTCCAATTTGGTTAATGCTTTCAGCCTTACAAACCTATCCAACATTGAAATCACATCTCTTCACATCTAACAAATGGCTTCTGCCATCTGATTGATTTATACCAGTGTCCTGGTATCTCCTCCTTTGGCTCTATTTTCCTTCAACCTGGGCTTCAACTGAATATTTATGTGATTCAGGATTCAACCAGATATTTGCAATATACAGCCATCTCCATTGATTCATCTCTAACAGCAATGTCTATCTTAAACCAAATGCATTATAGTGAAAATCCCAAATATCATTCATCATTAATCACCGACACATTAGCTTGTGATTCAATTGTCTTGTCTTTTATTTGCATAGCTTACTGAAAATGTTTTATTGTTTCTCCACAGTGACCTTTTAATAGTACTCAATTTACACTGGTGATTTTTAGATGGTTTACTTTGCAGATATAAAGCGGTAGGCATTAGATTAGATTCTGGTGATCTAGCATATTTGTCTTGTGAGGCCCGGAAGTTCTTTAGAGCCATTGAGAAAGAATTTGATGTTCCTGGTTTTGGAAGGACGAGCATTACTGCGAGTAATGACCTCAATGAGGAAACTTTAGATGCTTTAAACAAACAGGTAATCATTCTGAAATAAAATTGCTCTGGTGCTCTGAGAAAACTACTTATGTTTCCTGTTTTGGAGCTCGGTGAAGGGAATAGTTATCTATTAGTTATTCTATGGAGCATGTTTTAGAATGGTTTGACATGGAAATTCTCTGGCATTGTGGTTTTGCTCCTGGCATAATCGTACAAGTGTAACATACTTCTGAGCAACCTGGAAAATTTCTGACAAATATCTGGCATCTGAGTTGTCTCACTTAGCTGCATGCTCTATATTAAGATGCCATAGCTGAACTCCATTAATTTTACTTCAAGCCTGTGGCAATTTATACATTTAACTGAGATAATCCAGCAAGTAATGGGATACAGTTTTCAAATACAAAAAAGGTTCATAATATTGTGTTTCAGTTATTACACCATGAATTTGGATCTTTATTCATACAACTTTTCTTAACTATTGAAAATTCTCTGGCATTGTGGTTTTGCTCCTGGCATGATCATACAAGTGTAACATACACTTCTGAGCAACCACGGAAATTTCTGGCATCTGAGTTGTCTCACTTGGCTGCATGCTATATTAAGATGCCATAGCTGAAATCCATTAATTAATGTTACTTCAAGCCTTGGGCAATTCATACATTTCACTGAGATAATCCAGCAAGTAATGGGATACAGTTTTCAAATACAGAAAAGGTTCAAAATATTGTGTTTCAGTTTACACCATGAATGCGTGGTTTCTTAATCCTTCACCTAATGCCCTACATAATTACTTCTCTATTGTTATTTTGATGTGCCTTTCAACACTCCTTTGGCATCTGCTTCTATGCCTTTTCTCCATATGGGAAATTCTTAACACAGAAATTAGGAATTTATGTATTCTTCTATGTTTGAGAGTTATTTAGTTGGAAAATGTTTTGGTCAAACATTAAATGCAGAAATGTTGCTGATTTGTTTTTCAAATGAGTTACAGCAGCATGAATAAAATCTCCATTATGAAGCAACATATAGTGGTCAAATACCTCACTCTTAATAATAATTTATGCTGCTTATCCTTCTTTGTATGTTAAATCATGTAAGTTTTGTCACGGGAATTAATTATGTACTAATTAGGAAAGTAATTATAAGTTATAAGTAGTAGTGTTTTAGTAGAACACTTATACTTTCATACTTAGCCCTAATTTGTAGCTAGGTTTATTGTCTATTTAATAGACAGGACATTCAAGAAGAAAGGCATTCAGTTCCTATTCAATACAATATTGACAAGTTTATGATAAAACTGTTTTGACAACAGAGAAGTAAAGGCATATGTGCATTTTGTTGGTCCTAGATTTTAATTGGTATAGCATTTTTTGGCTGCACAGGGTCATGAAGTCGATGCATATGGAATTGGAACGTATCTTGTAACTTGCTATGCTCAAGCTGCTTTGGGTTGTGTCTTCAAGCTTGTTGAAATAAACAATCAGCCTCGCATCAAACTTTCTGAAGATGTTTCAAAGGTTTGGTTCAAGCTGAAGAAACTTTTGTTAATTTTTATTGAATCACCGATTTTTGTTCCCCTTCATTATTTTACTAGGTTTCTATACCATGCAAAAAACGGAGTTATAGATTGTATGGAAGAGAAGGCTACCCACTGGTGGACATAATGACTGGGGAAAATGAACCATCTCCGAAGGTAGTGCATTAATTAATGGATTTTTCATCAAAGTGCTCCATGTGCTCAAATCTTTGACATACGCTAAGTACCACCACCTTTGTATATATTATGTTATTCATGAATATGTATTCCAAGAGTGCTGGCATGATCAATTTATCAAAGAACTTTTCCCTGAGCGCTGAGAGGTAAGTGTAAAAATTCATGGTCATCAATTAATGGATCTATTGTTAAGGGGCTTCACGAACTCTAATATTTGATGTCTTACACTTTACCAAGCACCACCATCATTATAATAATTATTTATTTTCACCGAGCAAGCCGAGAGGTTGGTATTCCAAATTGTTGTTGCTATTATTTCATATACAAAACTAAATTGTGAGTGCAAATGTTAGAATATAATGGACTTCAGAGTTTTGTGAGATGTCACGTAATTGATTTCTACAACGGTTTTACAAGGTTGGTCATAAGAGTTCCTCATCAAATCAACAGACACTTTTGATCCCATGCACTTTTTGTCCCCTATTAACACGTGATTGAGCTGCTTTTCTGGATAGAGTTGACTCTTTGTGGTGATTAGATGAAGGAAAAACATAATTTCTTCCTTTTCTGAACTTTCAGGTGGGAGAACGGATACTATGTCGCCATCCTTTTAATGAATCCAAGAGAGCGTATGTGGTTCCACAGCAGGTTGAGGAGCTTCTAAAGTGTTATTGGCCTGGGAGCTCAGGTAGGGGTTTCTATGACCTTAAAATATTTAGGGCCCATTTAACCGAACTTATGAAAAAACAATTTTTGACTTTGATTCATAATTTAAAAATTGTTTTTCATAAATAATTTATGATAAAAATAAGTTATATGACCAACTTAGAATTATGTTTGATAAAATTGACCCAAAGCAATTTTTTTTATTAAAAAAAGAGGTATAATTTAGAATTCTCAAGTTAAAATTTTAATTATGGACTCAATTTTGTTAAAAACATATTTAATTCAAGCCAAAAGTTATTTCTAACAAACATTGTATCCATAACTTTTCTACGAGTCAAAATTAAAAAAAAAACTTAAATCAAGTGGAACTTAAGCATGTGAGATCATAATTGAACAATTTGTTTCGGGGATTTGCATCTTCACAAAGGCTAGCACATGTGACATGATTATTTATAAATTTGCAATGATTTGGTTTGTGGTTAAGATGAAATTTCAGGACTCAGCATAGCATCATGCCCAAGGTTAACATTGTTAGTCCACAGACTGCCAACAGGCTCAGCTTACTTCATCCATGCAATGTTAGCAATGAGCTTTGTTTCTTGCAGATAAACCAAGAGAAGACTTACCTCCTCTCAAGGACATTAGAGATCGCTGTATCAAGCAGCTCGAGAGAATGCGTCCTGATCATATGAGGCGGCTGAACCCAACACCGTACAAGGTGATGTTCTTATCTGATGTGAATATTTTCTTCTGTAATTCTAGATAACTGCAACTATGGGAATGTTAACTTGAATGCCTCGCAGGTGAGTGTAAGCGCAAAACTGTATGATTTCATCCATTTTCTATGGCTCAATGAGGCCCCTGTCGGGGAGTTGCAGTGAGGAGGATTGATAACCAGATTTGATGCATGGAACAATGTACAAAAATGGTGGTCAAGTAATGAATCCAATAGAGTTGGGGGAGCCGCCTCAATCAGCACTGGACACATAGATGAATCACTTTTCATTAAGATGCCCCTTGGATTTAATAAACCATTTTGTTTCCCTATTTATTAATAAAAATAACTGATTGTTTTCCTTTCGTCTAACCAGTGTGTTCTTTCAACTCCCCACCTCACCATTACTTTATATTGGTGTGGAAAGGAAATGAAGAAAAAAGAAATTACTAATCTTCTAAATCACCAAATCATGTCACACCCTATGGAACATGCAAAATATCGAAAAAGAGAAATGTCAATAGAAATTGTAATCGAAGAAGAGGCTGGGAGTCGGCAATTTACAAGAAGTTGTCGAGCTCCGGGAGGAGAGGAAAGGAAAAACGCGAAGGATAAAGGGAGCCTCAAAATGCAATGAATACCGTGGGACACATAGTTGGTGGCAATTATTATTATCTTTATTGGGTGCTCCCGTTTCAATATATACTCCATTGGAACTACATTTACACCATACTAATAATATTGCCGGTAGCTTCAATTTTATTTATTTATCTATACGATAATAAAAATAAATATTTATTAAAATGATAATAATTAAAATTAAAGAAAAAAAAATCTTGTCATCAAAACTATCTTTTCTTATTAACATAGTTATTTTTTTTTATTAGTAACATCGTTCATTGAATGTATATTCATACGAACAATAATAATTTGAATTCAAAAGTAAAAAAAAATATTTTTAATCAAAAACTTAAGTGTTTTGTTCATTCAATTCTTTTTTATTTTGACGAAAACATCTTTTTTTTATGAGAACCATTGTTATTGGTTGTGAAGTCCTTGGACAAGGTGTATTGAAATTTAAAAATAATTTAAAATGTTTATTATTTAAAAATATATTAAAATATTTTTATCTAAAAATAAATGATGCTTAATAATTTTTTTCAAAATATTTTTTTATTTAAAAATATATTAAAATAATATATATATATATTTTAAAAAATATTTTTAACATTAATATATTAAAACAATAAAAATAACATAAAAAATCATTTAAAAAAAAATCCTTTTTTTTTTAAATCACAACATGACCGCAAAAGATAAAAGAAGCTAGTAATGGCCATTTATAAGAGAGGTTCTGTTAAAAGAAGCAGAAGACTATACTTGTTTTGATAAGAGAAAACAGAGGATTTCAAACGCAAGAAATGGAAATTATGAGTTCAGTTTATTGAATGATAGTTTTCGGTTTATATAGCCCTTAGTGTAACCAACTCTAACAAATATAACTAGCTCTAACAACTTTATTATCTCTACTGCAACAATCACGTGTGCTTAACAATATAACAGAATAACCAAAAAACTGACTAATTGTTGTTGATTCTGTTAAGAGCTGTGTGTAATTGCTTCTTCTCCCTTAAGCAAGTCCCTGCCAAGCACTTAGCTTAATTCAGCAATGTCGTATACCCCAAGTAATCCTCGAAGCCTTTGGAAAACATCAACCTTTAATGGCGTAGTCATTATGTCGGCTAACTGATCTTTGCTTCCACAATGAATCAAATCGATCGAACCTGTCTTCGTAAGATTCCTCAAGAAATGATACCTTACATCTATGTGTTTGCTACGTCCATACAAAACATGATTTTTTGAGAGTTTAATGATAGAGCTGTTATCACACCAAACATGAGTGCAATCTCCATCACTGTAGTTTAGCTCTTTCAACACTCTTTTTATCCATATGGCTTGACATGCGCACACTGCCGCTGCCACAAATTTAGTTTCTGTTGTTGACAAAGTGACAATAGGTTGCTTTTTTAAACACCATGATACTGCACCTGAATTCATCAAAAATACGTATCCACTTGTGCTTTTTCTATCTTCTATATCACCCGCATAATCACTGTTTGTAAAAGCAAGTAATTTTCCATTTCCTCCTTTCTTATAGTGAATACCATAATTTACAGTTCCTCTCAGAGATCGGAGAGCCCTTTTTGCAGCCTGTAAGTGAAGATTTGTAGGTCTTCCCATATACCTACTTATAAGACTTGTAACAAATATCATGTCTGGTCTTGTGGCCGTAAGATACATCAAACTTTCCATCAACTGCTTGAAGTGTGTATCATTTACCAAAATTCCATCTTCATCTTTGCTGATTTTAAAACCTGGAATAATCGGACTGTTCACCTCATTGCTTTCCAACATCCCAAATCTTTTCAAAATTTCCAAAGCATACTTTCTTTCACAAATAAAAATATCATCGTCTCTTTGCAATACTTCGATCCCAAGAAAGAAACGCATGCTCCCCAAGTCAGACATGTCAAACTCTTTTAACATAGAATTCTTAAATTCTGTCAACATATCATCATCATCATCACAAGTAAAAATTAGATCATCAATGTAAATACTTACGATTATAATCTTTCCGGTGCTGCTTCTTTTTGTGAACAATGTTTATTCACTTTCACACCTTTGAAACCCTTCCTTAAGAAAGTAGGCTTCAATTCGGTTAAACCTAGCTCGCGGAGCTCGTTTTAATCCTTATAGGGCCTTGTGTAATTTGTAACCAGATGTTCCTTACCTTTCTTCACATAACCCCTTGGTTGTTCAACGTACACATTCTCACTTAATTTGCCGTGAAGAAAAGCTGATTTAACATCCAATTGCCCAATTTTCAAACCCTTCTGCGCAGCCATAGATATGATCATCCTTACTGTATCCATTCTGGCTACCGCTGCAAACACTTATGTGTAATCTATTCCATGCTTTTGTGAGTATCCTTTTGCTACCAACCTTGCCTTATATTTCTCAATCTCCCCATTTTCATTGAGCTTTGTTTTGTAAATCCATTTAACACCAATCCTTTTAGCATCATTTGGCAATACTATCAAGGTCCACGTCTTGTTATTCTCAATGGACATTATTTCATTGTCCATTGTTTGTCTCCATTTTTCCTCCTTCACAGCTTCTTCAAAAATAAAGGGATCTTCTTCAACAATTGTTACTTGTGCTATATATGCTTTGTCTTCACTCAAGTCCTCTCCATCAATATAATCTCTCATCCATACTGAAGCACAACACATTTTCCCTTCAACTTGATCCTCTGCATCATGAACTCTTTCTGCAGCTGCTATATGTTCTTCACTCTCTGCTACCATATTATCTTCACTCATTACTGCTATATTCTCTTCACTCTCAGCTGTTGTATTTTGTTCACCCTCAGCTGCTATTTCTCCCAATACTTCGACTGCTGCTCCAATTACTCCTCTCTTCTCTATTCTCATCATTTTCATTTCTTTTTTCATGTTGATTCCCCCACTCCAAATCTATCAAAATCTGTTCCTGATGATTTTCACTCCAATTCCACTCCTTTTCTTCTTCAAACAACACATCTCTACTCACCACAATTTTATTTGTTACAGGAACATATAAACGGTACCCTTTAGTTTCCTCACTAATTCCCAGAAAACACAGCAGTTGCTCCTGTCATTTAATTTTCCTCTTCTCTTATGTGGAATGTGAACATGAGCTAAGCACCCAAAAACACAAAAATGTTTGACAGTTGGTTTTACCCCACTCCATGCTTCCTGTGGAGTCACATCCTTCAATGCTGCTACTGGACACCTGTTTAAGACATAAAAGGTCCATACCATTGCCTCTGGCCAGAAACTCTTCGGGATCTTCTCTATCATCAAACACCTTACCATATTCATTATAGTTTGATTCTTCCTCTCAGCCACGCTGTTTTGTTGTGGCGTGTATGCAGCGGTCAATTGCCTCTTAATTCCACTTTGCCTGCAAAAATCACTGAATTCCTTTGAATTGAATTCTCCTCCCCTGTCAGTTCTCAGACATTTAACATATAATTCTTTCTCCTTTTAGATAGTTTTCTTAAAAACTTTGAAGTGCTGAAATGCTTCACTTTTTTCTACTAGCAGGAATGCCCAAGACTTTCAACTATAGTCATCAATGCAACACAAAATATACCTTTTTCCACCATTAGACACATGAGAGATAGGTCCATAAATATCTGCATGAATTAATTCCAATGGCTAAGTTGCTCTCCATATACTTGTTTTTGGTATTGCTTCCCTTCGTTGCTTCCCTACTCTACAGCCTGTGCAAGTCACGTCTGTAATTTTGAACTTAAGGAGTCCACAAACCATTTTCTTTTGCAATAGTGTTTGCAGATTTGTATAGCTTAAATGTCAATAATGTCTATGCCAGAGGTAAGAAAGATCTTGAGAGTTTGCATAGAGACATCTTTGATGATTGGAAACCAGTCGAGTTTCAGCCAATAAAATGAACATTCTATTTACACTCATTATGGTTTCAACAATCAATCCCCCTTTTTGGATGATAAACCTTAAAAGTTCCTCCTTTAAACACTATTGCCAGGCCATTTTCTTGGAGTTGTCCAATGCTCAAGAGATTGTTGTTAAGCTTAGGAACATAATACACTTCATTTACCATATGATTTATTCCATTCAAGATCAATTTCATGCTCCCCTTTCCAGTCACACTTATCCTACTGTTATCTCCCAATTTAACAGAGTGTTGAAAGGTTTTATCTAGAGTTGTAAACTTACCTCGTTCTCCACACATGTGATTTGAACAACCTGAATCCAAGAACCATGCATCATTTCGTTTCTGGTTGTGCAATTCAACATAGGTCATTAACAACATCTCATCCTCTTGACTCAACTCTGCATAATATGCCTCCTTGTTTAAGTTCGGGCATTCATACTGGAAGTGCCGAAGTCTATGGCATTTGAAGCATTCAATTGTGGCTCTGTTATAAATTTGAGCTTCTCTTCCACGACCTCTTCCTTTGAAGGTGTTCATCCCTCTACCTCTGCTTTTTATTCTTTCATCATACACTCTCAATGCTTGGTCATTTTCTCTAGTCTTTTAGATTTTTTGTTCATGAACCAACAATAAACTTTGTAGTTCATCTATTGTTAGTTTGTTTATATATTTTCTTCAATTAAGCAGACAATGTAGTTGAACTTCTCAGTCAATGTACGCAATATTTTTTCCACAATCTTCACCTCAGACACATCTTCTCCAAAATTCCTCATGTTATTTGCTGTCAACAACACCCTGAAAAAATATCCTGTCACAGACTCTCCAATCTTCATCTCCAGTAATTCAAAATTCCTACAATTAATTTGAAGTTGAGCATGCTGCACTCTTGTGTTTCCTTGACACTTAATTTTAATAAAATCCCATAGTTGTTTAGTTGTGTTCTTCTGTGCAATTGTTTTCGGAATAGATTTGTCAATTAACTAGAAAAGGTAATTCTTGGTTTTCAAATCCTTCAATTTCATCTCCTCCAAGTTCTTCTTCTGTCCAGCTATGAGAACTTCCCCTGGTGATGGTTCCTCATAGCCTGTCTCAATAACACACTAGTACTCCTTCGATCGTAACAAATTATCCATCAACATACTCCAGTGTTCATAGTCTCCATCAAATTTGGTAATGCTAGGTTGTGCAAAATTACTTGAATCCATCTTTCTTCCAATTAAGAATTGTGATTCCCAGGCTCTGATATCAGTCAGTTAAAAGAAGCACAAGACTATACTTGTTTTGATAAGAGAAAATAAAGGACTTTAAACACAAGAAATAAAAATTATGAGTTCAGTTTATTGAATGATAGTTTTCGGCTTATATAGCCCTTAGTATAACCAACTCTAACAACTTTATTATCTCTACTGCAACAATCACGTGTGCTTTACAATATAACAAAATAACCAAAAAAATGACTAATTGTTGTTGAGTCTGTTAAGAGCCTTGTTTAATTGCTTCTTCAGGTTCCAATCTAATTCTAGTCCTAGTTGACCAAAGCCAAAAACAATAACAAAAATCCTTCAATGAATCATCATCATACCAATTTCATTAGCGGAGGAGAATTACCTTCAAAGCATCATCAACATCAAACCAAAATGGATTATTTCAAAATTGAGGATAAATTTAAAGTTCCATATTTAGCTCTAAGTTCTTCTGTTTAAAAAAGGAAAAGTAGGGACTTTAGTAGCAGCACTCGGTCTTGCTAACAAGGAAAAATGAGTAATTGTTGACTTAGACAATCCTAAAAGCCAGAAAGAGCAAGAAATTATGAACCATGATCAAAATGTAATCAAAAGCCATAATTGTAATTCCTATAAAATTAAACCTCAAGTAATTGCCAGGAAAATATAGGATAAAGTAGTTGTAATTAACCAAGTGAATACTAACAATAATAATAAAAAAAATCTTTACACAATACTTGCCTCTCAAGGCAGTAAACTTAATTATGGCTGTCCTCTGACCCGCGAAAACAGCTACCCAGAAATCTGGCTGGCTGGCATTCTTGTGTAATTCTTTAAATAAATAGTCCCATCATGCCAGCTGCTACCTGTTTCCCTTCTTCACTCTCCCATTAACAATTTAACATCACTGCTAGCTTTTAGCACTGCGCTTCCCCTCATCTATCTATATATCCTACATATTGAGCCTCGAATTGTAGACATGCTGCAAACCCTCACCTTTTTTCACTGAATTGTTTTACAATACTGGTTCAAAAACAGTACCACACTCCCATGTCTGAGCACGAAACAGGTCTTATGTCTGACCAGTTATCGAAACCAACTTCAGTTTTTGGTTTAAGGTTATGGGTTGTTCTTGGTGTCTGTGTAGGGACAGCCATCGTGTTGCTACTTTTCTTTATCACTCTCTGGCTTGCTTCCAAGTCCAAAATGAGTACAAACAATGAACACAAAATCCCTATTGTATCTAAAGAGATTCAAGAAATCAGATTCGACCAACCCATTAAGCCTCCCCGGGTACAAATGCTAAACCACCAATCTCAAGACCAGGAAATGATTACTAGAAAGGAAAGGGGAGATATTTTGTTGCTCATGCCACCAGAAGAGGAGAGTCCAACGAAGTATCATGGGATTCAGATTGATATTGGGAAAGGGCATTTGATTTCTTATCCGGGTTCTTCTGGGGAAGCACCACGCGGCGGCGGCAATGGTGGGGACCAGGGGGCTGCTATGGTGGTGCCTGATGTGTCTCATTTGGGGTGGGGGCATTGGTATACTTTGAGAGAGCTTCAGGTAGCGACTAATTCTTTTGCTCATGAGAATGTTATTGGCGAGGGAGGGTATGGGATTGTTTACCATGGTGTTTTAGAGAATAACACTGAGATTGCTGTCAAGAACTTGCTCAATACCAGGTAGTCTATTGCAATATTCATCACATGTTTATTTGTTATGAACATTATTGCTGCTATTATTTGAGCTCTGATTTAGAATTAATTCGTTGTGGTTGATGTGCCATTTCGAGTGTTGCTATGCTGACGAATTGGTTATTGATAGTGTTCAAATATGTGGTGATTGATAGGGGACAGGCTGAGAGAGAATTTAAAGTTGAAGTGGAAGCCATTGGAAGAGTAAGGCATAAGAATTTAGTAAGGTTGCTTGGCTATTGTGCTGAAGGAGCTGAAAGGTAGTGTCCTTTTGTCTTTTCAACCATGCTTCCTTGTTTCTGGACCCAGTAATTTTGGCATTTCAGAATGAAATTAGTTTTAAGTCACTGCCAAAATAGGGTGGCTATTGTTTATTACCGTATATAGTTTTACATATAGTTGTTTGCTTCCTTGTATTGCAGGATGCTCGTGTATGAATATGTGAACAGCGGGAACTTAGAACAATGGCTTCATGGTGATGTAGGGCCTTGCAGTCCTCTTACTTGGGAAATTAGAATGAAAATCATCCTGGGAACTGCAAAAGGGTATGATTGTAATGCACTTATAATCTGTCATATGGAGCTTCTATAAATTGTTATTACCTGCTCTTCATCCATGGCATTGAGGTAAAAAATGAACACTGATGCAGATTAACTTACCTTCATGATGGACTTGAACCAAAAGTCGTCCACCGTGACATCAAATCAAGCAACATTCTACTTGACAAGCAGTGGAATTCCAAAGTTTCAGACTTTGGCCTTGCCAAGCTCCTTTGTTCAGATAGCAGCTACATCACAACCCGTGTAATGGGAACATTTGGGTGTGTAGCTCTCTCTGTGTGCTTACATTTGTTCCCTTAGTGTGTGGAGAAGCAATAATATTTTTTGTGCTTTGGTAGATATGTAGCTCCCGAGTATGCAAGTTCAGGCATGCTGAATGAAAGAAGTGATGTGTATAGTTTTGGGATTCTCGTTATGGAAATTATCTCTGGAAGGAACCCAGTGGATTATAGCCGTCCTCCAGAAGAGGTTCGCACCATATACCAATGAAGTCTTTCCTCCCTTTTGTTCTTCTAATTTGTTTTAATTAAATGAATGATTTTCAGGTGAACTTGATCGATTGGCTTAAGAGGATGGTTAGTAACAGGAATCCAGAGGGGGTATTAGATCCCAAACTACCTGAGAAACCTACTTTAAGGGCACTGAAGCGGGCTCTTCTTGTTGCTTTACGCTGTGTAGACCCGAATGCACAGAAGCGACCAAAAATGGGCCATATTGTACACATGCTCGAAGCTGATGACTCCCCCTTCAGAGAAGTAAGTATTTGATCTAGTTGAGAATTTTAATTCAAATCAACTTTCTGATAATGTGCCATAATTTAGAGATGTCTTTATCAACACTATTAAATCCTAAAGATCAAGCTTGCATTACTACTTAGTCAAACCATTTTTAAACCTTGCCAAAATGGTGCAAGGACTGTAAATAATGAATGGCGGAAGTTCTGATTCAGAGCAGCAATAGTTTTTGGGAAGATTCAAGAGCTACTTAACTCCAATTTCCTTCATATATGTAATGCCACTAATTCATTAGCATTTCTTTTCCATATGGTTCGTCTATGAGTTTGCGTCCATGGTTTGATGACTTATTATCGTCCCTCCTTTTTCCTACTCATTTGACAGTGGTTGAATTCTGCACCCACTAGGTGTTGTGAGATAAAAGTCTACTAACGAATTTATACTTTACAGCTATGCAATAGAAATATTAAATATTTCAATTTCTTCTGATGCTAATTTTTGTTAAACAATTCTTCTTGTGCTGTTTTTTTTTCCAAACAGCCTTGATCTCCTAATTCAAAGTTTGAAAATGTGGTTTCAGGACCGTAGAAGAGGAAGAGACCTGGGACACACACACTGTGACAGTCCCAAGGATGGATTGATAGAGAAGCAGGTGATGGAAACTAGTATGAAAGCGGCTGCACGATGATAAGGCAAGACAAAAGACTTCAAGAATACCGAGAAGAGATCTATCGAGGGAGATTTATCCGAGCTTGATGAAGTGGATAAATAAATATTTACTGCCTGCTGCTCCATCTAAATGCTTGCCTTGTGCGAAAGGTCTAGTTACATTATCCAATTTTGTGGCCATGACTTGTGTTTCCTCTATTAGTTATAGCTTCCGTGGCTGCGCAGTATACGGCTCCACATCATGTTAAAATGTCAAAATCTAGGGCCTTTGAGGTTTGTCATGTAATCCACGCACGCTATTGCTTGACTCGATCATTGTAAACAAAAAGAAAGAAGAGAGATTGAAAGATTATGCCATGTTGCAAGTTATAGTTTGGACAATTGTTATTACAAAGCATCTGAGCAAACTAATGCTAGCTTTCTGAGACCATTTGGTCGCAGAGAAAGCACATTTAGCGGTCACAAACTGTTGAGTTACATGCCAAAACTTTAGAGAAGCTGGCAATGCTATTTAGAATTTCATTACTTTCAACATGAAAATTGTAATAAACGTTTAACTCATCAAATGCCAGCATCAAAGTTTGTATATTTAATGAATAAGACAATTTTTCCAGCTAAGTAGTTGGGGTTGGGCCATACTGTCATTATTTTTAGTGTCCCTTGAGTAACACGCTCGCTAGTGGCTAGTTCACTTTAGTTATGACTTAATCCTAGCCGGTGGAAATGCTAGCCTTCTCTTTGGTCCCCTCCATATGCTTTCTGTTCTTGCCCTCGAGGCCATGGCACGAGGAATCATCACTTGTAACTCGTTTGCTGCCTCTGTAACTTGAAGCCAACTGGTGCTAATCATGGAAGGTCAACTCAGCTTAGTGATAAATCCCACCAGCGATTCAAATGATAAAGTGATTGTTTTCTCCTTGGGTGAGAAAGTACCGCATGATTTGAGAAACAATTTAAACAAGCAAGTCCACGGTACAAGTAAATCGAATCAAAAAGACAACTAGGGACTAACAACTGGATCCTAAACTCGCGTGCCAGTTAGAATAGCTGCTGCTACAGAAGTTTCAGGAAAAACGTCAAAAAATGGTGGGGATTGACAAAAACATCTGCTTACAGAAAACATTAATTTCTGTGTCTGTGGAACCACAGTGAAGTTCCGATCGTGGATAAAACAGGAGGAATGGAAGTTACTTTGCTGACAGCCCACATGGATACCAGCTATGTAATTCCTATAAATGAAGGACATGCGCATGATTTTTCATTCAAATTGAAGTCGTTTTCTTTGCCCACAAGGTCCCATCTATGCTCCTTTCACATACAGCATTAGATGATGCGCTTGCTGTTCAGAGAGAGTAGAAAATTAACTTCAACTTCCATATCTCTGAAAGTGCTGAACAATATGAGTTCGCTCTTGTATTTTTCCAGCTAGATTATACAAGTGGATGCAAAACATTGACGTGGACACCAGGTTACAACAACTAGTTTCTTATTTTACATGAACTGATTGACCAGGTGTGAGCCATTAGTAGGGTTACAACAACTAGTTTCTCTTCGAAACTTATAAATAGCTATTATTCTTGGAAAAATGCAAAAGTATTTCTAATATATGATATATAGAGACTATTTCAAGAGCAAAACTAGCTAGAAATCATCAATTCTAATATACTCTAAGATTGTGTTAAATTGAATTTTTATAATCAAGCACGAGTATAATTCTCACACTCACTACACTTACTTATTTTCAAACATTCTAAGTATTACTGAGTGAGCTATAGAGATATAAGATTCAGTTGTATTAATTATTCTTAGAGAGTGCATATTACATTTCAAGCAATTGTATAACTTCACGAGTTTAGGACAAGAACTCTTGGTTATTGGTGAGGTAATTTGAGAACAACATAATGATAAAAATTAAATATTTAATATGAAGAATTCAAAATCATTTATGGATATGTCTTCAAACATGATGGAGTATTTGTGTATTGGAGATCATCTAAGAAAATATGTATTGTAAGATACGAGGTGAAATTAGAGTTTATTAATCTTGATAAAGTTAAAGATAAAATTCAATGGATTTGGTATTTGTTTAATGGATATTATATGTTGGCCTAAGCTAGTGCCAATAATTTTGATATAAATGATCTTTCTAATATGAAGTCTTATAGTAATAGGTATAAATTTTGATCTGACCATTAGATCAAGCTAAATATTTTCTAATAGTTTATACAGACCCTCTTTCTAATAGGGTTTAAAATTTAAAATCCATATGAGTTTGGAAAGGCCTTTAAGTAAGCCCTATAAATTACTATTTTGGATTTACCATATTTTCCTAGTTGATTTAAGGATTCCTTTAGCTATTTGGTTTCAAACTCTTATTATTTTTCTATATTTATTTAAAGTGTTTTTCCTGGTATAAAAGCATCATAAAAGAGTTGTAATATTTATTTTTTCATTAGAAAAAATATTTATTGATAAAATTTTGAATTAGAGTTTTGTGTGGCTACCTTACAGAGAGAAAAAATCTTATGTTTCTTGCTCTTATTATCTTTCTTTGCTATTTTTATTTGGGTTAGTTGGTATCAAAGCCTAATAATTTCTAATGATTAGTTTTCATGCGGTATTAAATGAACGTGGAAGAAATATGTTGTCATAGAACATGGCATGCTAATTTGGAAAGGGATTAAAAGGTTCTCCCCTAAGAAGGAGATGTTCATGAACTTGTTAAAGATATATAGAAACAATTTAAATCAATTTCTATCCTAGAAGTGATAATTTTATATATGAAATTTGAATAATTATCTTATCAATTGATAATGATAAATAAGAGAAAATTAAAAGATTTTGAGGAGTGATCATGAATCAATAACTAGTTTTGAAAACTTTTTTAAAGGTATGAGCAAAGAGATAACTTCTTGATCGATATGATTATGATATTGAAACTAGTTGTTTTGATGACTTTAGCTCTTTTATGAATTAGAATCAACCATTACAATTTAATAAGGAAGAAACTCAAGATATAGTTGAGCTTGAGGGCTATAGAAATCCTTTTTTTTTTTGGAAGTTGAGATTTATAGGGATTATCTTATGAAAGTGAAGAATTATTTGAAAATCCAAAAACATTATTTGAGCTAACTTTGAATATATTAATGTACTATACTTTTTTTTTCCATAAAGAAATCAATAGATCATCCTCCTATTAATTTCAAAGTTGATGTTTGAAGAATTTCAAGATGTTTTTGGTATTATCAACAAAGGTGAGTTACCAAAAATAGAATTTCTGAGTTATTGTCAAGGAATAATGTTATGTTAGACTTTGAAGTCAATGCTCAGTTTAGGGATTTTGATTTGAAAACATGTGCATTGGAGAATGAGAAAGACTTGGATTGGTCAACAAGGAAACACATTGTCTTTTGTATTGTACATGGCTTGGAGTATCTTAAAAGCATATTGTTAGTAGGTATGATGTTTCAAATCAAAAAGTTGAACATATAAAAGGTTGATAACTTTTGATTGAACATCCATGATATTGAGCAAAGAGTGATTTAAACTTAAGGATGAGTTTTCACTAACCTAGAAAGACTGTTATAAGATTTTTTTTCTTCTTGTGTGCCACCTTATGATAATAGGAATGAATTTTGATCTGACTAATAAATCAGATTGAAATTTTTCTTGGAGATTATAAAGGTCATTTTTCTTAAATGTTTAAATTTTCATAGCCTTTAAGGTTAGAAATGCCTTTAAATAAATCAAACTAAAAGTTTTAATTATTGTTTAGGATTTGCCATATTTTCACTACTGATTTTGGATTATTTTCTTATATGGTTTATAACTCTTTTTTTATTTTTTTATGATACTTTTCCTAGTATATAAGTGGATTAGAAAAGTTATCATATTGAGTTTTGATTAGAAAAAAAATATACTAATAAAATTTTGAATTAGGTTTTTGTGTGGTGACCATATTTAGTAAAATTATGTGTTGTTTTTTCTTATAATATATATATATATTTTTTCATCCATATGAATTTTATGTCCTTTATAATAGTTAGTAAAAAATAAAGAGAAAAAAATTGTGTATATAATGATAAGATTAGACATATACATTGTAGACATATACCATGTAATGTTGAACATAATATTATGGATTCACTTACCAAAGGTTTAAAAACAAAGCCCTTGTATATTTCATTATGGAGGATTGACTTAAAGGCCTTAAAGATAAAGAGTGTTATGATGGTAACCCTATCTAGTTGACTAAATATCTCAAGATTTAGATTCATAGGAAAAAAATACTATATCATGTGGCTCTTTTAGTAGCATTGGGAAATTATAATTTCCTACTTATTTCTATAATGAAAAAAAAGTGTTAGATGGAACATAACAAGGTTAATTTGTTCTCTTAATGGAGTATCGCATGTGGAGTATAATATAATACCTTTAATAAGAGGTAATATTCATGAATGAGAAATATGACTGCTTCTACGAGAATTTCTATACACTAAATTCTCTAAAGTACTCATATATATATATATATATATATATATATATATTCTCATAAGGTGACAATGTAGTGATTAGATGACTTCGTCATGACATTATGGACCATAACCAGAAATCTTTGTGTAAATGTTATTATTTGACAACTTGGGATACTAATGAAGATACATTTACTTCATATATAAATAAAGTGTTTGTGTAGGCAAAAACAACATGGCTTTATATAGATATATAATGACTGGCTTTCTTGTTTTTTTTCCTTCTTTCTAGTAAAGATCCATAAGTACTAGTTGAACATCTTATATAATGATAAATTGTATGCATTGTGCTTTAGATCCAATAAAATTTTATGTCTTACAAATCATTGCCTTATAGGGTGGTAAAGAGTGGTATGATCACTTCCCCCCTTCATAAGTTAAAAAGCAAATAATTACCATTACCAGGTTGAAATCAAATATCTTTATTTTTTCATGTTGGATTTTTAGTAGCATTCATAGGAGTCTATTGTCAAGTCTATTGTCCAATCTATTAATATATGAACCAAATCAATTTATGTAATACATTAGTTAATAGTTTAGAAATAAATGTTCAACATTTTTGTATTAGTGAATTAGACATTCAATAATTGTAATTGATGAAACTCAATTTAGATTTTATTATATAATAAATACTAAAAAAACTCAATACATTCCATCTGAGACTAAATCAAAGTTATTAATTTATCTTCTTCCTTTGTTTATCATAAACGCCCCCTACAGCTCTATTCCTTATCATAAATGGTGAGAAAGCCACATCTTGCAATAAAGAACTTACAACAATATAATATACAATGGGCCCTATATGAAAAATGTAGACACAATTCTGACTTGTATTTTGAAATCAGTCTATGAAAGCTAAATCTCCATAATGAATAATGAATATCTAAAATTAAAAAAAAATATAAGTTGTTTGCTTAATGGGTAGTAAATTATTTCATATATCATTTGCACATGTCGCTATGCCATAATCATTGCACAATACTAGAAGAATTTGATTCCTAAAAGGGTGATGCAACATTTTTTGCTAAAAAATCATTAATCATTCAAACAACAAATACCATAAGGTAATACTTAGACAAAACTAATAGATAAGCTAAATAACTTGACACTACTTTGGCGTTCAAAAAGAAAAGAGTAGAAATAAATTTTTAAAAGTAAATAGATTACAATATTGCTAGAATTCATTATAGTCTTGATATAAATATCAATCTAAGCAAATCAAGTACCAATTCATAAGCAAATATTTTGAAAATAATAAGTTTATGCATTACACATAGCCAAATGACCTTCACATTCTAGCAGCCTAAAGACATCAACCTATATCTATTCCCACTATTGTAGGCAGTATTGTTTGCCTCATTCTAACCACCTAACCATATTATTAACCTCATCAATAAAATTAATACGAGCAAATTGTCATTGTCATTGTCATCATGAAATAAAAATCTTGTAGATAAAATACAAGCAAATTGTCCAGTAGCCACAATGTTGTTGAACATTTTGTCTAACTTACTAAAAAAATAGTTCAATGCCAGTAAATCTAAACTTTTTAGCTCTAATTTTCTACATGAAAGAAAATAACTACAATTAATAATTGATAATCAATTTTTAAGATATTAAAATTAAAGACTAAAAATTAAGAAAATAAAGTTTCTAAAACTAACCTGGATTTTTTAGGTTCACCACTCATTACTTGCATTAATTTTTTTAATCTCATTATTTCATCCAACACTAGTTTCAACAACCAATTTTTTCCCATAAATTCCTTGTTTATCACATATTTTTCTCTTGCCTATCACACTTGATGCATAATTATGAATGTCTATGTTTATTTCTGCACATTAAGGTGTGATCATCTCATTGAAAATACTCTCCATATAATTGGCTTACAAGATAAATTTGAACATGCTTTTTTAGGGCTTCTAATGGTGATCAAGACTTGGTTTATGTGCTGCTGTTATTGTGTTTTTTTCCCTGGGCTTGCGAGTCTCAGTTTTTTGGCCTACAATATATTAAGTGCAACTTACAAGTTCTTTATCTCCTAGTTGTTATGGTAAATTCCAATAAATGGAATGCTCTCTTTTTTCAAGTCCACTCGGATAAAAGAAATGATGATTTAAAATTGATTCTCTACTTATATTCAAAAAACATTATCCATAATTTTTTACAATGAGTTAAGGAATTTCTTAGAGAATAATTAGATTACCAGTTAATTAACACCTTCTCCACTTTGGGAATGCAGTTTTTAGGTGTTCTTCTTCTTCCATGCCAAAGTAACGAAGTGGAGCTGCTAAAAGTTTCTCCTACAAACACACCCTGTAATTTCAAGAAGTGTACACATGGAAGGGGGATTTTGCTCGCAGATTAAAGTTTTATTTCTGCCAGGCGATAAATTTCATGTGATTAAAGTCAGAAAGGTGATCAAAATACTCAGTTAACTTTCAATAAGACCGACACACTGTTAGTATCCTGGAAAATTTGTTACTCCGCACATCAGATTAGCTGTGGTTCCAAATGAACAGACTTGTAAGAGATAGTCGTATGCTTCGACATAATTTGCTAATTAATGGCCCCTCAAACCAGTAACGCGTCAACAAATCAGTGCTCAAAATCATCAAATAATACGGGGTGTATGATGGATATCATTTATGATACGAGGACAAGCTAGGAATAACTCATCCACAAAAAATATTTCTGTCAGGTTCTAAAGGTAACGTGTAATGAGCAAATCAGGATAACTACAATCACAATAGGAGAGTCGTCATCAAAATTGTCCCCGACAACCACCGTAGTTGGACTGGTTTGCTATCCAGAGAAGCAACGTTGGAGGGAACTTGTGAGTCTCCACCAGAAGCAGCAGCAGCAGGTGGAGGGGGAGCAGTTGGTGGAACATCACATGTACCAAATGTAGCATTTGCCTGCCCATGAATAACACATTATTGGAGTTATTGGAAGTTAATCATAGCTACCTGGCAAACTATCAGATATATAATTTGGGCGTCAATCTCAAACTTGAGCACCCTTGCGAGACCTTTATGAACCAATTCTTGAAAATCTACATGCAAAAGCATGCTAGGCAGATGGGAAATTTGTATGAGATATGACGGACAAGCTAACCCTAATTATATAATAATTGAAGCAAATAGTGGTGGTAACGTACTCTGCAAAAGGCAATATTGTCACATCCACAAGTAAGCTGTCCATTTACTTTATCCACAGCTTCTGGGGCTCCCCCACCATCACTCCGCTGGAACAACAAATCGAAAACATCAGTTGGTAAACTACTTTGCAATGCCATTTCCTGTGATTGAAATTTGATTCAAGGTTCGATTTAATCTATCTCATCTGTTGAGACACGCAAATCAACCAAGTACCTGATAAAAATCAACAGTGATGAAGTTTGGCCACCGTTTCCCAGCTGCTTCATAGCAAGTGTTGGTCATGCTAATTAGTGGAGCTGAATTGTCCAAGCAAACTTCACTTACATTTGGATTAGTTTTAAAATAATTCTGAAGAACCAAGGATATCGTTTTTGTGTTCATAGGAGATGATTCGTTTCGATTTGGACATGAACCTGCTTTCATCCCATCATCTCCATCTGCATTATTCAAGTCACAATCAAATGATTTAAATGATCCCATACATGTCCACATTAGCCATGTCTTGCCAAGCTCCTAAAACTGAAACGTTAGACCTTCACAGGCACGTAGAAATCATAAAATAAGCTCTGCTCCCTGTATTTCTGACTGATTAGTTATGATGATACATTTTGACAGGGCAGGAAGATGGAACTTACATTGATTTTCTACTACATATTTCCAATTGTAGGCAATTTCCTCAGTAGCCTCTTTACTTGATTTGGAAGTGAAGACCACTAAACGCTGATTCTGCTGGACCATTTCATCAACAGTTGGCCAATCTTCACCATTTTTAGGCATCTTTGACACAGGAAACCAATATTCTCTTAGGCCAGACGCATTAAAAACCTTGGTCAAGCCTTGTGGGGATGTCACATAATCCTCAATAAAAATAGTGACAATCTCCGATGGATTTGCAGCCAAAAAGGTTTCAATCTCTTTCAGCACATTAATTGCAGGTTGCTGGAGATAATCATAGTTTGTTCACAGTCAATATAAAAGAGAAAATCGTTCTTTCAAGCATGGAATAGATGCCAGTAAGACGAATTAAGCAACATTGAAGGATCAACTCACGAAAGCTGTGAAGTTGTAACAGTTGCCGTTGAAGGAGTGACATAACCAGATATCATTCTGGAAATCATACATATCTAGCATAAGTCCTCGAACCCCATTCTACAAGAAATTTCAGTTCTTAGTAAAAAATAACAATTATAATAATTGCCTCTTATGAGAGCTTTAAAAAGGGAAGGAAAATGTGGTTAAGATCATCTCACGGATAGCTTAGTTAAGCATTAAATTAATAGTCTAGCTAGCTGGAATGGTCAGTAGTTCAATACAAGACTCCAAACAATAAAGCCAAGGCTTAACTTTCAAGCAAAGGACAAAACTCATAGATCGGCGAACCAGGCAATGCAATTTTGCAGCATTATCAGTAGTACGTACCCATTCCCTTTGCCATTATTTTGATAACTGAACACCAAACCAGTTTCCCTACAAAATTAACACTTTCCCTCTTGGCTCTCAGCACCTAAATGTGACACATGTCAATATTTGACACCATACCCAAGCCAGAAAAAGAAAAGTACGGCGAAATGTGGCAGTCCAACATAAAGAAGAAAAAGTAAACGATCCTAAAAAGTCCAAAGAGAAGGGTTTTTCCAAAAAACAATTCATCTCCAAGAATTGAAAATGTCAAAACAAATAAAATGAAGAGACTGAGAATCTTACCTTAAGTTGACTCGTAACCGTGTCTTCTTGATTTTTAGGAGAGAGCAAAGCAGAACCCGTATCTGATTGAGCATAAGAGTTGTGTGTCGTTAACCATGAATACTTGTTGAATGCCAGACCTTTGACCTAACCAAAAGCAAATCTTTTCCGATCAAAACATTAAAAATACCAAAATTAGAGTAGCAATTAAACACCAAAGAAAAAGGACCAACTTTTGATGTTGGACTCGATGGCTGGATCATGGTGCATCTCTGTCGGGTATTTCCATTAGCAGAACAACTTTGACAACTTAATCCGGGGTCACAGGTGCTGTTAGATGAACATGTCTCACCGATCTGTTTCATTGATCATAGAAATGAAGAACATGAAATAAAAATGTGTTTCTCTTTCTTGCCAATAATAGATAACTAATGATAGTAAGTTTGTTATTGTAGCATTATAGGTTTTCCAAACATTTTTATTTTTTAAAAAAAAAAAACAGTTGTAAGAAGGAAAATAAGACCTTGAGACAGGAAGAACCCGCAATGAAGAGACAAAGGAGGAGAATGAAGAGATGATGGGCAGGGAAAATACTAAAGAAAACATTCGATCCCTGCAAGAAAAGAAAAGGAGAAGTCATGAACAACAAAATATGTTTGATATAAGAATATATAGAGAGAGGAGTGGATTTCTGATGAAGAAGATTTGAGCTTGCCTTCATTTTCGGGTGTCGCTATATTCAGAGAGAGAGAGAGAGAGAGAAATGGAGGGATGTGAGTATTTTTAAAGATTCAGAAAGTCGGGGCTTGGAATCTGTTCCGATGGCTGGAAAATGGATCAAACATATGAATTTGGTGGCAAGAGAGGGAAACAAGACCTGGTCGTTAGGTTAGGTGTTACTTCTTTGTCATCTAGTGTCCGGATGCTTCGTTACGCTTTCTTTTTCTTCTTCTATTTTTTTTTTCTGTATATGTTTTCCACCTATTTTTAGTAGTTTTATGCTAAATTAGTAATAAAAACATTAAGATTCCGATGCCTTCTTGATTTATACTAAGTTCGTTAAGAAAATAGATTGAAAATGGCGCGATGGAAGCCCCACATGTATTAAACAATTTGTTTCTCATATATTTTTATCACCATGTGCCGATTCTTTCCATGCAATAAGTTTACATATCTTCATTTTGGGTTTGAATAGTGTATTGTAATAACGAAAGTGAAAAAAAACAAAGAATTTAGATTAATGTTTGATAGTAAAAAATAAAGTATATATTATCTGAAAAAAGCTCAAATGTATTCTTCTTCTTCTTTTTTCATTTCATAAAGAACATAAGTAATTTTTGTTTTGTTTTGTTTTGCTACGTAAAGAAACAATTCGTTAACGAATCATACAGTGGTCAAGTTTAAGTTTCGGAGATGGAAAGGTCAATATTTTTCCTTGCAGCTTCTCGGATTTGTATATTTGAATTTCTAAGCTCTTACTTTTCTTGAGGGCGAATGCATCGAAGACGAGCTTGTGCTTGAGATGCTGTGGGGCTCGATAAATATAAAATTATAATTAAAGACCATGAAAATTGTTGACATTAAAAACCGTATAAGAGCACGCAAGCGTTCCAGCTCATATAATTCTCATAAAATGACTTTAATTTGTTATCCTATTCCACTAAGGAAAACAATGTGTGAACCTAACTATCTATTAGGTGTATTAGGTGGCTAGCCATACAAGTTTGGAATTTAGAGTTTGATTTTTATATGGTCTCAGATTCGAATCTTATCATTTAAGAACTTATATAATTATTAATTTTAAAACCTGTAGGATTAGTCAAGATAAATACAAGCTAATTCAGATATTCATATTAATAAAATAATAAAAACAATGTGTGAACCTATCCAATTTGGCGGTCCTCTATGGCTATTGACTGAATTTTCTAGAAAGCACGCTAAGATGGAACAATTCTAAGAGAATATGTTGGGGAAATACTTTGTTTAATGATTAATAGCACAAAAAATAGTCAACGAAGCTGACATGAAAAACATTTTTTTTTTAAAAAAAGAAGAAAAACAAATTAAAATTTTGAAAGGTTCTGCTTCTGGAAATAGTTTTTTTTGTTGCCCTAATATATCTAATAATTTCTATCGATGGTAGTTTGCTTCATGGTGCTTAACTATATCTAATCATATGTCTCTGCCCTATCTACAGACTGGAGGAGCTGCTTATGTTGCATCCATAGAGTCTACATTTAAAGAACTTAAATGAGCTCGGTCGTTTATTGTAGGTGTAGAGACAATTCATTGTGGACTTCAATAGTGTAATGACCATTTTATCTCTTAGTGCGTCTCAGCCCCTGCCTTCAGATCAGGGGTATTTTTGAATTTTTCATGGGTCCAGTTGGCATTACCAGATTTTTGGGGGGTATTTTTGAATTTTTCATGGGTCCAGTTGGCATTACCAGATTTTTGGGGGGTATTTTTGTAGTTTCCGTGTATTTTTGCATAGTGCAAATACGCTTCTACCCCTCCCTGCACGCGTTGACCAACAGCTAAACCGGGGGTAATATTGATTTTTTAAAGATTCATGCATAGTGTAATAACGATAAAGCCCTCCAATAAGACAAAAGCAAGGAACAGGTTCCGAGGGTCTTCCAGACATTGCACAAAATTGAAAAATATGTTAATACGTGTGTAGCCCCCGATAAGACAAAAGTAAAGAATTAGCTTCAGGGGTGTTTGAATATTTGACTCCTTTTACTGTTTTTTGTCAGCAGTGCTGTCAGGACGTCGTACGAGCGCGTCAACGCGTTTCTTTCCCGTGTTCGATGCAGGTGGCGCGTGCGGCTTCATAAGGTGGTGAAATTGTTCAGCCGACGGTGCAAACGATACGCAACCATGTCCTCGGTCGCATGGAGTGGCGCGTGCTTGACAATGATATACGTAGAAGCTCATATGGTCGGTTGAACGTTTTTGTGCCCTCCTCTCTCTCCTGAGCACCGGATTAAACTTCAGTCCCCCGGTTTATTGTAGATTCATTTCAGTCCCTTGGCTTTTGATTGTTTTGTATGGTCCTGATTTCTGTAATAGAGGTTTCGATTTGTTTCAATTTCTTTCTTTCATTAAAATTGATATATATATATATATATATATATATATATATGCAGTTTGCATGTCCGTCCTTCTTCTTTCATTTTTTTGGTTTTCTATTATATTCCTTAATCTTTTTAATACAGCAGGTTGTATTGTTTTCAATTCTGCCCTTCATTTCAAATTCATTATATATTGCACTTTTATTTCAGTCCCTCATATTTTAATTTGTTTTTTTTAAAATCTCTTAATATTTTTGGCATAGAAGTATGGATTGTTGTCAAATTAATCATTTACTTTAAATCAATCATATCTTTCATTTTTATTTTGGCCCTTATGTTTTTAATTGTTCTATTGAAATTTAATTCCTTTATTGTTATTTATATATTTATGCATTAATCCTTATTATTGTACATGTTTCTGTATATTTTTGTTTTGTTTTAGTTTTGGATATTTTTTTTATCTTCTCTTTTGTTGGGGTGTTTTTTTTTTATTTAGTCTTTAAATTTTAATTTGTGTTAGTAATCATTTGAAAATTAATATTTCTTTTCTAAAAAAAATGGCAATATTTTTTTAAGGCTAGCAATATTTTTTTTTGTCATTTATTTTATTTGTTTGCTCATTCCTTTATATATATATATATATATATATATATATATATATATATATATATATATTTCTGAAATGGTTGCTATTTTGTTCATGCTTATATATGCATGTTCTTTGTTTTTGGTATGAATTTTTTTTATTTCCTCTGTTATCAAGGTTTTTTTTTAAAAATAATGTTTAAATTTTAATTTGTGTTAGTGATCATTTGAAAAATGATATTTAGTCTTTTTTTCCTTTTTCCTTTTTTATTTATTTATTCTTCAGGTCAAATAATATTTTCAAATGTAATCAATTTTTTTTTTCATTTGTTTTAGTCATTGCTTTTTTGTTAATATTTTTAATTGTCAAAATTCCTAATTATTATAGGTGGGACATTTCAAATAATAATAATGATTATTTGTAGATTGTTTTTCTTATAAATATATGAGGCTAAGTATATATTTTTATATTTATTTAATATTATATATAAATATATATAAATATATATAAATATATAAATGACCTATTTATTCTCTTAAAATAAAATAATAATAATTTATGATAAGTGTTCTAAAATACTTTTAATATAATAATATGACAAATAAATCTTATAAACTACAAAAAAATAATTTTTTTAACAATAATTATGGTGTCATCGATAGTATTACCAATAATGATTAAAATATTAATTATGTATATAATATTTATAATGACATCTATAAGAATTGTAACATAAATTCTTTGGTCAATGTTATTTTTTTGAAAAATAACTTATGCGTCTTTTTTAAATTTATGATATTTCAACTCTCATATGACGTGAAAAAATATATGAAACCACACGTTGACAAGACAAGTTGAAAAAATGTGTCAAACTATCTACAATAATAAAATAATAATTGTCCTGCGTTTCGCCACTCACAACACCAAAATTTTGAATATATAACAAAATTGTTAATGGTCCTATTTTTTTAAAAAAAATGTTATTCATATGAGTTAAATAATCTGCTTAAATAATTGAAGATTATGTAGTTTTTATGTGTGTTTGTTTTACTATAGGTAGGACATTTAGAATAATGATAATAATTATATATTATGATATTGTTTTGATGTTAACTTCTTAAATGTATATAAAAAATAAACTGACTTTTCTTTAGAAAGCTCACATTAATTTAATCTCATTTCTCTAGAATACTTCTAATATAAGGAAAAAATAGAAAAAAATTTTTTGATAAATTTTAGCAGTTGCATTTTTGTTATCTGTCAAATAAATTATTTGTCAAGTAGTTATAACATTACCAACAAACCATTAATATATCTTTGGTCAATTTAATCAATTACGTTTTTACTATCTACCAATTAAATTATTACAAAGGTAGTTAAAATGAAACTACCAATCACATTGTTTGTTGCGTAAAACAAATTACTATATGTGCTAAAATTCAATGATTGTAATTTAACTCTTTGCTAATGAAATAATTAATGAAACAAATAAAACATACACAACAATCAATCTGTATCTTACACTAAGCACATGGGTCATTTTAACAGAGTTGCTTCGATTTCAATTGTACAATCTATTGATTAAATAATTATCAAAAGAGTTTTGGAAGTAATACCATCCAGTCACTTTTAAAAGGGAAAAAAAACCCGTTTCTAACCGATTTTTTCAATTACAATTTTAGTTATTAAATATTAAAATAATCAATTACAACACACATAAATTCAATCGGTTTCCTACATAAAAAAAAGCCCAGCACAGCGCGCGGGCAAGTTTGCTCGTATTGTTTATTTAATCTATAAATTCATGTACCCTATTATACATAATTTGATGAAAAAAACAATGGTGTAAAAATCAATAAAATGCATATGTTATAACTCACATATGATGAGATTGAAACATAAATAACTCGTGGTAAAACAAATGAACATGGTTGGATTTTGATTAAATCTCTTAAACTTATTCCAATTGATATCATGAACCCTAAAGTTCTTGCAATAAAGTTATTATACTTTAGTTGTTAATGAGAATTTAATTTTAAAAAAAAACTATTAACGAGTGTCTAATAGTAGGGTGTGTATTTTAGTCATTTCAACTTAATATTATCTCTTTTAATAGCTTCATTTTGAGGTATATATCTCAATAAACACCAACATATAAGATCTTTATCATGCAATCTCCCTTTAGCTTATTATTTATTAGTATAAAAAATAATAAAGCAACACCTTGCATTACATTAAAAATCTATATAAATTATACATTATTATTATTATTATTATTATTATTATAATTATTATAATTATTATTATTATTATTATTATTATTATTATTATTATTATTATTATTATTATTATTATTATTATTATTATTATTATCATCATCTTCCTCTTCATTTCACAAATCTTCTATAAATCAGCATTTGACTCGTATTAGATTAACTCACTTAAACAACAGTAAAAATAATTTCAACTATTAAAGAGAAACTAAAAAGTGAGTAGTTTAACTCCATTACGACATGCAAGGTCATCCCCTCCCCACCTATATTATATGCAGAATATGTCAATAAACTTTTATAATGGCAAAAAATACACAAAATTATTCCACTCAACTTTTATACTTAACCTAATAAGCTCACCCCTATACTTTCATTCTTGTCGGGTTTCTCAAAACACATATTTACAATGGAAAAGGGTAAATTTAAATTTTTATAAAAGTTTTAAGAATCTCGTTAGACAAATCTAAAGTTGTTTGGGTTTTATACAGATATTACTTGAAGATTAAATGTTTCATTTTGCTTTGAGTATTTTCTTCAAGGTTAGGTTGTAACAAACCACAAGTCGTCGAAGTGTTTGTCCTCTAGCGATAATTCATACAAACCACTAGTGAGAAATCTATTAAATATTTTTAGGAGAAAGTGATTGTTTACTCTAAAGTGTTAACTCTTTTCTTTTTTGTTTTAGATATTTACTTACAATATTTTTCTCACCCTTCTCTTAGGACATAAGACTCATCTCATTTTATTTATAGAGAAACCTAAATACCCTATAAATAGAAAAATATCAATTCAATTTATAAAATTTATTAATAATTAACACTTGATTAATTACTCTATTTTAATTTCTAACTAGTGATTTTATACGTGTGATCTAATAGGTTTTCTAATAAGTTGACCCAAATATAAATAATAATTCTAAATTAAATAAGATAAAATAAATTAAATAATTTAATTTATTATCAATTCAATAATTGATTGATTTATATTTGAAGATAAAGTATAGTTTCTAGCAACATATTATGATTCTCTAAATATTAAAAAAGTCATACGTGGTTTGACTTAATTTCTCAATGACTAGTTTCTTGATGTAATTTTTATTCCTTCATCATGAATGTTCCAATTTAAACATTATCTCTTGGAGTCTATCAATTTTGCTAAATCTTTTTAGTTATCAACATTATAATCATTTATTCTTTAAAATATAATTTTAAAACTCATTTCACCTTCACCAAGATTTTACAATCAATATTGTTCGAGAACAAATGAAGTATTTTCCTGAATTCGCATTACCTAAAGTGATGAACCCTCTTTTAATTACTTAAATACTTTCATATAATTTCTGTTATACTCAATAGTTACTCGTTTGTTACCCTTGATTAGGACAATGTATAATTAGGATCAAAGCATAATATTTTTTATACATGATAACTTAGTTATCTCAAGTATAAAAATCACTTACATAATTATCACGAGAGTCTTTACACAGACATATATGATCTCTCAATATAAAATTTTCTTGTAGATCAAATCAGTGTATTTATCCATAGATAATCTCTCCATATGAAATTTTCTTGTATATCAAATGAGTGTATTTATCATTTGATAAGCACCTACATATTAATTTCAAATATCTTTCATACCTTAATTTATGATAGTAGTTGCTTCCTTTCATATAACAAGGAACATAATATGCATCAATCTCAACAACTCTAATTAATACCCAATATTAATAGAACATTGATCAAGAATATTTAGGAACATTGTTTTGATACAATATAAATCTCATAATTCTAACAACTTTATAATTTTCTTTGCAAAATATTTTTGTTCCATGGACTTTATCTTTACTCTAAATCCAATAATTAAATATTAAATTTATTAATTAAATATATTTACAATTGAAAATTAAAAAAAAATCTTTCTTAATGAAAGAGTATATATTTTCCATGAATAAAATTAGTTTTAATTGATATTCACTAACAATTCAAACTCTTTTTTGGCCCTCCTCCATAAACTGAAGAGCATTGTCCTCTGATTTATTGTAATTCCATCATATCAGATCAAAGAAAGACGTTTGTGATGATGAACGAGGTATTGATTTCTGCCTGTAGAGCATAGTGTTATATATCGTACAAGCTGGAATGGACTCCTCAGGATTGGTAACTGAAATGGTGTCAATGAACTATGCTGTGAAGCTCACATTTCACAACACTGCTTCCTTTTTTGGTGTCCCCGTTCCATCAACATCTCTGGAATCTAAAACGGATCAAGAGGAAGGTGTAACGTATAGATTAAATCCTTATTAACTGTCATTTAAGCTAGAGTAACTGTCATCAATAAGTGAGCATTAATCCAATGCTCCGATTAGTATTCTAGTCCTATATAATGTAATCTCCAGAGATGTATAGAAATGTAATGAAATATATACCAAAACATGAATTATTGAACATGGTATCAGAGCAAGGGTTTGAATCTTACCCTGAAAATTGCTCCCCTACCTAGGCCTGTTTGTTCTTCCCGTCCCCTGCAAATTCCCATTCCCTCTTCCTTTCGCCCCTACCAAAATGTCATCAAACTCTGAATCAGAGCACAATACTGGTGCATCTCAATCAGACTCCATGATGACTGAACTCACAGCAAAAATCACAGAAGCTCTGGGCAAGGTCCAGACACCATCACTGACCACTGAACCTGCTGCTGCTCCGATTGGGATTAAATTGGACAACAACAACTATGCCTTTTGGTCCCAAGTTGTCGAGATGTATGTCTCCGGCAAAGACAAATTGGGATTTATCAACGGTGATTCACCACAACCACCACAAACAGACCCTACCTTTCGCAGATGGCGCACCGACAACGCCATTGTCAAAGGGTGGCTAATTAATTCAATGGATCCCTCGCTGATAGGGAATTTTATTCGATTCCCCACAGCAAAAATGGTGTGGGACGCCATTGCTACAACCTTCTTCGACGGCAGCGACACCTCTCAGGTGTATGACCTCAGATGACGAGTGGCAAAATTGAAACAATCTGGCGGCCCCCTTGAAAAATACTACAACGATCTCCAGGGACTATGGCGTGAAATTGACTTTCGGCGACCTAACCCAATGGAATGCCCAACCGATATACTATAATGCTCTTGTTCAAGAAGAAAGGGTGTATGTCTTCTTGGATGGCTTGGACGACCGACTTGACAAAATCAGGGGAGACGTACTGCAGCTCCAACCATTCCCCACCGTAGAACAAGCCTATGCCCACGTCCACCGAGAATCAATCCGGCAGGCGGTGATGATCACTGGAGAGAGCACCACCCCTGGTGCGGTGCTCGCCACCAAGGGACTCCGATTGGGACCACCAACAGCCACATCGTCTTCCATGGTTCACAGACAGAGAACCCGTGTGGTATCGGGAGAAAAATTGGGACTAAAGTGCACTTATTGTGGAAATCAAAAGCATACACGGGAGAATTGCTTTAAATTAAATGGGTATCCTGATTGGTGGAATGATCTTCAATAAAAAAAACATCAGGATACCACTGGCAGAGATGATGACCACGGCACTGCTGCTATGGTTAATTCAGCACCTCAATTGTCCTTTACACCACCGGTTGAAAAAAATTTAGTCAACCCCGACGCAGGTAAAACCGGATGCGTATGTGTTAATTCTGTTGATGATGCTGAAAAAGATTCATGGCTGCTGGATTCTGGAGCCACTGATCATATGACATTTGATCCTGAGGATTTTACACAGATTTCCAAACCACGACGGACTAATATTGCTAATGCTAATGGTGATATTTTTCCTGTCATTGGTGCCGCCACTGTGCCTTTATCTCCCTTATTACAACTGCCCAATACATTACTTGTCCCTTCATTATCTCATAAACTTCTCTTTGTTAGCCAAATAACATTTGCTCTTAACTGTGTTGTAATGTTGTACCCTACCTTTTGTCTTCTTCAGGACATTCTCACCAAGGAGATCATTGGGCGTGGTACTAGGAGGGGGGGCTCTACTATATGGATGACTTGAGTCTGGGCAAAGCTCACCACATGAGATATTCTGGTAATATCAAAGAGAAAGAAATATGGTTATGGCACCGTCGATTAGGACATCCGTCTTTCACCTATATGAAACATTTGTTTCCCGATTTGTTCTCTCAAGTGAAAAACTTTGATGATAAATGTGAAACATGCATTCTAGCAAAAAGTCATAGAGTCTCTTATCCGTTGCGACTAAATAAAAAGGACTCTCCTTTCACTTTAATACATTCTGATGTGTGGGGTCCTTCCCCAATTACTACTGTGTCTGGATTCAGATGGTTTGTGCTATTTGTTGATGACTGTACCCGTATGACTTGGCTCTACCTGCTCAAACATAAAGACGATGTATTGGGGATATTTAAATCATTTCATGTTATGATACAGACTCAGTTTTCTGCTAAGATTCAGGTACTCAGATCAGATAATGGTGGCGAATATGTAAATAACCAGATGAAGGAGTATTTTCAGCAACACGGTCTTATCCATGAGACCTCATGTCCCAGAACTCCTCAACAAAATGGAGTTGCCGAGAGGAAAAATAGACAAGTTCTTGAAACCACTCGAGCTCTCCTAATTGGTGCTCATGCTCCTAGTCAATTTTGGACTGAAGCTGTTACCACTGCAGTTCATCTAATCAACCGGATGCCCTCTAATGCATTGGGATTCAAAACACCACTACAAGCACTCTCAACACATTCTCCTATACCTTCAATTTTGATGCTTCCACCCCGGGTGTTTGGATGTGTCGCATATGTCCATCTCCATAAAAACCAACGGACAAAACTAGACCCATGTGCTCATCGCTGTATTTTTTTGGGATATGCAACTCACCAAAAAGGCTATCGATGTTACGACCCCATGTCTAATCGCACATATGTTTCCCTGGATGTCACCTTCGTGGAAACAGAAACTTTTTATCCACCCACTTCTTCACTTCCGGGGGAGATTAGACAGGAAAAGCAGAAATGGATGGAACTAGAATGACCAAACTTACCTAAAGAACTCGTGGAGCAGATCTAATCAACACATGGATCAGTTGATCATCAAGCAACTATTCTGGAAGCCCCTATTGAAGTCATCCCTACTGAAGATCCTTCCCCCTCTCAAGTACCAGCAGACCCAACTCCTGAGAATGACCCTGAGGTAAGCTCTCTAAGCAACAATACTATGGAATCTTTTTCTAGTTATATGTTACCCCACAGGCAAAATCGTGGTAAGCCACCAAACCGCTATGATCCAGATGTAGAGGAGAGAAGATCACGATATCCCATTGCAAACTATGTGTCCACAAAGGGAATGACAGACTCTCTGAAGAGTTTCATGCATAATCTCTCTACTCACCATATTCCAACAAAAGTGGAGGAAGCCATGGAAGACCGAAAGTGGACCCAAGCCATCAAAGAAGAAATGGAAGCACTAATAAAGAACAAGACATGGAATCTAGTACCATTACCAGAAGGAAAGAAAACAGTGGGATGCAAATGGGTGTTCTCTATCAAACACAAAGCTGATGGATCAATAGAAATATGCAAAGCAAGACTTGTGGCAAAAGGGTACACACAAACATATGGCGTGGACTACCAAGAAACATTCGCACCAGTGGCTAAACTAAATACTATGAGGGTATTATTATCTCTTGCAGCAAATTTAGATTGGCCACTACACCAGTTTGACGTGAAGAACGCCTTTCTTCATGGTGATATTGAAGAAGAAGTGTATATGGACATTCCTCCCGGTTACTCTGTAACTTCAGGAACCAACGAAGTGTGCAAACTACAAAGAGCTTTATATGGGCTCAAGCAATCGCCGCGGGCATGGTTCAGGAGATTTAGCCTGGCAATGAAGAAATATGGCTTTACACAGAGCAACTCAGATCATACATTATTCCTCAAAAAACAAAGAGGTAAGACGACGACTTTGATTGTTTATGTTGATGATATGATTATCACAGGAGATGACAAAGAGGAAATATCACAACTTCAAGGAAAATTGGCTAAAGAATTTGAAATGAAGAATCTAGGCGGGCTCAAATATTTTCTGGGAATCGAGGTTATCAGATCAAATAAAGGTATATTTTTATCACAGAGAAAATATATCTTGGATTTGTTATCTGAGGTTGGATTATTAGAGTGCAAACCGGTAGATACCCCGATCATCCAGAATCATAAGTTGGGAATTTACCCAGACCAAAAGTCTACAGATAAGAGGAGATATCAACGGTTAGTGGGAAAATTAATTTACTTATCCCATACTCGTCCAGATATTGCATATGCAGTAAGTATGGTGAGTCAATTTATGCATTGTCCAAGTGAAGACCACATGGAGGCTATAACGCGGATTCTGAAATACTTGAAGTCATCTCTAGGAAAAGGGCTCATGTTCACTAAACATAACCATTTGAAAGTGGATGGTTATACTGATGCAGACTGGGCAGGAAATATTTCAGATAGGAAGTCTACCTCAGGGTACTTCACATTTGTGGGTGGAAACCTTGTGACATGGAGAAGCAAGAAACAAAAAGTGGTGGCCCTCTCAAGCGCAGAAGCAGAATTTCGTGGGATGGCCAAGGGATTATGTGAACTTCTCTGGTTGAACAGACTATTAACTGAGGTGGGTTTTGCTCCAACGTCAGAAATGAATCTTTTTTGTGTTAATAAAGCGGCCATAGATATCTCTCACAATCCAATCCAACATGATAGAACAAAACATGTGGAGGTGGATCGGCACTTCATCAAACACAATCTGGAAAACAAAATAATTAAATTCCCATTTGTCAAGTCAGAAGACCAGCTAGCGGATGTACTCACCCAAGCGGTGTCCAGTAAAGAATTTCACAGCTCACTAGTCAAGTTGAACATACGGGAACCATATGTACCAACTTGAGGGGGAGTGTTAACATGAGCTATAACGGATCAAGAGGAAGGTGTAACGTGTAGATTAAATCCTCATTAACTGTCATTTAAGCTAGAGTAACTGTCATCAATAAGTGAGCATTAATCCAATGCTCCGATTAGTATTCTAGTCCTATATAATGTAATCTCCAGATATGTATAGAAATGTACTGAAATATATACCAAAACATGAATTATTGAACACTCGAAACTCAAAATGGCTACTGGCATTGTAAGCACTAATCCCCCTCGTTATTTCTCTATATAAATAATTAAAAAAAGTTCCTTGACTTGTTTCCATTAATATTTGAACTAGCAAACTGGGTTTTGCAGATAACTAGGCTTTGTCAATTAAGAAAGAGTCAAAGATCATTAACAGATATTGTAAAAGAAGTAGAATTCCATTGTATGAAGGGGGAGCTATGTTGAGCAGTTTGAATGGTACGCCAATCCAACCAGTGCCATTCATACTCAAGTTCATGCTAAGATAGGCAAGCTGGTCAAACCCAATTTCTACAGAAGGATCGAGTGCTCTACAGTCATGGATACAAAAAAAAAATGAATGTGGCAATTTCTCTCAAGAATGAATGCAGTTGTCAACAAATATTCATAAAAGTAAGAGTTACTAATCCATCTTGAATTGGAAACTAAAGGGTTGGATATGTACGTACATTTTTATTATTATCTAAACTTTTCTGCATTTTTCGTTTTCTTTGCAGAGGAGAGCTCTCCTTCTCCATGTAACGTTTTCGTTGTCATGATAGAAAAGGAGGATATGAGCGCAAATTGAGCTACAGACTTATCAGTCTATCATCATTATTGTTCTGCTCGTATTTCTCTTATTGCAATCAGACAATCTGAGTAATTCATCACAGGCAACTAGCAAAGTACCTGTAGTTGATTGTCATAGAAGATTTCGGACCCATTAGAATCAGAAAATAAAAGAAAATGCATGCAGGATTTTTTGGTGGAGTTTTTGTTGGAAATACATCAGTAACAGAGGAGAGGATTGGAGGGTTTAGGTTGCACACTCAGATTTTTGATAGAATACAATGCATTATGAAATGGTACTCTCACATCTTTTCATTATAAAATTCATACAATATATATAGACATTATAAAATGTCTTTTACAATATTCAAAGTACTTAATTAATATTGAGACTCTTCAATACTTACTCTAGATTCATAGTACTACTAGATTCATAGTATTTCTAGATTCATAGTATTTATAATGTGGATGGTAATTCATTGTACTAACTTCAATACACTTAATTTCAATAAATAAGTTTAATAACTAACATAATCCTCTCTTAAACTTGTTTCATTAATCTTCACGATTCCAAGCTTCCTCTGCAGATAACAAAAAACTTCAGTCTTCAATGGCTTTGTAAAAATATTAGTTCGTGAGTGTTGACATGAATTAACTCCACATCACCTTCTTTTATGTGCTCTCTAATAAAATGAAATCGGGTATCAATATGCTTCGAATGTTCATGATGAATTGGATTATTTGCAAGAGCTATAGCAGACTTGTTATCAACGAAAATTCTTATGGCCTCGTTCTGTTTCTGTTGCAAACCTTCCATCAGTTTCCTTAGCCATATTGCATGACACACACATGATGCAGCATCAATATATTCTGCTTCACATGTGGATAATGCAACAATAGATTGTTTCTTGGATGTCCACGTGAATGTTGTTTCTCCCATGAAAAATATGAATCTAGTTGTGTTTTTCCTTTCTTCCAAGTTTCCTGCCCAGTCACTGTCACTATAACCTGTGATTCAAAATTCTGTGATGATGAATAACATAATCTATAGTTTAATGTTCCTTTAATAAACCGAAGATCCTCTTTGTTGCCTTCAAATGTGAACTCCTTAGTCTCTCCATGTATTTGCTAACCAAACCAACTCCAAACAGAATGTCTGTTCTGGTACATGTTAGATAACACAAACACCCCACAATACTTTTGTAGTATGTAGGATTAACTAAATCTCCTTCTCCTTCTTTAGTTAACCTCGTTCCATATTCAATTGGATTGTTTGCTGGATCACAATCTTCCATAACAAATTTCTTCAACACCTTTGTTGCATACTTGGCTTGAGAAACAAAAATATCACTACTGCACTGCTTCACTTCTAATCCCAGAAAAAATGCCAGAAGACCTAAGTCTGTCATCTCAAATTCCTTTACCATGGATTGCTTGAAATCTTGAATCATTGGAGGATCTTCCCCTGTGAACAAAATATCATCCATGTATAAACAAACAAGCATTATTCTACCTTGCAAGTTTTTCTTCATATATAATGCATGTTCATATGGGCATTTTGTAAACCCCTTCTAAGAAAGATAGCCATCAATTCTTGAGTTCCATGCTCTTGGTGCTTGTTTAAGCCCGTAAAGAGCTTTCTTCAATCTGCACACCTTTTCTTCTTCTCCTTTCATTACAAAACCAGCTTGTTGCTCGACATATACTTCCTCTTCAAGATTGTCATTCAAGAATGCTGACTTTATATCCATCTGAAATATTTTCCATCTTTTCTGTGCTGCTAGTGAGATCATCAATCTTATTGTTTCCATTCGAGCTACTAGAGCAAAGACATCTTCATAATCCATTCTATATCATTGCTTGTACCCCTTCGCTACTAATTTGGTTTTATGCTTTTCAATTTCTCCTTTTGCATTCTTCTTTGTCTTGAAGATCCATTTTACTCCTATTGCATTGTGTCCTTCGAGAAGTGTAGTCAATTCCCATGTATCATTTTTCCGAATGGAATTGATCTCCTCATTCATTGCTTTCTTCCACTTGTCTTCCTGATATGCTTCTTCAAATGTAATAGGATCATTTCCTGAAAATAGGCAAAGCATGTTCACATCATCAAGATCCATTCTTTCTGTTACATCATAAATCTCCTGTATGATCTTTGTCTTTCTTGTTGAACTTGAAGGACTAGCTGTGCTGCTAGTTAATGGAGTTAGAGCTATCATGTTCTCTCCTTCATCATTTTGAATATGTTCTTCATCTATAATCAATTTCTGCAGCCGATCCTCAAAGCTTCAGTTCCATTCCTGCTCTTTATCAAACTTCACATCTCTCGACATGATCAATTTTTTTGTCATTGGATTGAACAATTTGTAACCATACGAATTTTCTCCATATCCCAGTAGTATGCATTTCTTCTAACTTTTATCTTCAAGTTTAGTTTTCTTTTCTTCCTAAATTTTGGCATAAGCAATACTGTAAAAAATTCTCAGATGATCGACTTTAGGTTTCTTCATGCTCCAGGTTTCTTCTGGTGTAAGCATATGAAGTCTCTTTGTTGTAAATCTATTCAACAAGTACATAGCACATACAACTGCATCTCCCCAAAACTCTTTTGGACAATTTTTTTTCTTTTAGCATACATCTAATCATGTTCATAATAGTCCTATTTTTTCTCTTTGATACCCCATTCTGCTGTGGAGTCTGTGGCATTGTAGGCTGATGAGCTATACCATTTTCCTTACAATAATCATCAAAAGCATGCGAAACATACTCTCCTCCCCTATCAATTATTAGGCTCTTTAACTTGCATTCACTTTGTTTTTCTACTAATTTTTTAAACTTCTTAAACTTACCCAGCACTTCTTTCTTTTCTTTTAGCACATTTACCCATGTCTTTCCACTAAAGTCATTAGTAAAAGTGAGAAAATACCTGCTTCCTCCTATTGAAGTAGGCAAAATAGGCCCACACACATCTAAATATACCAATTCTAGAGGCTGAGATACTCTTGAACTCTTCTTTGGAAAAGACTTCTTGTATTGCTTTCCCATTACACATACTTCACACAAGTTGTTGTGTGCTCTAGCTTTGGTATTCCCAGAACCATTTTGTTTTTCTCCATCAGAATCAATGATCCGCAGTTCAAATGTCCATATCTCAAATGCCACAAATTCGTCATGTTAGAGATTTCTGTCTTGAAACAATTTGACAAATATATATTCAAGTCTAGAGGAAACATCATGTTTCTGATCATCTTAACTGAAGCAATTAGAGCTCCAGACTCATCAAAAATCTTCAAATTCTTATCATTCATCTGCATTTCAAAGCCTTTCTCTAGAAATTGCCCCAAACTTAAAATGTTGTTCTTCATGTCTGGAACATAAAACACTTCTGTTATGAACTTCTGCTCACCATTCCTGAGTTTTATGAGGATTCTACCTCTTCCTTCAACTAGTCTTTGAGAAAGATCTCCAAAGGTAATTTTGCCCTTATAACTTTCATCAATATCGATAAAAGCTTCATTCATGCCACACATATGATTTGATGCTCCTGTGTCTAGATACCAGGTGCTGGAGTTGCTGCCATCAAATTTTCTACATGCCAATAATAATACAGGTTCTTCCAAATCACTCATCTTCTCAGCAAAGTTGACATTTTTGTCTTCAAATTTGTATTGTGAGCAATCTGAAGCAAAATGACCATACTCCTTGCAATTATAACATTGTACGCATGCATTGTTATTTATCCAGTTTGAATATCCTCCATGACTTCTTCCTCTACTTCTGCCACGACCTCTAAAATTGAAGTTTTGATTTCGTGCTCCATGAAAATCTTGATTTCTATATGACTTCCTCCTCTTCCTCTTCTATGCAGGAACCTTCCTCTCTGGAATGCTCCTCTACTAGATTCACTAGCATTCTTCACAGTTAATTGTGTTTGCAATGCATGTTCAAGAGATCTTCCTTCTCCTCTTCTGTCAATTTATTGCTCATGGGCCTGCAAAGATCCCATTAGCTCTTCTATTGTCAGATCTCCTAGATCCTTTGATTCTTCAATTGCTACAGCCACATGATCAAACTTTGAATCCAACAATCTCAGAATTTTCTCCATCACACGAACATTATCAATATTTCACCATTCCTTTTCATCTGGTGAACCAGAGAGATTACTTTTGTTAAGTAATCTGAAACTGTCTCATTACTTTCTTTATTCAACTTCTCAAAGTCTCCTCTCAATGCTTGTAACCGTACTCTTTCCCAGTTTTTTACTAACAATTTTGATAAATAAGTTTAATAACTAACAGTTTTGTCATATTTAGTTTTTTATTTTAAGCGGAAAACACTTTTCGTATTTTTGATCCCTTAGAATCTGATTTAGTTTTTATATCAACTATGATCTTCATACTTTTGATTTTATTTATTTTTATCTTATCCTTTACTTAATTGAGGTTTTTTATTTATCGTATATGATTATTCTCTTGATCTGTTTGTGAGCAGTAAGATTTGTATAAGCAGCAAGCAGGGGTCAATCCGGACTGCAAACGCCGCCCGACCTGAGTTTTTGGAAACCTCGGGCCTTACTCGAGCTTCATACTTTCGGATTGGCCCTCTGGTTTTGTTAAAAAATAACCGACAGTGCTCATGATGCGAAGCCATAAATAGTAGGCCCCGAGCCTTGTTAAGTTGCTTCGAGCTGGTGTCTTCCTCGGGGCAAGAAATCCATTTTAAAAAACCTATCGCTCCAACGGAGCTGTCTTTTTCAACTTGAATCTACGAGGGGAAAGACAAAAAAAAAATTCCAAGTTTGCGGAGGTCCATAGAAGTTGCTGTGACCAAACATTCTGGCTGAAGTAAAGGCGGACGTGTGCACTAAATGACACGAGCCTTATGCTCAAAATGGTCACGCGTCCTTCTCATATAAAACTTGTTTGCATCAACGGGCATGACCCTCGTGAAAAATGGGGACCAAATACAGTACTCGTGATGGAGGTCAGGAACTGGACTTTCTAACGACAGAATAATAATTAATAAATGGTTGGAGTCTGGATCTGAATCCTGCTGAAGTCTGCATTATAAACGTGCATGCCATTTAACAATCTTGTCTCGATCACCACCCCAAAACCCACGTGATAAATAATTAAAATTACAATTTTCCGAATAATAATAATAATCATGTTGATTATGAGGGCGCCTTAAATAAATAAATTATTGTTTATATAAAGCTTTCAAGTTCCCATCTTATTAAAAGATAGGATCTATCATGTAGATGTACGATCCCATCAAATCTTCTTAATCATTATTTGTTAGGGCATGTCTCTGCCATGGTGGTTGCATCGTTAACACTAGCTGTCTTTCTTTTTAATGGTTAAAACTACGAGAGGTGGTGGTTGCGGCCAAAGTCTTCAACAAACGCTGCCGGTCATGAACTACCTGCGGCGACTTCGGTGCCCTGTTTTTGCATAGAATATTATCGGGGTCTCTTTCCGCGTTGGACCGGAAGAGAAGTTACCGCTGCTAGACTGTCGTCATTGGGTCACAGCGACGGTGCCCATTGAGGTATCTTCGAGAACAATTTCAAGGATGCTTCCCTGATTCCTGAGGTCTAACAAGTTGGTACTTTTCCCATTACAAGACGGAAAGAAAAAAAAAGACCTTTTTTTTCTCACTGACAAAACCAAAGTTCCTAATTCAACCAAATTACCAATTTCACATCGGGGTTAAGAAAAAGAAGGGACAAATTGGTCATACTCAATTCTCTCCAAACGTGGAAAAAAAACCAAACCTAAAACGCTTCTATTAAGTAAACCCAGAAAAAGATCACATAGGAGAAGCATTGACTATATGTTAAAAGAGTTTCTACTTTTATTATCTATTTATCATCTCACATATCACTTTCACTTTTATTTAACAAAATTGAGTCATTGTAAGTCTAAATTAGCATCTAATTCTATATTTTTTTGGTAGATAAGAATAGAATGAATTGAAAGACTAAGTACTGAAGCGAAAAAACTCGGGTAAAATAGATTGATGATTTAAGTTTTTTAAAAAAGTTCATTTTAGTCCTCTATCTTTTCTAACTATCAAGTGAATAACCCATTTGATTTTAAAAAAAATACATTTTGATATCAAACTTTTTTATAAGTGTCTTTTATAAGAGATGAGAGAGAACTTGCCAGATTCCTATGAAAAAAGAGAAAGTTATTGTTGGCGATGATTTTGGTCATAAAAACAAAAAATTTAATGGCTTAACAGTCCTGCATCTCCTAATCTTTTTTTTTTTTAATTCATAGTTTTCTATGTATCATTTTGAGGTTTATATTTTAACTAATATTCATTCTCTTTTAAAATATATATATTTTCTATTTTTTAAATTAAAAATAAATAAATTTGATCCAATTTGTGAAATAAGCACGAGGAGTAAAAAAAAGAAAGAACTATGATGCTATACTATCATAGCTATCATGTGCAGGGCAAAGATTCGACGGAAAAAGCCCCCGAAAAAGGACAAAATTGCGCACAGTGAACGGGGGCAGGGGCGTATTTTCCCGTCCGGTATTTTAGTAAATACCAGTGGGGGCAGGGGTGTGTAGGTCATTAACCATTATTTTATTATTTTTCCCGGGGGACAGCTGGCGCGTCGTCGGGCCGCGCCAGCGGGGTTCCACGCATACGCGCCCTTTAGGCGGCGCGTGCGGAGTCTTCCCGCCATCCAAAATTAACGTCTGCCGTGCCAAACGATGCGCCTGAAGGTCCTCTCCCTTCCGTCGCGGCGCGTTCCGGTCATATATGTCCTGCTAAGCGGCGACTGACGTTTTGTTTTCGGCTGTCGCATTTCTCTCTCCTTCCACCGCAAAGTCAGCTCCTGTCCGTGATGTTTGTCGGCAGTTCATTTTGGTCCCTGCGATTTTGATTTTGTTTTTATTACTGATTTATTTAAGTGAAAGTTTTATTGTTTTCAATTGTGCCCTTCAATTAAAACTGATTATATAAGAAGTTTTTATTTCAGTCCTTATACTTTTGATTTTTTATTTATTTTCTATTCCTTAAATTTTTCCGGTTCGGTTGTTTTGATTTCTTTAATTTGGTCCTCCAATTAAAATTGGAAATATATACAAAGTTTGATTTCAATCCCTCTTTTGTTTTTTTTAAATGACATCAATTATCATTATTTATTTTTGGTCCTCCAATTGTTTTTTTTTTCAATTTTATCCTTCAATTGGAATTAATTTTATATATGTTATTTTTCATTTCGGTCCTTATTCTTTAAATTTTTTTATTTCATATTAATTCATTGGTTTTTTTTTTGGATAATGTTCATTTTTTATTTGATATTAATTTATTTTTTAATTTTTAATTTTTTTTATACAAATCTTTTGCTTTTTTATAATGATTTTCCAGGGCAATTTAATTATTTTAATTGTTCTGACAGTAATATTGATAATAATTTTAACTATTTTAATAATCATTTTACTATTAATATTGCTCCTTTTTTCTCTTTGTTCATTTGTTTTGTTTTCTGCTTTTTTTTTTGTTCTTTGGATTGGGTGATTTTTATGATTTGGCTATTTATGCAATGATCATGATAATTTTAGTTGTTTTTTTTTCTTTTTTATAAAAAAATCTTTTACTTTGTTTTTTATGATTTTTCAGGGCAATTTTATTATTGAAATTGTTTTGACAATAATGTTGATAATAATTTTAACTTTTATAGTAATGATGATGACAATAACATAAGAATTAGATTTTCAATTTATGTATTCTTCTTTTTGTTGATGGAAATTTAACGATTTATTTTTGTTGTTTGATTATTGGAGGGATTTGTTTTATATTAATTCTTTTTTTTTATTCTTAGACAATGTTTATTTTTTATTTGTATTTATACATCTATACTTTTAGTTTTTTTATAGTTTTTTTTGCTGTGATTTTTTTTATCGATTCAATCCTGGTATTTCAATCTAAATTGGTAATCATTTTAAAATTAATATTGCTTTTTTTTTCCCTTTATTGATTTTTTTTGGTTTTCTATTATTTTTATTCGTTCTTTGGATTAAATGATTTTTATGATTGTACTATTTACGCAATAATAATGATAATTTTTTTGATTGGTTTTTTATTGCTTTTTTTTATAAATCTTTTGCTTTTTTTAATAATTTTCCAGGGCAATTTAATTATTTTAATTATTTTGACAATAATGTTAATAATAATTTTAACTGTTGTAGTAATGATAATGACAATAACATAAGGATATATTTTCAATTTATTTTTTTGTCTTTTTGTCGATAGAAAATTACAACTTATTTTATACTGGTTATTTCATTGAAACCTACGAAACAAATAAATTTATATTCATTTAAAATTTATATATTTTATACAAAACTTGCACTTCATAAAAATTATATACATATTTATTATTTTGTCTAAATTTATGCTATGATAAAAAAAATCATACATAATAAATATTTTTTTATGTTGAAAAAAATATGATTCCGCCCGCGACGAGGTGTGGGTGCCATGGCTAGATGTTTTCTTTTATTTTTATTTGTTCTTTGGATTAGATGATTTTTATAATTTTATTATTTGCGCAATAATAATGATAATTTTAGTGATCATTTTTTTATAAAAATCTTTTGATTTTTTTTTAAGATTTTCCTGAAATTTTAATTTATATCGGTGATCATTTTAAAAGTAATATTACTCTATTTTTCCCTTTATTCGTTTTTTTTTTCTCTGTTTCTTTATTTGTTCTTTAGATTATATGATTTTTATGATTTTATTATTTATGCAATAATAATGATAATTTTATTTATTATTTTTTTATTGTTTTTTTTATAAAAATCTTTTGCTTTTTTTTGTGATTTTTCATGGAAATTTAATTATTTTAATTGTTTTGACAGTAATGTTAGTAATAATTTTAGCTTTTATAGCAATGATAATGGCAATAACGTCAGGATGAATTTTCAATCTATGTTTTCGTCTTTTTTTTGATAGAAAATTAACAACTTCTTTTTTTTATTTGATTATTGTAGGTATTTTCACAATTTATATTTTATTTTTGTTTGAATTAAATTGAATTATAAAATGAACTAATCTTAATACAGTGAACTTAATAATTCAGATATCCGAGTTTTCTTGTTTTTTTAATGATGATGATAAATTTATGCTGGTTATTTCGTTTAAAACTACTAAACAGATTAATTTATATCGATTTTAAATTCATATATTTTATAGAAAACTTGCACTTGACATGAATTCTGCACATAATTATTTTAGCTAAATTTATATTATAATAAAAAATATACACAAAATTAATATTTTTTACATTGAAAAAAATATTGTGCCGCCCGCGGCGAAGCGCGGGGGCATTGTCTAGTTAAATAATAACAGCTGTAAGTAGAAACCGTAATAATAATAATAATAATAATAATAATAATAATAATAATAAAAAGACCAACTTTCCTGGTGAAGGGATTAATTGTATTTCAAAGAAGAAGAAGAAATCTGTACGGTAAGCTCAACCAGTTGAGCCTCCAGTCATGACTGTTTGATTCTAGCATAAAAATCAGTGCACAAAGAAACATCTCCGCCTGAAAACTACTCATGTACAAAGAAAAAAATTGAATGAATAATATCAATAGGTCGATGTTAATGAAAAGCTATCTCCCCAATTGCTTGAATCTCCTTCTCTGCTTCAACTCTGCCTCCCCTAACAGCGACCCAGCATCCAGAATTCGACCAGTTGCAACACTGATCACTCGCCAGTTGCCGGATTCTATCTGCTGCTGAAATCCAAGAAGAAGAATTTAATGAAGGAAAGACTGATCCCACCTCATCATCAGACAAAGACTCTGTTCTTGGTGATGGTGATTGCATTGAAACCCAATCTGGGAAATCAAAATGGCATCTTGGTGAAGCTGATGACACTTCAGCTCCTTCTCGCAATGGAACAGTGCCCTTCCCCTGATCAGCAACAAAAGGATGTTCCAGGAGCATTTCAGCAGTCCATCTCCGGGCGGGATCTTTAACAAAACACTTGGATAGAAAATCTTTGCCTTGTTGTGACAATTCTTCAGGTATTTGTGGCGATTCATCACCTTTACCAATTCTGATCAGCAATACAAACATGTTGGTCCCTGGTTTGCAATTCCACGCTGGTTTCCCTGTCAACATCTCGATAACAACACACCCAAGAGCCCAAATATCGACCCCTGACTCGTACTCATTGTCATTCACTGACTCGGGGGCCATATACAGAGGGGTCCCTCTAATTTCCGCCCTCCCCTGTGCCTTTCCTGCTTTCTTTGCCAGCCCAAAATCTGCAATTTTTACCTCCTCATTCTTGAACAGCAATATGTTTTCAAGTTTCAAGTCGCAGTGAACAAAACCCTTGGCGTGGATATGTCGCAGACCCTCAAGAATCGATCTTGCATAATCTTTGACATCACGCTCTTGAAAGCACCCAACCTTGTTGAGTTTTTGCGATAAACTGCCTCCGCTAGCGTACTCCAGCAACAAATTGTACAGACGCTCGTTGTTTTCCTCAACAGTATGGCTGTGGCCGAAATATTGGATGATTTGTGGGCAGTAACCAAGTTCCGCGACAACTTCTCTCTCGTTCTCGAGTAGACTAGTGTCAGATTCTGCGCAAGACTTCACTGCCACCACTAGAGGATTTTGTTTGAGGGTTGCAAGATGAACCCTAGAAGAACTGCCGGAGCCGATACACTGCCCTCTTACCCACTCCATCACAGAAGGAAGATCCAGAGCGTGCGTTTTTGTTTTTTGTTTTTTGTTTTTTAATTATTATGGAAGGAAAAATTGGAAAGCGAGGGTTTATATAGGAGAGGTCTCCGATATGAACACGGACCGCGTGGTTAAACATCAACCGCGTCTAATATTCAGTGTTTGCGCAGGAGTTTTTTCTTTTTTTTGGGTATGCCTAAAACATTAACACACGTGTTTAATATTTACTTGGATTTTTATTTTAGATCCGTTGTATCCAATTTTCCTAAATAAAAAAAAGAGAGAGAGAGAGAGAGAGAAAAGGAAATCCTAACATCAATCATTGAAGAGTTTAAACAATGAAATAACTTCATGATTAATATTTTATTATTAATAATAAAATAGAAATTAATCATGAAAGTATAGAAATAGTACACCAATTAAAACTGAGAATAAATATCTCAGATTTCAAAAACATTATTTTAGTTATACTAGTTTATGAGTAGACTTGAAGTAAAAATCAAACATGTAGAATCTTCTTCAGTCCCACTCGCAGTTATTGATGAAAACATTAAAAGAAAGTTTTATAAAGGTTGTTTGTGTGTGAATGACAAGTAAATGCGTTTTATAAAATCTATCCGTAGAATTTTCTACTGTAATATTAATTACATTTAAGTAACATATTTATGTCATGTGTTGATTACATGCGTTGATTTTATGGAAGAGTCAAACACCTTGGAAATCTCCGTTAGTCCAATGGCAGTCATATATATATATATATATATATATATATCGATCGAGAGAGAGAGAGAAAAGGTTGACAAGTACACGCGTTCAGATGCACAATAGAATAGACTGCTGCATACAAAGTACTAGGTAAATTTCTCGCACGCTACATGTCAACCAAAATAAGCTTTGGGTAGCTAGAATGGGGTCTGCCGGAGACCCTCTCTTCTCTTTCATTTCCTAGAGCATCTCTCTTTTCGCAAGCTCCAAGAATTGAAATGGAAAACATATAGAGTTGATGATTTAAATCAAAATATAAGGATAACAAATGAAAAAGTAGACAAATCCATCCACCAGTTTTCATGTTCCATGAACAGTAAAAAGGTTTTTTGTTTGTGTTATATTTGATCTATTGTTTTATTTTTTTTAAGTAATAAAATTAATTTTATTTTGCATAACTGAATATCAATTTAACATCAATATATTTTGTGACATTGCGAATATACCATAGCATGTAAAATGAAACAAGTTTTAGAATTAAAATCATGGCAACATAATATAAAAAGATAAAAGAAAATAATTTATTTGATTTTTATATTATTTTGATTTTCTGATATAAAAAATTATCATAAAAAAGAAACATGATGGCGATCTTACACATGTATTTCTTCTCAACTAAGAAGATGAATACAGCCAAAACCTATATCTTCAAGATAGGGATTAAAAGAAGATTCATACTGCCACATGGAAAGTTCCTAAGCAATTGGTTCATAGAAAATATCCCTTCTCACTTAAGTTTTGTTTCTCCTTCTAGCAGAAGAGTTGAAGCAGAGAAACTATCCCACCAAAAGATTTACCTTAAAACCACCTCCCCAAGCAAGAACACATGAATGATGGGATTTTATCCACCTCGTGCTGCCTCTTTCGGGCCACCAGCTATTCAAGACTAACAAATGGAAAATATCAACTTTCTTGGAAAAGTAATTCAACTAAATTTCAATATAAAAATTTCTGCCTTGTACTGCACAGGAAGCCATCAATGATGACTGTTTCATAAGCTAACAATCAGTGCTAAAATCATATCTCTGCCCAATAATCTACTCAATTACAAAATCTCAATGGTTTGATATAACTTGTAAAAAATATAAAGAAAATATCACCCCAGTTGATTTGATCTTTTTTCTCTGTCGTCCGGCTCTATCTCATCTAACATTGACCCAACAGCCAGAATCACACCAGTTGCGACTCTGACCAGCTGCCAGTAGCCGGATTCTATCCTCCGGTGAAGTCCAACAAGACGAATTTAATGAAGACGATGTCGATTTCACTTTCCCATCAGACCATAACTCTGATCTCGGCGAGGATGATGATTGAAAGGAAGCCCACTCTGAGAAATTGAAATGGCATCTTGGTGATGCTGACAACTCTTTGCTTTCTTCTTTCAATGGAACATTTTCTTGAAATTGGTCAGCAACAAAAGGATGTTTCAAGAGCATATCAGCAGTCCATCTTTGTGTGGGATCTTTGACAAAGATCTTCGACAAAAAATCTTTGCCTTGCTGAGACAATTCTTCAGGTATGATTGGCAATTCATCCCCCTCGCCGATTCTGATCAGCAGCACAAACATATTGGTTCCTGGCTTACAATTCCACGCCGGTTTCCCTGTCACCATCTCAACGACGGCACACCCAAGAGCCCAGATATCAGCTCCTGACTCGTATTCATTGTTGTTGACCGACTCAGGTGCCATATAAAGTGGTGTTCCTCTAATCTCCCCTCTCCCCTGTTTCTGCCCTGACTTCTTTGCCAGCCCAAAATCTGCAATCTTCACCTCACCATTCTCAAACAACAATATATTATCAAGCTTCAAGTCACAGTGAACAAATCCTTTTGCATGAACATGACTCAGACCCTTCAGTATCGATCTCGTGTAGTCTTTGACATCACTTTCTTTCATGCAACCACCAGACTTCTTGAGCTTGTAAGATAAGCTTCCTCCTTTCGCATACTCCAACATCAGATTATATAAGCATTCGTTGTTTTCATCAGTAGCTCGACAGTCGCCGAAACACTGGATGATTTGTGGGCAGAAGCCAATTTCATCCAGAATTTCCCTCTCGTTCTCGAGCAAGGTGGTGTCCGATTGGTTGCAGGACTTCACTGCCATCACCGCAGGACACGTAGAAGATGAATTCTTAGATGTTGCAAGATGGACTGTAGATGAACTGCCATAGCCAAGGCAGCCTCCTCTTACCCACTCCATGTGTGTTAGGGTTTTTTTTTAGAAAAAAATGGAATAACCGCGAAGAGTGAGAAGAAAAGGGGAAGCGGTGGTTTATATAGGGATCTTTTGCCCGAGTGGAAACGGACAGCGTGGTCATGATTTTTGGGCCCAGTGTAATACGAGGAAGTAGATTATTTTTCTTAAAACCGGAACCAATTCCAATATAAAAAGATTACAATTTGGGTTCTGAAAAAATAAAATAGAAAATATAAAATAGAAGAGTGCTGAAGATAACAAAATCTTGGACAAAGGATATGCCAGGACCCCAACTAGGCCTCTATGCCAATCACATACCGGAATTAATTCTATATTGGTTTCTTAACCTATCTATTTTATAGTATAATTTCGTGTTAGTTTTATTAAAAAATATATTTTTTGATTAATATATTTTTTCTAAGCATATGGTTGGCATATCCCATTAAGTTTTTCAATTCAATTTCATATGAATATAAAATTTGATTTTTCTTCTTCAAAAGCATGAAAGAGCTAGAATGAAATTCTTATATATTGTTCTTAATTAATCAAAATGGATATTCTCGTTGTCCGTCCCTCGCGATGTTGCCAACTTATTTTGGGGTGCTTGGGAAGCACTTTAAAAGTAATTTTTGAAAAAAAATTGAGATTGTTTTGCTTGAAATAATTGTTTTTAGTGTTTTTAGATTATTTTGATATGCTTATGTCAAAAATATTTTTAAAAAAAATATATATTATTTTAATACATTTATAAGTAAAAACACTTTAATTATTTGCAATCACACATCAAACACTTGTTTGTATCCCAAATCCACTAGACAAGCTTTGTTCTTCTCCACCGTAAATGTAAATCTCATTTTATTTCGGTCCAAATATTTTGTACCAGTTAAAAAAACAAGATAAAATGGCACAGTTTTTAGCTCGTTTAAAATTTCGGTCTGTTTCATAAATTTCATCCAAATTTCGACCGGAACATTCAGGTTTCGTTCCGCACGTTCTATTTCGACCAAATAGTGTTTTTTTTTAAAATAATGAATAAGTTTACAATATCAATTATATCTCTTAATCCGACCTTTAGATTGTGATGAAATTTTATAAGGAGTCTCTTGATATATTTATATATATTATGCTAAAATTTCATAGCATTCAGAGAATGTAATGACTTTACGAGATTGATGATGACATTCTTGTAATATTATACATGTTCATAATTTTATTTAGAAAAATCATTTTATTGTGTCTTTTTTTAGATTAAATTGCACAATTCTAAAAAAAATAATTTTTGGATTTGAACTTTTTTTTAATTAATATATTTAATTATATATATATACACACACATACATAAACAATACAGCCTCAAAACAGCGCGCCGAAACACTCCGAAACCGAAACATTGTTTTCCAATTAAAAAAACAAAACAACAACAGTAACGAAATTGACAACCTTGTTCTCCACTTCTACCTTTTAATTCAACTTGGTCTTGAAAACCTATTTCACTCCCATGCTCTTTTAACATTTGGAAGATCAGTAAGCTCCCACAGTATTATTTTTCTCTATCGCCCTTATCTTTGCATCTATAGCATTCTACCAGTTCTTATATTCCACGACAGTCCTTCATACCATAGCTTGCAGCACCGGGGAGACTACGAGCTTAATTTGGACAGGCTGCATCATGCAGGGAGCACAGGACAAACCACCACCCCCATATGCATCCTACGTGGCCCAGTCATGGAGAATCGGAGTGCAGAATTAATGTATTGCAAGGATAAATGACAGACTAGGAAAGATCTCAACTCCTGTCCTAAATCCCATGTTTTCTCGACATCAAGAAATGTTGCACCCTTGATCTTATTCCCACTTACGCCAGCCCGCAAGTCAGGCTGGATTTTAATTTGGATACGTTGGATATGCCTATTTTGAAAATTTTCCCCAGTGCGAAAATCTAATTGGACTGGAATGGATATTTATATTAGCCACTTGGGTGGATGAGGATAATGCATGTCTAGCTAGTTGTTGTCCATGACTCCATCTCCTTGGAACTAAACTGAAAATAAACGGGATAATAATCAAGCAAAATCCCAGAGAGAGTGCATGTCGTATGCAAGAATTAATAATGTCTTCGAACTGTCAAGAAATTAAAGGTTTGCAAGTTGACATGCATGCATGTTGCAGGCTCCCTCGATTTCTGCTGCAAGTTGTGTTCGCCGCGGTTTTCAATCTGTAATAATCAGCACGTAACATGCGGTAGAGAGATCAGATCCCGAATTTGTATTGTCTGGTCGATATGCTGCAGCAGCCGACCGTAGGCATCACATGTTGTCACTCGCGCTATACAGAACAATTATTGTTTTTTATTATTAAATTTAACAGAGGCAGTGAAATTATTGTAGCAAAAAACACAATTGTTCAGGCTCACTATAGATTACAATATTGTAGTTTCTTTTATTTATTTATTTATTGTCTTCTTATTAAATCTAAAATAAAATCATTTTTTTTTATAGAATTGTCACCACCATTGCTGTCAGCCCGGCTGATATTGTCACAAAAACCTCACTAGTACATGATGGACGGTGCTAATATGTACACGGGACAGCACAAAGATTTTTGCATCCTTCCGTGCTTGGAGGAAATTCGTAACTACTGATTTCGTATCTGCGAACGTGAAAAGATTCGCAGGTGAACAACCACAATAAAATCTGAATCGCCGCCGAAATGTCGATTTTAGCTTTGGGGAAGCGAGGAGAAATGGTGGGATTCTGCTTGTCGGTTTGATGGATGAGTCCACATGAGCTCAGATACACAGAACCGTTGGCTAAGCTGACAGCTTGACCTCGCTGAACTATTGGTCTAAAAATCCAAAATAAAGCAGCGAAATCCACCGGTCGTTGCAAATTCTACGGCCACCAAATGAGGGGCAGGGATTCTACAGCGGTCAGTTCCCCATATCAACGTGATTTTCTTCAGCCTTCAAGTGGTGAACTGTGTGACTGTGACCCACTAGCCAGTCGTCTCTGATTTGACTCCCGAACATTGCACCTCCTCTGGTTTTGCTCTCCCTTGCACATGACCAAAGGTTGCCTTTTGCTTTTGGGTCTTGGCCGCGTTCACAGAATATTGATGTTTTGCTGTGATTGGTGGGATTCTTAGGTTTTTGCCATGGAGAAGGTTGCTTAAATGGGCCCGAAAACGGTGATTATTAAATTGAATGGAGGCCATACAGAGTGGGTTTGGTCCATCAATCATGGCGTCTTCTGTAGATTTTTCTATCCCCACTTTGAATATTGACTATAATATATGCAGCCACTCGTGGGTTGAACTCAAATTTGCAACAAAAAAAAAAAAGAAAAGCAAGAAGGAATACCCTTCACGCTATGGATAGTTCAGTTGCATTTTGCACATACAGAAGAGTCACAGTTCACGTCTGTCACGTTTAATAAAGGTGAAAGTAATTCACATTGGTGGAGTTCAAAGGTTCATAAAATTTCCAGGATGCAAAGCTTGGTTGTGTTACTTGTGGATGATTCGAGTCAGCACATTTATTTTTAATTTTATTTTTTACAATTCTGGTCCTCGTCATTTTTCTATTATTTTCTTTCATTTGATTGATTGGGCTCCTAAGCCCATCTCATTTATCTTTTATACACAATCTCGATTGGCCCAGTCATGGACTCGATTAAACCGTTAACATGCATGTTTCTAGATTCAGGCAAAATCATAAGCTGCTTACCCAGTCTGTATTCTTGTTTGTTAGTCTCCTGAAATCCCCCTGGTGATCCTTCCAAATGGTCTCGGCCCCGGTAGATAAAATATACTAGATGAGTAGAAAAGTGAGACCACTAGCTACCATTTAAAACACCAAAAAATCTCAAAGTTTTTAGTTTTTTTTGGGTTTGATAAAGGAGAATCATTGAAAAATGATGAAGAAAAAAAAGTTATTGGTTGGCCATAATTCAACAACAACAAATATTGATTTGGTATCGGAGGGTTACATTTTACGAGAAAAAACTGATAGTGATGGTTTTTTTTAAAAAAATATGCTTGAAAAAATACATTAAAGTCCATTTAAATATTTGCAAATTGGTTGATTTGTATTTTTTTTTGGGTGATGTTGAGGTACTTGGGCTTTTAAAATATATTAAAATTATGTTTTTTTATTTTTTAAAAATTATTTTTGATATTAGCACATCAAAATGATCTAAAAACACCAAATTTTGTTAATTTAAACTTAAAAATAAAAATTTTCATTTTTTTTTTCAAAAATACTTTTGAAAAGCACACCCACACATCCCCATAAAAATAAAAATGAGAAAAATAATTATCAAATATTTGCATACTCGTGTGTGTTGGATTTTAGAAGAAACATTGACTTTCTATTTTAGCTTTTAAAAACTCTTTCCAAATTTATCAACTCATTATTTTTTTTAATTTAAATTAATATCATCTCTATTATATTTATTATTTAAATAGATAGTTTAGCATACTTGCTTGTTGAAATAATTGCAATGTAAAGAAATATAGATGACATAAGCTTTCTTATTCGTCGTATGATGCAAGCAATTTAAATTAATGTTGTCAATTCTATTTTGGTTGATTTTTATTTTTAAAAGTGGAACAGAATGTTTCGGTTTCAAAATGTTTTGGGCCACTGTTTCGAGGTTGTACTGTTCATATATAATTAATTAATTATATATATATATGGAAAAAAAAAATTAAAATATTAAGTTAACGAACATAATTCAAATTCAAGATAAATAAACTTTAAATTATATAATACAAGCACAAAGTCAAACAAATATAATCTCAAAATTAAAAACATGAAAATATCTCTAAATAGTAAATATTAAATAGAACTTTAACTTAAAATAATTTAACTTAAATAAAATTTCAAAATATTGTGAAAATAAAATGTTCTAAAATAAAAGAAATATAAATCAAACATTCTCTATATCATCTATATTAATAATTCAATATAAAAATAAAGATTTTGAACCTGTACATGTTCACTACCCTTGTTACTTTCCTTGAAAATACAGTCAACTTTTCTTAATTTGCTTTTCCTCTCGTAAGGTTATTGTGTTTTGTATATATACATCCCTTTCCTCCTAGACATCTTCAAGCTCTTCCGTGAGCTTTTTTCGGGACACATCCCATTGCTATCTACCAGGAGATCCAAGAGGCATGGCTTATTGAAGACCAGATCAACATTAGTTCAAATACAGAATCCAATTCAAATGAAGAATCCACGTCTGCAACAAATCTTTTATCTGCAATCTAGTTTGAATTCAAATAAGATTATGTATAGGATTTCTAGCCAAAGTTTTTATTCTGTAAAGTATTTAAACAGCTTCAACACACAATGAATACAAGTGAAAAACATCGTTCAAATCATCAAGCTTATGTTTCTATATGGTATCAGAGCCGAAAACAAAGACCTATGTCTGATCCTATCCTTTTAATTCCCTTCCGGACTGCAAATGGCTTCTTCCTCTTCCACTACTGCCTCCCCACCACTCTCTGTTCCCTCACTCTCCCATTTCCCTTTTTCTCTCAGTATCAAACTCAATCACTCCAATTATCCTGTTTGGAAAGCTCAAGCCCTACCATACTTCTGTGGTCAAGGTGTCTTTGGATATCTTGATGGCTCCATTTCAATCCCTCCAAAAGATACTTCCACTAATTCTACTACGGGTGTCACTACCACCATCCCCAATCCAGAATATGAACACTGGATTCGTCAAGATTCATTAATCCTTGCCACCATCAATACCTCTCTTACAGAGGATGTTCTTTTTCAGGTCATGACATATACCACATCCAAAGATGTTTGGTTTGCTCTCCACCAAAACTTCTCTTATATCTCTCGTGCAAAAGTTGTTCAACTTCGAACTCAGCTTGCAACTTCAAGAAAAGGAGCATTAACTGCCAAAGATTATCTTATGTCCATCAAACGCATGGCTTATGAACTTGCACTTGCTGGTCAGCCTCTCAAATCTGATGAAATTCTGACTTATATTCTTGTTGTTCTTGGTCAAGAATATGATTCTTTGGTTTCTACAATTACCTCTCGTCCTGATGCTGTCACCTTGGAAGAACTTTATTCCTTACTTTTATCACTGAATCAAGAATCAATCAGCACCATGATTCTATTCAAGTTGTTGTTTCAGTCAACATGACCACCAGGCACTCTCCTCCTTTTTCACGCCCTGTTACCAGCTATCCCTCTTCTAATCGGGGTCGTGGTAATTTCTATCATGGCAAAGGACGTGGTGGCCGAGCTTTCACCTATGATAATGCATCCAATTCACTTGTCTGTCAGGTATGTCTCAAGCCAGGACATCCTGCACTAAAATGCTATCATCACTTTGATGTCTCTTACCAGGTTCAAAATCCACAACGTTCACCTCAAGCCTTTCTTGCTGCTCGACATCACCATTCTCCTCCTGAGTGGCATCCTGATACTGGTGCCACCCATCATCTCACAAATGATCTGAACAATATTCATCTTCCAAATGACGATTGTGTTGGTAATGATCGTATTCAAGTGGCAAATGGTGCAGGTTTGAAAATTACACAGTGGCCAATCCACTTTGTCTTCTGCTTCTAAGTCTTTTGTTCTAAATCAAATCCTGTTGGTTCATGATACCACCAAAAATCTTCTTTCAGTTCATCGTTTTTTTCGGGATAACAACAACGTTTTCTTTGAATTTCATGCCTCTTACTTTCTTGTGAAGGATTACTTGGGGAACGTCCTGCATCGTGGACCACTTCATAATGGCCTTTACAGTTTCTCCATGTCGCTAGCTCGTCTTCAACCCCGAGCTTTTTCCAGTGTTCATGTCTCTGCTACTTTGTGGCATCAACGCCTTGGCCATGCCTCATTTCCGGTCATTAATAAAACTCTTTCCCTTCCCTCTTCACGTAATAAATCTTCTGTATGTCCTCATTGTCAAATGGCCAAAAGCCATGCTTTGATTTTTTCTCATTCCCATGTCTCTATTTCTAAACCATTAGAACTCTTATATTTGGGTGTTTGGGGGCCAGCACCCATTTTAGCAACTACAGGTGCACGTTATTACATCATTTTTTTAGATGACTCCACTAAATTTTTATGGCTATTCCCATTAAAACTTAAATTTGATGCATTAAACATCTTTCAAAAATTTCAAGCTGTTGTTGAACGCTAATTTAACACAAAAATTAAAGCCATCCAAACTGACTGGGGCGGTGAATTTCGCATCTTAAATCAATTTTTACAAACCCAAGGTATTACTCATCGAGTCATTTGCCCTTACACTCACCAACAAGCTGGTGCCATTGAACGACGCCATCGCCAAATTGTAGAAGTTGGCCTTGCATTACTTGCTCACTCTAATCTACCACAATTTTTTTGGGAAGATGCCTTTTTAACGGCTGTTTATATCATTAATCGTTTACCCACTCCGATTTTACATCAAAAATTGCCATATGAAATGGTCAACAATTCAAAACCTGATTATAATTTCTTAAGAGTTTTTGGTTGTGCTTGCTGGCCCTTCTTACGCTCGTATAATAGAAATAAAATGGATTTTTGTTCTAAAACATGTATTTTCATAGGCTATAGCATTGGTCATCGGGGGTATAAATGTGTAGATGTCTCCACTGGTAAAATATTTGTCTCCTGTCATGTTGTCTTTGATGAGTCTCTATTTCTCTATGCTCCACCCGGTCATTATGTTCCTGCAAATCCTTTGCCTCCTGCCATTCTTCCCTCTAATCTCCAATTGTCTTCTGCCAATTCCAGTTTTTCTGCAGGTTCTCAATTTCAAACTGCAACTTTGCCACAGAATGTGTCTTCACCAACAGAGCTTCATTTGAAACTTGACATTACTTCAGCCACCCCTGTTACCGATTCCAATTTAACTCAATCTGCTGATGATAGCCAATCCTTAATTATTGTTCCTCCAACACCGACTCAAAATACTCACCCCAAGACTACTCACAGCAAAAACAACATATACAAACCCAAACTGCCTTCCGATACCCATATCATACCCATATCAGGTACCCTCTGCCACAAGCTCTCATGGCTACTATCACCTCCCACATACCTGAACCCACATGTCATTCTGAAGCTATTAAGCATCACCACGGGAGAGATGCCATGAATGAGGAATTGGATGCTTTATTGAGCAATGGCACTTGGTCTTTAATTCCTGCTCCCCCTCTCTGCTAATATTATTGGTTCTAAGTGGGTCTACAGAATTAGAAGGAAAGCTGATGGTAGTATTGAACGGTTCAAAGCTTGCCTCGTCGCCAAAGGTTTTCATCAACAGGAGGGTGTTGATTTTTTGGAAACTTTCATTCCTGTTGTAAAACCTACAACAGTTCGTTTGGTGCTATCAATTGTTGTTTCCCGTGGTTGGCATCTTCGTCAACTTGATGTCAAAAATGCTTTTTTGCATGACTTTCTAAATGAAGATGTGTATATGGCTCAGCCTCCAGGTTTTCTTCATCCTCAATACCCACATCACGTGTTTAAACTTCATAAATCCATATATGGTCTTCGTCAAGCACCACGGGCGTGGTTCTCTCGTCTGACTGATAAATTGCAGGCCATTGGGTTTAAAGGCAGTCAAGCAGATCATTCCCTATATGTGTATCACCATGGTTCCACTCTTCTTTATTTTCTCATATATGTCGATGACATTATATTAGCAGGTGCTGATATCAAATTTATTGATCATGTGATAAGCCTTCTGCAGGCTGACTTTCCAGTCAAAAATATGGGTGATCTCAGTTTCTTTCTTGGCGTAGAAGCTCTCCGAACTGATGACGGCCTTTATTTGTCTCAACGCCGCTATATACTTGATCTTCTTCTTCGCAGCAAGATGGACAAATCCAGACCTACTGTTACACCTATGTCCACATCCCAAACATTGAATAAAACTGATGGTATTCCATTTCATGATCCCCAGTTGTATCGCAGTATAGTGGGAGGACTGCAATATCTTTCTTTTACTAGGCCAGAGCTTGCATTTGCTATTCATAAAGTGAGCAAATACATGCATGCCCCGAAGGAACCTCATTGGGTAGCAGTTAAAAGAATCTTGCGCTACCTCAAAGACAATATATCTCATGCTCTTTTCATTCAACATGATCAGCTTCTTCAACTTCAAACTTTCAGTGATTCTGACTGGGCATTTGATCAAGATGATAGACGATCAATTAGTGCTTACTGTGTATATCTTGGCAAAAACTTGATTTCTTGGAGTTGTAAACAGCAATCCACTGTTGCTCGTAGCAGCACCAAAGCAGAGTACAAAGCTTTGGCAAATGCAGCTGCTGAAATTCAATGGCTCAAGTCTCTGCTTTCAGATCTTCATGTCTCAGCCACAAAACCTCTTATTCTATGGTATGACAACATTGGAGCTACTTATCTCACAAGTAATCCACTCTTCCATGCACGCACAAAACATATTGAAATTGATTTTCATTATGTCCGTGATCAAGTTCTCAGTGGTCAGTTAACTGTTAGACTGATCTCTACTAAAGATCAAATTGCAGATGCTCTTACAAAGCCCCTGTCTTCTCAACGTTTTAAACTCTTACGTGACAATCTAAGGGTTCACTCTTTACCCCTTCGATTGCAGGGGCATATTGAAGACCAGATCAACATCAGTTCAAATACAGAATCCAATTCAAATGAAAAATCCACGTCTGCAACAAATCTTTTATCTGCAATCTAGTTTGAATTCAAATCAGATTATGTATAGGATTTCTAGCCAAAATTGTTATTCTGTAAAGTATTTAAACAGCTTCAACACACAATGAATACAAGTGAAAAACATCATTCAAATCATCAAGCTTGTGTTTCTATATGGCTTCACCTGAAAGTTTTTAATGATTCGAGAGTGATTGCAGTTCCAATGAGATCACAATTAATTACTCGGCTAGACGGAGCACGTTTTGTTTCTTCTCACAGCTTCTGAAAACTATTAGGTTTGCATTGACAATAATTGTGCAGAGTTGGACTCTCTTAGCTTTTACATAAAGCTATCATTAACTATCTCACATTGACGTGCAGAGTGGGACTCTTAGCTTTTTACATAAAGCTATCTCACATTGACAAAAATGACATAAAAATGTGGGGCTTTAAACTCCTTTTCCACCCCCCTCACTCAGCAATCCATGAATTAACAATGTATATCGTGACAGAACGCATTGGGGAAAATGCTAATTATCACGACAACGCATTCATGGTCTCCAACTAAAAAAAGCAGCAAGCACGCTGGCTTATTTACCATGTACAGCTCTGCCATTGAATGATCTCCCCAGTTATGGCTGTGGAGTCTAGTAAAGTTGTTGCGGTGGTTGGGAACTCAGGCCAGTGAGGCGAGGCTACCACTTCCCCTCTCCCTTTTTTTCACGGACCTTCTCTGAATCAATCAATCTTGGACAGAGGGAAATGGCAATCTTAAGAGGCAAGAACACAAATGAAAGAATAACATTTACCAGATTTCGAAAAATACACACTAAACAATATGATGATTGGCACATCAAGAAGCAGAGCTTCGTTCTTGTGCGAATGGAGTAAGGAAAAGTAGATCCAACAATTACGTACTTGTAATTTAATTATTACAATATAAACACTATTTGGGCACTTCAAAATATACCATTACAAATACTCCCGGTGCATTTTAAGCATAATGCAAGAAAATGGTCCAAGCCCATAAACAATCTCACCTTAACAACCACGCAAACATATATATATATATATGACCACAATCTACTGGGTAAATTACGTAGAATTTAGCACTAAATCAAGCACAAACTCAAAAAAACCTGCCTCTCATCTCCTGCAACGAGTGATCCTAGAACACCCTCTGGAGTACGGATTCACAGGAGCTCTAGAGTTGAAGCAATTGTGGCTGTAGTAGGATCGCCCGGACCTTGCTGGACAAGGAATTCTATTCGCAGACAGAGCTCCATATGAGATATAATAATGCGTTCCTCTCCAAAACAAAGATCTACGACTACTTTCTTCATCATCAACAACTCCATCATCAAACCCCACTAACCCATCATCGACACCACTGCTTTCATCAAAATACATGGACATTGGCCATTCTAGTGTATCTCTCATCGCCTTCAAGCTTGTTTCGTCAACCTGAGCTTGGATTCTTGGACTGAAAGAAGCTATCACGAAAAAGAAGATGAAGAGAGTGAGATAGTATTGCAATGTAAGAGATGCCATGGTGAGAATACACAAACACTGCGAAGTAGAACCAGCTGCAAAGGCGTTAGCTATAATACTGGCTCGGTTTCTTGGTTTTGAGCAGCGAGGGAAGGAAGGGACAGTGGTGGGGGTAGTGGGGCATAGAGTCACATGCGGGTTTTGGAGGTGTAGCTGATTGGGTACAGCTATGACTCATCAATGCAGCAGTAAACGCGTGTCTCGATTGCTGTGTTACTTTTTTTTCCTTGTCCTTCTACCGAGAAAATTATAAGGTGGAGTAAGGTTTATTGTTAGATTTTGATGGATTGACTTTATCATTGGAATTTGACTTTTCAGTGGGATACATGCCATGTGTATAAATTGTAGTGGCTATGATGTGATAAGAAAGTTTGCTCGGATGTAGAGGAAACTTTCTGTGGACAATTTTGATCGCTAATACGAGGTGAGTGTGACGCATGAGACAGGAGGCGCATACGGCGGATTGTCTTAAAAGACGCGGCTGGTCGGGGTTTTTATGGGACAAGTTGATTAATTAGCATAGAAAAATAATCGTGAATTCGGGCAAAAGTTTTGCTGATACATCACTTTTTGTAAATATCGCGGTTAATATATTTTTGAATGTGAAGTATGAGCAGTGATATTTAATTGATTTTATAGTTGCGAATCATGATATTTAATTAAGTATGATGGTTTAGAATTTTAATAAAATTTTAAATTCATTAACAATAAGCTAAATCACGTGGAGAAAAATCATTGTTGCTCTCCACAGACACACAATGCTTTCCTCTTCTTCTTTTTTGTTTTTTGATTTTTTGATTTTTTTCATGAAATATTTTTTTTTCTTGTTATATTTGTTTTTATTCTTTTCTTTTTCCACTTTATATATATATATATATATATATATATATATATATATATATATATATATATATATATATTTGTTTTTTTATAATTGGAGTATCTGAGCTAGCTTAAGTGCACTATAATTAATCCTTAGATCCAATTTTTTATATAGTTTTTTTTTCACTTATTTTTTGTTTTGTTTTTTATGATCTGTGTGTCCAGGTTAGCTTCAGCGCACCACAATTAATCTCCATATCCAAATTTTTTTTGATAATCAGAGTGTCTAGACCAGCTTATGCGTACCACGACTTATCCCCGAACCCACTTTTTTTGCTAAAGTGCTTTCCTACTGGTACATTTTTTTCATTTTTTTCTTATACTTTTGTTTTATTTACTTATACATTTTTCTTTATAACCGGGGTCTTCGTGCCAGTTTAAGCACACCATGACTAATTTGTGGGCTAAATTTTTTTAAAACACAATATGCATTGCTACAGTGCTTTCACACTTATATTTGTTTTTCCTTTCACTTATATATTTTTTTTAACCAGGATCTCCAGGCAAGCTTAAGCGCATCACCACTACTCCTCGGACCAAATTTGTTTTTTGATAATCGGGGTGTCCAAGCCAGCTTGGACGCACCATGACTAATCCCCGGACCAATTTATTAATTTTTTCCTTATATTTTTTTTTGTTCACTTATAAATTTTTTTCTATGACCGGGGGGTCTCCAGTCCAGCTTAAGTGCACCACAACTAATTTCCGGACTAATTTTTTAAAAAAACAATATGGATTGCTACAATGCTTTCATGCTTATACTTTTTTTTGTTCTTTTTTTTTATTTTTTCACTTATATTTTTTTTATAACCGGTGTCTCCGAGCCAACTTAAGCTTTTTTTTTTTTTTTTCACTTATATATTTTTTTTATAACAGGGGTCTCTGGGTTAGATTAAGTGTACCATGACTAATCCTTAAACCTTTTTTTTTATAATCAGGGTGTCCAAGTCAGCTGATGCGCACCACGAGTTGTATAAGTACATATATACCCCCTATAAGACAAAATCCAAGAGTTGACTATAAGGGTGTATTGGTAATTTACCAATTTTTAATTATATTTTATGTCGTGGTGTTGTGGGCGTGTCTTCGGGCGTGACGTCATTTTTAGAGCTCATGCACATTTCGAATGGCACGTGCAGCGTCGTAGAACTTCTAAAAATGTATATTAACTTTTTATATATTCATTTTATTATGTAAAATGTGTTTAAAATAATGTCATGGTATCGAAGGTATTTCTATTTTTTTTCATTTCTATGCATAGTACAATAATCATAATACCCTCAAATAAGACGAAAACCAAGAATTGTCAGTGGGGGTGTCCTGTAATTTTATTTTTTTAGTGCACAGTAAAATAACTTTTGTAGCCTCAAATAAGACAAAACAGAAGAGTTATCTACGGTGAAGTTTCAAACATTTCATGTTTAACTATACATGCATAAGAAAGAGTTTCACTCTCATTTTATACCACCAAAGCTAAACTTACTATGTTTTTTCAACGCGAGTTGCATTTAATACAAATACAAATAACAATAAAAATTAAAAATTTAAACTAAGAGCAAAGATTTATAGATACAAACAAAAAATTTAAAAGTATTTTAAAATAACCGAGAAAATTAAGGGATCGAAACTAAACTAAAAAATAAAAGAATAAAAACCGAAATAAAAAATAAAAAATAAAAAATTATACGTGTTAAAACTAGACAAGAAAACTTTTTAATCTCTGCGGCGGAGTGCGGGTTTATAGCTCGTATTAACTAAAATCTAGTAGTTTTAAGTAATAAATATCTTTAATATCTAAATCTAATAGTGTTCTTTTGACATTTAATTTAGTTAATAATTACAGAGTATTTTTATAAAAAATAATTGGACAAAGTTTTTGTTATATAAAAACTATATCTAAATTATTATCCCTTTTATAAAAACCTATAAAGAACTATAATAAACATAATTTAATTGGAACCTTTGTAAGATCTCATCGTTATCTTGTGGTGTTGTAAATATCTTCTCAAGTCATTCAATACATATACTACCTGCTTTTAATTCAGAACAAGGTGGTGTCAATCCAAATAATCACCAATATAACACAACTTGATTATGAATATTAGTACATGTTGTAATGGTTGTTTTGCCCTGACTTCCCCCGAACGAGGAGTGCATGGAAAAAAGTTTTTTATAATCATAAAATTATAGTTATAATTTTAGGAGACATCATCTAGTATTAGGATCACTAGGAAATTTAATGATTTGTCAGAGTCTGGATAATGTGACTTATTGTGCAAGGGGAAGACACATCACTCCTAGTGAATCCCAACCTAAGGTAAGTTGCATTGTTGTTTGATTGTTTTTTAGGCCAGATTTATTTTTTGTCGGTCTTTTTTAACGTTCCAAGTAAATCTCTCTTCATGAAGGAGTCTCTATCTCATTGGATAAAACAACTAATTGTTTTAAGATTTGATTTTTAGCATTGTATTTTTAATATTTGTAGTTTTATACACTAAATATTAAAGTTTACAACTAGATAAAATGAGCAAAATGGATGTTGAAAGATTTTTTGGTCAAACAATAACGAACAAACTAGTTACAATATCCCATTTTGCATTTAAAAACATGAGAGAATGCATTTTTTTTTCTATGAAAATATATTTAGAAAGTTTTTTAGAAGTTGGCCTTATGCACAAAACATTTTTTTTTAAATGCATATTTTTTTATATTTTTAATATATAAAAAAACTAATTGTTTTAAGATTTGATTTTTAGCATTGTATTTTTAATAATTTTATACCCTTAATATTAAAGTTTACAACTAGATAAAATTAGCAATATGGTTGTTGAAAGATTTTTTGGTCAAACTATAACGACCAAACTAGTTACGATATCCCATTTTGCATTTAAAAACATTAGAAAAATGCATTTTTTTTTGTTTTTCTGTGAAAATATGTTTAGAAATTTTTTTAGAATTTTGCCTTATGCACAAAATATTTTTTTTAAAATGCAGATTTTTTTAATATTGTTTTTAACATATATTCACACATATATGCATTTGTCCTCATTTCTTAGAAGATGGTTTAACCCCTAAAAACTATTTTAAGCATTTTCATCTGTAAAAAAGATATTTACTTTTATAAAAAAAAAAACTAACTGTTGGCCCTTCTAAGTCTTCAATCCTGGATTTTTGTGGAGGTGGTAATTGCACCATGGTTAATTGTGACTAGCTCACCATTAAAAGTTTTTTTTTTTCCCGGGTTAAAGTTTTGTGTAATTTCAATTCTCTTCGACTTTTTGAGGAGTTCAAGACCAATGCTTAATTGGCTTGGATTATCTCTTGGCGTTGCACAACATCTGCTTCTGCGCTTCCAGTATTGATATCTTAAGAGCTTATGCTTATCAGTATAGGATCATTTATGCTTGTCATTCACCAAAAACTATGACAACCTAATATATATGATGAACTCTCGATCATAGCCGAGCACGCCAATATAAGCTAGCTAGTTATTTATGGTCTGTTTTTTATTTTTATTTTTATTATTATTATCACCAATGTTTTGATGAAAGGGCATCTTCAGAGTGCTTAAAAATTTGCAGGGTTGGGCAGAAGATTGGATTTATTATGAAAGCAACTGTCAGTACTCTAGTTCGTGTAGAGTTTGGTTGAATAAGGAAATTGCGTTCATTTGAAGCACAAGGCCACTATGATGCCGATTGTACCTGGCCATAAGCTTTTCTACGTGTTGCTTTCATATTTTTGTGGGGGGGGGGGGGTATGAAAAGGTTCTTAGACGTTCGATGATGATAATATATAGAAATCCAAGTTGGAGAAACTAAAAAGATGTAATTTTGAAGTGGTTATTGGTTTGTCCATTTTCAGGAATTAACTAAGAGAACGAGAGGACCTGCGTGTGCATCTCTTAAACCTTTATGCTGTGAAGAGATGGGGTTACTTTTTCCATGAAAATAATTTAAGAGTGAGGGAAGAACAACGTATACACATTATTATACTCTTCATATCTAATCATATACTTTCTCTGTCTAGTTTGGGCACTTTTAAGACAGAAAAAAAAACCAATTTCAACTAAACTAGTAATCAGCCTAAAATGTTGAAGGGATTTGCAAGAAAATTATTTTCTATGCATGCAGTGACAACAATTGGTTATGGACATTGAAATGGACTTAAATTCAATGTATGAGAAGATATCTTTAATGTAGAAAAATAGAAATTACAGTGCAGAAAATAATCAGTTTGTGTACTTGCATAGGGGTCAGCATCAACATGCATTCTTAATCCACATTGGAAAGTGTGCCACAACATCATTATATGAGTCACTTGAGTGGAGGAGTACAGTTGGTCCCTTAGATCCTCACCTACTTGAGTCATTTGAGTCTACTACATACTACATTCACTGACATACTGGAATTCTTCGCCGGTTGTCAGGGGATCATCCATCCTAAATGAAAGGGGTGGTCTGGCTGGTTGATCTTCTAGCATATGTCATGTGAATGGTGGGGTTTCAAGGGATAATTTTTTATTTCAAAAAAAAGGAAAATTTCTAGGCAAAGCAAAGGAATGCACTCGCACAACTCTCAATTAGATCAAAAGCACTTAAAAAGGCCATAAAAGAGAGTTTCAAATTAAGTGGTTCATGCACCAGAACCCCTTTATCCTAGCCCTTTATTTGTGGGCCTAAATCCCTGATAGGTCTATTTATCATTGATCTCTTATAGTTGCAGTTGACATTTTTTGTCACTGGTAAAGATCAGACAATTGTGAGTATATTATCTTCTGGTTAGCCCTGCATGATTCGCGGTCACTATCAAAAATCATAAATTCAAACCATAAATGATAATAGACTCCTCTCTCTATCAACTTTGCATGAATAAAATATACCATACAAGTTACTATATGAAGCCTTCCACTTTTTGAACCTTACAGAAATGGTGATGGGATTCTGAAATAAACTTACACACTTGTTTTTATAAACTTTTCTCTATCTTTATCTCTGCAATATTTATCAAGCAATAAAGCCCTAAAAATTTCCCTCTTAAGCCTCTCTTCTCTCTTCTCCTCCATAGCTCTATTGCTCAGTTGTTCAGTCTTTGAATATATCAACTCATTCCCTCACCCATTACTCCCTCCCATTACTCCCTAGCACTTCCACATACACCTAACATACATTTTCTGGTTTTTGTTTCCTAGTAGCTTAGGGGGCAGTTTCCAAGAGTATCAGAATCAATGGATGTGGACATGATGAAATCATCATCAAGAGAGGAACATATGGATATGATGATGCAGACGGAAAAGCTTCCAGATTTTTGTAGCGAGCCTTTTTACAACACCACTAACACTTCAAAACTACTACAAGAAACCCAATTCTCCAACGGGAATACTACAGCTAGTACTACAGTTTCGCCACATATCTATAGTAATCCACTTTTCTCCATGCCATTTATGGGCACTCCAATCCAAGAACCAGCGACACCATCTTTTCAACATGACATGATGGCTAAAAAAATCAAATATGGTCCTCCATTCTCAAATGCAAACTCTTTCTTATCTTCATCGGACAAGAAAAACTCAATTACAGAAATTAGAAAGATTCTATTTCGCATAACAATAATGCAACCAATATATATAGACCCGAAATCGGTAAAGCCTCCAAAAAGAAGGAATGTCAAGATATCTAAGGATCCACAAAGTGTAGTAGCGAGGCATAGAAGGGAAAGAATAAGTGAGAGGATAAGGATTCCCCAGAGATTAGTTCCAGGAGGCACCAAAATGGGCACGACTTCTATGTTAGATGAGGCTATACATTATGTGAAATTCTTGAAGATACAAGTGTAATCTTTAGAACAAATCAGTGCTAATAGGCCAATGGGTGGTTTTTGGCTTCACTGGAGTTACAATGCCTAATGTTGGTATTTCTTCTTTGAAAAGGAATTTCCAGCTTGCTACTACTTTGGTGGACACAGTGCAGATGCATGGTTAAGAGATAGGATTAGCTGGGCAATTGTGTGATTTCTGTACAAGTCAATAGTACTGTTTTTGGGTTTTGTAATTATTCAGAATTTTCTTGTTATCTTGTTTGGGTGTTGTAATTGGTTCAAAGGATTCTAATGCATGGCTAACTCCTTAATTCAAAACATTTGTGGAATTATTATTCCTTATAATCACAAGTAGAAGTCTTAGGGTGTGTTTGGTATTGTTTTTGCTTTTGTGATTGAGGTTTTAAAAAAGCAGTTTCATGAAAAGCACTTTTAGTTGTGGTTCAAAATAATTATGTTAGTGTTTGGTTCAAACTGTGGTTGAGGTTGAGGTTGATAAAAAATAATTTTGTGTGTTTGGTTATCATGTTTTTTATATTGTTGTCAACTTGTGAAATTACTTTAAAAGACACACACACACACACACACATATATATATATAAATTGTTTTTTAAATTTAATAGATACATAATCAAAAAAATAAAATATTATTAATAATTCATGAAAAAAACAAATATTTGTCTTTGTTCTCCCATCAAACTATTTGCAATTTCATAACAAACTAAATTGATACATGAATGCCTTTGTGATCCCTTGCTATTTGATCGAGGCACAACATCTGGTAACAATATCATTATTAACAACATCTGCGATCCAGTTGTAGAGATTTAATTCCAAGGTCAAATCTAGTTGCAAGTTTCTGATTCATAATCAATTAAAAAACAATAGGGTTGTGAATGAAATGAAGTCACGTGTCTTTCCTTTTCATCAAGACTGATTTTTATCTACATATATTTTTTTTAAATATATTTTAAAAAAAATGGGTTGGGCCCGACCCAATTAAATGATCGGCCAACCAAATTAGGCCAAAGCCCAACTCTGCTGAACTTGGGCTGGGCCGAGAGCAGGCCCAGCTCAAGTCCAACTTTAAAAGGTAGGCGTGAAACAGTGTGTTGCACTGTTCACATCTTCTTAAAACGTGAGCAGTGCAGAGCTACTGTTCACGTGAATTAATTCATGTGAACAGTAGAATCCAACCGACCACGACGAGAGCTTCAATGACCGATGTTGATGGGTAGAGGAGGTCGAGGTGGTTTTTCCTGTGTTGGTGACATAGAAAATGGTGGTCTATGGTGGCCGGTAGGAGCATCGGAAGCTTGTCGCCGCCGCCACTAGGGCATCTTACTCTCGCTAGAGTTGGTCACGGAGGAGCTTATGGAGTGGAGGAAAAGATCCCGATGATGAGGGGGATGATGGTGGTGTCTCCGAGAGCTACCCCTGACTGTGGAGAGAGAGAGAGACACCACTTTGTAGAGAGAGAGAGAAGCTCTGGTTCATCACGTCTTCTAGTTCATCGTGTTGAAGGAGGAGGAGGGTTCACAATCATGTTTATTAAGCATAAATGAAACACATACCAATTTATTTAAGAAAGGAGAAGAAGGAGAAGCTCAGGTTCATCATGTTGAAGGAGAAGCTCTGGTTCATCACGTTGAAGGAGAAGAAGCAGTCACTGTAGTGGCTTAAGGCAGTAAAATGAAACGCAGGAAAACATAAATCTTCTGCTTATTAAGAAAAACAGTTTTGATCGATTTTTGTTATGGGACCCATACCAATTTAATTTGTTTTTTTGCTTTACCAAACAACACAAAACTGATTATGGTTTGATATGCAGGTTCAACCGCGTTACCAAATGGGCACTTAGAATATATTTATAACCATAAGCATAACATTATTTACATATACATGTCAAGTTCATACAAAATTCATTAGAATTGAAACTAGATTGGATTTGAAATTAATTGTTTTACGTGTGACACACAAGGCAAAACAATATTTTACTTTTCAAGAAATATTCTTCAAATTTAAACAATATTGATAAAGATCTTTTTTATATGAGTGTATAATTCTTCTCACATAAAACTCTCTCGCTTTTATCTATTATTACATTAAAAAAAGATGTGTTACTTACAAAACAACCCTTCAATGCTAAAATTAGTTTGTAATTTTTTTAGAAAAATATAATGTAAGAGAAGTAGATAAAAAACATAACTAAAATTGATTTTAGTGCTTTTAAAATGACCAAAATCCTTCTCTTTCTTTCTAAACTAGAGAATATAAAGCATACTTGGAAAAAATCTGGAGCAGTTCATTATAAAGTGACAATTCTATTTCATAGATCACTCATATCAGGGTAGTTTACCCATGAGTAGCTTGTATAACTCGATATAAAACATTAAACATAGATAATCAAAAAAATCAAAAAAGAGAGAGAGAAATGGTGAGCTTGTTGGGCTCTGCATATAAATTTAGGGCTTATTAGAAAAACCAGTCCAAGTTTTGTCCAGGCAAACTCAATGAAACAATTCAATCAGGTTGAGATCGAGCCTTGTGGAACTTGGTTGAGGGTGGCCCAACCAAGCTAAGAATTTTTTTTTTGGTATTATCATTGCCCTTAAGTAAATTTTTAACAAGATTATAGTTAAACAAATACTTTATCAAAAATTCTAATGTGAGGAAAAGAGATAATAAACAATGTATGTCTTGTTTAAATCTTAAGTGTAAGAAGGGTGAACTTACCATTAGCATATGAAGTAATGACACGATAACATGCTTGATACTAGACAAGATTTATGTTATGGCTCTAAGACTTAATATTTGCAGAAGTAAAAGTTTGTAACTATGTTAGGGAATCTTGGTACACCATTTCATATGTGACTATATTGGAGAATAGTAGTCCCATCATGATAGTAATTGTTACGTTAAAGAATCTTTGTCCAACATTTCATATGGTTGTGCTAGAACCCTTACACCATGATAATGATGATTGTCCATCATATAACCATAAGAGTATCAACAATATGGTTAAGTCACTACTGTATATAACTAATGTTTTCTCTTTTCTTTAACATCATATCTTTCTCCTTTTCAAATCTAGAGAGTTTATATGTGTCAGTGAAGAAACTTACTCTTATTTTCTAGATTTTCTTCTTAGTTTCAATATGTCTTGTTGAATCAAGACATTTTTTTTTTATAAACAAGACTAGGGTTGATGCTTTTGTTAGTGGAAGTAATGGAGCTAAACCTTCCCATCTCGTTAGTAAGAGAGTGAGTTGTACCTTTTATCAAGGTTGTCATGAAAATTGATTTTTTTTCTCACTTCGCGTGTTGCCATCCCCGGAGAGGGTAAATGACACAGAAAAGGGGTTTTTTATAATCATAAAATTATGATTATAATTTTTAGGAGTCGCCACTTAACATCAAGGTCACTAGGAAAAGTTTTTGAGAGTTTAAGTAAGGGGATTTATTGTGCAAGAGGAAGATGCATCACCCCAGTGCACCCTATCTAAAATAAGTTTCATTGTTGTTTCATTGTTTTTCTAAGTCATATTTTTTTATTTGCGGTCTTTTCTAAGGCTCAAAGTAGATCTCTCTTCGTGAAGGAATATCTATCTCATTGGGTTGAAAACCTAACAATTCTAAAGTCCAAATTTTATCACTACATTTTTTAATATCTATAGATGTATTTTACAATATAATTTTACACCTCGATAATTAAAGTTTACACAAAAGAACAAAATGATTGTTGAATTTTTTTTTTGATATTTTAGCTGAACTCTAACGGATAATCATAAACTAGTTACAATATCTCATTTTTTATTTCATAACATGAGAAAAGAAGAGGTTTGTTTTTTGTTTTTTTTGTGAAGAATATGCTTAGAAAATTTTTAGGATTCGTTCGTATGCATGAAAACAAAATATTGTTTTAAAACAAAATGCATTTTGTATTTTTATTATGCAAATTTTTTATTTTTCTGATATATATATATAGGTTGGGCTACCCGCTTATTTGGGCAAAACAGCCTATCACTTTGGGGCAGGATTGCCCAGCCCAGGTGAGCTGAAAGGCCCAACCCTTTGGGGGGGGGGGGAAGTTGGACACCACGTGCAGCCCGACCACCACCCACTGTTCACCTCTAGTGAACAGTACGAGTAGGAGGGGAGGGAGATGAAAGGTGCATTGTCACTACTATCGTGTAGAGAAGGTCTAACTGGTTCCACAAATGGTGGTGACATCGAGAATAGTGGCCGATGGTGGTTGCAGGGAATGGCGGAAGACTGTTGCTAAGGGAGAGAGGAGACAGCCCTATTGTTAGTTTTGTCATCAGAGGCGAGGAAATTGACTTCTTATATCGATATATCATAATTTCCTCTCCCTATTGATAAAACCTTAGAGGCAAATGTCTAGTTATAGTCAATCCTTTCACATTGAGTGAAGTCTTTCACCACCAACAAACCTTTAAATTATTTAAGTTCCATCAAATTTATTTTTCATATTAAACATCTTTTTGTACCCAATTGAGCAATGACGTGACAAGGAGAGGTATGAGTGCCCAAGTATTATTCTATTCATGAACATAGCTTTTTGTAAATTCAAATTCAAGATTGTTTATTAATAAGTTACAAGAATACAAATAAAATTGTAATTTTAGATACGATCATAAGAAATAGAATAAGAAAAAAAGATGACACATATTTCAATGGAAAAAAGAGAAAAAAATTAGTTGTTCCAAATTAGTAAAACAATAAGTTGTAGAAGGTAGTAGTGATATAGTGGTATCATGATTAAGATTGCTTGATATGGCATATTAGTTGCTGAATAGATATAAAAAAATTAGATAATATTGATGGAAATAAAAGGATAAAATATTTGTTTGATATTTTTTATTGATGATTTTTAAATAATTCTCTTATATTAATCATTCTTCTATTTTTCGGTCATGAAACAAATATTGGGCAGGATTTTTTAAAAACAAATTGTGGTATGATTTTATTTGAAAAATTGTACTTTTTATATATAAAAAACATATTATTATTAAAAAAAGAAGGAAAAACAATGAAGGGGAAAAAATTAACTGAAAAAATATATTTTTTATTCAAGAAAAAAAATCATTGAATTGTTATAATAATTTATTTTAGTTGCCATAAAATTATATAAAAAATAGGTTTTAGAAATGGACTTGTGACATGGCATGAGAAAAACACTTTGAATAAGAAAAGAAAGGGCAAGCCAAGGAAGCAGATTAGCAAAAAAAAAAAAAATTATTTATTTATTTAAAATTTAGGTTGTTCTAATAGGTGCTTAACTTGGGAAACGGTATATATATATACACACAGTTAAGTTCAGGCAACAAGAAAAGCCTTTTGAATAAACCCTGTAGATTTTCTTTCTCCATTCTATTGTAGTGGGTTCAGAAATGGAATGCAACAAAGGTTTTTCGAGCAATTATAAGCTCTTGAATCCCGAAGAGCTGACTTTCTTTGATCTCATTAAAATTTTGTTTTACACGGACATCGAGAAAAGAAAGTTCGTTGATAGCACAGAGGTGGAGGAGGAGAGTTTAGAGCGTCGATGGCTCATGTTCGTCTCCATCATCGTTCAAAAACTGCTACAATTCTTTTCCAGGCCGATATCATTTGTTGGGTCAATGGTCGAGATGTGGCTCAACCTTCTGTCTATTAACCGTGGCTGTTGCAGGCTCTTGCTAAACATCTTCAGAGGTTATCATCTCGAGCTGTATTCATATCTATAGATATATAGTAGATTCATAATGCATACTATGATTTTTATTTGCTAGATTAATTAGTATAAATTTCTGTGCGCGGTTATCTGTTTTGCATCCGAATTAGAGAAATAACAAGAGAGAGAAAGGAATATATTGTTCATCTAGTCTTGAGTTTCTTTTGAATTATTTTAAGTTTCTGCAATCATTCATCTAAGATTTATCCAGCACACAGCTTTTTCTTTCTTTTATGCTTTTGGGAGAAGATGGAAGAGGAACAGAATCGATGGATTTCGAATTTATTTGATTCTCTATATTTTGTCTGTGAAACACTAATATTAAGCATTTAGTCTAAAAGAAAAATATAAGCTAGGCTTAATCAACACATCGTAAGTCAAAGACACCTTTATTCTCCAATAAATACCATCAATGGCAAATGATAATACTGGAGTGGAGAGTAATAACACACAACAAATACCCAAAAAAAAAAAAAAAAAAAAAAAAACCTCAAGGGTAGTGGCGAGTATAGTGGGTGAAGGGTTTAGTTCCTCTCCTTCAATAGCTAGCCACAAAGAAAACTTAACCATACCTTATTATTCCGGTCATCTCATATTTTGATAATATAATTTACAACTCTTTTTTAAGGAAAAAAAAAACCTTAAACTCATCATGCATGGGTCTGTTCAGTACCGCTATATATTTATATATATCGATTATTTAAATGAACAAGGTTTAATGAAGTTAAAATCGTAATGACTGTTTCATAATTTCTTTGTCAATATTAAATGTGGCATTTTGATTTAATGCTGTTTAGGGAAGGTTGTTATTCCGGATAAAACATCAGCAGCTTTCGTATCTGTTACTGGAAATTACGATTTACGAACCGACTTGGACAGAAACATCAAACATGGAGATGCAAGGTACAATGCAGCGCTTTCCATTATGGCTTCTAAAGCATCTTATGAGAACCACGCCTACCTCGAATCTATTGTCCAGGACCACTGGGAGGTACAGTATAATCTTATATTTGAATATTAGCATATAAATTCTGAGTTTTTTCCTTGAATATTTGCAAAATGATTGATAACTTGTTCGATCATTCCATAAAATTCAGTTCATCCATTTCTTTTGGAGCTATTGTTAAGATGTTATCGTTATTACTGAAATCGTCATATAAACTTATGCAGATGGAGTTATTGGGATCCTACGACTTCTGGAATGGTAAGAAATTAAGCTGCATGGACAGAATTATATAATTTGGACTTGATCATCACAAAAAATAAAATGATTATTGCTGTCTTGCAGCAGATTATCAAGATCAGGCCACAACGCAAGCCTTCTTACTTCGCGATAAAACAGATGACCACGATACAATTGTTGTGGCCTTCAGAGGTACAGAACCTTTTGATGCGTACGCTTGGTGTTCCGACTGTGATCTCTCTTGGTATGAACTTCCTGGTGTTGGAAGGATTCACGGCGGTTTTATGAAAGCTCTAGGGCTACAAAAATCCCATGGCTGGCCAAAGGAAATTAAGAAAGATAATTCACATCCAGCACCACTAGCTTATTATGCCATTAGAGAAATGCTGAAAGACATCTTGTCCGAGAATGATCAAGGAAAATACATAGTGACCGGTCACAGTTTAGGCGGGGCACTAGCAATCCTGTTCCCAGCAGTTTTGGCATTTCATGACGAGGAATTGTTGCTGGACAGGTTGCAAGAGGTCTATACGTTTGGGCAGCCTAGAGTTGGAGATGAAAACTTTGGAAAATACATGGAAAATATGTTAAAACTCAACAAAATCTCGTATTACAGGTTTGTTTACGGTTCTGATATAGTTCCTCGGTTGCCTTATGATGACAAGGCTCTTATGTTCAAGCATTTTGGGACGTGTCTCTACTTCAACAGGGACTACGAAGGAAAGGTATACGCACCCTCCTCTCATTAATTACTCAATTCTGATCACAAATTTTAAAAAAAAAATCAGTTCCCATTAATCCATGCTGCATGCACAACTTGATGAATGGATGCATGCAGGTGGTTCCAGAAGAACCATACAAGAATTACTTGTCTCTACGCGGGGCAATACCCATGATGATAAACGCGTTTCTGGAGTTGATAAGAAGCTTCACCATTTCTTATACCAAGGGACGAGATTACAGAGAAGGTTGGTTCTTGACAGGGGTCAGGGTAACTGGATTGGCATTCCCTGGCGTGCCACCTCATCTTATCCAAGATTATGTGAACTCTACTCGGCTGGGACCTGAAAATGTATTTCTGCATTAAATGTATCGGATTAGGACTCATGTATCTGATATATAAGTGTAATTAATAATTATCATTTGGATTTATAACTCAATAAATTCAAGAGAGTAAACCTTGAATATTGTATTCTCGTTTCCTCTTGCAATGAGATAAACCTATCGGTGTTGGCCAGTGTTTAAAACCTAAAAATTGCCATGCGTGTTATATATTGTATTTAACTCCGTGTGATGTGATTATTAACTAGATTTTAGTTAGAATAAAAAATATGAAATTCAACTTACTATTATTTAATCATTACAACTTTATATTATATACAAAAGAATCTTTTCAATTTAAAACAGAATATATAATATTTGGCTTTGGTGATGAGATATTTATTTATTATTAATTTCTTATATATAAGAAACGTGCATCATGAAAGGTGTAGTTTCTGAACAGCATGCTTTACCTCAGACACACTCATAGGATCTTATGCCATGTTTGTGGCAAAAAGAAGAGTCTTAATTCTTAACTAGAATCTCCAACTCTGCACGTCCAAGCAATTGGCAAATGGCATCTGTCCTCCGCCAGATAAGAAAAATATTCTTCCCCTAGCGGAGTACTGCAACAAAGAACCTGAGCCATGTGCATAGTATATATTCAAGCTGAAGTTCCTGTTTGGCAAATAAGAAAAAAAAGGTGAAGGTGAAGGTGAAGGTGAAGGTCCGGTTTGGCAAATATTCTAAACAAAGAACCTTAGCGGGGTACGCCAAAAAAGAAAACTATTCGCGTTTTAAAAGTATTTTCTTAAAAAAATGAAAATTTATTCAATGATAATACAATACAGAAGACAGCAATGGTACCTAGCTATATTAATGTTTAATCAAGGGCATAGCAGTATTCAATATATCAAAACACAATATAATTAGTCTTCAATCAAATCAAATTGATAAGAGGACGAGAATTACAAACACCAAGTTTATCAATAAATTCGAGCCATAGTCTTAGATCTTGCATGTAGTTTTTATGATACGTACTATCCTTAGTTTTATAAATAAAATTTATCAATTCGATCCATGGTGAAGAAAATTTTTATCTTTTGTTTTTTCTTATTCTTGTAATTCAAACATGGATGCTAGTGGCCCTAAATTGTTAGTTTAACATTAATATTGTGCTCATAATTTTATTTACGGCTGCAAGTTTAACGTTAAATTCACCATTAGTATGTGTTCGGTTGAAAGTTTTTATCTTTTCTCGTTGCTAGTTGATAAAAGTAAGACCTTAAATTATTTTATATAATTTAAATCTATAAAAGGTAACAAAGCACTGACTAACATAGCAGCATGTTGCACATTAGGCAAATATTTACTTCCATTACCTTTTGTCTTCACAAAGATAAGTGCTCATCTAGAGAAAAGTAATCAGAAGCAATTGCTATAAATATCCCCTTAAAGGATTGAAAATACAGTTCTTTGGGCAGATCCATGCTCCTGAGCATATAAAATATATTATGTCAATGACTTCTACAAACTTTACTGGCAATTATTTGGTGTTGCGACCTGAAGAAGTGAGTTATCTGGATGTGTTTCGTATGTTATGGAACGACGACATAGAAAAAAAAGCATTTGTGAAGTTCCCGGATGGAAAAGAGGAGAATCTCCGTCGTCAATGGCTTACATTTCTCTCTCTGCTATCACAAAAAATTCTGCAATCCATAGCCAGGCCAATGGCATCATTTGGATCAAGATTCGAGATGTGGCTAAACCTTGTATCATGTAACCGCAACATTTTTGTGCTCTTCATAAATTATTTACGAGGTTAGTCCCCAACCATGCATGTCACTAATTAGTCCTCGTTTTCCATGCATGTTCAAATATATATATTATCTACTTAATTCATCATTAAAAAGAAAAAGAAAATTGTATGATTATTAACCTGAATTTGATAATCATGTGTAGGTAGGGTGGAAAGACCAGTTAAGGAATCAGAAACTTTCTTATCATTTGTTGGGCATTTAGACAAGCGTGTGGATCTAGACAAGAATATCAAGCCTGGTGATAGCAGATACTACAGCGCACTCTCTGTAATGGCTGCAAAGGTAGCTTATGAGAACAAAGCCTTTGTCGAAAATGCAGTTAGAAATCACTGGAAGGTAAATGGTATGAAATTTTTTAAATTTTATGTTGCAACCTTCTTATAAAGACCTGTCAATCCATCAATTAACTACTATTGTTTCTGCAGATGGAATTAATTGGATACTATGATTTTTGGAATGGTAAGGAACAATCTTATTGGGAAAATTATTTCGACTGTAATACGTTCGTATATATGTGATCTTAATTACTTCCCATTCCTTTCGAGAGCTTCCATAAGTGGCCTAGATCCATGATCACCTGATCATCACATTTCACTGATGACTGTCCAAAACTTTCTTCATCAACTTATTCTAACCATTTTGCACAAGTTCCTTTCGTCTTGCATCTTTGAACTTCCATTTTCTTCTACCTTGATCAAATGTAGACAAAACCTTCATTTATTTTCTCATCGCAAATCAGTAGATAATTAATAACGATTACTGGTGGTGGTGTGTCTGCAGATTTTCAAAAAAAACGCACAACACAAGGATTCATGCTTCATGATAAAAATGCAGACATGATTATCGTGGCCTTCAGAGGTACGGAAGCCTTTGATGCGGATGCATGGTCTACTGATTTTGATATCTCCTGGTATGAGTTTCCTGGAAAAGGAAAGATTCATTGTGGCTTTATGAAAGCATTAGGTTTATTAATGGATCAAGGCTGGCCTGAAAAATATAAACAAGAAGATGAACAACGTCCGATAGCTTACTACACTATAAGAGAGAAATTGAAAGAGCTTCTTGAACGAAACGAAACGACGAAATTTATATTGACTGGCCACAGCATGGGTGGGGCAATTGCAACTCTCTTCCCTGCTGTTCTTGCAATGCATCACGAGACGGGGTTATTAAAGAGACTGGAAGGCGTGTACACATTTGGTCAGCCTAGAGTTGGAGATGAGGAATTCAAGAGGTTTATGGAGAGTCTGATGAAGAATCACGGGTTTACGTACTTGAGATTCGTTTATTGTAATGACGTGGTTACCAGGCTGCCCATTGATGATTCAACGTTTCTTTTCAAGCATTTTGGTACCTGCGTCTACCATAACAGCTGCTATAATGGAAAGGTAAAATGCTGAAACATCTCCAACCAAAAAGCATCAATATATACACAGCTGTGTCAACAGCTATAATTAACAAGATTGATTGATTTTTAGCATTATTTTGAATGCTGTAGCTTCAAAATATCACTTTAAATAGGTATTTGCTGCTGAAATTCGTTTTTGTTAAAATGCTCATGAACGGGAGTCGTCCTTTCAATGCAGATAGTTTCAGAAGAGCCGCACAAGAATTATATATCGGTATTTGCTGCTATACCGAGGTTTCTGAATGCATTATGGGAGCTAGCAAGAAGCTTCATTTTACCCTGCAGAAAGGGGCTCGATTATAAAGAATCATGGTTGCTGATACTGGTTAGATGGTATGGACTGATTCTCCCAGGTTTGTCAGCTCACACTCCACAAGATTACGTTAATATAACCCGGTTGGGACCTGAAACTATATATCGCCATCTTCAAGACCCAGAATCTGGAAGTACTGTCTCTGATTCGGATGAAACGAAAGATTGATTATGGTTTATTACTTCAGAAAACTTGATTGAAAGAAACCATAATCGTTTTTCATATGCAGTACTTTCTGTTCAAGATGAGACATGTAATTATGGAGCTGTAACTTAGTTTCTATTTATGACAATAAATTTTTAATATCTTCATGTGATTAAAATAAAACTTTAATGAAGTTAGTTGTGTTAGTTTGCAGTGGTATTTACAAATCATTTGAATATCTTTGATATTAGTATAAATCTACAAAATTCTTTAGCTAGTAAAATTCTCAAGGGTTATATGAATTATTATTATTACATGCAAACACCTTGTTCACCATAATTTTTTAATTTTTTATTTACCTTTTTCAGGACTATTTTAACAATATTAGCATTGTTGTCTATTTAGCTTAAATAATCACTTTTAAATATATAAAACCATTTTTGGTATTAAAATGGAACAACAATTTGCTAATTATAAAGGTGAATGGCAGGGGTTTTTTCTTCTTCTTCTTTTACTCACTTTACTCAATTTGCATGTAAATGAATATGTTATTTATTTATTTATTGTTTCATAAGTCATTAAAAAATCATTGTATAATATAATAGCACTCCAATGAATTTTACTAGTATGAAAGAACAACTTACTAAAAATATTAAAGAGTGTAAAATATACTATAATATTTAGTGATAAATGAAATTTAAGTGTAAATGTTAGATTGATTGAGATGTAATAGAGGAAGACAAAACACGTGGTAATCAACTTTGAATTTGATGTCAAACTCTTAAGTCTAAATTTCTATTAAAGACATCCACATAACCAAAAAAAAAAAAAGATGATATTGTCATTGTCTACTTTAATTAGTTATCGACAACATATCCCATATGAAATATATATAATAATATAAAGAAAAATATATAAAGTTAAGAATGGACTACTCACCATAAGGCTTAAATTTGTTTTTCATGAACCTAGCTTAACTATCAAATTTGTGATGATAATAGTAAAGATAATTTAGTTTGACAGTTTTATCTTGAAGTTAAGTCATTTGATAACATTAAAAAATAGATTGTAAGTGAAGAGAGTGGTATAAAACTTATCATATTTGGAATAATTAAAAGAATATACGAACCACCTATCATAAAACTTAAGTTTTTTTAAATAAAACTCATTCTCAAATATTAAATAATTAAAAGATTGTAAGTGAAGTTAATTTTTTTTTGTTATTTTCATATGGAATTTGTGAAGTTCAGGCCTTTAAGGAACTAAATAAGGAATCAAAATGATGGTTTGAACTTATAATCAATTTTAAAAATAAATGATATAATATAGGTGAGCTCATGGTTGTCAAAATCGCGATTTTGACACGACATGGAAGGGGCTTCAGAAACTCGGATCGTAAAATTATAAAATCGTACGTGAATTTTTCCATACAAAAATCGTAAAATCACAGCTAAAATCGTGTAGGTAGAAAAATTATAAAATCGTAGGTAAAATATTTCCGAATACAATATAACATAATTATGGCCATAAAACTTCATTAGTTAAGGTTCATACATGATTCAAAATAACTTAAAAATACATTACAAAACAATTATGTCCATAGAATTTCATTAGGTAAAAATTAACAAATTTAAAATAAATATTTTGTTGATGTGATATATAAATTAAAATCAGTCTCATGACCGTCATTTTTCTCGTTATTTTTAATACATTCATCAAAAGCATTATTATTGAAAGGATTATCAGTACTAATATTGGTACCAACACTGATATTGTTGGTATTAGCTCCAACTCCTACAAATTATTTCGACATCAGGACATGAAAATGATTTAAAAACATTAAAAAAAAATAATTTAAAGTAAAAAATAATTTAAAAAAAAAAAATTAAGTATAAATTTTAAAGTTAATATTACTGATTTTCAAGAGTGATTCCATGATATATATATATATATATAGGGCAAGTCCAATGGCAAGAGCCATTTTGGAGAGCCAAATCTTTAAAATGGCTCCTTGAATAGTGCATATATATTTTTTTGTTGATGAGTTTTCCAATGGTAAAAGCTATTTTAGAGAACCATTTTTTTATCTTATTTTAAATAAAGTTCAATTATTTTATATATAGTTTAATTATGCAATTAATTATATAGTTAATAGGAGTAAGTTATATAATTAAATAATTGGTTTTGAAAAACCCTTCAACAATAAAATTATTTTTTTAACTATATTTAAATTAAAAAATGAATTTAAATATAATTAAAAGACCCACAATATTTGAGATTTGAAATTTAAGCTACTTATTGTATGTTTTCAGGTAATTGTATGTTTTTTTATGGTTGTTGTATTTGAAGTTAATTAATGTTATTTATTGTAGTAAATTAATAGATTTTTTTTAAAATTATTTTTTTATGCTAACTATTTTTTTATGCTAATTAATAATAATAATAATAATTATTATTATTATTACTATTATTATTATAAAAAAAACCTTGATTATTATTATTATTATTATTATTATTATTATTATTATAACCCCCCACACACACACACACATCTCCCTCCCTTTGCCTTGTGTCGCCGCCCACCCACCCACCCATCTCCCATAGGACTCTTTACCAGTATCATAACCGGAAATGAAACTTAGATCACGATGTGAACCTACTTATGAGCGGAATTCTGTTGAGGAAAACAAACTTTTCTCCAATTGAGATGCATTCTTCATTTATGGATTCTATGTGAGATTCGGTTAGTGTGAATTGCCCAGACTAGAGAGTAGCCTTTGCTTGTGTCGCCGCCTGCCCACCCACCCATCTCCCTCTCTCCCTCCCTCTCCTTGCGCCGCTACTCTCTTCCTCCTCATCTCCTCATCCTCTTCTCCATTTCTTTTTCTTGGCTCCCTTCACCCACCCACCTCATCTCCCTTTGTGTTGTTGTTGCCCTTATATACAAAGGAGGTCCAGCTTTAAATTTTTGAATGAAATTGAAATTTTGAATTAGCTTTTGAAGCGGCGGCAGAATAAGCAGGATCGTAAAATCGGACCGATTCGGTCCGATTTTATGATTTTAACCGAGTTTGACCAAAATTGATTTTTCTACCCGAGTTGACAAGATTTGATGAGTTGACTCGCAAAATCGTACAATTTTGAGAGTCAACTCACGATTTTGATAACCATGTGAGCCTCATTAGCTAAACATCCCGATGACATTTTGTAAACAAAATATTATCTCAGAGCCTCATTAGTTAAGAATCATAGATATCATTCTTATAACAAGAGATATCTAAAAAAGTAATGGAGATCATATAAAAAGAAAAGCAAGTCTCATAACTCTTAAAATAAATATATCTCTATAAAAGTTTTGAAGTAAATCTTTTTAATTTCAAAACAGAAAATACAAAGAGACATTTTCCCTTTGTCTCTATTATCTTTATTTTTTCTGTTGCAAGACATTGAGCAAACTCTACCTAGATAAATATGATTTTAAATAAAAATATATAAAAGACAAACTGAGGTTTGTTCTAATAACGTTTTAAAAAAAAGAGATCAAGTCATTACTAATGATTTGAAACAAATAAACATGGAAAGCAAATAGTATATAAGGCCAATATTTATAAGTATTTCTTTTAATTTAAGGAAAAGGCTTAATATGTACAACTCTTAAAAGATTAAAATGATATGTTTGCATGGTCTTATATAAAGATGTTTAGGTTAAATTCAAGAAATATTATCCACAACTTCACTATTAGATTTAAGTCTTATGGTTCTATTCATTTAACTTTCAATAGGTTACCACAGTGTCATGACTAAGTTGTTTATCATTTTCACATCGTTAATTTTTTGTTGTTGCTTTTTTTACTCATATTATTTAAATTAGTGAACCTTATTAAACACAATCGAGTCAATATCCTGTTTTTTTAAGAATGCTTATGTTACCTTAAGATCATTTTTTTTTCATGTTGGAAAAAATATGAGTTAGCTTGCAGTGTAGTGCAACCCTTATCTAGTGAATTATAATAACATGAGACTGAAATTACCTCATAGAAGACAAACACAAAAGAATTATAAAGCAAAACTTATAATCATAAAAAATTAAATGAACAAAACAAATAACAATGAAAAACAAATGTGATATAAACACTAAATGAAAAAAAAATGAGAGCGAAATTTAAAAAAAGATCAGAATCAAAAGAATGAGAACAAATTAGATAATGAAATGAAATTAAATAAATATTTTAGAGATGAAATTGAAAACAAAAACCTTCAAAAATCAATAAAAGCAAAACAAATATCAACCACAAGAATAAATACCAAAATTGATACAAATAAAAATCGGAGAACACAATTAATTTCTAAAAGTATTGGAGTCAAATTCAAGGTTATGAAAGAGAAAAGATAAAGAAAAAGAAAAACAGTCTACTAAAGCCCAACTACTTGTTGATTTCACTTTTTAAATGATGATTTAAAGAAAAAATTAATTGAATTGATTTAGGTTATATTTGGTATGATTTTTAAATTTTGGTTCATGAATGGTTTATAAAAAAGTTAATTTGAGCATTTTTAACCAAAAATGCTTGTAATTTAAAATTATTTTTTATACTTTATTTATAAGAAATAAAAATTAAATTAGTAAAAATTGTAGTTTAAAAGTCATGCGAAAATGTAAAAAAGGTTTTTATTTGAACCTGTATATAGGATATTGGGTCATGAGTTTCGGCTCATGGACTTACTAAGCACTATCGTAAGCAAATATAGTTAGCCCATAGTATTCGGTCCACGCAGTTATGGATAATCAAATAATCAATCGTGAAATAAAAGAAGAAGGGATTATTATTATTATTATTATTCGATCCGAAAGCTGTGGTTCTTTAGGCGCGTGCGAGAGAGCCAAGTATAGAGAGAGGAAGAGAGGAGGGTCAATTAGGGAGGGAAAGAGAACAGAGAGGAGATCTGAATTATTAGGGTTTTGAGAATCAAGACCCAGGTCAGTGAGCGCGTAAATTCTCTTGATTTTATTTTTAATTTGGAAATTTTTTGGTTGTTTTAGCAGTAGAGGAAATGGTGATATACTTTGATTGTGAGAAAGAGGTTATTGTGTGCTTGTTATGTGCAGGAGCGACCACCTACGACCGCGAGAGGAGAGATAGAGAGCTTATATTTCCTTCTTCTGTTTCTTTTGAATCTTCTAAGAGAGCTGTGAGAGAGAGCTAAGATTATCAGTCTCAATTTTAGGGTTTCTATTTTTTCTTTCCACCGAACTGCAACAAAGGGATTCTTCTTTCGACTCGTTTCAAATGAGCCAAAAGCTTGTGGTTAGTTAAGTGTTTTAAGTCGTGAAAATTTATGAAGTTTGAATCTTTATTTATTTATTTTTATTATGTGTCTGATTGGACATGTAGATTCTGGGTATTCCCTGGGAAATTGACACCGAGGGTCTGAGAGAATATATGAGCAAGTTTGGTGAATTAGAGGATTGTATTGTTATGAAGGTTAGCCCCATTTTTTTTCACCAAGTGCTTCTCTCTCTCTCTCTCTCTCTCTCTCTCTCTCTTCCTCTCTCTTCTTAATCCGTGGCTAATTTTAATTGTGGGTTGTAATTATAATCTTTAATACTGGCTTTGCCGTTCTCTTATATGATTTTATGTAATCCTACTAGTGTTAAAAGGTCAGTACTTCAAGTTCGATTTTGGTGCGATGACATTTTATGAACATTTTAGTGTACTAAATTCTTACTAAACTTTATTTTTGGATGGCTGAAAGCCATGAGTGGAAATTTGTGTGTTGGTTTTCACTTTAAGGGCCTCATGCCTTGTGTGACTTCGCTTTGTATGCATTTCATTTTAGATCATGAGTGAATTCCATTACTACCATCCCAAAGAAAGATGACTTCTCTAGTATATCCAGTTTATGGTAGGAAATGTACGAAGTTGGACTAATTTGGAAACATTGGGAAATTTGCTTTAGACCTTCTATTTCATCTGTTTTTGGTTCCTAGTCTTATTTTGTTGGTAGCCATGAATGGGGATTTAGTATAAACTATGCATAGGACCTCTAAGATGGAAAGACAGGGTATGTTTCGACAAAATGTTATCTCTTTTATGAGGACAAGAATTTCATTGCACATGGCTTTCCTAACCTTACAAGAAGCCCCTAATTTATTCTATCAGTACTACCAGCAAGCTTACTTTCTAAGGCAGGCACAGTGTTCGAATGCACAACAGAAGTGCAGACTAATCTGATAATGTACATTAGCCCTAGAGAAAGTTTTGTCTGTTCTTATAGCGTAGGAGGGAGGGGCTAACTTCTAGTTTCAATCTAGTTAGACAAATTTTGTGGTATCGCATTGGACTAATGGGCATATTTTAAAACCTTTCTACAGTATCCAAGGTCAAACTACTGTTTTGGATTGGCTAGACTACTCTTTATCTGTATTTAGTGCTCTTCTTGTTTTCCTAAGGTGTAGCTTATCATGAATGAATATCAAGTACCATTAGTAATTGTTTCTATAATTAGAAGCTGTAGATGGGAGAAAGGGAAAAATTAAAATAGACACCTAGCATGATGTTTGGACACTGAGACTTCTTCAAGTGTGTTCTGCAATGTGCATTATGCAGTATTTTTTTCTCCATACAAGCTTATTTTCTATCAATGTCTGAGTGTGCACAATTTGGTTAGTGTATTTTCATTATTGACAGTGGTTCTTTTATGCTTTTCCATGTTTAGGAACGGTCATCAGGTCGATCTCGTGGTTTTGGATATGTGACTTTTGTGTCCGCAGAAGATGCTAAGGTATGCCATATGACTCTATTTCTGTTCACTTCTTTGTCACTCAAGATTGTCTGTGCTGAAATCTTTATGTCTGCAGGCTGTATTGTCAGGTGAACATGTTCTTGGTAAAAGAATGCTGGAAATTAAAGTGGCTACCCCAAAGGTTGGCTGTAAAAATCTTGAATGAATTGACTTGTTAGTTTAAAGTTTTGAGATATTGCCCTTTGTTTTGCATAATATAAGTACAGTCTACCAGTATGTATTCTCTCATATGATATAACATATTTCGTGTTTTGTTTTGGCAGGAGGAGATGCGAGCACCAACAAAAAAGGCCACAAGGATATTTGTGGCCAGGATTCCACCATCTGTGACCGAAACTACTTTTCGAAGGTAAATATGTGTGATGATGGCCAGTGTACTTGTTTCCTTTCAATGCTAAACCCAATTCATGAAGTTTGATATGGAATTGAATGCAGGCCATGATATTTTTTTTCCTTTTGCAGTCACTTTGAGAAATATGGGGAGATAATTGACCTATACATGCCAAAAGTAAGCACTTTCTTTATATATTATAGCATGTAGCAAACATATTTACATGCATGTGTGCATGTGTGTGCTAATGACCACATTCTGATTCATGCGATTTTGTGTCTTCAGAATTATATTATTGCAATTGTTCCTCTGGTTAGAAACATTATGTTTTTGTCAATCAATATGTTGTGCAGGATCATAGCTCGAAAGCACATCGGGGAATTGGGTTCATCACATATGCAAGTGCAGGTCATACTATTGATGTCCCTTAGGATTTCTTGTATTATCAAGTCTGTAAATTGCATTTAATTCTGTTACTCCAGAAACTTGTATGATTATGTGGTGTAGTGACCTGTCAAACTATTGAACTTGTTTTCTTTATGGAGATTTTCATCTTTTGTGATGTGTCTAGCAACGTGTCCTTAGTGATTTCTAACACTTCATGGAGATGTGAAGGATGTTGAAAAATAATTTTTTAATGCAAAATACTGAAATGGATCTTGTCTGTTGCTATAGATTCCGTGGACAGTTTGATGGCTGAAACTCATGAATTGGGAGGCTCTACTGTAGTTGTAGATCGAGCAACGCCTAAGGCAAGTTTATGCGGTGCTACCTTTTCTCTCTTTAAACTAGGCTTTATTATGTCTGTTGGGTGGAGAGGAATTGTTTTGTTTTTATTCTTGACTTGCAATTGAAGTCATGTGTAGTCTCAGAGGATATATATTTCATTTGCAATTCTTTTGAAGAATGTTTTAAATTTAAATAATTAGATATGCAGCTAATATCAACAGTTCAATGTTATATTATCAGGAAGATGACTTTAGGCCTATAGCAAGAACAGCACCTGGAGGATATGGTGCATACAATGCTTATATTTCTGCGGCTACCAGATATGCATCTCTTGGTGCTCCCACCCTGTATGATCATCCTGGACCATTCTATGGAAGTAAGTGCACTGGAAATTGGTATTTCTTTTGCAAATTAGCAAGTACTCTTTCATCATGCAGTAAAAAAAATTCCCTACTGGATTAGGAGGGGAATCATCTAGAGGAATGGGCAAAAAGATCTTTGTTGGAAGGCTTCCTCAGGAAGCAAGTGCTGAAGATTTGCGCCAATATTTTGGTAGATTTGGCCACATAATAGATGTATATGTTCCTAAGGCAAGATAAGGATATTTTTTTGTAGCACAGTTTAGAGCAAATTTCATCCAATTATTCGACCTTTGCATGCTTATTGAATGCAGGATCCCAAGAGAACTGGCCATAGAGGGTTTGGATTTGTAACCTTTGCTGAAGATGGTGTTGCAGATCGTGTATCTCGAAGATCTCATGAGATTTGTGGACATCAGGTATTACTTGGAACATTCCCTTTACCCAGAGTGTTTGTTAATAATTGATTTTCATTCACAATAAAAGAGATGTCAGCAGAAAGGGCTCTTTTTCCTAAGGTTTTTCAATGAGGATGGGTGAACTGGGAAAGCATTACTAATGCTTAATAAATCAAATGAAGGGTTTTATGCTCTCTATGTTGGAGGTGGTCCAGATATTTTTGGATTTGTTAGATGCTGAAGGGTGGCTTTTGTATGTTAAAGAAATAAGAAACTTGCAAGCTAGATTTTATGACTGTTGTATTTTGTACATCTGTTACCATTTATTGTTATTAATACCTGATTTTTTTTTTATCACTAACAGCACACATCAAGACTTTTGCTTATTACATCTCCGAGCATGATTATTGAATAATTGATGCATGGATGTGTGTTGAGGTGTTTGATTCTGATCTTTAGGCATGACACTATCTATGTGATGTACTTGCCTGCATGTAGAACCTTCGGTAATGAGTACATTTGTCCGTGGAGAAAGGCTGAGGTTTGCATAACATGACTTTTGACTGTAACTTCCTGAGCAGGTAGCAATAGATTCAGCCACACCTGTTGATGATGCTGGCCCAAGTGGAAATTTCATGATGAGTGCTCCTGAACCTTTTGGGGGTTATGGTGGTCCCATGCGCAACTTTGGCAGGATGTATGGAACCCTGGATTATGATGATGCGGGTGCATATATGGTTCCTTCTAAAGTAAGAATTAAAATGCTTGATAGCCGAGTTTCTTTTAGCGCTAGCAATTTGTTAAACTTGTTAAACAAAACACTCTTTTTGCAGTGGGGGTATGGTATGGGGAGTGCAAGACCTTCAAGAGCAGATTGGAGGTACAGGCCATACTAGACGATTATCGTGGCCTTGGAAAACTAGGATTGCCCATCAGCAAGTTGTGTATCTTGTGGATTGAAGTTCGTTCAAATAATAGTATAGTTGTTTAGTGTTGACATTTTCTCCTGAGAATCTGGAACTTTTGAATCAAGTGCCGAACTGGCAATCTCTTGAATGGGAATGTAGCAAGGGAATCCACAAGATGTGGGATTGTGCACCGTACTGTAACGAATGGGAATTCTCCTTGTGACGATCCTGTTCTTTATTGTCATTATTATTATTATTATTAACATTGCTGGTCTAGCATTTGGAAGACGATTGTTTTAACTCCTAACATCTCAACTTTTAGCAGTCATTTTGTCATAGGTGGTTGTCACTGCTGCAAGAAACCTTGTATGTCTCATTTAACTACAATTTTTAAATGTAAATCAAAGATCCGATTGGTTCCTACGCTAGAATCCCTTTCAGAATCGTTGAGGAAAGGCTGGAGTGAGGCTGTATATTTTCATTATATACAGGATGCAAAGTTGTGATAGAGATCCCATGATCGGAAGTTGCCGCTGTCAATTTATGAGCTGAATTATGGTGGTTTTTAAAGAACTCAAATAGCCTGTGTGGGGTGACTAATTAAACACAGGTTGAAGAATGTTATTCCATCCTTTGTTCCAACGGGCTCTGGTGCTGTCCGCTTCTGAAATTCCAGATAAAAGAACTTGAAAGTCTGCAAGTAGTTTCTACATAATTTGAAAAAAAAGGAAGATGGCAGAGGTTTGCAAAATTTGAACCGGGAAACTCGTGGAAAGAGCTTCCTGGTACAAAGGGATATATCACTGGAAACAGTGCTAGAAATTTAAAAGGCATGACAGGTGAAGCAACTACCCAAGGAAGTCAAACGAGCGAGCTTGATCTTGTGGGATTTCTGGGAAACTTGTTGGTCCTGCCTGAATGACATCGAGCTTCTCATTTCTTCAGCTTTCATCCGAGCCATTCTTAGCTTGTTCATTATTTTATCCATTGATGATGATCTCTTCTTTTCCAGTTTCATCTGATGGAACGAGTTGTGATTAGTTAGCACCGTGACGAAATTGAATGAAAAATCTGTGCTCAAGAGTTTCCTAATTATTCTTGATGATTTATGACAAATAATGTTGACCCATTCAAATTATATAACCTCGAGTTTTCGTATTGCAGCATCTGCTTTTGCTTTCTGCAAGTTCTCCCACGCGGTGATCTTGGCTTCCTCTCTTTCCAACCTGCATCAAGAGCAGTTGGTATTTAGAAAAGTTGCAATAGGATAAAGAAAACATGCTTGCCTTTAACTGCAAGCTTCAGGGGAAACGACAGCCATCAAAAGCTCAAAAAAGTGCATATATTTTCACTAGAAAATTCTATTGATATCTGAAAAAGTACAGCTTCCATGGTCAACTTCACCTGATCTCCAACAATGCTATAAATTTCATGATATATTTTCACGAGGCAGTAGAAGCCGATAGTCAAATCTAATTTTGTAATCAACTGTTTATGTACAAGATATATGTTGGGAGTCAGAGGACGGCTTTCTAAACCAGAATGGGCTGGCAGTGGTGTGATTTCAAGATTTATGTTCCTAGCCCGTATACGAAAGAACTTTGTTTGTTCAAGGGAAGAAGGGACAAAACAAAATGATGCAAATGGAACGTACTTTGAAAAGTTTGATACTTCCTCTGAAACATCCCAGGATGAAGATTGAGAGTCGGCAGCATTTGGATTGAATTCCACGACATCTGGCTGTCCGCTCTTAATTCTGCGAGAACCAGGGCTTTTGGACCACCTAATCACGGTGGCTCTTTTATCTACCTGGACTTCCCTGATTTCCAATTGAGCAGGATGGTCACCTTGTGGCTCCAGTACAGGATCTGTAGAGGGAGGAGAAGAGGACCTTCCTCTACAAGAAGAGTGGGTGCTACTCCCAGGGCTCATTTGTGTTGCCATATCCCTTCTTGAAACGATACGATCAACTATGTTGTCTGCATCATCAACGCCTTCAGGTTTCTCACCTGAACATTTAATCAGGAAAATAGTGTTTGAGGAGACAATTATGCAACATTTCAACACCACAGGAATATAGCAACCATGAGAACGTTCTGTACAAGATAGGATCCGGACAAGCATATTGTTTTTTCCTATAACTGTTCCTCAGACAAAATGCATGACAAGAATTTTTCAAATGACATGTTTGCTGTATCGCCTATATACACAGACAACATATTAGATTTCAGACATCTGGCTGGTGCGTTCTTATTCAGTAGTATTTACCTGTCTGTATCTGCAAAATGTTTTCTTTTTTCCCTCTCTTTGCACTCGACAGATACAAGACACCATTTCCACCTGTTCATCTTGGCCTATTATTTTCTCATGATGCCTGTTATTTTCTTCTCAAATGGAAGTCAACTAGAAAACGGAAATTATTCATCCCGACCCAATTTCCATTTCAGCACAGACAACCAGCTCAGATGACTAGGTAAATCAAATATTCTATAAGCAGTTTGCTGCCCAAACTTTTCCTTTTCAAAACCAATACAGCAAGGACTAACCGGTCATCAAAGAAGTAATCATACAGTGCTGCAACTTATTTGTCGATGTGTGATCGCACAACCAACAGTAATATGCGTATTAAACCTGAATTCAGAGGTCTTGGAGGAGCTAGCGTATTGTAAATTTGTAATCTCTCAGTTCCTTGTTCGATAGGGGTAGTGATAATTACGTGACATTAAACAACTTAAAGGGGCCTTGGTGGCCGACAACTTTCTGGGCTCAACTCAACCACTGATGAAAATGTCAATGCCACAAGCTAAAGTTATTTCAACTCTTCAATTTACCCTAAACTACCATCATCACCGTGGCAATACTCAAACAAGGGTAGTGACACTTGAATAATTCAAATTAAATCAGAGAATTCCAAGAAAACGAACAAAATAGACTATAACTACATGAGTATGAGGGTCGGACATGCGCCTGCTTAGGTATATGGATCACCCAGCTGAGCACATTAGTCTTAGGAACACCGTTGTAAATTGAGATCACAGTGAAGAAATTTCACATGCCAAACTCTTGACATCAAATAGTTTGTTTGAAAAACCATGAATTATTACTCTGATTTCTCAGGTGCATCCACAGTTATTTTACAAAACAATTTTGCAGCAGAACTATATGAGGAAAAGATTAGTATTCACAGACACTTTAACTGGCTCATCTTACATTACCCTTGATACTTTTTTCTTCCAATACCTAATCAGAACAAAACGACAGCCTCAATCCTCATAATGGTACTTGTGATCTGTGAATTATTACTAATCAGTCGACTGCTCTAAAGGGGTGTCATCGCAAGAAATTGAATTGATCTAATGATTGCTTAAACACAATGTTAACTAGACATGAAAGGCATGCCCATGAAACACATCCCTATGTTTATTCCTTCAATGGATTCATGATTATCATTGTAAATTGTCAAAATCTACATTTCGAATGCACAAAAGCACAATTAATGTCATACCTCGAGAGCTGGAAGATGAAGACTCGCTCGCCAAATCAGAACGACTAAATGCACTAGCCAAGCGTTCCACATGACCTTGCCCACCAAGACCACCTCCACTATAATGAAAACCAACCCCATTAGGCATCAAGACTCCAGTTGAAAACGGAGAATTCTCCATGCAATTCCTCCCAGTCCCGCCATCAAGAACCCCCATTGATGGTGAACAACTATGATAGTAACCAATCCCAGGAGGCAGATTAATAGGCCCACTTTTTGACTTGGCGCGCCTTAGAGGATGGCACTGAGAACTTCTAGCAACACCATAGCCCAAAACTGGACTACATATCCACCTCTCTGCATCTTCCCATTTAGAAGGCAGAGCCCTGCCGCTATAAAACGGAGTCAAAGAACTTTTATGCCTCCTGCTGCTGCCTGATGAAGGGTGTGGAATTCTCTCTGAACTCCATCCTATATTTTCTTGATATTTGGCGGCTCCAGGACTAGGAAATGCACCTAAACTATGAGAAGATAATAGATTCTGCTTCATGCTTCTAAGTTAAAGCACCAATTGTGAAGTGGGTGTTTGCCTGTTAATTAGGAGCTAGAAAGCTTGTTATTACAAGTGTTTTATAAACAAGGATACAGTTTAGTCTGTTAGGTTAACTACAGATGTTACTGTGTAGAATTTTGTCTTGGTTATCCACTTAACAGCTGTACTTTGTTCTTGCTTTTACCGTTCCAACAATGTGGACAAGACTCGAGTTAAAGAAGTATACATCTGTTTTCAAAAAGTGCCATCCGATGGGGTTGGATCTGGGAATAATTGCTACGATGTGGACGAAGTTTGTATTAATGATTATTTGATTCGAAATCTCTGTTCAACTGATAGACAAAAGTTTATCGTTTGATGCGTCATCTCTTAGTGTGATAAATGAAATCTCTCTCTTTCTCTCTCTCACTCACCAAACCACAAGCTACACGAACGGGTATATTTTTTTCAAGTGATTATGATTGAGCTGATCAAGTAAATTTATTAAATTACGAAGACATATATATATATATATATATATATATAGCTATATAAAATACATGTCCTTATAACTAAATCTCATTTTCAGATTATTTTAAAATCACAATCATCTAGCTCAGTGACTAGAGTTTAAAATTAAATAATTTATTCTTTATGTGATCTCAAGTTCAAGTCCTATGATTACTAATATGATATATTTTTTTTAACAACTAATATGATAATCACTAAAGGTTTATATAATCGTTAAATTCAAGATCCGTAGGGTTAGTCTAGGTGCACGCAAGCTGGTACAAACACCCATATTAATAAAAAAAATAACATCTTCCATGCCATTGCAGTATTTTCATAGTTGTTAATTATCTTTTGGATTAATCATTATACTAACTTACAAATAGAGATTTATATTTTTCTTGTCTACAATTATGAACCAAAAACTTAAAATAAAAGCAAAAAATAACGAACAATTGAGCTAGCCAGTCGTTTTATAACTAATTTTATCCAATGAACAAGTTAAAAAATGTTAATATATATATTAAAGAAACCCTTTCACAAGTTAAAACTAATTTTATACATCTTTCTGCTACAGTAAAAAAAAAAAGTCTTTCAAACTATAATAGAGTATTGAAAATATTACATGTGAAATATGAACAGCTAGCCCCAGTTGCTGTGGAGCATAGGATGCTAAGGTGCGAATAAGTAGATGCTGGTATAAGGTAACTTATGGGAGTAGTTGCTCGCCATTAAATAATAAGTTTGCCGGGATTCATGGAAAGCACTGTTACTCTTTTAATGAACCATGCATGGCGACCACCTTCGTAGGAGGAGGAAAAACCCGTTCACCTAAAACAGTCAATGAGACTCTTGATGATTAATTTCCTTGCAAATCTGGTAGGGTGGAAGATCAACACCTGCCTTGGTAGATACATCAAACAAATGCAGTGATATTCAAGTTATAAATATACATATATTCTCGAATTACTGGATGTTTATTGCATTTAGCAAGTCATACTAAATTAATTAAGGAAAATAAGACCGGAACCCTTAAATTAATCACAAACAATGAAAACTTGTTTTCAAATGAATGACGATCCCATGAATGAAGTTCAACAGGTAAGAACAGAATTATTGAGTGATCAGAGAAATCATAAATATTACATGTATATATTTTGCGAGAAGATCAAGCATGACTAATAAAACCTTAAAATCATTCAATGTTGTCAAAGAAGGTGAGATCCATTTCAAGTGGCTCTTCATGTCCGTGTGGATAAGAATTGCTGCTAAACTATGGACACCAGCCTCTTTCACACATAGGGCGAAGCAAAGAGTAGAAGAAAGAGGAGAGCTATTTGCTGGCTGGTATGGTACAGTGATGGGCATGCATTATTGCATTGTATGCTAATTTATCCGTTTCTTCTTCCCACGGGGGCCTCAAAGTTTAGAAGCTACGATGATGACTTAAAATAATGTTGGTATATAATGTTGAACTTGTTTTTCAAATTATTTTTTGTTCATAAATATATTAAATTTATGGGTTTTTAATTTTTAAAAATTGTTTTTGACATTAACGTATCAAAATAATCTAAATATATTTAAAAAATTAATTTAAAATTAAAAAATTAAAATTATTTTTGAAACACAATTCACAAACAGGTCGGCTCGAAAAACATCCAACCTGACGCCATAATCATCTGAACATGTTGTGTTTCTTTTTTTGGCATAGATCACGTGATACACAAATCGACACATATGGAAGGACATTGCTGTCTAGTTTAAGTTTCGGTAATCTGAAATTTGTTTTCCGGTGGCTGTTTCAAAGATCTGTTATCTCATAGTTTAAACGAGGTGATTTGCCTGCATGCTGTGTTATTTTTTTTTTTTTATGTAGAAAAATAATTAATTTTTTATGTATTGTAATTAGTTATTTTAATATTTAATTAATAAAATTATAATAGATTAAATCTGTTATTAATGAGTTTTTTTCTGCTTAAAAGGAACACTGTAATTGAAATGCAGTGGAAGTGGTCCGTATATTTTTTAATGATAGATAACTTGGGTAAATTTGTTTATCCATTTTATTTGTAAGTTGCTTTTTTTCCAGTAATATCAAATTTGAAATATTACACAATTTTTATTTTGTTTTTTTTACAAAAACAATCTAAAATACAAGAATCAAATTTTTCTAAGAAATAAGCTTAAACAAAAGAGGACAAAATTAGAATTAGAAGGCAAAATCCTGTTTTTTTTATTTTATAAGATTTATACCTCATATTATTATATTAAAAGCATTTAAGAACATTTATATTATTTTTTTGTTCTTTAAAAAATCCTAGGTCATTTTGTTCTGTCTCTCTCTCTCTCTCTATATATATATATATATATATATATATATATATATGTGTGTGTGTGTGTGTGTGTGTGTGTGTGTGTGTGTGTGTGTGCTAATATTAAATAAATATTAAAATATATAATTAGTCTCACATATTTATAAGAAAAAAACCCTAAATAAATGGAAAAATAAAAATAAATATAGGTAGATTTTAAAAAAAAAATGACTTGAAAGATAAATAAAAAGAATCTAAAATACAACAAAGAGAAAAAATAATAAATATCAATTTTAAAATGATCATCAACACAAATTACAATGTAAATATTAAAAAAAAACTTTAATAACAGTGGAAATAATAAAAATTGGTGAGACCATAATTATTGTTAGAAAAAAATATTCTATAATTTTTTATTTTATAAGATTTATTACTCATATTATTATATTAAAATTATTTTAGAGCAATGACAGTAATTGTTTTGCTCCCAAAAAACCTAGGTTATATTTATATATATATTAAGGCGTTAATATTAAATAAATATAAAAATATATAATTAGTCTGACATATTTAAAAGAAAACAAAACTAACAAATAATCATTATGATTATTTTGAATGTCTTATTTATAATATTTAGAAATTTCAAGACCTAACAATATTAACAAAAAAGAAATTAAAAAACAAAATAAATGACAAATAAAAATAAATATTATCAGATTTTAAGAAATTATTTGACTTGAAGGAAAAAAAAAAAGAGAAATTATAATAATTATAATTCTCAAATAATCACCTGCGCATATTAAAATTTGAACATTAAATAAAAAAACTTCATAACATTGGAAATAAAGAAAAATTGGAAACAAATACTAAGAGCATGTATGTATAAGCATGGACAGAAATAGGAACAATGTAAGAAATATATATATAAAAAATAAAGGCACTAAAAGAAAATCCAAGATTAAAAGTATAAGGGATAAAATGAAAAAAAAATGTAATAAATTTAATTTGAAGGACAAAATTGAAATAAATCCAAACATTGATATCGATGAAATTAAATAATTTAAAACAAAACCGGAAATGAAAGGAATTAGGACCGAAATGAAACTTAAATCTATAATTAATTTGTATGGAAGGATAACATTGAAAAACATCAAGCTTTGATACCAAAAATATTAAGGATTTATAATAATTTTGCATGGAAGGATAAAATTAGAATAAATAAAAACTTTGATACCAAAAATATTAAGGATTCCAGACCAATCCGAAAATTCAAAGAATGAGGACCTAAATAAAACTGCAATATATAATCAATTTCAATTGAAGGACGAAATTGAAACAATTCAAAACCTATATAATAGCACTAAGGGCCAAAAAACCAAATCAAAAGTTCAAGGACTGAAATGAAATATGACAAAAAAACAGCTACGCTGACGTTAACTTGTGCAGGCAGGAGAGAGAAAAGAGGTTGAAAAATTTAAAACGTCCATTGACACGTCTATGGCCACCGTATACTCACACGTGCCGTATGAGGTGGAAGAGAGCATGTCTGAAAGATCATTCTAGACACCAATTGGAGATTTTTGGATGCCGGAATAGGCCGCATGCACCGTTCGAAACACGCGTGAGCACTGAAACGGACGGATTAAAAGGTGATTTCACTGTGCAAAGAAATATTAAAAAACAATAAACCGGTCAGACGAACCAGACCAAAAATATGCAATTACCGTGAAACCTCTCAACTCAGGTGCATTGTTTTGTCTTTTTCGAGGGACAATTTTGTTATTACACTGTGCAAAAAAGAAAAAAACAAAGCAAACCGACTGAACCAAACCGAACTGACCCGGAAATTGTGCACTACTATTGAAGTCCATAGTGCTTTGTCTCTTTGGTGAACAGTGGTAATGATTCGCAAAGTGTTTTAGCTTTTAAAATAATATTTGGTGATTGTTATAGTTTTTCTTTTTCTTTTTTTACTAGAAAAAGCGACCGTTTCTTATTCTCATAACAATAGTTATAATAATCCGCTCGCAGGTTCAAAGAAATAAGTGAATTGATCAATATTAAGTTTACGGTTTTAATTGCATTGTTTGAGTTTGACCAACTCAACTTTATAAATAATTAAAAAATAAACCTGGCCAGAATTAACAAGTTCTGAATTAGTGCATCACTACCTATATCACTGAGTAGAGCCAGGATTAATTAATCATGCTAATAACACTTTTTTATTTTTTATTTATTTGAAGAAATCTTATTTTCCTTTAAATATTCTTTATCAGCTCGGATTAAACAAGTGATAATACATATTGGCAACACATAAAATGACAAACTACACTTCTATCCTTCAATTCTACATTTTTGCTTACACTATCCCAAATAGTTTTTCTTAACCTTCCAAGTACTAAATATTTTACTGTAATTCTTTTCATTTTTACAGGTAAAACTAATCTATTAACTAGATCTATCCTTGTATGTACGCTATGCTTAATGCACCATTCATTTTCAATTTTTCATAGGATCATGTTTAATTTAGTATTCCTAATTTGATAACTAATGAATCAATATTTTTTTCTGATTTTTTTTTGTTTTAAAAATTACCAAATATAGAATAATAACTCGATACTTTTGGAGTCAATCAAGTGTTAAATCTAAATGTATGTACCTAATATGTCGATAAGGTAAAAAAAAATGTTGTCAATAAGAACACTGAATGGGATGGGACAAATGGACAAAGGTTGTCGGTGTAATAAATCTCAAGATGGAAGGAAGTCGTTTTTAGTTTAAATTGTTCTTCCACGACCTTTACTACTAGAAAAAAAAAAAAAAAAAAACAATTCTATCAGCATTAATAACGTGTCAAATTACACATGAAATTGCAAGTGAAAAATCGATAGATGATTTTAAGAGAAATTAAAACCTAATAATCCTCCTCTGTACACCACATTTCATCTTCTTGTTTGAAAACAAGCACCAACGTAACCCTCTCCATCAAAAAGCTTGGCACTCGCCTTTACAAACCCTATCAATCCAACCACCATAACTTGATGACATTAACGCAGCATCTCTTGAAAGGCCTAAACTTCTCTCCTTTTATTCCATTTCTTGTCAACAAACTCACCCAATTATGTTTTAACTCATTTATTATTTACGTTAATTTATTAAAATTTATTTGTAACTTGTTTGTATATCTAAGTGTTTTACGTGTATTATAATAATAATTTTATTGTATTAATGTATGAACTGTGATTTAGGGTTTTTTTTTGGATTTGGTGGAAATGGATTTAATTTGTCAATTGGTAAAACTGAGTGTGATTTTGTAATTTAGGTGTGTTAGAAAATTGATGAATTGATAAGTAATAATGGTACTAATTATTATTTTTTGTTAATTTTCTGGTTATTTTGAGAACTTGCGGAAAATATTTTTTTGTGTGGAATTGATAATTATTATGGGTATTAATTTTGGTTGAATAAGTTTGGATTGAAAAATTATAGATAAGTAGTAAGGAACTGCTTAATTTTAGTGTAATTTATTATAATTAGAGTATTATTTGATTTTATTTATTCGTGAGTTTAATAGATAATGAGTATTAGTTTGGAACCAATTATTTGTTTTGTCAATTTTATGATTTAGGTGAAAATCTAAGGAAAAATAACTTTGGGTGGAATTAAAAAAACTAGGGAGAATATAGTTACTACATTAAGAAGTGTAATTTATTATAAGTTATATTACTTTCAAGTTTGCTCCTTAAAGCTTCAATTATTTCAAATTAATGCGCATTTTGCCAAATCAAGCATCGACCAAGCACTGATACTTTTTTCTTGATAATGAGAGTGAAAAATAATAATAAAATCATCCCAAATAAAACCTAATTTTAGGAACATTAATTATACTAAAATATTGCAGTTTCTTAGAAACTTTTTTGAGAAACAAAGTAAAATTTGTGTGCTAGAAACTGTTTTTTTCTTTTCAGATCTTAGTAGGTTTCACCTCCTTGGATATGCACGTTTTTTATTCCATCATTGGTGAAACAAATTTTTTTCATTTTGAATCTGGTACGTACGTTTAATTAATGTCACCCTCGATTTTTTATTTTATTTTATTTTTTATAATATCTTTTTGTAAACTCTAAACATGCATCTTTCGGGTTTTTATATACAAATGTTGAATTTTCCCACCGCGTTGTTCATTGATGTATTTCATCTATTTTGTAAATCAGGATTGTTCACCATCCTCCTCCTACTTCATCTTCTATTAATTTTTATTTTCTATTTGTAGATTTCAAAGGGTACGTAGTATCTTCTTTTTGGTGTTATTATTGCTGCATTTATATGTGTGTTTTTTATTTTAAATTATTATTCAGTATTTTACTTAAAATAATATTATTATTTTTAAAAAATATTTTCAATATTAGAAATATTTTCAATATTAGAGCATCAAAACAATATAGAAATATTGAGAATAAAAAAAATAAAAAAATTATAATGATGTTTCCTTATTTTTAATTTTTATGTTCTATATTATTAAAGTAATGATAGCATAAATATGGTGAGCAGAACAACTTTTAATCTAGAAAATTTAATCATGTGTGTACAAATAATATCACGCCCACCTATCTCCACCGAAACCTAATTCTAAAAAACAGATAAAAAAAAAAAAAAAAACATGCGGACTCACTCCTGATAGTGGCCAGGCCACAGCAGCCTTGTAGTTGCCACGTATGCTCTTGGCAAAGATGGACCAATAGAATTTGCTTGTTTGCAGGGTGACCAATGATGTTGTCTGAAACCACATATCTCCTGCTAATTGGTGAATACTGTCAACCGCCCCCCACTATCATTTTGTGAATGCTATCACTGGTTTCCACCCACCAAAAAAAAAGTGGTATGCTATAAATAAATCTGATTAGTTAACCTAGGCCTTTTTGTTTATTTGGGCAACCCAACAAGACTTAATTAATTCTGTCATGTCGGATTATTTTATCCACGCAAAGATCACCCTATCATATTATTATTATTATTATTACTATTATTATTATTACATTGTATGGCATATGCCCTTTTAAGCCTCGTCACTTCTTTTAGTTGATATGCCCGATGCGCCGAGGTTTTTTATCTATGTAAAAAATTGATTGTTTTTATATGTGTTGTATTTTATTATTTTAAAATTTAATTAATTAAATTATAATTGATAAAATCTGTTAGAAATGAATTTTTTTTTCCCATCAAAAAGTGATTGAATGTTGTCATTGCCAAAACACTTTTGATAAAATCTGTTAAATTTTTTTTTCTATGTAGAAAATTGACTGTAAAATTTATTGCTCATATTATTATAAATAGATTATATATATATATATATATATATATGAAAGTGTTGGTATTAAATAAATATCAAAATATATAATTAGTTTCAAATATTGATAAGGAAAAAAATATTGCAAATAATAATTATAATTTTTTTGAATGTCTTATATATAATAATAAGGAATTTTAAGAATGAAAAAAAAAATATTTTTGAAATGATAACGAACAGAACTTGAAATGTAAACATGAAAACAAATAACCTTGCTAACAGTGGAAATAATAAAAATTCATGAGACCATAATTAAAAACAATTACTTATGTATTTATTTGTGTCAAATTTTCAAGTCAAGTGATTGAATGTTGCTATTGCTAAAATATTTTTGATAAAATTTATCAGAAAATTTGGTAAGAAGATGAAATGATTTATCACAAATTTCTTGCCACAGATACTTTGGTTAAAAAAACACAAAAAAAAAACCTGGTAAAAAAAAAAAGTTTAGCTGGACACCCCGTTTATAATTTTTTAAAAAAAATATGAAAAAAAAGGCCCCCGTTTATTAAAAGAAAAAAAAATTAAGCTAGTTATTAAAAAAAATGCAAGGGGAAAGCAATTTTTTAAGAAAATCATTTGACTTGAAAATTTTAAAAAATATACCGCATTATCCTGAGGGCTGAGTAAATAATTTTTTTAATTGTTTGGATTAAAGAAATCAATAGGATTTGTCAATCCAAAATTAAAATATAATATCTCTATATGCAAAAATAAATATAATAAAACAGATCATCAAATCCTATTATAAAAATAGCAACATCGAAGCCTTAACATTTAAAATTATCATTGTTATTACTGTCAAAATAATAAAAATTATCAAATTATCTCGAGGAAAAAAGCTGCAAAACAATTAAAAAAAGTAAGCAAGAAAAATAATTGAAATAATTCTTCTTCTTCTTCTTTTTCTTCTTCTTCTTCTTCTTCTTCTTCTTCTTCTTCTTCTTCTTCTTATTATTATTATTATTATTATTATTATTATTATTATTATTATTATTATTATTATTATTATTATTATTATTATTATGTCAATAATGAAAAAAAAATGAAAGATTAAAAAAATCTAAATAACTTTAAAAAAAGATTAAACAAAAAATAAAATAAAAATTTGTCAGAAACATAGTGTAATTGAAACGGGAAATGACTCGCATAGTTTTTTAATTGTAGATAACCTAGGTAAATTTGTCAAAAAAAAAATTGAGTTGTCTTTTTCCCCCAGTAATATTAGATTTTAAATATTAAAAATGAAAATATTGTAATTTTTTTTTAAGAAATAAATCTAAACAAAAGAATATAAAATTTAAATTGAAAGCCATTTTATATTTATTTTATAAGATTTATTAATCATATTATTATATTAAATATATTTAAGAATACTGATATTAATGTTTTTTTTTTTAAATTGTAGCTCATTTTTTTTAAAAAAAATTGTAGCTCATTTTTTTTTTCTCTCTCTCTCTCTCTATATATATATATATTTTTAGGCAATAATATTCAATAAATATTAAAATATATAATTAGTCTCACATACTTTATAGTATGATCGGAACGGAAAGTGGTTCTTATATTTTTTAATTGTATATAACCTAGGTGAATTTGTCAAAAAACAATTATGAGTTTTTTTCCCCCACTAATATTAGATTTGACGCATTATAAATAAAAATATTGCAATTTGTTTTTAAAAATAAACTTAATTTTTCTGCGTGCTATAATTACTTATTTGCCGTCTAAAAATAACAGTTTAATCAAAACGGGAAATGGCTCGCATATTTTTTAAGTGTAGATAATCTAGGTAAATTTGTCTACCTTTTGTTTTTTTTTGTTGTATTTTTTCCCCAGTAATATTAGATCTGAAATATTATAAATCAAAATATTGTAATTTTTTTAAGAAATAAACCTGAACAGAAGAGCACAAAATTAAAATTCAAAGCCAATTTTTATTTTATTTTATAAGATTTATTCATCATATTATTATATTAAATGTATTTAAGAATGACGATATTAATTTTTTTCCTTCAAAAAATCCGAGGTTATTTTTTTTCTCTCTAAATATTTTTAGGCGATAATATTCATTAAATATTAAAACATATAATTAGTTTCATATACTTTAATTTGACATAAATATACAAAAATATAATTAATTTGACATACTTTAAATAATATATTTAATTTAAAGGACAAAATTGAAGTAAATCCAAACATTAAAATTATATAATTTAAAACAAAACCTGGAATTAAAAAAATTAGGACCGAAATAAAACCTGAAATTAAAACTTTCATAGAAGGATAAAATTGAAAGAAATCAAACTTTGATACTGAAAACATTAAGGATCTATAATAAATTTGAATTGAAGGATGAAATTGAAATCAATCAAAACTTTAATACCAAAAATATTCTGAATTCCAGCCCAATCCGCAAAATTCAAAGAATGAGGACCTAATTGGAACTCCAATATATGATCAATTTCAATTGAAGGACGAAATTGAAACAAATCAAAACCTATATAATAGCAATAAGGGCCAGAAAACCCAATTACAAAGTTCAGGGACTGAACTGAAATGTGACATAAAACAGCTTAGCTGATGTCATCTGGCACAGGCAGGAGAGAGAAATTGGGGGGGGGGGGGATTCAAAAAACCATTGACACTCCTCCGGACATCATAGTGGCACACGCGCCGCACCAGGTGGAAGAGAACATGCCCTAAAATCATTCTAGACGTCGGTTGGGCATTTTTGGACGCCAGAGTATGCTGCACGCGCCGTCTGAAACACGCGTGATCGCGGAAACGGACGGCGTGTCCGGCGACGCGCCAACAATAATCTGCCGGAAAAAAAAAAGTGACTAATTACCGGAACGCCCCTCACTCCCAGCTGTGATTTTTGTCCTTTTCGAGGGACAAAATGGTTAATACACTGTTAAATGAAATATTAAAAAATAAAAAAAACAGTCAGCCGAACCAGGCCGGACCGGACCTAAAATGGTCATTTACCGTTGAGCCCCTGAAACCGCCGGCGTTTTTTTGTCTTTTTCGAGGGTTTTTTCGTTAATACACTGTTCAAAAAAAAAAAAAAAAAAAGGTGGACGCGCGCGCGCGAAGCACGAGAGCAAATTGCAAGTGAACAGTGCCAATAAGTGTAGAGGCACAGTGAATCTACAGTAAAACACCGATGTCTTTTAGGTTTTTAGTTAATTTCTTTCAAGTGAATAAATGCAGCACGTTAACATGTTATTCAATTTTCATGGCTTTTGTAATGTAGTTGTGATTGGTTAGTATTTCAAAATAACAAAAATAAAAATATTAAAAATAGAAAAGTCAATAAAATAGGAAAATAAAACAAAACTATGTTTAGCCATGATAATACAGAGAAACTATTTTTAGATATTGTTTAAATGATGATGAACAAAACAAAACAAAATATAAAAATATTCACTCTTAATATGCCTTACTCAAACTTGCATATTTAAAAAATAGTAAGGTATATTTTTTACTTTAATTTATATTGAATCTTAAAATTAATAATAGTATAATGATCATAATATTAAAATCTAACCCCTCCTATACTAGATTTGAACTAGTCTAGGTTTAAGAAGAAGAAAAAAAAAGAAATGATTGACTCGACCTAATTTTCTCAAAAACCCTATGAATTGGTTGACTTGGGGTGAAAATCAGATTGAAAAGGTGTTGAATTTTCTTTTCTTAAAAGAAATGTTCAAACAATATTATTTTTTTTTAGAATAAACAACTCGTATTGATCCTCTCAACCCATGATCTAGGCATTGCCATGGTTGAGTTTAAAAAATTATAATAATAACTACTTTTTATATTTACATGCCTTAATTGTTTTTTTTTTTAATCAAGAGTTTTTTATAGTAATATTTTAGGGATTAAAAAAAAAATTATCTCTACAAACATGTTTTTTTTGTACCTTCTATTTTTAGATATAAAAATTCACTCCAAAATTATTTATATGTATATTTACTTTTATGTCGTTTATCTCTTATTTTGAACTAAACACATTCAATTTATTTATTTTTTTCCTCATAGCTAGTAACCAAATACTACCTAAAAAACATTTTGTAAGGTAGTATTTGGTATATTAGAAAAAGAGAGACCAAACATTATAAATGTTTTTGTGAAATTGTTTGGTGTGTTCGTTGTATACCATAAAAATCTATTTATGTCCTCTTCAACTATTTTTTCCATAAAAAAGAAGTGGGATAAGTTTGTCCATCTCTATGCATAATAGTTAGCCTAGTTATTTCAGGTTAATGAAAAGATAAAAATAAATATTATTATAATTTAAAATTCAAATTGAGAGTACACTTGGAGTAAAGCTCGACCCATCGGTCAATTTGACCATTGATTTAAATAAGCTTAAGAATACAAATACTTATTATTATAATTTAAAAACTGATTTGAAAGTCGACTTAAAGGCAAGGCTATGGACATGGCTCAAGTTGGCTATTGACTTAAGTTAATATAATAATAAAAATAATTATTATCATAGTTTTTAAAACAGATCTAGGGACCATGGTTGGGTCACAAGTGAGGAAGATCAACCTAGGTTGACCCAAACCAGCATATATATATATATATATATATATATATATATATATATATATAAAGGTGATGTATTATCATGATTTTTAAAGTATTAAAAACAAATTCAAAAGTTGACACAGGGCAAGATCTAGATCGTAGATTAAAACGGTCAACCCGAGTTGATTTATACTAAAAAAAATCAAAGTATATAATTTTTTAAGAAAAAAATAAAAATCAATGAATTTTTTATTCAGAATTTATCTGGGGTCGTAAGTTGAATCAGATTTTGAACAAGTGAGGATAGATAAATCATTCCTCTATTTTTTTTGAACCCAGACTAGTCTAGGTCTCGTCTGTTGTCAAACATAAAATAAAACAAGATAGTTATTTTTCAAGTCCAAACATGTCTTGTACAATCCAATTAATATTTTCTAGCATTATACCAAAAGTTTTTAAAGTACCAAATATATTAAATCATTTATTACTTTGATACTTTTTTTTTGTTATACATAGTAAAAAAATAGAAATCTGAACTTTTTTTTATAAATAAAACTCCACAGCATACCGGAGCTGCAGCTCATTAGACATGGATTTTGTTTTTAGTTGTGGTATATTTACTAATAATATGCTACAATATACAGGGTAATTATCTTATTGGAATGTTCCATGCTTCAAATCACAAAATAATAAATAAATTTTTCTTCTTCCTTTTTTTTTTTTTTACAAAAAAGGAAAGAGGCATAAATGGGTAATTTTTCAAAAATATTTGTATAATAATACAGTATATCCATACTATTTGTTAATGAAAACAGTCACCTAGTGTGTTTGAAAGAACATGTTTTTTTTAAGAAAATCTTTTAAGAAATTAGAGTTTTTTAAATTAATCTTTATTTTTTATTATTTTTAATGTATTGATGTCAAAAATAAAATTTAAAAAATAAAAAAATACTTTAAAAACAACATATATCATAGTATCAAATTGGCTTAGAAAATAGTAGATTAAGATTTATTTTTGAAAACCAAAGTAAAAAAATCATAATAGAATAAGAAAAAGTAGTTTTTGTATTCGAGTTTTGTGTATAATTGAGTTATACTTAGTTTTAATTTTATTCTCTACCATATTCTTAAACTTTAAATCATTTATCATCATAATAGTGGTTTTTTAAAATATGTTTTATTTAAAAATATTTTTTTTTTTAAAAAAAAAATTATTATTAACAACACTCTATAAACCAATTAAAAACACTTAAAAAGTTATTTATAAAAAAATATGTATTTTTTTATAAAATCACTTACAAGTTACAAGAGTTAAAATAAACGGGGCCATATTCTACATGGAAGTGACACATGGCATCACCATCTATGGGACTGGTGATCCATATTTGTTGCTTCAAACATCATGGATTGGCTCAAAATCTCTCGAACCCCACCAATTTCTAACAAGGAAAAAAAATCACACTTCCCTTCTCAAAGCGAAGAGCTACTGGCATCAAGAAGAGTAATAGTATAACATCCATTTTCCTTGAAAAAATTAGTGTCCGTGCACATTTTAATCTTTGTTTTGAACATTCCCATTAAATACAGAACAAGAAAGACTCAAGAAAAATGGTATTTTCAACTTTGTTTTGCAACACTCCAACGGCTGTTTTCTCAAGAACCCACTTTCCAGTTCCAATCTTTAGCAACTCAACCGTAGAATTCTCGTCTTCCACACAGTATAATTGCAACTTCAAAACCAAGACAAGTAGTGCTAAGAAATTGACACAAGTGAATGCTGTAGTGACCGAGGCACCTTCTGTGAGTGAATTGAAAGGGAAACAGTCAGAAAAGAGGAAGTTAAAGGTTCTTGTTGCTGGAGGTGGAATCGGAGGGCTTGTTTTTGCGTTGGCAGCAAAAAGGAAAGGGTTTGAGGTGATGGTTTTTGAGAAGGATTTGAGTGCGGTAAGAGGAGAAGGACAATATAGAGGTCCAATTCAGATACAGAGCAATGCATTAGCTGCTTTGGAAGCTATTGATCTAGAGGTTGCTGAAGAGGTTATGAGAGCTGGCTGTATCACGGGTGATAGGATTAATGGACTTGTTGATGGGGTTTCTGGTACTTGGTATGTTGTTTCCTACCTTTAATCCTTTATGTATGTCGTTGCTTGTTTTCGCTTCATTTGGTATTTGTTTCATTTTTAGTTTATAGCTTTGTGGTTGGCCCTCTCACTCTTACGTTTATGGTCCTTTTGGTTATGTTTAAAGAATTGAATCTTGAATGTTGTGGTTTGCTGTATCCATGGTGATGGAATTTGATGAAATAACTTGGTTAGTTTCTCTTGCTGCTGGTTTTGATTTTATAGTTGCAGTTGAAGTTTATGAGTTTGGCGATTGGCAAATTAAGTTATGAACACTTCAAAAACGTGAAACTGATATATGATGAATTTTGCATCTTTTGAATCACAATTTCACTTGTATGCGGATTTTGGGTAATCGTGAAGGTTGAAAGCGATGATTATTCACGATGACAAAATCCAAAAAGAGTGATAGTGAATGAATTTCATTTACTGATACACAAAGTATTGAGATTCATTTGGCTATATCCCAAGCTTGATCTGTTTGTATTTGTTTTGGTCTTAAGAATTTCCTTTTAATCAACAAGAATTGGATAAATAGCTTAAGAAAACAATCCAACATTTATTTTATTTCCAGCTTAATGCTTCTGAAACTGAAACTTCTTTTTCTCTCTTTGGTACGCCAGGGAAATTTGCCATTAAAACCTATGTGATCATCATATTTTTCCGTCCTGATGATGTGAATTTCTAAGCAAAGTCTTGTGATATTAAAAAAAAAAGATTATTGGTAGAGATGGACCACTTTCCAGTTTATAGAATTAAAGAAAAGTCTTGTATTATTAACAAAAAATCACTGTTTCAGAAACTTATTGTTTTTGGATGCCCTATCTGATGTAAGTGTTAGCTTCAATTGACATTGAATGAAGAATGGTATCAGGTATGTCAAGTTTGATACCTTCACTCCAGCAGCAGAAAGAGGGCTTCCTGTCACGAGAGTAATTAGCCGAATGACTTTGCAACAAATCCTAGCTCGTGCAGTTGGAGAAGATGTGATTCTTAATGACAGTAATGTTGTTAGTTTTCAGGATGATGGGAATAAGGTAATATGAACTACTGATTTGTTGAAGATTGTCCTTTTGGAAAAATCTTCCCTCAATGACAGTTCTTCCTCGTTATCGTTTTTTGCTCAGCCAAATATTCATTTGACTTTCTGGTCTGTTACTTAAAAGCATCTTGTTTGCTTCTGAATTTTCACTTTCATATATTTTCTCTTTTAAAATTTACAAGTTTAGATCACTGTGGTGCTCGAGAATGGACAGCGATTTGAGGGTGATCTTCTAGTGGGTGCTGATGGAATATGGTCAAAGGTATTACCATGTCAAGTACTTTCATCATCCCTTTGAAACCAGATTTTTCAAAAATCCTCTTTTGAATGATCTCAACCAATGCTTACTGCCAACTACCACAATCTTAGTGTGCATGAAAGTTCTGTTACACGTGCTTTTGAATTTTATATTTTCTCTAGTGTTCTGGAGTTACGCACTACAGTGTGAGTTTGAATTTCTTATGTTTGTCTTGTGCACAGGTGAGGAAGAACTTATTTGGACCCAAGGAACCAGCGTACTCAGGCTATACATGTTATACTGGTATAGCAGATTTTGTGCCAGTTGATATCGAGACTGTTGGGTATGTTCGATTTCATTACACACCAACTTTCCACCATACAGCACTTTTTTTCTGTCACAGTTTACCTGGTTAGAATTTAGTGGAGTGTACAATTTGTATTAGTTGAATTGTGCTTGGTCTAGATGCTTACTTTGAGTTTTTGCCTGAAGGTATCGTGTATTTCTGGGTCACAAACAATACTTCGTGTCTTCAGATGTGGGTTCTGGAAAGATGCAGTGGTATGCATTTCACAAGGAACAACCTGGTGGCATGGATAGCCCTCGTGGTAGATATTTTTCTGATGCTCTAGATCCATTAAGCATGCTCTGAACAGGAAATTTTATTGACAAATTTATACAGTTGAAACATCAGCTTTTAGTGTTCAGTAAAACAAAATTAATTTCAATGAAAATATTTGTGTTTGGCTTGACAACACAACTGATCATTCATATTCATATGACTCCATTTTAAAAAACAAAAAACGGTTGCATCTGACAAAAGTCTAAGCAATCAAACTGAGAAGTCAAACTGAAAGCAATAAGGCTAAAATATGCTTGTCATACTTTAGCAACTTGTGTTTTTAGCAAAAATGATTGTGGAATGTGGTCTGTTATGAAGATGCTGACTGCTTGGGAAATGAATATATTTCTGTTGTATGTTGCTCAAGTTATATTTCAAGTATTTGTCCTTTTACTGGTCACTGTAGTGGAGTGAAGTGATACTTCTGAGTTTGAACTAACAATGTGGACTTTAAAGGAAGCCAATATTGATGAATTCGTCTCATGAGTGACAAGGATTAAGTTATATTTCAAGTATTTGTCCTCTTACTGGTCACTTTGTGAAATCTTTTTTGTATCATTTTCTTTTGTCAGTTTCTAATGTTATCTTACTGATTGATATTTCGGCAGGTAAAAAGGATAGGCTGTTGAAAATATTTGAGGGTTGGTGTGATAATGTGATAGATTTGATACTGGCGACAGATGAAGATGCCATTCTTCGACGTGATATATATGACAGGGAACCCATTTTTACTTGGGGAAGGGGTCGTGTGACCTTGCTTGGGGATTCTGTCCATGCCATGCAACCGAATATGGGTCAAGGGGGATGCATGGCCATTGAGGTATACCTCACTTTCTCTTTGTTTGATTGTAATTGTGAACCTAAACTGATGCTTTCACTTGTAGTTTTTACCTTCAAATATGTAAACATCACCAAGGAATGTATCATATATTAACATTGGCCACCTGTGTAATTCTCTAATGCTTCCAGAATTTTGGAATTTTTCTTCTTTGCTGAAAAATATTTATCGCTCTACATCCTCTAGACATCACAATATTCTTCTCTCACATACATAAATGAGTCAAATGAACAATCTTTGTCAAAGAATTATCTTACCTAAAACCAAAAGTGACACCCCAAGATGTGATTTATTTATTTTCTAACACAACCCTCAAGTGAAAGCAATTTGACTTGAAACTTGTACAGACCGATATTACCTTGTGTTTAATTTTTATCAAATAAAATAGGAGACACCCCTCAAGTGAAAGTTACTTTATGCTTATTTTTTATCAAAATGAATAGGGGTGATGAGATTCAAACTCGTGATTGCTTGGTCAACAAGGCTCTAATATCATGTTAAGAAACCATCTCACCTAAAAATTTAAGCTATTAAGTGGAGCTTCAAGATATAATTATATTATGCTTTAATAATCTCAACAATACAACTAAATGAACTCCGTATTTTAATGTGGCAGGATGGCTACCAACTTGCATTGGAGCTTGATAAAGCATGGAAACAAAGTGTTGAATCAGGAACCTCTGTTGACGTTATTTCATCACTAAGGAGGTAACATGTTTGTTATTTAAAAAAAAATGAAAATGCATAAATTTTGAGGCTGGTATAATGTCCTGATATGAGAATCGGAGATAAAGTGGAAATCATTCCTGTGGACATTTGGAAGGTATCTCAGAATTTTGAGCTTAAGGCTTTGTCCGGTAGTCTTGAGTTTTGTTCCCTTCAAATAGTGACCATGGAAAAAGTAACTTAAAAAAAGTATGCTGAGTGTAATGTGCACCTGTGCAAGCAACAAATCTGTTTTATTTGGTAGTCATCTCTTAAAAAAACAGACTTTATCTAAGGAACAATTTGCTGATCCTTGAAATGCATTTATCTCAAAGAAATCATCCGTTGATATTTGAATGTTAATCTTGAGGAAATTTCTATTCTAGTTTTCTTGAAAGTATCTTCGGTGAAGATTATGCAAAGCTTTGTGTGGAAAGACTATGATGTATCATAGGTGAACAATGTTAACTGACAAAAACTAAGCATTTAAAAACTATTTTCCCTGCAGGATGTTGCATGCTATTTAGTACATTAGAATTTAGGACAGTGCTTAGCATGGATTGATCTATATTCTGATTCTGACTGACCTGGTGTTCTGTAATATAATATGATGGGTTTTTTTTAACCAATGGCTTTATTTAGTTGACTAACACTTTCTCTTTCCACAGCTATGAGAATGCTAGAAGACTTCGAGTTGCCATTATCCATGGAATGGCAAGAATGGCAGCAATTATGGCCTCAACGTACAAGGCGTATTTGGGCGTAGGGCTTGGTCCACTGTCGGTAGGTGTCTTTGTTGATTACATGTTAAAACCTAAAATACCAGTCTGAGTTTTTCATCGATGACCATGATGCCTTTTGACCTGGTTTTCAGTTCTTGACAAAGTTTCGGATACCTCACCCAGGAAGAGTTGGTGGCAGATTTTTCGTTGACATAGCAATGCCTGTGATGCTCAATTGGGTCTTGGGTGGAAATAGGTTCGAACTTGGAAGCTCAGTCTTTTCTATGTAGTCAATTTTGTTCTCGGATATTTATTATATACATTTGTTACAGAAAACTTAATCTACTGAAAACTCAATTAAATGATAAATTATTGATTCAAGTGATTTTCTTGTGATTGTAGAAGCTTATTAGAGGTCTTATGTTATCTCTCATCTATGAAGGATAGTTCATGATCCTAAAAGATATCTTTAAGCAATGGGAGTGAGAAAGAAGTATCACACAGATGAGGGCTTCTAGAAAACAAAGTGTTAAAAATAATTCTATATGATTGTTAGAATTGAGAAAAAATGAAGAGTTTTCTTCCTTGTGTAAGAATAATCTTCACATTTATTGTTCCTTTTCTTATGTTACTCTCTTTTAACTCAACTGGAAATCTGATTTTCTTTCGCAGTTCCAAACTTGAAGGTAGGTCTCTAAGCTGCCGACTCTCAGACAAAGTATGTTGCCTTAGCAACATGAAATCTATTTTCAAGTGTTGTTCATTGTATCTTATTCTTGAAATTAGAAAATTCTGATACGTGATGGAATTTAATGTGACTGTTCATTTTGTTAGGCCAATGACCAGTTGCGGAGATGGTTTGAAGATGATGATGCTCTAGAATGTGCTCTTAATGGAGAGTACGTATTATGTGCCTCATCAATCTTCTTCCTGGAACATAACACCTTGAATCTTTGTTTCGGCTGATAATCTGATGATGCAACCACTTTTTCATTATCAATCTTCCTTGTTCTGTAGGTGGTTTCTTCTACCATGTGGAAATGAGGCTATTGCATCACAACCTATTGGTTTAAGTAGGGATGAGAACAAACCATGTGTGGTTGGGTATTCATTTCAATCACAAAAGACCAATTTCTCTGTGAATGACTTCATCATCATCACATGACACTTCTGATGTTGTGTTGTGATTGCAGGAGTGTGTCACATAATGATTTTCCAGGAATGTCCATAGTGATATCCGCACCTGAGGTAATACAAGCCTGATATGCCTGCCGAGTTCTTAGATAACCTTGGAAAACTTATTTCGATATGAATAGCAAAAGTGTAGTTATTCTGCAACTTTTTTGATGTCAGGTTTCAGAAATGCATGCTCGTATCTCTTATAAAAACGGTGCATTTTACCTGATTGATTTGCGGAGTGAGCATGGTACCTTTATCACAGAGTAAGTTGAGGAAATCAAGATACATCTTGCTGTGTTTCAGATATTACTATGGAGTTATTGAAATCGTGTACATGTGCAGTAATGAGGGGAGACGGTACAGGGCACCTCCGAACTTTCCTGCCCGATTCCATCCATCAGATACGATTGAGTTTGGTTCAGATAAAAAGGTTACAAATAATCCCTGCCCTGTTGATAGCTTTTCTTTTGAAACTAGCTTAAAAATCCATATTCCAAATGAAATCTAGGAACCAAAACCAACACATGCTGGTCCTCGCACGCCCCATGCAATAGAATGTGTTTCCAAATAAATTCATGTGAAAAACATAGTGAGCTTCCATGTGCAGGCAACATTTCGTGTTAAGGTGATGAGGTCTCCTCCGAAGATTTCAGACAAGAAGGAAGAAAGCCAAGTTCTTCAGTCGGTATAAAATCCTGAGCATGGTCGATTTTGATTTGCACAGGAGCTTGTACAGCCATTCATTGGAGCCGCGAGCGGTGAATTATGCAGCTGCTTTTATAGTTTAGGATTGGAAGTAGAGAGCTTTATACAAGATTTGGGAAATCTATGCATGTTCTAGTATGGACTGCTACTATGCTCTTAAAAAACAAGAGAAAAGGGCTGGAAATACTTGTAATACCAATTGTCTGTGAGTTCAAAGAACACCGATACAAGAGAGCTGGCCATTTTATTTTATTTCCCCTTTTCAGCAGCCATTATCACCATTACTTATGGTACTACTAAAATAACATGGGATTCTCTGGTGGCCTTGTAGTCATGCACCGAGTTGACCTACCTCTCTTTTGGTGCTAATTATGCGTGCTCGAGAAAAACAAGAATACCTGAGTGATGACATGGTGGACACGTGTCGGAAAAGAGTTGATGTGGTGCACATGAAAGCATTTTTGGGTTTATAAATGTTTGGGCCCAAGTTTTGGTTCAAAGAAAATCTTTTTCCAACCCATTTGTAGATAAGCTTTCACACAGCCCATAAATTTAGAGAAGCAATTGTTGAGCTTCAAAGAAATACTTCTGCCTTGAAGAGGGCTAATTGTCGCCTCGCATGTAACCGTCGATAAATGCACACCTGCCCCAGCCTTCAATTATAATTATAAAACAAATAAAATTAACACCACCTTAATCAATATCAAATTAAACAGGGTTAATGCATTCTTCTCAAGTTCTTAATGAATAATATAATTACTAAATAACCTTTAAAATCAAATTAAATAAATACTTGGGTGAAGGAATTTTTTATACTTCTTAATTTTTCTTATAATTTTTTTTTTATACCATGTTAAGGAACCATCTCACCTAAAAGCTTAAGCTGTTAAGTGAGGCCCCAGAATTTGATTTATATCATTGTCTAACACACTCCTTCAAGTTAAAGTTTTTTGGGCTTAAAACTTGCACAAGCCTACATTACCTTATGCTTGATTTTTATCAAATAGAATGTGGGTGGTGATATTTGAACTCTTGACCGCTGGGTCAAAAAGACTCTGATACTATATTAAAGAAGCTTTTAGGTGAGATGGTTCCTTAACATGGTATTAGAGCCTTATTGACCCAGCGGTCACGAGTTCGAATCGCACCACCCCCATTCTATTTGATAAAAATCAAACACAAGGTAGTATGGACCTGTGTGCAAGTTTCAAGCCCAAAGAGCTTTCACTTGAAGGGTGTTAAAGAATAATATAAATCATATTATGGGATCTCACCTAATAACTTGAGCTTTTAAATGAGATGGTTCATTTTATTATAACTATTTTTGTAATTCTTACGTGGGGTAAGGGGTAATTAGATTTTCTAATATATTTATATAAAATATTATTTTTTTTAAAAAAAAAAGCTAGTGCATGTCTTACACCAACGAGTGGCATTAGCCACGCATTTGAATGATGTGTGCGGTGTCATCAAGCTTTCAACATTGTTTTCTTAGATAGTGTTGGATGTGTCTCACCCTACTCACAATGCTGCGATGTGTGCTTCTAGAAATAGAAAGATAGTAATTGAGCTTCAATAATAAGTTTTTCTTCCCCCACTTTTCTCTCTCTCTCCACTACTTTAAAAATATTATGGGATTGCAAAAAAGACAAATTGCTCATTGGTTAATTGAATTAAATTAGAATCATTGTTATTCTAATTACAATATATATAGTTTTGAGTTATTTTATTAAATGATTTTAGAATTTCACCCCTTAAATTTTGATTTTTATATCAAGTTTGATTCCTCATTCTTTTGATTGTTATGTTTTTTATGCTTATCCTTTTCTTAATTGAAATTGTATTTCAAATCCATTACTAACAATTTTATTTTATTTTCTTTTTGTTTCAAATTTGGTTTTCATTCCTTTCAATGATATTGTTTTGCTAAATTTGTTTTTCTTTTCAATTTTATTCTTGAATATTTTGTTTTGGTTGGGAACAAACATAGCTATTTTTTAGGTTTCTCTTTTATGGTGTATTTCAACCTCATGACTAATGTCATGAGTTTGGAAAATTAGACTAGATTGACTTCAATCTTTTTTAGGTTATTTTTTTATTTTATCCTTCAATATTGTTATGGTTAGAGATTGACATCATTTATTTATTTCAACCTCTTTTCTATGAAATTATCTCGATTTCATATACTTTGTTATAAATTCATCAAATTCACTAAGGTTGACTTGAGTTTTTTTTTTTGAGTTGATTTTTTTTTATAAATTTGAATTTTTTTTTTAATATCTCCCCTCAATATTAGGTTGGTTTGAGAGTTCTGCTTTGTGCTTTTATTCAATTGTTTTTACACAAGGTTATCATGGTCTCACAAGTAGGTAAGGATTTAGTGTTCTCGCTTGTATAAATATGGTCGATTGTTTTCTTCTTCTTTTTTGCTTTAATTTGTTTTTTTATAAAACTTATTGTCATTCAATTTTATTTATTAGGAATTGAGGTCTAGGGTTTTCTCTTTATTTTTGCTTTCATTGAAGTTATTTTGTTCTCATTTAATTTTTACTTTATTAACAAATTAGATCACTAAGACTTTTAAGAATATTGTAAAGATATGTTTCTATAATATTTACTAGTATTCATCTATTGCGTCAATGTTGGATTTTGTTTTTGTTTTATTTATTGTCAATATCTTTTTATCTAATCATATTATTGGACTAGTCGAGTTTACTAAACTCAATCAAGTCAATGACCAAGATTTCATATTTTTTTAAGAACATTTATATCACATCGACAATTTTCTTACATTGAAAAACAAAGTAGGTTGGCATGCAACGTAGCACGAGCCACCTATATAGTAAATACGAGCCGATTTCCCCGCTTCGCTGGGATTTTTTATCTATGTATAAAATTTATTGATTTTATAAATATTGTATTTTGTAATTTTAATATTTAATTAGTATAATTGTAATTGATAAATATGCTGAAAATGGTTTTTTTCAACCAAAATGTGATTGAATATTGCTATTGCTAAATTTTTTTTGATAAAATTTATTAGAAAATTTGCTAAGAAGGTGACACGATTTATTAGAAATTTGTTGTCACGGGTACTCTGGTTAATAAAATAATAAAAAAAAAAACCCGGTTAAAAAAGAACAACTAACTTGGATACTAAAAACTTAAAAATACATGTGAAAAGAAGGTCACCGTTTCTTAAAAGGAAAAAAAAAGGGTCTAAAATATAAATTTAAATTCAAAGCCAAAATTTTTTTTATAAGATTTATTCATCATATTATTATATTAAATTTATTTAAGAATACCGATATTAATTTTTTTTTCAAGAAATTGTAGGTCTTTTTTTCTCTCTATATATATATTTTTAGGCGATAATATTAAATAAATATTAAACACATATACTTAGTCTCACATACTATATAGTGCGATCGAAATGCGAAGTGATTTTTATATTTTTTAATTGTAGATAACTTAGGTAAATTTGTAAAAAAAAAAAAATGAATTGCCTTTTTTCCCCAGTAATATTAGATCTGACACATTATAAATAAAAATGTTGCAATTTTTTTTTAAAACATAAATATAATTTTTTTGCGTGCTATAATTACTTATTTGCTGTCTAAAAAGAACAGTGTAGTCGAAACGGAAAGTGCCTCGTATATTTTTTAATTGTAGATAATCTAGGCAAATTTTGTTTACCTTTTGTTTTTTTGAGTTGTATTTTTTCCCGGGTAATATTAGATCTTAAATATTAAAAATCCAATTTTTTTTTTAAGAAATAAACTTGAACAAAAGAGCACAAAATTAAAATCCAAGACCAAATTTTTATTTTATTTTATAAGATTTATTCATCATATTATTATATTAAATGTATTTAAGAATGTTGATATTAATATTTTTCTTGCAAAAAATCCGAGGTCTTTTTTTTTATCTCTTAATATATTTTTAGGCGATAATATGCAATAAATATCAAAACATATAATAATTAAAATTTGGAGCAAAATGTATTTTATAAGATTTATTCATCATATTATTATACTAAATGTATGTTAAAATACTAATATAAATTGTTTTCCTTCAAAAAATTCGCGGTCTTCTTTTTTCTCTCTCTATATATTTTAGACAATAATATTAAATAAATATTCAAACATATAAGCAGTTTAACATATTTTAATTTGACATACATATACAAATATATATTTAATTTTACACACTTTCAATATTTTTTTAATTATTAGGCAATAATATTCAACAAATATTCAAAAAATTAAATTATAATTATTAAAAAAATTTAATGATTATTATTATTATTATTATTATTATTATTATTATTATTATTATTATTATTATTATTATTATTATTATTATTATTATTGTCATCATTATTAGCATTTAAAAAATATTAATACTGATATAAATTGTTTTCTTTCAAAAAATCCGCGGTCTTCTTTTTTCTCTATGTATATATTTTTAGACGATAATATTAAAAACAGTAATAAGAAAAACGATTTATTTTAAAAAACCAGTATTTAAAAAAATAAAAACAACAACCAGTTATTAAAAAAAAAAATTTAACAAAAAATACAAATATTTTTTTTTGTAAAAAAATAAAAACAACAACCAGAAAAGAACATTTAAAAAAAGAAAATCAGATTTGTAATAAAAAACAACAACAACCAGTTATTAAGAAAAAAAAAATTTTAAAAAAGAAACCATTTTTAAATTTTTTTAAAAAAAAACAGTGATAAAAAAAAAAGAAAAACGTTTTTTTAAAAAAACAGTAATTAAAAAAAAAAACGATTTATTTTAAAAAAACAGTATTTTAAAAAAAAAAAAACGAAATCAAAACTTCGTTTCAATTTGGTGGTCGAGCGTCTCAAACTGGCGCGTTGCTGTGTTGGCAGCGCGCGAGACAGCCGCTCGGCCAAACTCTCTCATCTGTCCATTTTCACCATAAAAAATACAAAAAGAGTCCGGGTTTAAAAAAAAAAACAAAAAGGTGCACAAACTCGCGCGAAGCAGGGAGACAAATATCCACTCCACAGTGTTTTCAGTCTCTGTGAACAGTGTTTTTCCGAGCTGTTTTAGATATATGTAATTGGTAGAGTTGCCCGCTTTGCCGGGGTTTTTTATCTATGTAGAAAATTGATTGATTCTATTTAATTATAATAATTGTAATTGATAAAATCTGTTAAAAATGTTTTTTTTCAACCAAAATGCGATTGAATATTGCTATTACTAAAAAACTTTCGATAAAATTTGTTAGAAAATTTGTTAAGAAGGTGAAATGATTTATAAGAAATTTGTTGTCGCGGATACTCTGGTTTAAAAGAAAAAAAGAAAACCCGGTTAAAAAAGAACAACTAACTTGGACACTAAAAAATCAAAAATACATGTGAAAAAAACATAACCGTTTCTTAAAGGGAAAAAAAAGGGTCTAAAATATTAATTTAAATTCAAAGCCAAATTTTTTTATCAGATTTATTCATCATATTATTATATTAAATATATTTAAGAATACTGATATTAATATTTTTTTGCAAGAAATTGTATGTTATTTTTTTTCTCTCTTTATATATTTTTAGGCGATAATATTAAAAAAATATTAAACACATATATTTCGTCTCACATACTATATAGTGTGATCGAAATGGGAAGTGATTTTTATATTTTTTAATTGTAGATAACCTAGATAAATTTGTAAAAAAAAAATTTGAGTTGATTTTTTTCCCCAGTAATATTAGATCTGACACATCATAAATAAAAATGTTGTAATTTTTTTTAAGAAACGAAATATAATATTTTTTACGTGCTCTAATCATTTATTTGCTGTCTAAAAGGAACAGTGTAGTCGAAACAGAAAGTGTCTTGTATATTTTTTAATTGTAGATAATCTTGGCAAATTTGTTTACCTTTTGTTTTTTTGAGTTGTATTTTTCCTCGGGTAATATTAGATCTTAACAAAAGAGCACAAAATTCAAATTAAAAGTCAAATTTTTTTTTTATAAGATTTTTTCATCATATTATTATATTAAATTTATTTAAGAATGCTGATATTAATTTTGTTAATCACAAAAATCCGAGGTCATTTTTGTATCTCTTTATATACTTTTAGGCAATAATATGCAATAAATATTAAAACATATAATAATGACTTGTTTGTCGTTTAAAAGTAACAGTGTAATGGAGACAAAAGTGGCTTGTATTGTTTTTTAATTGTAGATAACCTAGGTAAATTTGTTTATTTGTTGTTCTTGAGTTGTGTTTTATCTCCAGTAACATTACATATAAAATGATTATTGCTATTATTGCAAAAACAATTAAAATTATTAAATTATCCCGAAAAAAAAAACACTGATAAACATTAACAAAAGAGTAAGCAAGAAAAAGAATATATTATTATTATTATTATTATTATTATTATTATTATTATTATTATTATTATTATTATTATTAGTATTATTATTATTATTATTCTTATTAGTATTAGTATTAGTATTAGTATTATTATTATTATTATTATTATTATTATTATTATTATTATTACTATTATTATTATTATTCTTATTCTTATTCTTATTATTATTATTATTATGTTAATAATGGAAAATAAAACACATATTATTATTATTATTATTATTATTATTATTATGTATTAGTATTATTATTAGTATTATTATTATTATTATTATTATTATTATTATTATTATTACTATTATTATTATTATTACTATTACTATTATTATTATTATTATTATTCTTATTATTATTATTATTATTATGTTAATAATGGAAAATAAAACACATATTATTATTATTATTATTATTATTATTATTATTATTAGTATTATTATTATTATTATTATTATTATTATTAGTATTAGTATTAGTATTATTATTATTATTATTATTATTATTATTATTATTATTATTATTATTATTATTATTATTACTATTATTATTATTATTATTACTATTATTATTATTATTATTATTATTATTCTTATTATTATTATTATTATGTTAATAATGGAAAATAAAACACATATTATTATTATTATTATTATTATTATTATTATTATTAGTATTATTATTATTATTATTATTATTATTATTATTACTATTACTATTATTATTATTATTATTACTATTATTATTATTATTCTTATTATTATTATTATTATTATTATTATTATGTTAATAATGGAAAATAAAACACATATTATTATTATTATTATTATTATTATTATTATTATTATTATTATTATTATTATTATTATTATTTTTATTTTTATTATTATAATGTTAATAATGGAAAATAAAACACAAATATCAATTTATCAAGGGATGAAAAATAAAAAATAAAACTATAAGGGCCAAAATGAAAATTCAATATATTATCAATTTGAATCAAAGGATCCAATTGAAGAAATCGAAACTTATGTACTGTATTTATTGCATAATTTAAACCGAATCCGAAAATTAAAAGAAGGAGGACCGAACTGAAACATTGACATGAAAATTATAAATTCAAGGACAAATCTGCAAAAATGGAAACTTCTGTACCGAATAAATTCATCATTTTCAGTCCAATTCCGAAATTAAAAGAAGGAGGATCGAATTGAAAAATGGACATTCAATCAATTCCAATTAAAGGGCGAAATTGACTGAATTCAAAACTTCTATTACAGAAATCAAACAAAAGCCAAGGGACTAAAATGCATGGACAATAAATCGGGGGACTGATTTTGCAATCTGGTGCTGAGGAGAGAGAAAAGAGCACATAAACGTTCAACCGGCTATATGCGCCTCTACGTAGATCATATGACAGCACGCGCCACTCCATCAGATTCAGGGAAGGGTGGCGAATCGTTTTCACCGGCGGAGGAAATTTTTTAACCGCCTTACGACGCCGCACGCGCCACCTGAACCGATGGAGGACAAAAAACGCGCCGACGCGCCCGTACGGCTTGCTGACGGCGCTGACGCAAGGGAACAGTACTGTATGCGTCAATTATTAAAGCACCCCTGAGACGAATTAATGGTTTTTGTCGTTTCGGGGGCTAGAGACGTAATAGCACAGTTTCAAAAATATTAAAAAAATAAAAGGTTGCGGCGGACCGGACCGAACCGGACCGGTCTGTACGCGTGCAATTACAACCGTAGCCCTCACCCGAAACGTGTTTTTGTCGTATTATAAGGGGTCCGAGCGTCATTACACTGTTCACATCAGGAAAAAACAAAAAAAAATAGGGTGGACGAACTCGCGCGACACACGGCTGATAAAAGACCAGTCCACAGTGCCACTGAGTGTAAGGGCACAGTGAACGGTCCGAGCTCTTTTAGGCTATTTCTTAATACTAAATCAAAATTGTTTTTTTTATTATGCCTCTCGACACAGTTGTATTGTTTACATGTTTGCAGCGCTATATTGATGTGGAAAAGATAACTTTTTATCCATTACGTGATTTTTTATATTTTTTTAGTCCTCAAATTTTATCTTCATCACTTACAATTCATGTGTGTTTGAGAGTGAAGACTGAGTTGATGAAAAATGGCAAGGAAAGAGAAAAACATTGAAAGACCACATTACGTTAAGTATGATCTTTAGGGGTAAAACCAGGCTTGTTAATTCCATTCCGTTATGGCCGGAATGGCCGGAACGTTCCGTGCCATTAAAAAAACCGAGACGAAACGACATCGTTTTTGTCTCGGTTTTAATTCTGGCCCGTTCCGAAAATTCCAGCTAAATTTCGACCGGAACGTCTCGGTACTGTTCCGGCTCAAAATCATAATATTTCTTTTTATTTTAGAACATTTTACTATCATAATATTTTGGAATTTTAGAGATATTTCTAATTTTAAGATTATGTTTGTTTGACTTTGTGTTTGTATTGTATAATTTAAAGTTAATTTATCTTGAATTTAAATTATACTTGTTAAATTAATATTTTAATTTTTTTCATATATATATATAATTAATTATATATGAACAGTACAACCCCAAAATGCTCCGAAACCGAAACGTTCCGTTTCAATAGAAAAACCGGAATTGTGACCGAACGGTATTGACAACCTTGGGTAAAACTCATCAAGATAGTTTTTCAATTACTGAAAATACAGAAATATTGCTGCAGTAGACAACATGTCGTTTGCTCAATATAAATAAATACAGGAGCATGAGCTTGGTCAAGGCCCTTTCCTATTTTGAAGCTAGACAAGCAGGTGTGATCTCCAAGGTCATAAGGATTTTATATTTAATTTAAAATATATTTTGATTCAAATTAATAACTACATTGCTATTTAATAAATGATTTGATCATTTCATGCTTTTTAAATGAAATTATGTTTTTTTTTCTTATATTTACAATCACTTTTTAATCAATTATATAGACTAATATGTAAAAATATGGCCATCAATATTCAATGAGAATTAATTAGTTATTTAATTTTTATATTTAGATGTTATCATGAATTAATTATTCTTTGATACTCTTGATATTGTTGTTTAAAATTATGAAAACTTTTTTTTTTAAACTTTCTTTTTATATTATGATGAATATTTACTTTAAAAAAATAAGTTAAATTATTTTCCCACTTGTTTATTTAAATCATTTAGATTCTCATGATTTTTTATTTGAAATTATTTTTCATTGAAAAAAAACATAAACAAGGAATGGAGGCTTTGACTTAAAAAAATGCATCTTCTCTTTCAAACTCATACCAATATTTATTTTAATCGTTATATAATTAAATAAAAATTAACTTTAAAAATTCTCCCGCAATATAGAGCAAGTATAGTCCAAGGCACCATTTCCTGAAGTCAAACGAGTGATCACTAACTATCCTACTGTGTATGATGTGGACCCAATATGCTGTCTTTGGATCTTCAGACATGACTAGTAGCGAAGACATGCGCCATTACTCTTATTAAGGCCCATGAAGGAGGGCCCATGAAACATCATACGTCGTTTACCGTTGGTTTCTGTAAATCCGATGTTTACATGTGCTCGAAGTCTTGCAAGAAGAAGAGGTGGCTCGTGATGAATGTAGTTCTGGCGGTGGAGGTAGTAGCACGTGATACGATTAACTGTCACGTTTCAGGGGGGGTGGTAGTGACCGTTGGGGTGCATTAATTGCTTGTGCATGAGATGGGATGCTGCTTGCTTGCTGTGGTCCTTTCTTATAGGAGTAGTTTTGTCAGGTTTGAATTTAATTATTAGTAGTTAGATATGGAATTCCGCGTGTGGGACTGAAGATAAAAGGATCCGGGAAGAGGATGATAACTTTAAGAGAATGAAAGACTTTGCTTAACACTGAATTGTACTCGAAAACTGGGAGAAATGTTTAATTAATTAATTAAGAGTCATAGCTGTTAAATAGCCTTACAATGAGAAGAAATAGCAGCCCACGATTACATGACCTAAGGACGTGGTACATGACTAAGAATGGAAATAACAGAAAAACGAAATCTTCTCCCTCAAATATCGGAGAAGTTATTTGCAGATAACTACTGATTTTATCATCCTCCCTTAAACTGCATGTTCTCAACATTCAGTTTATTCGGAACAATTACAAATACCCATTGATTCTCGAATTTTTAAAAAAACATCAACCTTCAATGGTTTGGTCATGATGTCTGCGACTTGTTCATGAGTAGAGCATTGTGTTAGCTCGATCACTCCGTCTTTGACCAAATCGCGGAGAAAATGAAAACGAATGTCTATGTGTTTGCTGCGACCATGCATTACTGGATTTTTTGAGAGCTTAATGGCTGATATGTTATCACAATATACCACCGTAGGTCCAGATGACGCATGACTTAGACTTTTCAAAATTCGTCTTAACCAGATAACTTGACATGCACTAGATGCTGCAGCAATAAACTCAGCTTCAGTAGTAGAAAGAGTAACTACTGGTTGTTTCTTTGATGACCAAGATATTGCACTTGAATTCATCATAAAAACATAGCCTGAAGTACTTTTCCTGTCATCTTGATCTCCAGCATAATCACTGTCTGTGTAACCAAAAAACTCTTCATCTCCTCCCTTCCTGTAAAATATTCCAAAACCAGCTGTCCCCTTTACATATCGCAGAATTCTTTTGGCTGCCAATAAATGAGACTCAGTGGGGTGCTCCATATATCTGCTGATTAAGCTAACCACAAACATCAAATCAGGGCGTGTGGCAGTGAGGTACATGAGACTGCCTACCATTTGCTTGTAGACAGTACTATCAACCTTCATTCCTCCATCATCCTTTATCAGTTTAAATCCAGGAACAATTGGATTTTTAACTGAATTGCACTGCCCCATGTTGAATCTTTCTAGAACTTCGTGAGCATATTTTCGTTGGCTGATAAAGATGCCATCCTCTTTTTGCATGACTTCAATGCCCAAAAAATATCTCATTTTGCCAAGATCAGTCATGTCAAATTCAACCATCATTGACTTCTTAAATTGATCGAACATGACTTCATCATTTCCGGTAAAAATAAGATCATCAACATAAAGACAAATGATTAACATTTTACCTCCAGCTTCTGTTTTAATGAACAATGTATGCTCATAGGGACATTTGTTGAAGCCCTCTTTGGTGAAATATGACTCTATGCGACTGTACCAAGCTCGGGGAGCTTGTTTGAGTCCATACAAGGCTTTCTTGAGTCGGTAGACTTTTGATTCCATCCCTTGCTGCTCATAACCTGGTGGTTGATCAACAAATACTTCTTCCTGAATTTCACCATGCAGGAAGGCCGATTTGACATCAAGTTGATAAATCGGCCATCCTTTTTGTGCCGAAAGAGATAGCACCATACGAATTGTGTCTAGGCGAGCCACTGGCGCAAAGACTTCAGCATAATCCACCCCATATTGCTGGCTATATCCCTTAGCAACCAAACGAGTTTTATATTTATCAACTTCCCCATGCTCATTGAGTTTGGTTTTAAAAATCCACTTCACACCCACAGTTTTTCCACCTGCTGGCAGATCCGTTAATACCCACGTATCATTCCTCTCAATTGCTTCAATTTCTTGATTCATTGCCAGCCTCCATTTTTCACTTTGCACTGCCTCTTCAAACGTCGTCGGATCGCCGTTGGTGAACAAAATGAGATGATCAATATTTACACCTGTCGCAGCAAAGAAACTGTGATCAGTTTCATAATCGATCAGCCACGTGGGTGGTCTGCGTGCTCTGCCTCTGCCACCTAGAATCACAACGCCAGCATCATCTCCTGCTTCAGCAATTGCATTATGTGGTCTGCGTGCTCTGCCCCTGCCACCTAGAGACACAACGCCAGCATCATCTCCTGCGTCAGCAATTGCATTATCTCCTTCATCCCCTTCATCAGAGGTTTTGGATCTATTTTCCTCCAGTTCCAGTACAGCCCCATGTTCTTCTACTTCATTTCCACCTCCTTCTAGATATAAATCCGCACCATTCTCCCGTGGGTCAGTGTCTTCATGACTGGATGTGGCCTCCCATTGTAAGTCAGCTGCAGTTTCTTGTGTGGAGTCACCCCAATTCCAGTGTTGATCTTCTTCAAAGACCACGTCTCGGCTGATAATGATCTTCTGTGAAATGGGATCAAAAAGCCTGTAAGCTTTTGTGTTTTCACTCACGCCGGGAAAGACACATTTCAGACTCTTGGCATCGAGCTTCACTCGTCTGTGATCTGGGACGTGGACATGAGAGATACAACCAAAAATTCTGAAATGTGCAACTGATGGTTTGTGCCCATTCCAAGCTTCTGCAGGTGTTCGATTTTTCACAGCAACCGTGGGACTTCGATTAAGCACGTGGACTGCCCATTTCACAGCTTCGGGCCAAAAGGATTTAGGGACATTTTTCTCAAGTAACATACTGCGCACCATGTTCATGATAGTGCGGTTCTTCCTCTCGGCAACCCCATTCTGTTGGGGAGTATATGGGGCTGTCAATTGTTTGTAAATCCCATGCTCATTGCAGAAATTGATGAACTCTGATGAAGTGAACTCGCCCCCCCGATCTGTTCTCAGACTTTGAATACATGCTCCAGTTTCCTTCTCCACCTTTGCTTTGTATGTTTTGAATGTGACAAAGGCTTCGGACTTGTCTGCTAAAAAATAGACCTAAATTTTTCTACTGAAATCATCAATAAAAGTAATTAGGTACCGTTTACTGCTATTGGAAATTGGATTGATAGGGCCACATATATCGGCATGCACCAGTTGTAGAATTGCAGAAGCCCTTCGTATGCTCTCTTTTGGAAATGTGTCACGGTGTTGTCTCCCCACTAGACATCCTTCACACACCTGCTGAATTGCTTTGAAATTTGGTAACCCATCCACCATCTTCTTCTGCTGAAGTATGTTGATTCCATGCCAGCTGAGGTGTCCATAGTGATGATGCCAAAGAGTGGACTGATCGGTGACAATAGAAGAGTAACACTTCTGATCTTGTGGTGGTGGGCAGTGAGCTTGCACAGCAAACATGCGATTATGAGTCATTGCAGTTTCAATAAGCAAACCTTTCTCTGGATGAAAGATTTTGCAAATCCCTCGTTGAATAAGCACAGCAAGTCCCTTTTCCTGTAGCTGTCCCAGACTAAGCAAATTACTCTTTAGTTCAGGTACAAAAAACACATCTGTGATGACATGAACAATTCCATTAACCTCCATACAAACTCTGCCTTTGCCTTGCACCCGAAGGCAGGAGTCATTCCCCATCTTGACTGATTCTCTGAAATTTCTGTCAAAATGAAAAAAACATGTCTCTCCTTCCACACATGTGGTTACTGCACCCGGAGTCAAGAAACCAAACATGTTGATTTTCATTTTGTTGAAAATCAATATGAGCCATCAGCAACATCTCCTCTTTAGTCTCTACATAGTTTGCTTTTTGGTCCCCTGTTCTCTTCGAACACTCCCATTGAAAATGGCCTAGATCACCACAATGATAACATTCAATAGTTGATTTGTCAAAGCCAAATCTGCCCCTACCTCTTCCTCTTCCTCTTGCACGATTGAAAAATCGACCTCCTGTTCGTCCACCCTGTTGAGCTCCATAGTTGATTTGCAGTGCCTGTTCTTCAATGACAACATGACGGCCAATTCTTTGTTCATGAACCAGCAGGCTACTTTGTAGTTCATCAAGGGACATGGTATCCAAATCATTGGATTCCTCAATTGAACACACAACGTAGTCATACTTTGGAGTCATTGACCGTAATATCTTCTCAATAATCACCACGTCCTTCATACATTCTCCATGAGTTCTCATTCTATTTGCAATAATGAGAGTTCTCCCGAAATAGCCATCTACTGATTCTCTAGTCTTCATATGCAGCATTTCGAACTCTTTGCGAAGAGCCTGCAATTGGGCACGTTTCACACGTGTTGTTCCTTGATACTTTTGTTTCAAGGAATCCCATATCTCCTTAGCCGTGTCCTTCTTCAATATTGTCTCTAATATTGATCTGTCAAGGGCTTGAAACAGATAATTTTTGCACTTCAAGTCTTTCAATTTCTGTTCATCAAGCAGTTTCTGTTGTGCTTCACCGGGAAGAATTCCTCCTGCTGCTGCAGTGATCCCCGTTTCCACCAAATTCCAATATTCTTTGGAACGGAGAAAATTCTCCATCAGCATACTCCAGTGATCGTAGTGTCCGTCAAATCGTGGAATAGCAGGTTGTACAAAGCTGTTTTCCGATGCCATGATGTTGGTTCTTCAAGCTGGTGTCTGGTGCAGGTTTTGTGTTTTGATGGGAGTGTAGGCTTTGTAGAACATGAGCTGCGTTTTTTTGTGGAGAGGCTCTGATACCAAATGATAACTTTAAGAGAATGAAAGACTTTGCTTAACACTGAATTGTACTCGAAAACTGGGAGAAATGCTTAATTAATTAATTAAGAGTCATGGCTGTTAAATAGCCTTACAATGAGAAGAAATAGCAGCCCACGATTACATGACCTAAGGACGTGGTACATGACTAAGAATGGAAATAACAGAAAAACGAAATCTTCTCCCTCAAATATCGGAGAAGTTATTTGCAGATAACTACTGATTTTATCAGAGGATTGATTTTGCCTTCTAACTGTTATTTTGTTTTATTTTTAAAATATTTAATATAAAAAATAAATCTCAATATATTTCTAAATAAAAATATTTGAAAAACAATATTTACTACATTCTTAAACAATATAATCATGACAACTTCACTGTATAACCAGGAATAATATGTCTGGGCCAGAAGTACTATATATTTTTGTCCCTATGATAAGCCAAATCTAATTAAGTAAATGATTAATCTAATGATTAAAAATACCTGTTCTACAGTGAGATATATATATGTATATAACTTCCTAACTATGGTATAAATAACCATATGATAAATTTGGGGGGCATGGTCCCGTGAGAATAACAGCATAGCACATTCTCTATTCAAATCAGCCTATGCATGAAAAACTAGTAGTCATGAGAAGTTATTTTTTATATATATAATTTTGAGTAGTTTGTGAATCTCTAATTTTAATGTGCGGGAACATAAAAATCTTGGAGTTTTCATGTGGCATCCCAATCTAAACTATAAAAGACGTTTGTGATGGTCCAAATAAAAAAGACTTGTAAATATAAAGGTAAATAAGGGATAGTATAAATTTGACAAAGCACCATGAAAGTTTTTTTTTTCTATGCAAGGAAACACCACCCTTCATAAAACATATTTTGTAGGTCTAAACATGTAAAATTCCGACTATCTCAAGCTCTTACAAGGGATATATGTCTTGACTCAAATTCGAGACTTGCTGTACAGATAGAAAACCCTCTACCATCACGCTCCAGCTCTTGAAGACCACCTTGAAAGCTTATTCAAAGCAAAACTCTATTATATACATAAAAGCATATTTAAATGATAAAAAGATGTGCTTTTTTATTGCCCATGTAATAGCATACTAGATTATTTACTTGCGTCTTTAATAAAAATACCAAAATATATAAAAATATTTAGACCACCCCCCCCCCCCCCCCCCCCCCCGGTATTGTCATTAAAATCTATATTGTTCATATTTAAAAAATCATTACCCAAATCTTTTTTTAACTTAGATATTAAATAAAAAACTCAAAGAAAATAATCAAATCACAAAAAGAAAAAGGCAAACAAGCTCAATTCATCATAGTCAATTCGTCAAACTCGCGAACTAGATTTTAGATTTTATTAGATTGAGTTAGTTTTATATATGCTATTATATGATAAAAAAATTAATTTACAATTAACTCAACAAAAACTCAACATTAAAAAGCCAAAAATATATATAAAAACCCCAAATAACCAATAATAATAAAAACTTGAACATGCAAGCCTATTACAAAACAGTCTTAACATGTTGGCTTGAGACATGCATGAGCTCTTAGGCCAATATTTTTTTTTGTATAAGGGTCATATGTGCTTTTGTTTTTATAAAATAAATAAAAAATAATAAAAAATAATAGTGTTCTCATCATAACTCGCTTGGATACGTGACCTTTAACAAATTAGCTTAATAAATATGATATTAATTTATTTATCTGGTTAATTGTGGATTTAAACAATTAAAACACACTATATAAATCATTTAAATTGAACTATATATTCTTAGCATTGTTGATGATTAACCATGCAACTCAATTGAAGATTTATGAAACTTAATATCAAATGAAAAACAATAAAGCTTTTATAACACATATATTTAAATTAGTATCAATTAATTTAACTTTTCAAATCCTTGTAATGTTTCTAGCCGCCGGAGGATATATGGACAAGCTTGATACCCACCGTTACAACCACTAAAAAGCTTGATAATGGGAGGCCATGGTTTGTCTTTACTATAATAATGCTTATTTTTATTTTTATTTTTTTCCTCTAAATTATTGTTTCTCTGTTTTCAATTATTTTGATGTGAAAAGTAAATGAAAAAATATTATTTTTAGTAATAAGTATTTTAAAAAATAACTGCTACTATAATTCTAAATAAAATGAGATGAATATCTCTTATCAATTATCACTTTTGATATTATCAATAATCGTATCATTAACATCAAAACCTTGAGGGTTGCAATTTAGTGGTTATATGACCCATAAAATTAATCGAGATGTATACAAGTTATCCGACATCCATGTTACTAGAAAAAAAATCATTAACATCATCCGAACATAAAATCATTAGAGATTATGCGCGTTATTCCCATAGAAACAATATGGAAGTCAGAAGTACAGGAAAAGATAGCCCTCCCCACGATCATTGGATGCTACTACATAAGAGTAGTAAAAGAAAGTAGAAACACATTCCCAATAATTTTGGATGGTAATTTGACCAGACCCTATTATTAGTATTGAAAAGTTTAGTGGAAAATATGCCCTAAACTCACACAACAAAACTGACTTTTGAGCTCAATGATTCGTGAAAGCAATGAAACTCACTTTTACCTCAAATCAAAACATAGCATGAAAGTTAGAAAGCAGAAGCAGGGTGGCCCCACCGGACTAGCAATGAATTACAACTGGTTATATGAGACAAATAGCATCCAATTCCCATTGCCCGGCCTTAAGTTTCAAAATTAAATGACCCAAAACTCTGCGCACCACCGTACCGATCCTGACGCTCCTCCACATGTTGACCTACAGCCCCCGTGGGATTAGATGCCTCCCCAGATGTTTACAGATTGATCATTGACAGAAAAATAAATAAGAGGGTGTGAAAACAGTGGATGACCGCCTTTGGCTTCCTTCTTAACCATCCCATCTCCTGCTATGCACGGCCTTCTTGAGGACCCCGCGCGCATCATGTGGCCCCCGCTCTAGATTTTTCCTTACTGGCTGGCTGCTACCTTTCAAAGCAGGCTCTGCTAATATTATGCCAACTTCTGTCCCATCCCATATTCAGTGATGGGATATAAGAAAAAAGGAAAAAAAACAGCCGTTGAAGATAATTTAGAAATTTATTGAAATAATACATTTTTATCTTTTAAAGATTAATTTAATGTAAAAATGTCAAGACTTATTTTTAAAAAATAAAAATAAATTATTTGAAAATATTTACAATATTTAAAAAAACAGATTTTACCCTAGTACACGTATTAACAGTAACTAAGCTGTGAGAAGTTGTGGGCGTGTCAGGTTTTTCTCTGGAAACCCAATATCTTTATCACAAATTCCAAGCGAAACAAAAAACGATACCACCACTAGCATCCGATTTTTCTCTCAAAACTTGTATGGGTTCTTAAAAGAAGTGGAAGCTACTCCAGTTCTACCACTCGCGTGTTGCTACTCACTTGATGTCAAAATCAACCAAGATTTTTTATGTCACTCTCAACCTTTTTCTTTCCCAAAAAATTCCCAACCTGGAAAAGAAAAAGTAAAACACAGACAGACAGAAACAAAAACGACATTTCTTGTCGCTGAACGACGCCGGAAAATGATTAGTTTATGGCGAGCAGGCAACGGCTTCCATTGGAGGGAGGCCTGCTTGCTCGCACTCCCCCCCCCCCACCCCACCCCAAACAAGGGGGGTCCCGGTTAGTAACGTCTCTCTTTCTAGTAAAAAAAGAAGACGCGCACACGTGCACTCGATGCCGATTTAGAAAGCCGAGCTCCATTATATATATATATATATATATATATATACAGCGCAGGCTCCTGTACAGCAAATACAATTCATAAAGAAAGATACCTCGACATTTCTTATATAATATGCTACGAGATTACAGAGCACCCTTCGCAGACAGCATCGCTGTGCTTTCAGATCCCAGCAAAGCTTTTATATGGCAGCCATGAATTTTTTAATGCACGGGCATCGGGAGGGAGGTCAGATAATATGCTGAGAGAAATAAATAAATAAATAAATAATAAATTGAACGACGAACAACAGCTATATTCATTTAATTATTTATACAATGAATCATGTAGAAACTTTTTTCCTCCTTTCTAAGTCTTGTTGATACGCTGGAAAATTGCTCGGTTTTCCCATTTTCTATAACAAAGCTATCTGGGAAAAAGAAAGAGGCCTGTCTCCGAGAAACCCTTGAAAAAGCATGAAACAAAAAAGCACATATATGTATTTGTGATGTCACTTTAATGATCACCGGGAAACCGACTCAGCCAGTCTCCCGATTTTCTCAACAAGTTCAGGCGATAATTTCTTCACCGGTTTCCTCTCCTTCTCTGCTCTAAAATCAAACCCCAGAGCATCCGATACTTCCTCCGAGCTCCACCCGGATTTGCGGAGCGAGTCCGAAAACCGATCCACTTTCAAAAGCAAAGCATCTAGGATTGCTTGGTTATCTAAAATTACCATTTCACCCTCGAAGAAACCCGATGCTGATACTTGAACCATTTCCTCGATGTCGGACTCCCTCCACCCGCCTTCTCTCAAAACCGACCCGATTTGCTGTATATAGTCCCCCACCCAATTCGGTATTTCGGATCTTGGCATCTCAAAAAACCGTTCCGGCGACGAGGATCCCGATGAAGACGATGCTGAATTCCTCCTTCTCCTGTCCACTACCGCGTCACTCCAAAACTCTACCCATCTGGGTGTTCTCGACCCGTTCACCAGACCTGCATCCAAACTCTTCCGCGAGAGATCACTAGATAAACCAGTGGATCTCTCACTAACAGACTTTTGCTTTTCTATAGTAATCGGGTCAGATTTCGAGCTCCGGAAAAGAGACCCACGGTAAAAAAAGTCTGATAGGTCCAACCCGCAGCAAAAGATTCGATTTTCATCGACAAAGAAAATCGGGTTACCCGCTAATGATGGTTGGCAAGGAATGTAGCAGTGATAAAAAATGGGAATCAAAAGAGGGGCTCTTTTAAGCGAGCTTCTGGCGACCCGTAAAGCTTTTTCCGGGTCGGAAGGTCTCGGGCCCCAAGATTTCGACCATAAAGTGTTTCGTGCAATTTGGAAGCAAATTGCAGCGATGGGAAGGTCTAGAGAGGCGCGTAGGTGGAGGCGTGCACCTGCAGAGCGCCAGTCGGGGAATCCTGGGCCGACAGGGAGGCCTGCAGAGAGGATGGCGTGGAGGTCAGGTGGGAAAGCGAAGCCGAATTCAGCTTCGGAACGAGCGAATTCAGAATCGGTAAGACCGGGCTGGACTTGGATACCAGAGCTGCGCAAATGGGTTATTACTTTATCAGCTAATGAGGAGAAAGAAAGGAGGCTGTTGCGAGCTGGGAGAGTTGTTGTCGTTGATGGGGCAGCGGCTCGAGCAGAGAGACGGCGTAAACCGGCAATATGGGCCGGGTTAAGGCCGGTCATTCTCCGGTCCACGTCTACCATTGTTGTGCAGTTTGGGATAAAGAGTAGAAATGGGTTGGCTTTTGATTAAGAGAAAAGGGGAAAGGGAAAGGAGGTTGGTGTTTTGTTTGCGATTTTATTTATATATTGTTAGCGGGATCGGAGTCTTGAGAAGGAGTGTATCTTTTAAGGTGGGTGGCAGAGGGAGAGAGAGAGATGGAGAGGGAGGAGGAGGAGCTTTCTAGTTTAAAGAAAGGCCGGGTATTTATAGCTGTTTAAGTGAGCTGCCTGCTTGTTTCCGATTTTGGTTTACTCGTGGGTTTTCCCCCCTTGAAATCTTATAGTTAATAGGAAAATTAGTATTTAATTTAGTTTTGTAAAAATGAAAATATAGTAACTTAACTTATGCTAATGCTGTTTAATATTGCGAGTATTTAGTAGTATAAGTAAATCGAAAATAAATTCACAGATAAATCAAAAAAAAAGAAGAAGCTTGGGAGCAAAAAGAAATCAGATAGGAGTGGTAGAGTCGAGTCAAATGAGAAACAGAGCATCTCCATGTATTATTATAGACACTTTCTTTCTCTGCTTTTGCTTCTGGTCTGAAGAATAGGTGGCCCAAGAGAATCATGTATGTGTTGACAGCCAGGAAAGATAAAGCTAATAATCATAATGCTAACGTTAAACGCTTTCTATTAAGCAAATAAATATTTTGGTGCTCACCACCACTTCATCACATTTTCTTTTCTAGGGTTTGTTTCAGGCTATAAGGATTAAGGAGAAGGTTTATTCATGGCAGTATGCCTCTCCTCTACCCCAGGCCACTTGAGTCTGGATTTTTTATATGGAGGTTTTAGGGCTCATGAGATCTTCTTGATGTTAAAGAATAATTTCATTGAAGCATAAGACACAAGTTTGTCTTTTTGTAGGCAAAACACTATTGGGTAGTCTTTATATTTTGTTCAGTACTAATTTGATCTTTTCAAGTTCTAATTGTGTCCCAATCTTCTAATCCTTATGAATTGATTCCCACCACTAACCTGGTTTTTCTTTAATCAAGTCAATTAAACCTTAGAAAGTTTCATTAAGTTCTTGAACTTAATTAATTGTTTTTATTTTAGTTAAATTGACTTTTAACTTAACTTTACTTTTGATTAAGCCCTTCAATTAGGTTAATCACAAGTTTGATTAAGTCCCTGAACTTAATTATTTTGAAAGTCTCTCGTAATCTTTAATATCTTTCTATAATCTGATATAAAAATCTCATTGTTTTTCAACTAGACCCTCTACTTTTGCAATTACACTCTCAAATTGGACACTCAATTCAATTGTGTTCTTCAACCTTCGAATAAATCCATTTTTACAGTAAAAGGAATATGATTTTTTTTTTATTTAAGAATCTTGATACTTCAAAATATATTCTATTTGGATGGATTTAGAGACTCTTATATGCTTAAGGTTACTATTTTTATAGGGAAAATATGTAAAAGAGTATTAAAATTTAAGAACAAGTTTGTTTATTCTTGTTTTGGAATGGAGTGAAATTCGTACAAGGGAATGATATGTGTATTTTTAAATAGAAACTGTGAACTTCTTACCTGAGAGATTCATGGAATATTTATACCTCTTGAACCCTGTCTTCTTGTTTGAAAGAGAGGGTTGAATAGTTATTTTACCCTTGTAGTGTTAACAAGGAAAAAATATTTCATACATATATATTAATGAAAATAAATATCTCTCACACAAACATTAATAAAAGATAAATATTCATGGCATAAACATTAATGTGAATTATATATCCCTTACATATGTATAAATAAGATGAAAATATGGTAGACGAGTGAAGATTGTTGTACACCTAAAGGTGTAGATAAAAAAAATTCCAAAAACACTAGGTATTATACCTAGGCTATAAGGCCTAAGAGACATTTGGATGTACTATGAGCATAGACTTTATTCTTAAGCCCACAATAAAGAGGAGTGCACCTGACCCTATGACTTAGGAGTAGGGCTTTAGCCTATAAGTGCCTAGTGCGTGCCTGATTCTGAGGCTCGAGCATGGTGCATGTGCCCATGAGCGCCATGCATATGCTTGGCATTTCAGCATAAGCAACACATTATCTTATAAGTTAAATTAGAGCATGATTTTCTACAGTAAATGAACGACAATTTCACTGTTCATCTAGACTCAAAGACACTGTGGATTAGAATAATGAAATTATTATTTTGCCTCTCTGTTTACTATGTTTTTAGCCATGGGCCCAGGGGTACTTTTGATTTTTTGTCTTTCTATGCACAGTGAAATAACTATAATACCCATGGATAAGACAAAAATGCACATTTACCGCCGGGGGCATTAACTTTATTGCACATATTTTATTAAATGGCTAAATAAGAAAATACCCCCTAATAAGACAAAATTAAACAGTAAACTGAGGGGTCATTAAGGTAACTGCATATATTTTTTTAAATGACCAAATACATAAATACCCCTCATATAAGACAGAATCCAAGAGTTGGCTGCGAGGGTGTGCCATTAATTTACTATTTTTTAATATATATTCTGACCCGGTACTGTTGGCGCGTCACCGGACGCGTCGTTTGTTTCCATGCGCACGTGAATTTTGGACGGCACGTACGACGGTTTTTGATGTGCAAAAATACCCTACCGACATCTAGAATTATTCTTCGTCATGTTATCTTCCTCATGGTGCAGGGCGTGGGGGTCTAAGATGGCCGGAAACATGTCAGTGGATGGTTGAAGTTTCCCCCCCCCCCCTTTTCTCTCTCTTGCGTGAGAAAGTACTTGTCAGCCCCCGCTATTTATTGACTTTTCATTGTAGTCCCTGATCTTGCAATTTTTTTATGGTCCTTATTTTTGTTATATAAATTTTGATTTGTTTCAATTTGGTCATTCAATTGCAAATGATTATATATTGTAGTTTCATTTCGGTCTTCATTCTTTTAATTTTCCGATGGGTTTGAACTCCTTAATATTTTCGGTATTAGAGTTTTGATTTGTTTCAATTGTATCCTTTAATTCAAATTGATTCTATATGTTAGTTTCATTTCGTTCCCCAGTCTTTTAATTTCTGGTTTTGTGTTCAATTCTTTAATTTTTTCGGTATCAATTCGTTTCAATTTTGTCATTTAAATGAAATTTATTATATATGTGTTTTCCATTTCGGCCCTTATACTTTTAATCTTGGATTTTATTTTAATTCCTTTATTTTTTTTTATATATATACTTCTTAAATGGTTCCTATTTTTATGCATGTTTATATGTACATGCTCTTAGTTTTTGTTTCTAATTTTTATTATTTCCACTGTTATTAAAGATTTTTTTTATGTGAAGTTTGAATTTTAATTTGTGTTGGTGATCATTTGAAAATGATTAGAATATTAATTATTTACAATAATTTTTATAATAATAGCTATAATAATTGTGATAATTTAACAATCATGATAATAACAATAAGAATAATAATCAAGATAATTCATTAATAGATATTGTTTTTGTGAAAAATTGACTTCCGTAACTTTTTTATGTATGATATTTCATATCTAATATTACATGAATAAAAAATATACGAAGCTACAAATAGATAAAAGATGTGAAAAACTTTGGTCAAATTATCAACAAATAAAAAATATATTAGTCAATTGCCCCGTGCTTCGTCGTATGGAGAACCAAATTTTATAACATGTCAAAAAATATTAATGATTCTTGATTTTTTTAATAATGCTATACATTAGAGTGAAATAATCAATCTACAAGACTTTCAATTATTTAGTTTTTTAAAATAATGAGAAAGATTATTTTAAAAGTTTTTTCTCTTAAAAATAATTATATATTCTGATATCTGTTTAATATTAAAGCCTTAAAAAATATAACAAATAAATAACAATTGAATATTAACTATATATGCATAAGCGAAGGTTTTACTTTCATTTCACACCACCAAAGGTGAACTTACTCTGTTTTTAAACCAAAGCTACGTTTAATACAAAGATAAATTCTAATAAAAATTAAAAGTCAAAACTAAGAGCATAGATACATAAATATAAACAAATTATTTAGAGTTATACCAAAATTATTGAAAAAATAAATGGATCAAAACTAAATCAAGAAATAAAATAATTATTTATTTTTTCCTTGCAACACTTTTAATTTTTTTTAATTTAATCCTTTAGTTAAAATTATTTACATATTTTGTTTTCATTTTGACTCATATACTTTTAATTCTTTATTTTAACTCCTTCTTTTTTGTAGATATATTTCTAAATAGTCCCTATTTTTTTCCATATTTATATATATATATACGCTCTTAATTTTGGTTTTTAATTCTAATTATTTCCTCTTTTGTTTAGGTTTTTTTTTTTAGAAAAATTTAATTTTTAGATTTTAGGCTGTTACTTTTATAATATTTTTATGTATAGTATTTCAGATCTAATACTACGTAAACAAAAAAATACGAGGCAACACATAAACAACATGAGTAGACAAATTTGCATAAGTTATCTACAATGAAAAAATATATGAAGCACTTCCCCTGTGTTTTGATTACAATTTTCCTTTCAGGCGAAAAAAATCATTTCTAACAAATTTTATCTATTATAATTTTACTAATTAAATATTAACATAACCAATTATAACACACAAAAAATCAATTAGTTTTTTACATAAAAAAAGCCTAGCACAACACGCGAGCAGATAACATTTTATGAGTCTATAGGTACTAAATAGATGCCTGATCTCTAGTCTTGGTGTCATGAATGAGACTATAAGCACTAAGCACCAGCTTGGGTCTGAAAAACAATATGCCTGACCAAGTGCTAGATGCATGCTTGAGCCCGAAACAATTTTAAAAACCCTTTGAAATCTAAAACATTATTAAAATGGAACTTAGACCAACCTAAAAGTATTTAAAAATATTGATAAATTATGGTACATCAAGATAAGGATAAGTAATTAAAGTTATTTATTTAAGATTTAATATGAAAAAGTAGGCAACAACTAACAGCACAAATGGATCGTAACATGTACATATTTTGACATGTTCTTCCACAATAAGTTCCTTAAAACAAATAGACATAGTTAAGTAATAGTTGCATATGGTTTATTGGCAAAAAATTAACCCTTGTTCAAGAGCATTGTTTTTATTGATTGATTGGTTTCGAGATTACAAAGCAATTTGTATTTAAAAAAAAGAGTAAAATGCTAATAAAATCGAATTTTTTTCCGACTATTTTAATTTTCTTTTTAAACAATAAAGCATTACACGTTCAAATAGCTGATTTCAGATGATAGTAATAATATTTTAAATTCAAGTCCTATAAAGACTTGACATTAACACAGGTGTGACATCGACATCCCTTCACCCATACCTGTGTATAGTTGTTAAAATCATTATTATCCTAAATCTGGTAATCTTTTTTTTTTTTTTTTTTTTTTTTTTTTTTTTTTATAAATCTGGTAATCTTATTGGCTACTTTCGTGGTCCAAATATATGAAATTTCTATTCTATTCTATTTTATTTTATTTTTATAATCCTCACTTAACCCAATGATTTGTAATTTAGTTTCTTCCAATATGTTACTATTATATAGTTGTCCATGTTTCTTAGCGATCAATCGAAATGTTTATCATAAATATAAAACAAGTGGCTCTGAAAACTGACGGATATTTTATCGGATCCAGATCACACGGTGGAAACACTCACTGATGCTCCCTCGAACAGCAATTAGCGACTTTATTTTCACCGAGAATTTCAGGAGAGAAACCTTGTACACACACACACTTTTCTTTAGTTTTGACTTCCACTCTAGCTTGATAAAAAAAGGAAGCCAGACATGTGCGGTTTGCCTTGATTTTCGTTCTTCCGATCAAGGAAAAATGATAGTTTGAGTTAGACTCCTCATCATGAGCTCGGTAAAGATGGAGATGGTCGACTGTTTGACTTTTTTCATTAACATCAATCGTCGTCCGCACATACTCCAGTAACCTGATCAAGTTAATGCATTTACACTTGCAACACCTGGTGATGAAAGTGACCATAAAGCTGGCTAGTAGTGAGAATTTAGATTAAAAAAATTGTTTTCTTTGTAATCTCAATTTCAGAATATGTAGCTGTTAATACGAGAATTATTGGTGGTTTATATGATTATTAGTTTTAAAACTAACCTAGACATGCATCTTTAATAATAAAAAAAATACTCCAGTCACTTGTACACCGCTCATAAGTCATGCTTCTGGGATGAAAGTCACTCTTAATTAATAGGGACAATTTCTAGTCGTGTATGGGCCACGAGCAAAGACATTTAGGGTCTGTTTGGTATTGCTTTTGCTTTTGTGGTTGAGGTTTGAAAAAAATAGTTCCAAGAAAAACATTTTTGCTGCGGTTCAAAATAAGTTGTAAAGTGTTTGGTTAAAACTGTGGTTGAGTTTGAGGTTAAAAATTATTTATATTTTAATTAATCTTTAGATTATTTTAATATTAAAAATATATTTTTTATATTAATAAACATATATTATATTTTATATATATATATATATATATATATATATATATATATATTTTTTATTTAATAACTATACTATGTTAACAGCCCCCAGCCCTATGTTAACAGCCCCCAGCCCGCCCCTAATATATATATATATATATATCTATATATATATATATATATATTATTCACCCTTTCTCTCCTTTCTCTGCAGTAACGGCGCAAGAAAAGCAACATTTTGCTGCTTTTCTTGCAACGCCGGTCTAACCAATTTTTCAGTTGGGAAAAAAACAGTTTTGCTGTTTATTGTCATTAACCAAACACTCACACTACAACTTTTCTCAAACCTCCGGCGCCACAGCAATACCAAACGGGGCACTTACTTCCCAAATACGTTTTTTTTTGAAAAAATAATAAAAAATAGGACAGAAATGTAAATTTTTATGTTGCTGTATTATTATTATTATCATTATCTTAAAACAATTTATGTGCTACTCGGCCAATTTAGCCCCACAAACATACGTGGCTTTTAAAATATTCACCCTAACCACTTTGTCTTGCTAGATAGAAGTAGATGTAGAGTCTATGAGATTGTAGATACATGAATGGCATTAATTAGAAGAAGAAGAAGAGGGAAAGGTGTTTTGACTGTGGAGTTGAAGGACGGGGAAGCAACGGCTCTTTGTCGATGGAGAGCCTGTTTCATCTTTGACGGCTTTATTCTAAACTATAAAAAACAAAAGTGTTTGTTTGTGATTTTAAAAATTAGTTATTTGATTTTTGAAAATAGCATATTGTTTTTATAACATTAATTGGAAATTATATAATGTTCTACTTCAAGAAATATGAAAATAATTTTTATTAACTAGCATTTAACTACATATTTAATAACCTTAATATTTTAGAATTAACTAACCTCAGTTAATTTATTTCAAGTATATTAACTCTAAACTTGTATGGAGCTTAACTAAATTATTAAGTACTTCTATTTACTAAAAAGAACTATTAAGCAGTTTGATGTATTTAATTTCTTAATAATTTATTATTGACTAATTCGAAATGCTTGATCTTAAAATGTAACACAACATTGCATACACAACATGGGTCAAAGAATAAGATTGCATACACTAAGTGATATTAATCCAATATCCATTTATAATGTAACCTCCAATTAGTTCCTCAAAGTATAAAATTCAGTTGCATTACCTAAAACTCTTAATCAACATTATCCTAGCTTTGAATATCAATAGTGACACATTTCTACTAACACATTCTACTCATGTCACAAGTGATAACAAAAACAAATATTCATTCAATCAGATTTCTGTTTTTCTTGTAAATGAGTGATTTGTAGAAAATCACTTCAATAAATATAGTTTTATTGTCGTTATTTTGATACCATTAACCGATAATGATGCTGGCATGCATAAATTAATCAATCACACATGTAAATCTTCATCTTGTTAAGTGGTTTCTAAGGGAGAGAAATGTGGAGTTACATTGAGTAATTAGCAAAGATTCTAGAATAACATTACTTATTTTGAACATTCTAGTTTTAATTTAAAATCTAGTTAGGGAGGCTAATAAGGTTAGACTTCCACTAGCCAATACTAGCTAGTCGCTGAAGTATAAAGGGATTAGTGTATATCAATGAATTAAGAAGGGTCGCCACTCACTAGGACTCACATCAAAATGTCATTATGGTATGTGGCTGTAATAAATTTATAAGGCTACATAGGATTCTTGAACCACACCTATCTTATAATATGGTCACTGACCATTAATAACCTGCTATAAATAATCAAGGAAAGTTCACTCATGCTTGTGAATTAGTTTAAAAAAAATCATTGAAAAACGAAAATGAATTCTTATCAACAAGTAGAATATGAAATTCAAACCAATTATATCCCCTCTCTTCCCTCTCGTTTCTTCCCTCTTGTCCCTCTCTTCTCAATTTCTTTCATAGACAAATGAAATTCAAATCAAGAAATCGACAAATGAATTTTCTTCCCTCTATCTTCTATCTTCTCTGCCATCTGAGCATTCTTCTTCTTCTTCTTCTTCTTCTTCTTCTTCTTCTTCTTCTTCTTCTTCTCAATATTTCAATTTCTCAAAATCTTCTCAATCAAATTCAAACTCATCTTTCTTTCCTTCCGATTTTCTCTTCTCTTTCTTTTTTCCAAACTGATTTATGTTAAAAAAGATTAAGTACTCATGTGTAAATTAAATATATATATATATATATATATATATATATATTCAATTTAAGCCATATATAAATTAAATAAATATTAATATCATCTTGATGCAAGAGAGAAACAAGTTTAAATTTCATATATAAACTTAAGATATGGCCCTTAACGGAGACTAGGATCGAACATGAACAAATTTGGTTTGCATTGGTAAAGAGGGTGATGATGGTGTTAATATAATATTGTAGATTAAAACATTAAAATCTTTTTTTTTTTTTGGGTAACGATCAACCCTACAATTACTCTTATAATCAAAGCTAGCATATAGAATATCTATCAATTTATCTAAGAGAGATCCAGCTCCCAATGTGATTCATCAACCGCTTACTAATTATAATTAAATTACCAGTGCGGCTAGGCTTTATAGGAATTAATTATGTCTGTGAAGTCTACATCAATTAGTTTAATTATTCTCAATTAAGAAATGAATATTAGAATAACTAAATGAATGGGTGGAGATTTGTACTTTGCAAGTAATTTTACTTATTGTATATATTTTTAATTTATATTATTTAAATTTTAATTTAAATTTTAATTAATACCCTTTGTCTTTGATTTTTCAGCTGTTTTGTTTGATTTTTTAAATAGTAGTTATATTTTAATCAATATGTATTTTTATAATATTTCAAGAATATTATTGTAATTTATATTTTAATCAATATGTATTTATATGATGTATTTAAGAAATAATTATGTTTTCTTGATGAAAAACAATAACAAGTAAGATAAAAAAATGCATAATGTTTTTTTTTTTTTTAAAAAAAAGGGGTGTTAAATATTTGTAAATTCATCTAAATAATAAAAAAAAAGAGTTCATTAAACTTATCAAACTAAGTTATTATTCATCGAGTGCCATTTGAAGTTTAATAATATTTTCAAAACAATGTTATACTTGTATTCAGAACCAAAGTCATAATTGAGTAAAATAACATCTAAAATATATTCTTAATTAATTTAAGAATATAATAAAATAATATTTTAAATAAATTAATTTAAAATCTTGTAAATTTGAATTAATGAAAAAAAGCATGAAAAAAAACAGAGAGAAAAGGCTACGCGTACAAGCCATTTATATTTGAGAGGAATTGAATGAGAGACTTATTTTATATCCTAAGCATGGAATTTCATTTTAAATAGATTCGACTGACTTTCATAACCATCTCCTTTATTCCCCATATATATATATATATATATATGAAATAACAGACCCATGCATGCACAAGATATACTACTTAATTATTAGAATAGAAACATCATGGTGATGTTTGAGAGAGAGGAATATATGCAGCTATGATTTCCTATTTTAATTGAAGATCTAGCCTTCAATCTCGATTGGGACAAAAGGGAATTTGCAATGGAAAGAGTGATTAATAATAAAATATAATTGTAAAATGTGAATGGATGCTAGCTAGAAGAATAAAATCATTTTTGCAGGGCACCGATCTAACCTACTTCCTCTTTTCTTTTCTTATGCACGCTTGGATTATAGATATAACACCCTTGATAATTGAAAGCGAGATACACCATCCCATGTGCTGCGTCAATCTTATTGTATAATTTTTTAGTGACTAGCTAGCTAGTAATAAAAGAAGAGTGTTTAGCTAGTTCTCATAGGAATCATGAGTCACAAAGTGATCGTGAATTAGGTTCTTTGCTTCATTACTTACATCAATCGATACCCATAAACCCTAAATAATCAACTTTTAAGAATTTAAAAGAGATTGGTGAAGATCAGAAATGTAGTGACGGGGCTGATCTTTGTAAAAAGGTTAGATTAGAGAATGTTTGTGTCCTACGGGATCTTAATCATCCACTGCCCAGATCTTAATTTACGTGAACTGTGATTGCATGATTCCTTTCAAGGATCAAAAGTGGAGAATATGTGTGTGGCCGCTAGATCGTGCGGTGGTCACATTTTGTATTTTGAAATGATGAGTTTGAATGACAAGTAAGTAATGGTGTGACATGAGATAGGTATTGGCTAGGCATCTCTTTCATGAGAAAGCATGCGTGCGATGAGGAAGGAATAAAGTGAGGTTTTACAAGTTTGTTTTATGAACTTTTATTTGCTTTTTGAGGACACTCATACCAGATAGAACCTATCCCTTGTTGTCCATGGCTCTTTTTTCTTCTTCTTTTTTTTTAAATAATAATAATAATGAGTGGAAAGTGATTAATAAAGAGTGGGATTTCTGAATCAATCAAAGTAAAAGCGAAGAGACTGATGTTTATGTTGGTTCTCTTCCCTATTTCAGGACATGGCTAAACAAGGGGTAAAGGGTTTGGTTTCTGGAGTGGTGTTCTGTGTTTAACGGGATGTAGTGTGCTAAACCTATAACCTCAAACTTAAATATCCAGTCATTTGGTTTTTGTCCCAACATAGAAGCGAAATGGACAGTGGAAATTGAGGAGACTAGACTGAACGAAAGACAGTGATAGAATTATCTCTGGTGGTGATTTAGAAAACGAAAAATGATTATTATGCTTTTTTCGTCCTTTTATCTTGGTTTAGTTAATATCAAGTTGACTTAAAATTTGTTTTTGTATTTGAATAAATATTAAATATTATTCAGAAAATTGACCAATGCATCATTCGAGTGGCACATATAGAGCATTCAACTGCTCAAATGTTGTCTTTCATGACATCGTTTAAGTGAGTATTTGGCTCTGTAATAACTTCTGTGGCCGAGATTCACCGTAAAGCTAAATTATTTGGTAAATGAAGGAACCATAATTTTGCAACTGTAGATCCCACCTAAAACTGTGATCGAACCACAATTTACAAAAAACATCTCACAGATGCTTTTCAACCTCAACACACACACACACACACACACACACAAAGCACACACAATAACCACCCTCAACTATTTTTTTAGTCTAACAGAGAGGGAGTTGAAGACGATGATTTTGGCAAAAAAAAAAAAAAAGAACATAACAAAGAGGAAGAAGACGATAGCACAACATAAAAAAATTATAGCATAACCACCAACCACCCTACCACCCTTTGCGTTGGCAGGACCACCAGTAGCTCCCTCCCTCTCTCAGTCACAGGTTTCTCTTTCAAAAACAACCATGGATGCAACCCTCTTTGTCTCCAGCTACAACAGTCACTGACGAACACCAACATCTCCTCCTTTGGCACTAGCAACCTCTCCTCTTCACGGGTAGCACCTGCACCAATCTAGTCTTCTTCCACAGCTCTGGCGTCAAGCAGCAGCAACAATAACCTTCCAACGCTTCTCTCGGCCATTAAGGAAAAGAGAGAGAAAAGAAAAAAGGAAAAGCAACACTACATTTTTTTTATAGCACTTTTAACTAATTTTGAGAATAACCCAGGTTATCTTAATTCCTTTTAGATGTCGTTCTTTATTGAATCTACCTTGGTAAATTTTTAATTTTATTTTATCCTTTAATAGTAGATTGATTGAAAATAATTATTTTTTCCAATTCAATCAAGGTTGGAGTTTTTTTTTTTTTTTATATTAGGCTACGTGATTTTCTTCAATCCCCTTTCTATTTGTTTGTCCCTGTCTCATCACATGCATCGCGGGTTTAGCCCATTACCTCGAATTGACTGGAGTGTTTTTTCAATCATTTTTTCAATTTTTGTATTTTACCCTTTGATTTTGAGTTGTTTTATACTTAAGCTTTGTAATCTATTATGATTTGCAGAATTTAGGTTTTATTATTTGATTATTTTTAATTCTATCATTCTATGTTGGATTTGTTTGAAATTGAACTTCTTCTTTTCTGTTGGCTTATCTCAATCTTATAACTTTTCTTGCATATTTGGTATGCTCACTTAGATTAACTTGATTTATTTATTTTTTTCTTATTGATTCAATAGTATCTTAGTTGTCTTTTTTTTTTCCATCTCAGTAATCATTTCTTTTACAAGTTCCCATGATTTGTTTTTGTTTAAATTGGTTAAATTATTGTTTATCTCTTTTTTTATTATCTCATTAAATTATACCCAAATATCTTAACTTTTTTTATTGTTTTTACTTTCACTTTCTAAAGCATGTTTGCATTGCCCAAATATTTTTTTTTAACTCATTAAAAAATGTTCACCGCTGGTGCAAGAGCACACAGGTTTAGTGATGAATTTCGTCATTCACAGTGCTCCTATGTTAGAATTAAAACTATTTAATTCTTTTATAATTTATCACTGTGATGTTTGAATCAAGATTATTATTAACAGTGTAGCTTGAATTTAAGATCTTATAAGATAATTTATTTCCAAACATGTTTTTTTTTATTGATGTAACTTTTTTAAATAATTTATGTAAAATAAAGAAATAAAAATCTCATAGATTTTTTCAAGTAAATAGAAATATTATATAATTAAAACTATCTAGTAGAATTTTTTTCTTGAAATTTCTTAAACATCACGGGTAAGATAAAAAGAAACAAAATTTAATACTTCACATAAACTGTTGTTTTAAAAAACACATATTGCATGATTTAATTAAGATCTATATAGCACCATTGATTTTGATTATTAAGATTTTCTTGAATTTATATTTATTTTTTAAATGAAATGACTTTTTATCTCAAAATCATCACATTCCATGTTTTGTTAAGTGAAACCCAGGTGTCTTCAAATAGAATCATCTTGCGTTACAAAAAACATAAGCAAGGCAACATTAAAATTCTTACGGTTAAATCAAAAGCTAAAAATATAGGATTCCTGAAAACTAGTTGTAATAGCTATACAGTAAACAATCACAACCTTTTTCCACTGAGAATATGAAAACCGTTTTTTTTTCTTGAATTAATCCACAGAGAATATGAAAATATTTTTTTCTTAAATTAATCCACACAATATGAGGAAAAAAAATCTTGAATTAACCCGCCAGGCATAAACAGTAACCACGTATGCTTAAACTGCATATCCAACTTAAAGAATTCACCTCGCCCGCCATCGAAAAAATATCAAGGCCACAAAACACCTTCCAAATGTCTCAGGCCACCCTGCTTTGTTTGTCGTCTTTAGTTAGGGAGTAGCTGTACTCTTTTTTTCACTTGGAAAAATATTAAATTATTTTTAAGAAAATATTTCTCAGAAACACTAAAACGCATTTAAGTATATATATATAACACTAAAACGCATTGAAGTGTGTATATATATATATATATAATGACAGAGCATCGTTGAGATTAACATTTAGTTTCCACTAACTTCAAGCAAACCTGGTTTAAACCTGATTTTAGCACGTCTAGTCCATGGCGCTCCACCATCATACGGTATATATTTGAAGCCATCTGACGCAGCGGCCACCCCGATTCACAACTGGGCAACCTGCATATGTATCTATCATTTAAAAGCTCAGTGGTACATGCTGGATTCTATTGTCCACAAAACAACTCCAAATATCCTTTTTCTGTCATCCCAAGCCAAAAATCACATATTCTGTCTACGAGAAGTCAGCCTTCCCTCATTCAAGTACACTTTATGGATGGAAATCCATCCCGCTACAAATGGGTTTGGAGCTTGCAGCTTTTAGTAGCATTGTCTCAACGCGAGGCTTGATCCCCGCTTTTGCACAGAAGACTAGCTAGCACATACTATCATGAAAAGATTACAAATGCCAACAGCCACTTGCATTATCATATTGCAATCAAGGAAAGAAAATGGTTAACTCAACAGATTACAAAAAATGCTCATACTCATCTTTGCCTTGAAAAATCAACCGTGGATTACAAAACTGGAGTGAAGCTGGGCGCTACTACTTCAGAAGAGAACATGGCACTGTAAACATAAGTAAATTTCTTGATGCCAGTGGCCGGCTTTGCAGAATATGTATCAGTATCTGCTTCGGCTTCTTACCCTTCAGTTGTTATTTACATCTCCAATTAGTCTCTAGATGATTTACATCAAACAAAAAAATGAGACACTTGATGATATTATTATTACCTTGGTGAGCGGGACCGGGTGCGTGTTCGGGAGCGGGAGCGGGAATGATATCTTCGAGAGCTCCTACTTCGACTTCTACTTCTACTGGACCTATATCTTCTACAGAAATGCACATTGTTGGCGAAGGAGTAAAATACAAGTTCACTTATAAAACAATATTCTGATCCAAAGCAAAACATCAAAAAGGAAAACATTTAATCATATTTTAATGTGTCTGTCACCTTATAATAAATTGACACAAAACTAACTTCATCACTTTTAGCAAGCATCAATTTTGGAGTCTAAAAACACCTTCTATGACAAGATTTTTAAATAGACTGTCACAATAATGAGCATTAAACTCATATGAGTAGCCTCAAAGAAGAGCACAAATAATACAAGTCAAAAAAAAGAGATAACAGCTTTCCTCTTAAAAAAGATAAAACAAGCATCACTCTCACTCAATATTTCAAACAAGTACGAAGATAAACATGTCAAAGATGCTACTCAGTATGTCATTCCTGGCAATAGAGTATGGTAAATACCTTGGTGGAGAATTACTGTAACTCTGGCTACGGCTGCGATGTCTATACCGACTCAATTGACTTGTTTCTGCAAGTTTCGCTTGCCTCTGGCGCTCCTGTTCTTGTTTCTTGGCCGTTTCAGCAGCACTATCTTTTTTAACTGCATATGAGCAGAGACAAAAGATGGACCCATAACTAGATGCAAAAAGTGCAAAGAACCCCCTTCCCCTACCTTAAATAAAAATAAAGCCCAGGGCAAGTGAAACAGAGTGGATAATAAAAATTTAAAGTTTCATAAACACAAGCCCTTCATTGTAAAAACCACTGATGAATATTAGACTTGTTGAATGACATAACTGTAGATACATATAATTTAGGTCATACTTTGTTTGTTTAGCTGCTTGCTCATGATCCTTTTGAGTCTCTCCTGGGGAGTTTCTTTTTTCTCTCCTTGTTGCTGCTTCAAAGGCCCCCCAGAGGTACTCGCCTTGGCTAATTTTGCCAATCCTGATGGCGTGCTGTTCAAAGGAGAACATATGATAATTGAATCAGAAATAACTGGAAATAATAGAACAAGATACAAATTCACGTAACTAAATTAAAGGAAAGGAAATAGAAACTTAAAGTCAAATAACACTTAGACATCATGTCCGTTGAGTTCCATAAAATTAAATTTGCAAGCATCATGAATATCAGTTCACACTTACTACCTTACTGCTGATTTTGATGCTTTTGTGCTCTTATCATTATCAAGGGATACACCAGATGCAGGATCAATATGCAATGCTTCAAGTATGTGACCAGATGATGGCCTGCAGAAAATCACAAGCATTAGACATACCATTCCAATAGTTGGGTAAAACTTAGAAGCAATTAGATTATGTCCATTCCAGGGAAAATATGAGCTTCAGAAAGTAAGCCTCCTTTCCTCTCCATCTTGTCAGTTAGGAAGATAACCCTATTGTGATCTATTTTAAACCACAAATGTTTGCTTCAGGTAACAAAATGGGTAAGCTGCAGCACAGTAAAGACTGTCCAATCTATCTTTGCAAGAATTAAAGGTCGAGTGCTCCGACCGGTTTAACAAATCAGCCTGTGATGGAGGAGATGGTGGTGGAGAATATCCTTCACGCTTTGGCTCATCCCTGTCACCAGAGGCCCCAAATTCTGTGATGTATTCTATCTTAGGAGTCCTTGGTTTACTACGGTGAACTTCATCAGGATGCCTTCCACGAGTACAACGCCTTGAGTGTGATGGTGAATATGAGCGCGATCTTGATCTTGCTCTGTAAATACAGAACAGCAGTGAGAAGAATCTATCCCAGACCTGTGTAAGACATTAAAAAAAAAAAGACTCAGAAAGACCACACATACTTTTTGGAGCGAGAATAAGCTTCATAAGTTGGACTTCGTCTAGGTTCAATGTACAGAAAAAGAAAGCATCAGTATCATAGCACAATAGCAAGTGTGTAGTATTGTTCTCAGATAGAATGATCCCTTAGAATTTTGAGAAAGAAGTAATAGTGTTTTCTACCGGTAGGGATCATGATGGAGCACTTTTGTTCCTGTTATCCTACCAGCCTCTCTCTCCCGTTCCCTTTCTATCTGAGAAGCTTTCCTTCTTTCCTTGCGACTCAATTTCCTCTGAAATTAATAGTTTAAGCAAAGGAACATGTAGTAATTGAATTATTTGATACAAAGAAACAAGAGGAAATTCCAAATGACAGTCTAGCCTTACTTACAATTGCAGGATCACCTTTGATCACTTCCTTCTGTCTTTTCACTTCCTCTTTTGCTTTTTTATCCATGTAAACAAGCCAGCCATACCTTTTCACTCCAAATTCTTTTGCTATTGTCTCCATTCCTTCATCATTGCTGTCATCACTATTAAAATCCTCATCATCGTCATCATCAACTTCACTTTCACTGTCATCACCATCTGAAAAATGGATCTCCTCTTTTCCATCCCCGTCATAAGAAAAGCCAACTTGTGAATAGGGACCTTTGCTAGCAGGTGGTTGTGGCTGAGAATTACTGCATTTATGTGTAAGAGAAATTTTTAACTCGAGAAGAATACAACCAGCAAAGCTGTGCATTAAGACACAAAAGGAAGTTGGAGAAAGCTTCATCATCACTAACATAAAATAGTGACAAATTGCCTCAGGGTGGAACAAAGTAAGCCATGAAAGATCAGATCCAACCCGCATATCAAAGCAAAACAAATGAGGCAAGTAGTAAAGATACAAAATTTCTGGGCTATCAAAGAAACTCACATTTCTCGAAGTAAATCATATCAACTTGAATATTTCATAACATATACCCTTACAAATAAAAATGATGAGAGGCACCTCTGATATCTGATCAACAAAACCAATTTGGTAGCTGTCCATGGCCTCCATTAAAATAAAAACATATTTCTCAAAAATTTAGTGATCTCCTATATATATATATTCGAGAAATATGTTTTAATTTTAATGGAAAGAAAACTAATAGGTCTTAACATGCTCAGTATATCAATGACAAATCAAAACCATTTTTTGTTTCCTTGGGCCCATAGGACCCCAGTTATGAAAAAATAGTAATTTCACCAGTTTTGCAAGAGAAAAATGCTACTTGGAGCTTTCAAAGAAGGGGATGAAAATGATTAGAAAATATAATGAAAGTAAAACATTATAGGAAATTAGCTTCCAAGAGATTCCATGGACAAACACATGAAATGAAGGTCCTATTGTCAATATACACGTTCATTTGGAATTAATCACAAGAAAAAGAAGTCTGTTGAACACATCAAAATAATGCAGTGCGTTAAAGCTTGTTCTCATGAGCATTTGTTTAAACAAGATATACCAGGCATGTTTGTTAAGATTATTTTTCAGTTATAGCCTGGAGAGGTGGGAAAGAAAACTTAATTCACCAAAAAACCTGCAACTAACTGATGGAGAGGAAGAAGTTGAACCTGTTCGAAGCAAATGAGGCAGTAAGCTTTGCCTCAAGTTCTTGATGTACATGTTGCAAACCCTCTTCATCAGTAACTGTTAACATGCAATTGCAAACTCTCTTCATTAGTGTCAGTAAGCAAATCTAAGGTAGTAAAAAAACTTATACTGAAGCATGGACCTAGCTCTCTAATCAGCATAAAGGTGGATAACCTTATTCTTTTATTTTTTTTTATTTTTATTTTTTTCGAGGGAAACCCCACATCCCGGAAAGCGCACTTTGTGGGCCCAGAGTGTGGGTAAACCCCGGCTGTCCCAGGCTCTTGCGAGGGGGGTTGAATGTGCAGACCCTAGGGCTCGAACCTGGGAATTGCCTTTTGGCAACCCCAGGCCTTACCGCTGCAACCCCACTTGTGTTTCCATAAGTGGCAACAAATGAAAAAAATGAGAAACAGTAATTGAACGTGTAATTATTAAAAAAACAAAAAAAAGTACCGACATCCTCTACGTCGATGCTTAATTAAATCCCGATAACGCTCAAAATTAACAAACTCTTCTAGTTCTTCTTCTTCTTCTGATTTCTGTGGGGCCCGTCGGGTCCCAAACTCCCGAATAAAATCAACTAAAGCACGACCATCAAATCTGTCTAATAATGAAAAAACATAAATTCCTCAATCACAAATGTTATGACAGACTATGAATTCCTCAATCACAAATGGTTCACCTGTCAATCAGAACATCCTGTTTTCCATTCCAGGGTATCCTGAGACTTTAAAAGATTAGTCTAAAACAAACAATGTCATTGAATGCAATAATGAGATAGAAACAGCAATAACTCAGTAGGAAATGCTAGTTGCTAGTTTATACATTAAAGTTCAAGCAACCATTGTTATGACGAACATATAAGTAGCAACCCATCACCAAAAAGGTGTAGTCTAAGTTGGTTTTCAGTAAATGAGGGTGATTTTCCACGCCCAAAGTCAAACTAAGACTTCAACCTAGCCACGCAACTATCCTACTACTGAAATTTCACTTTTTTTAGGCACTCAATCAAACTCAGATTTTCTTCCGCGAATCAATTATTTATCATTCAAACACAGCATAATGAAAAAAAAAAAAAAGACACATTATTAACAGACAGCACAATTCATTATTGTTATCATAGAATTCAAACTTACTAACAACTAAAAATGATATCAATCGCATAATCGCATAATCGCACAATTAAGACTACTTATTTAACAAATACAATAAAAAATAGCAAAATAACAGCAACAACATACAGGCCTTGCTGGTCTTGTGTTGCCTGATAGAGACCATCGTCACGATACATGCGAGATCGATTACCGATAACTTGAATGGATTGCATTGGATCACCTCTTCTCTTAGCCAAATAAACGGCTCGTCGTTGAGCTCTCTTTCGAGCGGCGTCCATCATGTCGTGTACTTTCCTCTCTGATCTTCTCGCTTCGTGCCACATCTTTCCGAGATTGAAAGAGCTGGATATCCCTTGATCTTAACTCCAAAGCAAACCCTAAGCCTGATTTCACTGATTTTAGAGCTTCAGAGGTCGTAAGGATGAGAGGAATTTGATGTTATCGTGTTTTTTTTTTCTCGATTTTTTACTGTGATGTGTGCTGTAATGCTTAGCTTGGGTTTATGATAGATCTGGACCGTTGGTTGGGATTTTGGGATGTTAATTAAAGGTCTCAGCAGGGGATGCTTTGAAGAGTTAATTGATGCACCTTACACCAAAGTAATATTTTATGTTTTTTTATTAATTTAAAGGGTTTTTTTTCAATACCACTCTTCAAAAACCAACTTTTCATTTGTATATATACTAGCCAAGTGCCCCCGCGCGTTGCCGCGGGTATTCTTGTGTATATAATTTAACATAATTAAATTGACAACGATAAATTTATATGATATAACTAAATAAAAGTTATAGATTAGGAGATAAAATGTATAAAATTTTAAGTAGAGTTTGTTACGTAAGCATAGATTACATCTTTTAGAATATAGATATTGCATCATAAATGATCACAAAAGAGCGCAAACTAACATTAAAAAAAAGAGCAAAATTTTTTTATGAGAAAAAAAAAATTAATCACTAAAATCATTATTGTGCAGATAGTAAAATTATAAAAATCATTTAATACAAAGAGCAAATAAAAATAAAAAACTAAAAAATAAAAGGGAAAAGAAAGCAATATTAATTTAAAATATTATAATTATAGCAACATCGAAGTCTTAACATCTAAAATTATTATTGCTGTTATTATCAAAACAATAAAAATTATCAAATTATACCGAGGGAAAAAAATCAAAAGCATGAACAAAATAGCAAGCAAGAAAAACAATTAAAACAATAATAATACTATTATTATTATTATTATTATTATTATTATTATTATTATTATTATTATTATTATTATTATTATTATTATCATTATTATCATGAAAGATTAAATAAATAAATGAAAGATTAAATTTTTTGTAAATACTAAAAAAAAAGATCAAACAAAAAAATACAATAAAAACTAAAAATTATCATTGTTATCACTGTCAACACAATAAAAACCATCAAATTGTTCTGAGGGAAAAAAACCCTAAAAAACATTAACAAAAGAGTAAGCAAGAAAAACAATTAAATTATTATTATTATTATTGTTATTATTATTGTTATTATTATTATTATTATTATTTTCATTTATTTGTTTTATTTTTGTCTTAATAATGAAAGGGAAAAAATGGAAGAAAAAAAAATCCTAAGAACTTCAACAAAAGATCAAACAAAAGAATAAAACAAAAACAAAAACTATCGTTGCTATCACTGTGAAAACAATAAAAATTATCAAATTATCCCGAGAAAAAAAACCCTCAAAAACATTAACAAAAGAGTAAGCAAGAAAAATAATTAAATTATTATTATTATTATCATTATTATTTATTTATTTTTGTGTTAATAATGAAAGGGAAAAAATGGAAGGAAAAAAAATCCTAAAAACTTCAACAGAAGATCATACAGAAGAATAAAACAAAACAAAAAAACTATCGTTGCTATCACTGCTAAAACAATAAAAATTATCAAATTATCCCGAGGAAGAAATAACAAAAAAACATTAACAAAAGAGTAAGCAAGAAAAACAATTAAATTATTATTATTATTATTATTATTATTATTATTATTATTATTATTATTATTATTATTATTATTATTATTATTATTATTATTATTATTATAGTGTTAATAATGAAAAAAACAAAATAAATGAAAGACTAAAAAAACCATAAAAACTTTAAGAAAATTTAAATCATAAAAAGAAATCAAGGGATTAAAATAAAAACATTAAAAGTATAAGGCCCGAAAGGAAAATCAAATATTAAAGGATTAAAATACAAAATTAAAAGTATAAGGACCGAAATGAAAATCAAATTTTTTATCAATTTCAATCAAAGGACAAAATTGCAAAAATCAAAACTGCTGTACCGAATTTATTGAGTTATTTAAACTCAATCCAGAAATTAAAAGAAGAAGGATCGAAGTGAACATTGCACATTCAATTAATTTCTATCGAAGGACCCAATCGAACTAAATCAAAACTTATATAACTAAAATCAGGACCATAAACAAAATTCAAAGTACAGGGACCGAAGTTAAAAAGAAACAAACCCGGGGGACTCTCCTGCACTTTGACGTGCAGGAGAGAGAGAAACGGCTGCAACGGCTTTAACCGGCCACCGCCGCGTCCACGGACGTCGAAGGTCAGAACACGCCGTTCTGGGAGGAAGACCAGGCTGAGGCGCATCGACCTAGACGCCGGTAGCTCATCTCCGGCGACTCGATCACGACGCACGCGCCGCTCAAAGAGGGCGTGAGGCGGAATACTGTTGGCCGCGTGTGACACGCGCCAACAGTAAAAAGAAAAAAAATAAAAAAAGCATGGCCAATTACCGGTGTAGCCCTGTGCCTAAGTCAGCTATTTTGTCTTATTAGGGGCCAAACCGGTAATTAGCTATTTTCGGTTAAATATAAAATAATGCAATGGTAGGCGGACCGGACCGGACCGGTCCGGTCCAAAAGGGTGTAATTACCGCGGAACCCCTCCACCCTTAACCGATTTTTTGTCTTTTTCGAGGGCTAAAATCACTATTTCACTGTGCAAAAAACAATAAAAAAATGTTAAAACCGGCAAACCAACCGAACCGAGCGAACCGAGAATCGAACCGACCCAAAAATCACTATTACAATCCACAGTTAAATTACTCACAATCTACAGCAAACAAAACTACAGTGTTTAGGCCACGCCGTTTATATATTAGTTAATATACAAAAAAATAATTATAAATATAACTAAAAGAGATCAGGTTTTCACTGTGCATTGTGAGTGAAAACACTGTGGATTTCAATAGTGTTTTTTTTTCGTTCTTTGAACAGTGATTTAACGAAAAAGCCCCCCGAAAACGATAAAAAACGCCACCAGACCGAGGGGCTCCGTGGTCATTGCGCACGTCTGACCGGACCGGTCCGGTCCGACCCGCCGGTTTTCTTCTTATTTTATTTTTTTTGAAATTGGCTAAATACGGTTTTAGCCCCTAATAAGACAAAAAACATGCCTTTTTTATTATTTCTTTCCGCGACTGTCAGTGCGTGCTGGGCACGCGCCTGCTGGTGTTCCACCCCACGCCCTCTGTAGGTGGCGCGTGCGGCCTCATACGGTAGCCGGAGATGCCATTACGAAGGCTCACTCTATGCGCTTCCGCGTTGTCTGCCTCCCGCGGCGGCGCGTATCACCTCAAAATGTCCTCAGACGCGGCGACGGCCAGTTAAAGCCGCTGGCCACGTTTCTCTCTCTCCTGCACGTAAAAGTGCAGGAGAGTCCCCCTTATTTGCACCTTTTGCACTTCAGTCCCTTCACTTTCAATTTCGTTTATGGTTCTCATTTCTGGTATATACGTTTTGATTTAGTTCGATTGGGTCCTCCGATTGGATTTAATTCAGTGTCAATATTTCAATTCGGCCCTCCTTCTTTTAATTTCCGGATTGGATTGAAAAAGATGAATTTATTTGGTACAGTAGTTTCAATTTCTTCAATTTTGTCCTTTGATTAAAATTGATAATATATTTTATTTTCATTTCGGCCCTTATACTTTTAATTTTAGATTGTAATCCCTTTATATTTAATATTCATTTCAGCCCTTATACTTTTAATTTTTTATTTGAATCCCTATATGTCTTTTTATTTCTAGAATAATCTCTACTTTTGTCCATGTATATATAAGTGTGCCCGGCTTTGATTTTTAATTTTTGTTGTTTTATTATTTGTTGGGGTGGTATTTTTTCCAAAAAAAGTAGTTCTTAAATTTTATTTTATATCTATGATCATTTGGAAATTGATATTTGTGTTTTTTTTCTCTCCATTTGTTCTTTCTTTTAGCTTTTTATTCGTTTTTTTATTTTTATTTTTACGTCATATGACTTTTTTTACCTAATAATTTTTATTTTATTTTTTTGTTTGATCATTTGTTAAAGTTTTTATGGTTTTTTTAGTCTTTTATTTTTTTTATTTTTTTCATTATTAACATAATAATAATAATAATAATGATAATAATAATAATTTAATGTTTTTTCTTATTTACTCTTTTGTTAATGTTTTATAGGTTTTTTTCTCTCTGGATAATTTGATAATTTTTTTTTTCTTTTAACAGTTATAACAATGATAATTTTTATTTTCATTTTATTTTTTTGTTTGATGTTTTGTTGAAGTTTTTAGGATTTTTTTAGTCTTTCATTTTTTTTCCTTTCATTATTAACACAAAATAATAATAATAATTTAATTGTTTTTCTAGCTTACTCCTTTGTTGATGTTTTTTAGGTTTTTTTTTCATGATAATTTTATAATTTTTATTGTTTTGACGGTAATAACAATAATAATTTTTATTTTTATTTTATTTTTTTGTTTGATCTTTTGTTGAAGTTTTTACGATTTTTTTAGTCTTTCATTTATTTATTTATTCTTTCATAATAATAATAATAATAATAATAATGTTTTTTTTCTCGGTATAATTTGATAATTTTTATTATTTTCAAGTGAAATGATTTTTTTCAGGTAATAATTTTTATTTTTGTTTTATCTTTTTTTTTATTTGCTCTTTTGTTAATGTTTTTAGACTTCTTTTAGTCTTTGATTTAATTTTTTTTTTGTTATTAACGCATTAATAATATTAATATGAAGAATAATAATAATAATTTTAGTTTTTGTTCTTACTTTCTTTTTTTCTCTCTCGAGGTAGTAATAGTGATGATAATTTTAGAAGTTAGCACTTCGATGTTATTGTTGTTATGATAGGGTATTTTGATCTGTTTCATTATATCAAACTTTATATGTAGAAATATTATATTTTAATCTGAACAGTTGTAAAAATTATTTGCTCGGCCCGCAACGAAGTGCGGGCCATCAAACTAGTATTTACTAAAATAATATTTTGTGTTTTGTGTTTTTTTTTTCAATTTTATTATTTAACAACTTAATTATTTTTCTTTAATTTATTCTTCACTTTATATTAGTTTGTGTGCTGGGAATCGTGTTTTTTAATTTTTTTGTTCGGTTATACATTAGTTTTATAGAATTTTTTTTTTATCAATTTCAACTTTTATTATAAGTGAATTTTAATAATTTATTCTATTTATTTTTTATAAATTTATTTCGATCTCATAATCTTTATCACAAGTTTACTAAGTTTATTTGAATTGTTTTTTTACCATTTGTTTCTAATTAGTTTTTTATTTAATCATTTAAGATTGGGCTAGTTAGAAATTAGGATTCATGATTTGTTTTTATTTGTTTTCTATATGATTATCTTGATCTCATAACCTGAATTATTAGTTTGGCAAGTTAATTTAAGTCCACTCTGTTTATTTTTTGTTCTTTTTAATTAGATTTCATAATTTATTTATTTTTCAAAGAGTTTATCTAAGTCCCATTACTCGATTCATGAGTTTGGTAGACTGATTTAGCTGACTTATTTTATCTTATTTTTTTAATTAATGTTTTTCAATTCTATCCTCTAATAACTCAATCTTTTAATTTTGTAAAACCAATTCTAGCTATCAATATTAGATTAATTAGAAATTGAGCTTCATAATTTGTTTTTTTTTTTAATTTCTTCATGTGGAATTATCTTGGTCACATAGATTTTTTTTTATTTCAACATTCAACATTAGATCTGTTGTAAATGGAGCTTTAATTATTTTTTTATTAGCTTTTTTATGAAATTATCCTGGTATCAGTATCAAGTTCATGAGTTTAATACATTAGCCCGAGTTGACTTAGAGTTTTTTTTAATTGATTATTTTTTTATTTTATCCTTAAATATCAAACATAAGGTTGGTTAGAAATTAGGTTTTATAATATATATTTTTTGTTTTTCTTAGATTATCTCGATTTTATTACTTGGATTGCAGATTAATATATTAACTAGAGTAGTTTTTTGTCCTTTTCAAATTTAATGGCTTCATAGATTCTCTATCAAGGGGAAACAACTTTGCTATTTACCTCTTATGCAAAACTTTTCCTACGAAAGAATTACAAAGGTATGACAAGACCGACACACAACACAACCTTAGTGGTTTTGGCTTTGTAATGATCTATCATGGTTTTTTTTGTATGTTTTACATAATTATTTATGTTTCCATCATCTGTAGTTTATTTTCCTTTATCTTATAGTATTAGCAAAGATGACAACAACGGTAACTTCATCAATCACAGTAACGGTAACAAAGAATCCCTGCATCTCAGCAACACAGATGACAACAATGCAGGGTCTTGAAATATCAGAATTGGTAACAAAGATAGAGCAAGATTATGAAGCATTAAAGATGATCATATCCACAGCAACATCTAAGGAAACGTGGTTGGTGGTAATGACTCTCAAAGGCAACAAAATATCTACAAATATGGAAGATCAACTCATTTCAGCAAACTAACATCTGCAGAATAATTTCTGACAGAATAATTTCTGACAGAACAATAATCTTCCCTTTCCTTATGTATAAAGATACATGATCTCTCTTTCCTTATGTGTAAAGATGTATTAAGCTTATAAAATGAATTCTCAGCAATGTAAAAGTGACACACGAAATATATACAAAAACCTTTTCTTCACAGACAAATCCATTTTTCTTCTTGGTATCAGAGCGGGAACGATTCTGTTTCAAACACCATGACTTCCCTCTCTCTGAATGTTGGAAACTTTGTTACACTCAAACTCACCCAATCCAATTATCCATTATGGAGAGAACAAGTCTTAGGCTTGGCTGAAAGTCAAGACTTGGTGGAACACCTCACCAGAGAAACAACAATCCCAACAAAATATAGCATTCCCACAGAAAACAACACAGGAATAGAAACCACCACACCACAATTAACACAAGAGTTCATTACCTGGCAGAAATCTGATCGCCTTCTCAGGGGATGGATCATTGGAACCCTCTCTGAAGAGGCATTAGGTCTTGTCATTGGCCTTGATACAACACTCACAGTCTGGGAAGCACTGAAAATGCATATGCACAAGATTCTCAAGAGAGAGAATTCACACTACGACAGCAACTGACTTACCTGAGGAAGGATGACAGCAAGACCATTAGAGATCACATACAAACCTTTAAAAGTTTGTGTGACAATCTTGCTGGCATTGGAAAACCTCTACCAGACAAAAAGAAAGTTTTTTGCCTCCTAACAAGCCTAGGTCAACAATATGAGACCTTTACAACTACAATGTTGAAACCACTAAGACCAACCTATACTGAGTTGGTCTCACAACTCCAGAATCTTGATCAGCGCAGAAATTGGTTCTCCAACCAAACAGATTCGTCATTTTCTCAACTCACTCCACATCTAGCCTTCTATGGTCAACAAAGGAGACAATCTCATAATATTATGACAAGAACTCACAATAACAGCTTTACTTCAACAGGACGTGGTTTCCAGGCACAACAATCTCTATATCCAAGCCAGATTTACACAATGAATGCAACACCAGCTGCACAGCAAAGACGACCACCACCACCTTGAGAAAGACGAATGACGATAGCAGAACGAGATCTTTATCGCAGCGACACATGCCAATACTGTGGAAAAATAGGTCACATTGCTAAAATCTGTTGGTGGATTTCAAAAGAACAATTCAACATGATGAAGTTCCACAAGCCCTTGCTGCACTTATTCTAGATAATTCCATCACAGAAACTGAATGGACTGCTGACACAGGAGCCTCAAATCACATGACAAGATCCCCAGGTATGTTAACTGATATACATGAATATTCTGGATCTGATGCTGTTATAATTGGTGATGGATCTGCCATACCCATCATAGGAACTGGAAAATCAGAAATCAAGCAAAAAAATACAAAAATGCCTCTTTATGATGTTCTGTTAGTACCAAGTCTGAAAAAAAATCTGCTATCTATAAAACAATTGACATCTCAATTCCCTGTTAATTGTGAATTTTCTGATGTTGATTTTTGTGTTAAGGAACGGAACACAGGTTATCCTCTAATAACAGGGAAACAGAAGGGTGATTTGTATACCCTGTCCAATACACCAGAAGCATACTTCTCCTACTATTTTCGATCTGGTAATGCAGACCTTTGACATCAAAGACTAGGACATCCTCAAGCATCTATTACTGTCACAGGCTCTTCAAAAATAGAACATCTATGTGATAGTTGTTAGTTAGGCAAATTAAGTAAATTTCCTTTTGCTTCTTCTGAACATTCCAATTTGGATATTTTTGATAAAATTCATTGTGATTTGTGGGGACCTGCTCCTGTGTTATCTCTCGAAAAATTCAAGTTTTATGCATGTTTAGTTGATGATTTCTCTAAATACACCTGGATTATACCATTACGACACAAATCTGAGTTCTTCACTGCCTATATAGCATTTGAACAATACGCTGATAGACAGTTCAACAAGAAGATAAAAATCTTCCATTCTGACGGAGGAGGTGAGTTTGTAAATTCCAAGTTATCTACACATTTTCTTGCCACAGGTACACTTCATCAAATCTCTTGTCCCTATACGCCAGAACAAACAGGTATGGTTGAAAGAAGACACAGAATCATACGTGAACTAGGTATGACAATGTTATTCCACAGTAATGCACCTCTTTATTTATGGATGGAAACTTTCACCACCGCAGTGTTTTTGATTAATAGACTACCATCTTCAGTTCTCAAATTTGACTCTCCTTATTTCACTTTGCATAAAACACAACCTGAATATACCTCTCTTCGTGTGTTTGGATCCAAATGCTTTCCATACACTTGGAATACAAAAAAACATAAATTTGATCCAAAAACAGTTTTATGTGTGTTTATAGGTTATAGTGACAAACACAAAGGATATAAATGTTTTCATCCACCAAGTCGTAGAATTTTTGTATCACGACATGTAGCTTTTGATGAGATGATCTTTCCATTCAAACCTTCTGCTACAAGTAAAACTACATCACAAGCTCATAACATATTTGATTCCTGGTTACCATGCTCCCCTAGTTCAGAAAAACAAGGGAAAACAACACACGACTCTGATTCACTACATTGCATACCACTTCCAACTAATATATGTCACACACAGCAGCCTGCAAAACATTCATCCCCTGCCACAAACATTGATACTATGTTCAATACTCAAAATCCTGAAGCTATCCCAATACACTCAACTGAAATCCAACCTGTTTTGGCAACTACACTGGAATCCAATGATCTCTCGTCAACACATCTCAGTCCCCCTACACCATTACCTGAACTGCATACAGAAACCCCTGTAACAGAACTCCTTTCTAACACTAATCACTCTATGCTAACAAGATCCATGCATGGTATCATTAAGCCCAATCCTAAATATGCACTCACAATAACCATCTCTCCAACCATTCCCTGTGAACCACGCAATATTAAAGCAACTTTATCACATTCAGGTTGGAAAGCTGCAATGGAAGATGAACTCATGGCACTTCATAAAAATGAAACTTGGAAATTAGTTCCACGCACACATAACATGCATGTAATTGGATCTAAATGGGTGTTTAAATCAAAACTTAAACCGAATGGTACATTAGATCGACTTAAGGCACGGTTAGTTGCCAAAGGATACCATCAAATATGTCATAACCCAATTTCTGGGTTATTCCCCAAAATATACCAAAAAATAACAAAAATAAAATAAAAGGGGCTGGTGTCGGCAGAAAAATCAAGGTGGAAATTTTAGACGTTTTTGAAAGCCCAATCGTACCTCTTTTTTACCCAGAAATGAAGGAAAATGCAGATTCAAGGCTAAAGTAATTTATTACTAGATAAATCTGCATAAAAGTTAAGTCGAAAGATATAATTATATTTTTATGGGCCAATTTGATTTAATCGTCGGCCACTTTAAAGTGTAATTATGCTTCGGAATTAATTGAGAGCCCAATTGAAGGATTTAATTAAGCGTAAAGGCTTAATTATACTTTAATTAGGTCAAATTAATTTTATTGAGGGCTTAATTGGTGAGAAATTAAGTTTGGAAGCTTAATGTGGGTTAAATTGAGACAATCAGAATTTTCGGTGACGAAATTTTTCTGGTGAAATCGGAAGTCAAAATTAAAGATAAAAACATCGTTCTTCCTGGTTTTTCCCATAAAAGTTTTTTTGTCACAACCTATTTATTTCAAATTGAAAAAAAAAAAAATTGCCGGCAGCATGCTTGGCCATTCCAGCAGCCATGCTGCACCATGCCGGCAGCCATGCCTTCAACCCACTCCCTCTGCAACACCATCCCATGGACAACACCCCCATGCCTGCACCTTACCTCATTCGCCTATAAATAGGCAGGAGAAATCAAGGCAAAGGGGGGAGGGGAAACGAAATGACAGACAAGTGACAACTGGGAAAAACAGGGGAGAAAATTTTGGGGACAGTGGGAGTTCATCGTGAAACTGGGAAATAACATAGGGGGAGAGGAAAAAACTGGAAAAAAAGATACATGATCTTTTTTGACAGAACAATAATCTTCCCTTTCCTTATGTATAAAGATACATGATCTCTCTTTCCTTATGTGTAAAGATGTATTAAGCTTATAAAATGAATTCTCAGCAATGTAAAAGTGACACACGAAATATATACAAAAACCTTTTCTTCACAGACAAATCCATTTTTCTTCTTATAGGTGTTTCCAAGAAGTTGTTCCCTTTTGGCACTAAGTATTTGAGGGGCAACCATATACTTGAACAAAAGTGGAGAGCTGCAAGAATTAGAGGAGCAAATATTATTATTTCCAAAATATTCAACTTTAACATCCAGATTCATAGGAATCTAAAGTGTTTGCATCATTAACTTGGGTTTATCAATGTCAGTATTCAGTAAGCAAATCTTTTCAATTAAATGTCTCGTATTGTTATGAATTTCTCTCTTCTATTTCTTACAATATTTGACCTCCTTGCAAAAATAGATGATCAACAATGAGCAGATCTTTTCATTATTTCTTGCAAAAATAGATGTGGAATGTATTTTTAAAACTCTCCTGTAAAATAAAAATAGCTATTTTTAGTTAATTTTGAGAAACAGGGAATTATGAATATCAAGGTGTTAAGATGATGTGAAGTGTTGCTGGAGAGCCTCAAGAAGGGGAGAGATAGTGTGATCAACAAAAATATCGGCTTGAATAATTGCAAGAAATAAACGTATTCCATTGCTCACTCCATCCAGTAACGTTTTCCGGTTACCACTAGTTCTTGAATTTCTGAAGTAATTCATGCTAAATACACGAACACTGACTGGACGAGCACTTCATGCACCACTTTTCCATTTGTTAGGTTATGGCAGCAAAATTGTCCATCTCTGCATATCTAAAATACAAGTGTATGATCTGTGTGAGTGTATATGTTATGGATGTTTTCTTAAGTTACGTTGTCACGTTATTTTCAGGAGGACATTAACTTAATATTGAATTGGAAGGATTATCTTGTTAAGGTACAGGTGCTTGATTGTCTCCATTATCCAGCCTTTGAAACAATTAAGTACTGTGAAATCCTTCAACCCTCAACTTGAGGAGGAAGAAGATGACGAATCCCGAAGCTTCCGAGCCTGATGCTGATGTGGTAGTTTTTGGTGAGGTGTTTGGGTTTTGGCACAGCAGTGGGACTTAGTAGTTCCAGTTGATGTTTTGTTTCCTGAAATCTTGGAGAATGGTGATATGGTATTTTCATCTGCCAGAGTATCTACAGCAGAGGAGGGACATCCAATGGGCAATGAGGTTGAGAATGCCCATGCAGTTCCAGCTCACGTTCAATCCATACACCAACGGGGAGGTTTCTTCAGCTTCTTCGGATTCTGGCATGAAGCAAGGTAGTCTTCGCCATCTTCTAAGGAATGATTCACTGTCACACACAGGAATTGACATATAAGAGGAAACTCAGGAGATGCTGACTGATGGGTAGATTTTGGGCTTTCATTTCAGCTTGTGATTTGACAAAGTAGCCCTCTAATGGCCATCAATACACTTGGTTCCGTGGAAGTTCAATGAGTCGGATTGATCGAGCTTGTGCATCACCAGCTTGTCATTTGCATTTTGCAGCCATGACTTTATCTCGATATCCTGGGGGGAGTCTTTCTGATCATTTCAGCTGGTTACTAGTCAGAATTGAGGTTGGAGACCTTTAGATTCTTCAATTGTTGGGTCTCTCACCCATAATTCTTGAATAATCTTGAAGACTCTTGGAATCAGTGTCGTTCAAAACATCCTGGCAGGTTCAGTTTGGTCAGGAGAATGAGTTGTTTGGCCACTAAATTCTAGATTTGGAATGCTTTAGTGTTTGGAAATCGGGATAAAAGGTTGTCGGAGCTGCAGAGCAAAACCCAACAGCTAGAACAAGTGGAGGGGGCATCGGAACTTAACTACTTTAGAGATGATTGAGTTGGACAGTCTAATTTCAGAGCTATGGGAGGTCAGTAAATATGTGGAAACAATCTAGAGACAAAACTCTAGACAGAATTAATGCAGACTAGGAGATAGAACACTCTACATTTTTCTATGATATTGCGGCAAGCATCAGGAAAGGCTGAAATACCATTGCAAGGATTAATCATCAGATGAAATCACTCACACTTCTCCATAGGATATTAAAGCTGCTGTCTCATTCTTCTCAAAACTTCTCACCAAAGCTCATACTAAAAGGGCTATAATAGGAGCAACGGGTTTCAAGTCTCTTTCTTTCTTTAGATGAATCTAATTGGCTAGAGGGGATGTTACAATGTAGGAAGTAATAAGGTAAGCAGTATGAGATTGTGAGGGATTTAAAGCTTCAGGTAGAGATGGATTCACTTTCTAAACGAAAACTTAATTGGGAACGACATCTTCGAGATGATGAGTGGATTCTTCAGAATTGGAAAACTCCTGAAAACCTTCTTAAGTCACATTGGTTCCAAAATCAAAACACCCAACTAGCTGGGTTATTCTCAGAATATAGGCCAACCAGTTTAGTGCATGGCCTAAATGAGAATATTGTTACCAAATTGTTATCCACCAGGTTAAAAGTTATCATACCAAGTGTGATTAGTGCTAACCAAATAGCATTCTCAGTTGGAAGACAAATACTATATGGTTTTATGATTGCAGATGAAGTGGTTCAATGGGAAAGAGAAGTGGTCGTCATGGGTTCATTCTGAAAGCTGACTTTCACAGGGCTTTTGATACAATTTTATGAGAGTACTTGAAGGAGGTGATGACATAGACGGGTTTCGGGAGAAAGAAATGGAGATCTCTAACAAATATAACATTGAATAATGAATTATTATAATTATTATTCTCACTATTATTTTTATTATGATTGTTAAATTATCACTATCATTACAACTATCACTATTACCACTACTATCAATAATTAATATCTTAATTATTATTGGTACTACTATCATTATCACTGACATTACTATTATTATTGTTATTGTTATCATTATCTATATAACTATTACTATTTATATTATTATCATTATAAATATTCTCACCACGACTATAACTAATATTTCCATCATTTTTATTTTTATCAACATTCTCATCATTATTGTTATAACCACAATTTTGGCTATTATTATTAGTATCATTACAACTAATACTATTGTTATTACGATCATAATTATTATTATTATTATTATTATTATTATTATTATCATTTGCAAAAATATTATTATTATTATTATTATTATTATTCATATCATCATTATAATTTTTTTTATTATTATTTATATTCTTAATATTGTTATAATAATTATTTTTATTATTACTATCACTACCATAATTATTAATATCATAATCAATATAACCTTTATAATAAATTATTATTATAAGGACAATTTTTATTTTTGTCTTTTCTTATAACCACTACCACTACTATTATTGTTGTTGTTGAAACAACAAAAATGATTAAATTATTATTATTAATAATAAAATCAAAAATAAAAAAACTTTGACAAAAAAGCAAGAAAACAATGATAAAATTAAATAAATATTATTCCTATTAAAAAAACATATGATTTGAAGCACAAAAATAAAAATAAAAAAATCATAAAAACTTTGACAAAAGAACAAAGGAAAAAAATAGAAATCAAAAGAAGAATTTCCAATTTTAAAAAGATCATTTACACAAATTAAAATTAAAGAACTACATTGAAAACAAATAGAGGGGGGGGGGGGATCGAGGATAACTTGAATAAAAAATAGGAACTACTTTAGAAAGATTAAAACTATAAAAAGAGTAAAAACAAAATTAAAAAATTAAGAGATTAAAGACTGAAATGTAAAGGAAAACATATGACAAATTTCAATTGAAGAACAAAAATGAAATAAATCAAAACTTATATAGAAGGAATTAGGATGAAATAAAAAATTAAAAGACTAGAGAGTAAAATGTATATATATATATATATATATATCATAAAAAAGAGTATATGTATGGATATTAACTGTTAGGAGAGAGAGAGAGTAAAAAAACATCAATGATCGGCAACAATCTGACCACCATACACCGACCCGCGCCACATCACGTGAAAGAGAATATGATTGTTCATCTATAGAGATGGTGGATGGTCATACTTCGCCATTATATGGTGTTCCACTCGACTCTTGTATGGTGTGGACGCCTCCAAATTACTAGCGTGTCTAGAACACACGCCACCAACTTTTTGATTAAAATATATTTAAAAATATTAAAATACCAAAATATTTCCCCAAGTCTTTCCTAATAAAGAAAAAATCCCTATAAAAATACTAAAATATCCCTAAAGGTAAAGCTTTTTTTAATCTTTTCAAGGTTAAATTGGTTCTTTCACTGTTCATAAAACTTGAAACACCAAAAATATCCTTGCCCGGCAATTTTTTTTTTTGTCTTTTCTAAGGGTAAATTTGTTCTCTCAATGTAATAAAAAAATCAAAACACCTAAAATACCTTTGTCAAACAATTCAATATTTTCTTATTTTGCAAAATTGTATATTTTTTTGTTACAAAAACTTAGAAAAAACACATACACCGCCGAACAATTATTTAATGACAAATTAACCAGTAAAAAAGACTATAAAACCCTCAAACCAAGAACTTAACTTTTATGAACCAAAAGAGTAAAAAAATAATTACAATACAGCAATTCATTGTCAACTGTATATATAGTTACAGAAAATCTTTTACATGATTTAGTCTTTTCTTTAATATATATAAGAGAGAGAATTTTCTTTTATATTATTCATTTATGTGCCGGCAATCATGCACCAAGCGATTGAAGTGCGCAAGTTAAGAAATTAATTTTAATAAATTTGACCAACTTGCAGCTAACCAAATTCTCAATTATGTATTTTCCCAGAAAGAAAGAAAGAGGAAGGAGGCACTTGCAATTTAATAAAACCTGACAACGCAGTCAGTAATTTTTTAAATGAATAATAATGGACCTAATTAATTATTTAAGTAAACAACCTAATGGGATGTGTACGTATTACAAATCCACTCCTATAAATCTGAACTTAATTAAAACAAGTTATGTGGCCATTCACACTGGTCAGCTTCTCATGAGAAATTTCGTAGCATCCGAACTCAATGGATATTCGTCCATTGAATTTTAAATTATTCACGTTATGGTTAGGTTATGGTTTTGTAATATATAAAATTGTGTGTTTGTGTGTGTGTGTGTGTGTGTGTGTGTTGTACTCAACTCACCTTTGTTTGACAAGTTATTTCATGCTTTGATATTTGGCAAGTTATTTCTTTTTTGAACTACATCTTGAAGGGTAATATTCTTTTATTATATAATAATAATAATAATAAAACCACAATTACTTTGATTCTAATCTTATTTACTGAAAAATGATGTATAGTTTCTTGTAAATAAAAAATGACTTGCCATGATCTTCAAATACATAGTTGAACGAAATTTAATTAACAAACGTCACGCCATTCCATCTTTGACAAAATCAACCGTAAAAAGAAAAGAAAAAACAAATAATTTGGGATGTCATTGTCGATCGGTGGGAGTATAATGGAAAGAAGCCGTCCTGTAAGAATGTCTACTTTTCTATGATGAAAGAACTCGAAAATTCTATATATGGCCTCTCGTATAGGGCAAACAATTGAAGGCAGGGTTATTAATCCCGTACCGTTCCGGCCGGAACGGCCGGAACGACCCGTCCCAGTCGGAATTCCGGGACAAAACGGCGACGTTTTTGTCCCGGGTAGAATTCCGGCCCGATCCGGCCGTTCCGGCCAAATTCCGGCCGGAATGCCCCGGTTTTGTACCGGCTGTCCCGTTCCGGTGTAAGCATAAAACGACGTCGTTTACACTTGAATGAAAACGACGTCGTTTAGGGAGTTAATAAACCCCCAAAACCCATTTCCATTTCCCATTTCCCCGATTTCTGAAACCCTAAATCTATTCCCCCAATTCCCCGATTTCTTTTTACCCAAATCGTTGCCCTAATCTCAAATTCATCTCAAATCAGCTCACAAATCCAGTAACCCATCAATTGAAAAGCTCAATTTGTAATTTCAATCCCTAATCTAGCTCAAATTCAGAATTCCTACATTGAAAATAAAAATCACGGCGGCACAATTTGAACAGCACGGCGGCACAATCTCTTCCACACGGCGGCACAATTGACCTTGCTCGGTTCTTCTTCCCCAAATCTTCAGTGAAAGGTACACATTTGAGGCCCCTAATCCTTTAATTTTTTGAAAAAATTAAAGTGCCGAAACTTGGGATAATTGATTACATTTGTATGGAATGTTTAATTGGAAGATGTTCATTCATGTTGTGTTCCTAATTAAACTGGGCATTCTTGTTAATTGTGATTCTGTGAATGATTGTTGATGAATTTTCGGAAAGTGTAATTTGTAGCATTGTTGCTCTTGTGAGCATTTCTGGTCCCTTCACAACTGTAGATAACTAGATATATGATCTGGCACACTCCCTTGGATATCTGGAACTGGGGCAAGTCTTGAAAGTCCGAAATCAGCAACTTTAGCATTATACCTGGAGTCCAATAATATGTTGCTGGCCTTGATATCTCGATGAAATATTGGAGGATCAGCTTCTGTATGCAAGTAGAGTATGCCCTTAGCTGAAGCCACGGCAATTTTCATTCTTTTCGCAAAGCTTAAGGTTTCTTTTCCCTTCACTGAGATACCACATGCATGATCCATGAAACGAAACCCATGGAATAAGTACATAGAGATTCAAGGTCGAAATCAGAAATTAATCTTGCTTTAGGATAGAAAAATGCAAGTTCAAAGGGGAAAAAATGGTGAGATGTACCTGATAGATGATCTCTAAGAGTGCCATTCGGCATAAACTCGTAAACCAACATCTGCATGCACAAAAGGAATAGATAATACAGTAATGATACTGCTAATGATAAATTTCCTTGAGCTGCTTCCCAAGGATGAGAAGCATGCAGTTTAATGCTGGTCAAGCTAAAGTTAGGAATGTTAGACTTTACTAAAGATCTCAATTTTAAAAGAACACAGAGAGTACCTGTTCGCCTTGTTCATCACAATATCCGAGCAAAGATACGAGGTTCCGATGATGTAACAAATGTGATAATGAATGCTTGATAATGTGGGATTGATGTTGTTGATGCTTGATAATGAATGCTTGATGTTGATGCTTGATAATGGAAATGCTTTTCGTTTTCATGCTCTATATTTACTGATACATGGTTGATAATGCAAAATACGAGGCTTGTTCATATGTTGACAAACCCAGATTAAATTACTCATGTATAGTCCTTGTAATTCTTTTTACATGCCTAACTTGTGTTATCTTTTTACAACAGATTAAATTACATGGCTGAAAACTCATCTAGTGGTGGGACTTCCATGTATTCAGCTCCAACAAGATCAGATGATCCAGCATGGGCTCATGGACAGGTGGTTCCTGGTGTAAAGAATGCAAGTATATGCATTTATTGTAATAAACGGATCAATGGTGGTGGTGTTACTCGGTTGAAGTACCACCTTGCTGGTATTAAAGGTGAAGTTGAAGCTTGTAAAAAGGTCCCTCCGGAGGTTAAGTGGCAAATGAAACAAATGGTAGATGAGATGACGATGGAGAAAGAGAGAAGAAAAAGACTTAGAACCGATATTGGAAATTCTCAATCAGCTTCCAATGATGAAGAAATAGCAGAGGGTGATGCTGCAAATCCTCGTTCACAAACAAGTAGAAGAACGACAGTGCAAGGAACAAGTACATCTGGAAGAAGGATTCCTTTATTTGCTCCACGAACTACCCCGGGTTCCCAGCCTAGTATTAGAAGTGCAATGGCTACTAAAGAGATGGAACACAATGCAAGAATAGCCGTAGCAACATGGTGGTATGATGCTAATATACCATTTAACAGTGCTAATTCGTATTATTATCAGCCAATGCTAGATGCCGTAGCATCCATAGGACCTGGGTTTAAAGGCCCATCATTTCATGATTTAAGAGGACTACTTTTGAAAGATGTAGTTCATAATGTCCATGAATACATTTTAAATATCAAGGCTGATTGGAGAGTTTATGGATGTTCAATTATGGCTGACGGGTGGACAAATAGGAGGAATGCACCAATTGTGAATTTCCTTGCCTATTCTCCGAGAGGCACCGTATTCTTGAAGTCTGTTGACACTTCAGGACTTCGAAAAGATAAAGAGACATTGCTGGAGATGTTTGATGAAGTTGTCAAAGAAGTTGGACAAGAGAATATTGTCCAATTTGTTAGTGATAATGAGGCTTCATTTAAGGCTGCTGGGAAAGCTTTGCAGCAAAGGTATGGCACCTTTTTTTGGTCTCCTTATGCTGCCCATTGCATTGATTTAATGCTAGAAAATATTTGTGATCCGAGATATTTTCCAATGATTGATGAAACTATTAAAAAGGCAAGAAATATAACCAAGTTTATATATAATCATGCATGGGTTCTAGCTTTGATGAGGAAAGAATTCACAAATGGACATGATTTATGTCGTCCTGGCATAACAAGGTTTGCAACCCATTTCTTAAGCCTCCAATGTATACTGAAGTTTAAGAAGGAGCTTCGACAAATGTTTACTTGCACAAAATGGGTTGAATCAAGTCATGGCAAAAGTCGGGTTGGAAAGGAAATTGCTGCTATAATTTTACAAGATAACGACTTTTGGCCGAGATGTGCACATATTATCAACGTCAGCGAGCCTTTAGTACGAGTTCTAAGGTTAGCAGACAGTGAACAAAAACCATCAATGGGCTATTTATATGAGGCAATGGATAAAGCAAAAGAAGCCATCAAAATAAGGTTGAAATATAGAATGTCTCAATATGGACCATATATTCGGGTAATTGATGCTAGATGGGATAAGCAACTTCATAGTCCATTACATGCAGCAGGATGTTTTCTTAATCCTGGAATATATTTTAGGCCTTCTTTTTCAAAACAAAGGGAGGTAACTCGAGGTTTGCTTACCACAATTATGAGATTGGTTCCTGATTGTGATACTCAAGATAACATCAGTGCCCAAATTGAGGAGTATAAGAGAGCAACTGGTCTTTTTGGTGTAACCATGGCTATTCGTCAAAGAGAAAAGTTAAATCCAGGTAACAACTTTTATTTTTTACAATATAATGTCTTTTTTTTATCTATAATATTTGATTTATTCAAAATTTGTTATCTAGTTTCATGGTGGGAGCAATTCGGCATTGATACTCCAGAACTTCAAAAGTTTGCAATTCGAGTTCTTAGTCAATGCTGTAGTGCAACTGGGTGCGAAAGAAATTGGAGTGTATTTGAATTCATCCATTCAAAAAACCGAAATAGGCTTGAGCACAAGAGATTAAACGATTTAGTATTTGTTCGCTATAATCTAAAGATTCAACAGAGGTAAGTAAAATATCAATATTATTATATTAGTAATTATTTTCTATTACATTGCTATTAATTTTTTAATTTCTTTCGTGTTTATTCTTTGTAGGAATATGAGCAGAACAAGAGATGCTTTAGATCCCATTAGCCTTGACAACATTGATCTATTGAATGAATGGATTTGTGAAGAACCCGGTCTTCTTAATGGAGATGACATAAGTTGGGAGAGTATCGAACCACCTTTCGCTACTTTAAATTTGGATGATGACGAGACATGTGTAAATGAGGAGAATGAGCTTGGTGGAAATGACCAGCTATTGGAATGTCTTGCTGACGACTCTCCTTATGTTCCACTGCCAGATCAAGATCCTTATTTTTATATTAATGATGTAGAAGATGTTTGATGTATTTTTCTTTTATTTTAGAACATTTTATTTTCATAATATTTTGGAATTTCAAAGATGTTTCTAATTTTGAGATTATGTTTGTATTGTATAATTTAAATTTCATTTATCTTGAATTTAAATTATACTTGTTAAATTAATATTTTATTTTTTTCATATATATAATTAAATAAAAATGAACAGTACAAAACCGGAACGGTACCCGGAACGGTACCGAAACCGGAACGTTCCGTTCCAAACACAAAACCGGAACGGCACCCGGGGCGGGATCAATAACCCTGATTGAAGGTTTCTACGATTTGACCTTGAATTCTCTGAGCACTAACTTGCGCTCACGCGGTACTTGGAGATTTAATATTACACCGCCACTAATCTAGTTAGGAGTTCAGTATTTAGATTGCTTAATGCTTAATCCTTCTCATATGGATTATAATTCTTAATCATGATAATATTATAAATATAAATTAAAATAAATTGAGAATTCTAATTATCAATGAAGAAAATATTGAAGAATAGGGGTTTTAAAAAAACAAAAAAATTAAATAATACAATCAAGTTAATATGTCAAATCCTTGACTTGAGTGTTTTGGGGCTCAAATAACTTTATAGAAAACAAATCAAAATAAACTATAAAAATTGATTCTTAACAAATCAAATGTTACAATATAAAATTGAAATTGAAAAAAATATTAACCCACCAAATTTATGATAGGGATTGTGAGTTATAACAATCCTAGAACAAAACAAATTATAAATTTTTATTCTCAACAAATTAAATATTTAATGATAAAATTAAAAAAAAACTAATTAAAATGAATAGTAAAAGGACCTATGTTATTGTTTTAATGTTATCAAAATAATAACATGACTTATCCTTATTTCTTTATAGTTTATAGAAATAAAAACAAAAATCAACTATACATACATATATATATATATATATATATATATATATATATATATTGGACACACTAATGACATGCGGGACACATTATCAACCTCTTTCTCTTTATCTCTCTAAATAAAGAAAATTAGTTTTTTTAAATATCATTATATAGGAATAAATGAAGCATATTTACAAATTGCGGTAAGTATGAATATTTTCATAGCATTAAATTCCCTTTCCTAAAGAGGTTGTTTGCATATTCTCATGTAATGGCCCATAGAGACCATTAGAGAATGAAAATTAACACCTAATTTTATTTCCTGCTCTCTGATCAATTTTCCCATGAAGCAAACATAAGTTAAAGTCTCTCGCTACACCTTCTAAAGAAACCCAAACAGGAACAGCAATTAAAACCAAAGTTGTCAATACCGTTTCGGTTGCCGTTTCGTTTTTTCTATTGGTACGGAACGTTTTGGTTTCGGACCGTTTCGGCGTACCGTTTCGGAGTTGTACTATTCATATTTATATAATTAATTATATATATGAAAAAAATTAAAATATTAATTTAACAAAAATTAATTCAAAGTTAAGATAAATTAACTTTAAATTATACAATACAAATACAAAGTCAAACAAATATAATCTCAAAATTAATTATGATTTTTTTAGAAATTAATTATGATTTTTTTAGAAATTAATTATGATTTTTTTTTAGTTTAAATGCATATGAATTGTTTCTTAATCTTTTAATATGAAACATTTTTGGGCAATGTTTGAAATTATAGTAGTATTGTTTCAAAAAAAAATTAAAATAATATTGTTTAAAATATATTTTTTATAATAATATATTAAAGCAATTTAAAAAATAAAAATTGAAAAAACAAACACTTCCTAATCTAACGGTTCACATTTCACATCCCATCCTAAAAAAAACCTACATCTCCACCAATTATCACCACCCCCACTACGGCACTACCCTCCAAAATTAGCCCCCATCTCCCTCTCAAGTCTCAAATAACAGATCTCAATCTTCTCTCTCGACATTTCCTCACAGTGAGGATTTGTTTCTCTTGCATAGTATAGTAGTTCCTGGCGTAGTATGGATGCGGTTCATAGTGACTGGATGCAATTGATTTTCATGGGCAAACATCATATTCTCAAGAAAAGTAGATCTCAATCTTCTCTCTCGATCTCAATCTACTCTCTCTCTCTAAAACATTGGTGGTCACAGTTCACACCATCAGCTCGCGAGGAAAGAATCAATGGAAGAAATGATTTATTTTTAGGCCGAAACGGCACAGGTGAGATGATGCCGGTGCATTTCGGCCGGTATTGAGCCGAAATTTCCGGTATGGGCCGGTATTTAAAACGAGACAAAAACGACGCCGTTTTGTCTCGTTTTTATGCCTGGAATGAAACGTTTCGGCCGAAACAAAACGAGATTAACAACTATGATTAAAACTGAAAACTTCAAAATAAATCAATATGAAAAAGAAAAAAAAGTAAAAGACAATTCATCATGACGTAGTCCAGCCAAAACCAAGTCCCCACTTGACCCACCCCCCGCCCCCCATATAATCCTCCAAAATTCGCATTACCCCCTCTAAAAGAAATTCCAGTAGCCATAAGGCTCTTTAAAACATCGCCCGGCGAGGTCCTCCGACCTCCGCCGCATCATCTAGCTTCCGGGACCGTCTCGATGTCCCTTCCCTACCCCCACTCCCCGCCGCCACCTCTAGAGGAACAAATAGATTATCAACCACCCATACGAAAACAGCAGCCGCAGCAGCAACTACTAGGGCCATCTCCACTTTACAAGCAACATTCATGGTCACCTGATATTTACAGGGACGAGGCGTGGCTAAGGAGGAAAAGAAACTATAAGAAAAAGAAAAGCAAAAGCGTTACTGATGAAGATCTCGATGAGCTTAAAGGTTGTATTGAGTTAGGTTTTGGGTTTGACTCTCCAGAAATGGATCGACGTTTGTCTGATACTTTTCCTGCTCTGGAACTTTATTATGCTGTCAACAAGAGCTACTATGACCATTCCGTCTCCAAGCCTTTCATTGACACACCGTCTTCGTCCATGGCGTCCGATTGTGACTCACTCTCTCCCCTAGGGAGCCCTCACAGCATTTTTGGTCCAGGTAATTAAGTTGCTAATTAGCGTATCAATGATTAATATCATGGATTTATCAAATCTCTCACTATATTTTGACAAATGACTCAAACTTGAGACCTGTCCCGGGATCTGTTTTTGATTTAGTGATATGCTGTGTTTGGAAAATTAATTACACCAAGACAAGGATGACTTGTAAGAACAATCATGGCATATTTTTCTGCTGTGTTTACGTACAAACTAAAGTTTTCTCTCCTTAATCTTGGATTTAAAGTTTATAATACTGAATTTATTTGATTGTTAATTTGTTTCTTGTGTGCAGGTGACAGTCCACAGACGGTGAAGACAAGGCTAAAGAAGTGGGCACAGGTGGTTGCTTGTTCGGTGAGGCAGAGTTCAAGTCCAAGCTGATATGTGTCGGAATCCAACTAGAGTTAACCAAACACCCCAACTTGTTTGATATGATAGTGATTCCCACGCATATGTCCACACCAACTTTCTTTGTTTGGTTAAAGATGCTAAAAAAAAGCTGAAAATAAGAGTTCATGAAACCACCTTGGGCCTGGATTGATGACTTTTTCTTCAGTTTGTGATTTAATTTTTTAACTGAGTATTTATTGCTGCCTGTATGGTCGTTCATTTAGGTTGGTCCAGATCAGTACTAAGTTCTATCATGTGTAAATTAACGTCTAAAGAAGTTTTTGGGCATAGTTTTTTCCTTGAAAAAGTTGAAAAAACAAGGAAGCATGAGGCATAAAGGTTCTTCTTTCTCCCTCTCTTTTTCTATGGGAATGGGTTGTTCTCGAATGAGAATCCGTTTAGCTTGATGGATACAGCTTTTTTTTTTTTTATGGGTTGCAATCATTTCTTTCGTGGAAGGCAAGGTATCTCATTTTTTAGTGAAAGGTTTGTGTTCTGTGCTTTGGACCGAATTAGGTTTGATGAAAATTATACTTCATTGGACAGCTGCTACTGTGAACGTGCAGCTTGAAATATCATTTCGAATCGGGTGCTTGGTGAATGATCGTGAAATTCATATAGTGCTGCCAACTATCACAGGGCCATGCAAATAGGAACTTCCGACCAGATTTAGACCTTTGTAGACCTCCTAGATGGACCCCTACACTACTAAAAATGGGGGGCGTTTGCAACGGACGTGTCCGTTGCAAACAAGAAAGGAGGCCGTTGCAAATATGTATTTGCAACGGACTTTGCAACGGATGCGTTCCGTTGCAAATACGGGACTGCAAATTAATTTTGCAACGGAAATTCCGTTGCAAACTTGCAACGGCATTTCCGTTGCAAATGTAATTGCAACGGCATTTCCGTTGCAAGCTTGTCATAACTGATTGTTTATTTAATTTGTTTATTAAATTGTTTATTTAATTTCTTAAATAATTATAAATAAATATTTTCATTAATATTATTAATATTTAGAAGCAAATAAATATAGTTCAAATAACATAAAGGACATTTTATAATACAACAAAGATTCAGTTACATTTACATGTTAAAGTAAATACATATTTTTACATCAACATGAAACAAAAAAATAAAGAATTTTACATCAACATGAAACAAAAAAAATACATATTTTTAACCATTGTTTAAGGTGGAAATGATTTACGATGTTGTGGATGAGATGAAGATGGACCACTATTTGGGAGATGGGGTCGAGGTCGATACACTGTGGAAGACACGGGACCCATAGGTGCCATTGTATGTGATGGCATCGTGTCAACAGGTGTTGGCATACCTTGACTCATAAACTCAGGCATAACATAACTTCCATGCTGGGCGCCAAGATAATTTGTAATCGAGTCAATCTGACGTTGCATATTACTAAGAAGAGCATCTTTTACTTGCAATTCATCTTTCAACTCCTGAATAACTGTGCTCGGATATGTGGAGTGTACTGAGTAGGAATGTTGTGACGAACTCGCACTAACCTTAAATTTTGGCATACGAGGTGCACCGTAAACTCTACCCTTGCTTACACCCCCCCCCCCCCCCCCCCCCGAAGCCTCACGCCAAGCTTCTCCATCAAAAGAAGGATGAACGTCTCGATCAGGTCCATACTTTGCAATCATCTCATTTCTATAATTTTCCTGCAAACAGACAAGTACATGTAGAAATAAATTTATTTGAATATGAAATTATATTTTAAATATTTTAAAAAAAAAAGTACTTACCACCACTGTTTTGGACCTGTTATCTACGAATGTGCCGGTTTCATAAACATTCTGATGCACATTGAAAAGACATCATCCCATGGAAGTTATTTTCCCCCGGCTTGTTGCTATCAACATTTTAAAAAATAATTAGCAACATAAATATTAAACAAATACAATTACGATTGTTCAATAATATTAATGCTTACCATACTGGCTCGATATGATGCAAATGAAACTGAGCCACCAGAATGAGAACTTATTTTACCATCTGTTTGTTTCAACCGATTGCGTTTTGAAGAGTCAGATCGTCTTTGGAATCCATCGGTTGACCAAACTTCCTGTATCATGGTATTCCAGTCTTCCTTTTGTATCCAAATGGGACCATTATTCATGCGGTCAATAATATTTGTGGTGTTCAGTTTTGACAGAGCTTTAGTGCGAGCTCGTGCCAATTGTTGGTTCAAAGAGATCCAAGCTTTATCTTCCCAAATATTCCGAACAATTTCTTCATCTTCCTCAGGGAAGACATATTTTTTCTATCAAATACATATGATAAGTAAAATAATTTGCAAACAACATCAACAAAAATTACAGGAAAAAGTTTGTCCATAAAAATATATATCATAAATGATTCATGATCATAAATATGGAAATAGTTGCGTGAATTCATATTAAAAAAGGCAATAAAAGTAAGCAATATTTTTTTTGTCATACCTTGAACTCTTTGAACAGTTCATCCTTATACATCGAATCAACTTTTTCCCAAGAGTGCCATGGCCCCTTGAAATTACATCTCAAAATGTTTCCGATTTCACGTCCACATGATGCGTTATTAAACCTGAAATATTATAATAACAAACTTTCATGAAACAAATATAAACATAAATAATAAATGTCTACAAAAAATATTAAACTTACTCAGTTCTTCCATACAAACTCAGTTGTCTTTTTTTTGTTAGTGGATCGATTTCGGTGTCAAAACCCTTCCGTTTAATACAGACATTGTTGCCAGAAGAGCTAGGACCATTGTCTGATTGGGTACAATCTTCATTCTGATCGTTATTACCATCTTGGTTAATTGGATCGTTAATGTCGTTCTCCTCATCCTCATTATCACCAGCTACTCTCGGATAACTTTGACTCGCCAGCAAATGTTGAAACCCGGACATGTAATTATCTTCTTCATGTGGAAATGAACTTGGGACTTCGGACATGTAATGATCATGTAAGTCAGTAGGGTCCATTGGGCGAGAAGTTGTTGCAGTTGTATTCATCCTGTATGGAGTTCGATTTGATCTGGATGCAAACCTACCAGTACTGGAATCTAATATAGATCCACGTCGCGACATTCTAAAACAATTGTATTGTCATCAATAAGTGTTTGTAATAACTAATAAATATGGCAATTAAAAAATAAAAGCATAATGATACTCATCATTATCATCAACATCAATATGTCAATCAAAATAACAAATCCGTGCATAATGCTACTCATCATTATCATCAACATCAATATTTCAATCAAAATAACAAATCCGTGCATAATGTTAATCATCATTATCATCAACATCAATATTTCAATCAAAATAACAAATCCAATCATAATGATAATCATCATTACCATCAACATCAATATTTCAATCAAAATAACAAATCCAAGCATAATGCTAATCATCATTACCATCAACATCAATATTTCAATCAAAATAACAAATCCGTGCATAATGCTACTCATCATTATCATCAACATCAATATTTCAATCAAAATAACAAATCCGTGCATAATGCTACTCATCATTATCATCAACATCAATATTTCAATCAAAATAACAAATCCAAGCATAATGAGAATCATCATTATCATCAACATCAATATTCCAATCAAAATAACAAATCCAAGCATAATGCTAATCATCATTATCATCAATACAATTATTTCAATCAAAATAAAAAATACAAGCATAATGTTAATCATCATTATCATCACTCCTAATTACATCATCATCAGCATCATCACCATCACCAATGACATCATTATCATAGTCAATTTCTTCATCCGAAGTTATTTCATTCTCTTCTCCCTAATTTGCCTCTACCCGAGGCAACTCATGCTGGTTGATTTCTTCATAATAAGATGAGTAAGCAAGTATATTTTGTTCATCAAGTGTCGGATCAGGAAGCACACAACATGGATGAGAAATTTCATCTAATTGATCAACATCAAATGATTTAGCATTGTCAGTGTTTTCAATAAATTCCCCCATATCAACGTTATAACGACTTCTAGCTGATGTCTTTATAACTGCCCACCATTCTGATGATTTATTATCGGGTGGACATGTATAGTACACTTGTTGACATTGTTGCGCCAAGACAAAATCTTCATTCCCATGTAGTCTAGAAGTATGTTTGATTTCAACCAAACCATTTAAACGATGCAATTTAAGACCACGTTTTGTATCGTACCAATGACACTTGAACATAAATACCTTGCACTTATTCCCTAAATATTTAAGCTGAATCACTTCTTCAAGCATTCCATAATATTCAATCTCATTCTCATTGTAGCTACTTCCCTTAACACAAACCCCGCTATTCATTGTTTTCTTATATCATCCATAACATTGAGTATGAAATTTAAACCCATTTACATAATACCCATTATAACATTTCACTGAATTTGACGGCCCCATAGATAGTGCAAAGATTTGATTCTCAATTCCAGTTGATATGTATTGAACCTAGCATAAGAATAATAATAACAATGGATGAATTATTATTCAATACAAAATATTTAATGTAACAAAATGTTTCTTGAAAATACTTACATGATTTTTCAACCAAATTGGAATATCTCCTCACATAGTTTTTCAATTTCAACATCGCTGAATTGTGGTTGTTGTGTCTTGAGCTCTTGACGACATTGCCTAAATTTGTTATTGTTAGGTGAAATTAAATTATTATAAATGAAGATCGAATAGAAAATATTTCACACTTACTCCATATAGGGTTTCAATTCTTGACAATTGAAAATGACATAGCTGTGTGCAATTTTCATTTCTTCGTGCAATAACTGCCTTCTATAAAATTTCTTGGACAATTTTCTCCCAGGATAGGAAAAAATTGAAAGTTGTCCACATTGACCTTTAGATCCACCATCGTCATTTCTTGGAACTCTATTCCATATTGTTTGAACATCATCACCGAAATAATAAGACGCAAAATTTGTAATTTCGTCAATCAAGTAAGCTTCACATATAGAACCCTCTACGTGAGCTTTATTGGTTACTTTCTTCTTCAAATAAAACATATACCAACATCATTTATGTTAATTAGTTTGAAAGATAAAAAAAATATAAATTGAAAGTTAATAAAAATTACATTGTATGAGAGCATACCGTTCAAATGGATACATCCATCGATATTGAACGGGTCCTCCAGCTTGTGCCTCATAAGGAAGATGTATTGTTAAGTGTTCCATGGAGTCAAAGAAAGATGGAGGGAAAATCCTTTCAAGTTTACATATTATTTCAATGATATTTCTCTGCATCAGCTCCACGTGGTGGACATTTAAATTTGTAGCACAGATGTCCCGAAAAAAAACTGACAATTCAGTTAATGCCTCCCACAGTGGTCTAGGCAAGTAAGGTCGGAACGCAACAGGAATAAGTCTTTGAATAAAAACATGACAATCATGACTTTTCATGCCCGAAACCTTACATTGAGCCTCTTTTACACACCGTGATATATTTGAAGCATAACCATCAGGAAAGGACAACTCTTTCATCCATGACAACACTTCTTGTTGTTGTTTCTTGAAGAGATAATAACTACCTTTCGGTTTGTAAACTCGACCACTGGCATGTTGTTGCAAATGTAAGTTTGGCCTCCTACAATACAACTGAATATCTAACCTAGCCTTTACATTATCCTTGCTTCTATCAGGACAATCCATTACTGTATAGAAGATAATCCAAAACAATTTTTCTCTATGTGCATGACATCTAGGTTGTGACGAATTACATTTGTATGCCAATATGGAAGCTCCCAAAAAATACTTTCCTTCACCCAATTATGATAGACACCGAAACTGGGAATTTTATCACAAGAGCTATGAACATGTCCCTCAGTAATCTTTGTCACTTCATCTAACATCTGTAAACCAGATCGACGTGGAAAAGGAGGGAGCTCTTCAATTACTCCATTCATAAACTTATCTGCCTGATATCTATAGGGGTGATTCATGGGTAGGAATCGTCGCTGACAGTCAAAAAATGAAGTTTTCCCACCATGTTTTAATCTAAAAGCCTTGCTATGTTCCATGCAATAAGGACAAGATAATTTTCCATGAGTACTCCACCCTGATAACATAGCATATGCCGGAAAATCACTAATGGTCCACATCAAAGTTGCTTTCAATTGGAAATTTTGTTTATTTTATACATCATAAGTTTCAACACCCACAGACCACAACTTATTCAATTCATCAATCAAGGGTCTTAGAAAAACATCAAGCTTCTTTCCCGGATTCTTTGGCCCGGGAATGATCATTGCTAAAAACATAAATGGTCTTGTCATGCACTTCCAAGGAGGCAAATTATACACTGTCACAATTACTGGCCAACAAGAATATACATTTCACACCATATTAAATGGACAAAATCCATCCGTGCATAACCCTAATCTCACATTTTATGGATCTGCCGCGAAGTTAGGATGGATACGATTAAACTCTTTCCATGCATATCCATCTGATGGATGCACCATTACTCCATCATCTGACCTGTGAAAGTGATGCCATGTCATATCCTTAGCATGATGTGGAGACATAAATAGCCTCTGAAGTCTTGGTGTCAATGGAAAGTATCGGAGTTGCTTCTCCGCCTTATAAGAGCCTTTACTAGTAGGGTTTCTAGGTTTATATCGTGCACTTCCACAGAAGTCACAAATTATTTTCATTGCATCCACCCCATAATACAACATACAGTAATTCGGACACACATCATATTTCTCATAACCAAGTCCAAGTGGCCGCATAAATTTCTTGGCATCATAAAAATTTGAAACCAAATTTGCATCATCAGGCATACAATCTTAGCAAATTCAGTAAATTTGTTGAAGGCATTCAGAGTTAAATTTAAATTTGACTTCATATTAAGCAATTGTACACAAGCAGATAGTTTTGATTGCTTGGTACACCCTTCCCACAAAGGTTCCTCTGCAGCTTTCAACAACTTCAAAAATTTAGATGCCTCTACATTCGGAGGTTCCTCTATGACAACAGTACTGCAAACCCTATCATTATAGTATGCATCATCATTTCCCATTGCATCTAGAACCATATTTCTATACGGATTTGCATCTCCCATATCATTCACAACACGACTAAACCCTCTCGATGAAGGTCCACCCAATATATCTGTGACAAAAGGCTCCCCATGTACAGTCCAATTTTCATAATAAGGTAAAAACCCTCTTGTCAATAAATGCTTACAAACATCATCTTCGTTTTGAAACTTTTGATTTTTGCATCTCACACAAGGACATCTAATTTTCCCCTCAGATATATTTTTATCAATTGAATATGCAAAATTGATAAATCTTCTAACACCCGCAATAAATTCAGGATTCAGATGAGCACTTCGCATACGACGATACATCCACTCTCGATCGTCCATATTAATCTAGTAAACATTATGACATACAAACATTTTAGAATGTTGATTCATTTTGTATTACGCAGGAGGCAAATAAAAAATAATATGATTTCAATAATTGAAACATAATTTAAGTTTTTTTTATTTCACAACTATAGATTCATGCGTAAGATCATTTTCATATCATAATTATTTAGACTTGGCACGTTCAATTGGATTTACCCCAAGGCCCCTTTCTTTTTGTATTTTTTTAAATATTACTAGCAATTCGATACTACATTCATTACGGTGCAAAGGGGACAACTATGTCTCCCTTCAGTTCAATAGCTATCTCCATTATTAGAAATTATTAATGGCCAAGACAAAGAAAACAAAAGGCAACAACACAAATACTTAACAAAACATTGAACACACAATAGCAACAAACACAGTTTTTTCCATACATAGCAATATGCATTTAATCGAAACTAATACTAAAAACAAACAATAAACATATAACACTGACCTTTGAAGCGAATTTAATACACTTTGCAGTCAACGTATATTGATCAGTGGTTGATGCTCCTTTCTAAAACCCTAAGTAGAGAGACATTGTTAGTACATTCAATATAAATTGAATATCAACCAGCAACTATGATGTATCTTAAGTTTGCCCGAGTATCTATTGCATGGTAATCATTCAAACATACTTGGACTTTTCATACACTCATGCATCATCAATCATCTTTTGGATATGTGTCAGAAGAATTTTATACGAGAATAAGAGTGTTTATATCCATTAAGTGGAGGGGAAATTGTTTTCAGCATGCATGCTTCCATGGCATGATCTTATGTTCTAAATGCATGATCTTATGTTCCTTTTTTTTATTTGACAAAATAATTTTGCTCTGTCAAATTGTCTAATTCCAAGAAACATTGTCTCTATTTCTTATCAGCTCAAATTGTTGCCTTGCATCCTCAAGTGCACCGGATTTAGCATACATATCTACCAAAGCATTTCCAACAAACAAGTTGGATGCAAATTTGTCCTTGATAATAAATGAATGCAATTGACGGCCCAAATCTAAATATTTTAAGCAAGCACAGGCGCTCAGAATGCTGCTATAGGTAAAATCATCCGGGTAAAAACCACAGCTCTTCATATTAAAAAACAATTCTATGACTTCATAGGCATGCCCATTCTGCACATATCCTCCAAGCATTGCATTCCATAACACTACATTTTGCTCATCTACAGTATTAAAAACTTTCTTTGCTGCTTCCATCTTCCCACACTTAGCATACATACTAACTAGTGAACTTCCAACATAAACATTTGAATGTAACCCCAGTTTAAGTGACTCAGCATGAACCAGCAAGCCAAAGTCAAGAGCTGCTAAACTTGCAATCGCACTCAATACACTATCCAACGCTTGTTCCCTCAAACTACATAGAATAGTTTCTGAAACAGCCTCCAAATTCCCTGACTTTACATGCCCACTAATCAAATAACTACAAAACAACCTTTTATTCGAAAAACCAAATCCACTTATTAGACCCGTTAACTCGATTATCTTATCTTTAAACCCCTTCAGTGCATACAAATATGCAAGAAACCCAAAACTCAATTCATTAGGCTTAATGCCCAACACGGACATAGTTTCAATAACCTTTTCAGCTTCGCTAACAGACTCGAGTTCGCAACAACACCCTTCTAAAGCCACATTACAAGCATTCATATCAAGTTTCATAAAATCTGTAAATTGGATATGAGAATTGAATGGAATATGTAATTGTATTGATGACTTGAGTTGAATATTTATACAGGAGATGTAACAAACTAAATAACAAACTAGTCCTATAAGTCTGCATGTCAGACCATGAGCAGGAGAATAACTAACTGCCTAACAATATAATAAACTTTGTACACTGTAAAACATAAATGGTTACACACACATTCTTCATCTTCAACACTCCCCCTCAAGTTGGAGAGTGGATATCTTGCACTCCCAACTTGCGAATCATAGGAACAAATAAATCTCTTCCCAGAGGTTTTGTCAAGATGTCTGCCAGCTGATGTGCAGAATTTACATACCTCGTAATTATCGAACCATCTTGGATTTTGTCTCTAATGTAGTGACAATCCATTTCTATGTGTCTGGTTCGCTCATGAAAAACTGGATTGGCTGCAATGTGTAGAGCAGCCCGGTTATCACAATATAGCAAAGCAGGCCCTTCGTGGGAGAAACCCAAATCCTTCAACAGATACCGAAGCCATGTCAATTCACAGCAGGCCCCCGTCATTGCTCGATACTCTGCTTCGGCTGAAGAAAGTGAAACTGTTTTCTGCCGCTTTGACCTCCAAGATATCAATGAAGGTCCAAGAAAGATGCAGTAACCCGTCGTAGATCTCCTAGTAAGTGGGCAACCTGCCCAATCTGAGTCACAATAGGCTCTCAACTTAGCATCACTGTTTGAGGAGAAAAATAATCCTTTACCAGGAGCCCCCTTCAAATATCTCACAACCCGAAGTGCTGCCTCCATATGCAGTTTTCGCGGTTGATGCATGAATCTACTCAAGACATGAACAACATACGTTATATCAGGCCTAGAAACAGTCAAGTAAATCAACCTGCCGACAAGTCTTCTGTACTGACTGGAATTTCTAAGCAAATCACCTTCATCTGATAATTTCAATCCTCGCTCCATAGGGGTATCAATTGGAGCTGCCCCTAATAGCCCTGCATCCGCAATGATCTCCAATGCATATTTACGTTGAGAAATGAAAATTCCACTCTTGGAAGTAGATACCTCAATGCCAAGGAAGTATTTCAATTTTCCAAGCTCTTTGATGCGGAAATTATTATGTAGAAATTTCTTAGTTGCATCAATACTAACAACATCATTTCCAGTAATCAAGATATCATCAACATATATTAGAAGAGCAGTAAAAGACTTGCCTTGCTTCTTGGTAAATAATGAATAGTCAGCCCGTGATTGTTCATATCCTGCGGAGCAAATGGCTTCTGAAAACTTTGCAAACCACTGGCGAGAAGCCTGTTTCAGTCCGTATAAGGACTTGTGTAGGCGACATACTAAATCATCCTCCCCCTGTCGCCGAAGCCCTGGTGGTGGTGACATGTATATTTCCTCAGTCAAGTCACCATGCAGAAAAGCGTTGTTGACATCCAGCTGGTGAATGGACCAGTTATGAGAAGCGGCCAAAGCAAGCAAACAGCAGACAGAAATGATCTTCGCTGTGGGTGAAAAGGTGTCCTGATAATCGACGCCCTCTAGCTGAGTGAAGCCTTTGGCGACCAAACGAGCCTTGTACCGCTCGATTGAACCGTCGGAGAGATGTTTGATTTTAAATACCCAACGACAACCAATAGGTGATTTTCCTGCGGGAAGAGGAACGAGGGTCCATGTACCATTATCTTGGAGAGCTTTCAACTCAGAAGCCATGGCTGCTTGCCAATTAGGATTAGAGGCAGCCTCGGAATAAGAGGTGGGTTCAGTGGCCATGTTGAGCTGTGCAACAAAAGAGTGAAGGGCAGGTGTATATCGGTGATAAGATAGAAAATTAGCCATGGGATACCTCGTACCTTTACTTGGACCAGGGAACAAGGAGGACGGTTGGTAGGAGGAAACGGTGGAGCATACATAGTCGTGAAGCTTGGCCGGTGGACCAGTGGGTCGGGTGGAACGCCTAGTGGGAACTGTGACAGGGGTGTTGGTAATACAGGGTGCAGGAGGTGGATCAGGTAGGGAAGGTAATAATGGAGATTCTGTGTCTGGTGGGGAAAGAGGTGTATGTGGGATGGGGTGAATCGGAGAGGATGGAGATATGGGAGGGTAAGGAGAAGGATCTGGTTGTTGGGCTGTAGTGGGTGAAGGGTAAGGATCATAGTGATCTGGGGTCGGAAGTGGTAATGGGCCTGTATGGGTTTGTGGGTCAGATGAAGGAAGGGAAGCATAAGGGAAGACCGTCTCATGAAATTTGACATCACGACTTGTAAAATTTTTTCTTTGTGACAAATCATATAATTTATAAGCTTTTTGACCAATGGGATAACCGATAAAAATTGAGGGTATAGAACGATGATCAAATTTATGAGAAGGATGGACATTAGTAGCGTAGGCTAAACATCCAAAAACACGTAAATGGGAAAAAGAAGGAGTTTTTTAAAAAAGTAGTTCAAAAGGTGTTTTGAACGAAAGAAGTGGTGAAGGAAGCCTATTGATTAAGTGCACAGCAGTGAGAGCACATTCTCCCCAAAAAAGTGTAGGAAGAGTAGCCTGAAATTTTAAGGCTCTAGCTACTTGTAAGATGTGTCGATGTTTGCGTTCCACAACCCCATTTTGTTGAGGCGTGTAAAAACAAGAATGTTGAAAAATGACACCATGATCAGCAAAAAAATTACGCAGGGAAATAAATTCTCCACCATTATCACTGCGAAAAATTTTGATTTTAGACTCAAATTGGGTGTGAACATAATTAAAAAAAAATTTGAGCAATGATTGTGTTTCGCTTTTGTGTTGCATTAAAAAAATCCATGTAAAACGTGTATAATCATCAACAATAGTGAGAAAATAATAAGCACCAGTAATTGAAGGATGGCGATAGCGCCCCCAAATATCGCAATGGATTATCTCAAAAGGTTTTACAGATGAAATGACGCTAGGACGAAAAGGTAAACGACTCTGTTTTGCCAAAGGGCAAACAGGACAAATTGTACTCGACTGAATTGAAAAATTTAAATAATTCTTAGCAATAAAATTTAAACGAGATGGTGATGCATGACCTAATCGATGATGCCAGAGATCGGTGGTTGAAATGGTGAGGTTGCAAGTGGGTGAGATAGTTGCGTCGGATCTTTTTGTTGCTAGTGCCACCAAGTAATATAGCCCATCATGCTGTTTCCCCAAACCAATCATCCTCTTCGTAGCCAGATCCTGCAAAATACACCAATAAGGAAAGAAAGTTATTGAGCAATTCAATCCTCTGGTTAGGCGGCTAACTGACATCAAATCCACTTTGAATGTGGGAACACACAGCACATTTTTTAAATAATAAATTGAATTAAGAGGTAATGATCCTCTCACAACAATTTTTGCTTTCTCTCCGCTGGGCAATGACACAGGAGGTAATGAGCAATTTTTTTCCATGTGGAAAAAAAATTTCGACGATGAAGAAATGTGATCCGTCGCCCCGCTGTCAATAATCCACTTGCGGGGGATTATTTTGGACAAACCTGGTTTGGTAGGTGTTTGGGAAATTGATCCTTCATTTTTAATGTCGAGCAAAGACAAGAGCTGTTTTATCTGGGCCTCCGAAATGCCAATAACTGGGCTTTGATCTGCTTCTTTATAGGGCCTTTCAGACACATTATTCACGGCGGGCCTGTTATGGAATTGACCCGGGCCCATGGGCCGGCCTCTTGGATGGGCTGTTGGGTAGCCCTTCGGTGCATAGCAAGTTTGGGCCCAATGGCCCATCTGCCCACAATGACTGCACTGTGGGCGTCCTCTCGGCCCATCACGCGTATTGGGCCCATCACGCCCAAACCCAGCTCCAGCTCGCGGCCCGTCACGCCCATCACGCGTAAAACGCCTGTCTCTGCCATTCATGCCCATCAGACTTCCTCCTTCTCCAAAATGCTGTCGCTCTCCCCCAAAACGCAGCCTTTCGTCGTCTCTCTCTCCTCTGTCTCTCTCCCCAAATCGACCCCGAGTGAAATTTTCTGGAGAGGATGAGTTCCCATTGTTGTACCTTCTCGCACCAACGGGGGAGAAGGACTTTTGGCCCCCGTTGCTGCGAACCGCCATGGCAACGCCACCCCCAATCTCTGCAAAATTGGTCGAACTGAGGAGGCGTTGCTTCTCCTCTTGAGACACGGACGAGTATGCTTGGCGAATGGAAGGCAAAGGACTCATCAAAAGAATTTGTCCCCGTATGCCACTGTAAGTATCATTCAAGCCCATCAAAAATTGCATCATCTTCTGTTGATCGTGTTGTGTTCCATGCATGATTTCACTGTGTGAGCTGAGTTCATCCCAAAGCCCTTTCAGTCTCGTGTAATAGGCTGAGACCGAGAGCTGGTCTTGGCGAAAATAAGCTATGTCCCTTTGAATTTCGAAGATTCTGGGGGCATTGCTTTGTGAGAAACGCTCACGAAGATCATCCCAGACTTCGTTGGCAGTGGAGTAATAAATCACACTATCAGAGATTTCGGGGTCTAGTGTGTTAATGATCCAAGAATGGATTTGATGTGCTGTCTTGATTCATATTGAAGAAATTTGATTTGAGAAAAACTTGAACACTGGATAGTATTTTGGGTAGATATTGGGTATTTTGGGTTAACTTGAAGAAACTGGAACTGGAACTGTGTTTTAGACTGAATTGAATTGATTTTGATTGTGAACTTTTGCTGAGAAAATGGATTGAACTTTTGCTGAGAAAATTTCTGGGCAGATGACCTTTACTGGGAAAAGTTGATGAAGATTGTGATGAAATGAACTTTGCTGGAAAAAAAATGAGTCTCGGAAAAAAAAAACTACTGACCTAGCTCTGATACCATGTAAATTGGATATGAGAATTGAATGGAATATGTAATTGTATTGATGACTTGAGTTGAATATTTATACAGGAGATGTAACAAACTAAATAACAAACTAGTCCTATAAGTCTGCATGTCAGACCATGAGCTGGAGAATAACTAACTACCTAACAATATAATAAACTCTGTACACTGTAAAACAGAAATGGTTACACACACATTCTTCATCTTCAACAAAATCCAATTTCTCATCAATAGCAATTCTACAACTTTCTTCAAAAACTTTCAGAAAGGCAATAACTTTATCATTTTTTCTACTAATTTCAATGAGAGAATCACCACTCAGTCGAAAAGGCATAAAAAACATGTTCCTAAACATACAATTGATTAAAGCAAATGGCTTCTGGATTTGAGACAAATTATCTATCAAGCATTTACTAAATTCCATAAAACTTATCATCCAATTTGAGTAAAAAACACATGCAGTGATTCCACAATAAATCATCAGAAATTTTCAGAGTAACACACAAGAAGAAACCCAAACGCAAATTTTCCTGTTAAAAACTAAGGAAATAAAAAATGGAAATGCTTATCGTATATGAAGGAGATCGGCGTTGTGGTGGTGATGGGTCTACTGTTTAACTCGAGCTCGACGCCGGCAAGGTGGAACGGGAGCAAGAGATGGAACGTGATTTTTCTGTCACTGTTCACTGGCCAGAAGAGAGAAGGAGAGAAGGGAAGACGAGCTTGTGTTCTGAGGAGGAAGAGGAGGGAGGAAGAGAGAACGGACATCAATTAGTTGATAAACTAAAACGGTGCGTTCTGAGGAGTTATGATTGCAACGGATATTCCGTTGCATTTTGAATTTTGCAACGGATTATCCGTTGCAATTTCAACTTCAATTTGCAACGGATTATCCGTTGCAAATGGTTTGACATTGCAACGGAACATCCGTTGCTAACTTAAAATGAATTTGCAACGGATAATCCGTTGCAATATGTTTTAACTTGCAACGGAAAATCCGTTGCAATATCAGTTTAATTTGCAACGGATTTTCCGTTGCAAATGGTTCCATTGCAACGGTAAATCCGTTGCAATTTCATTTTGCAACGGATAATCCGTTGCAAGATAAATTTATATTGCAACGGATTATCCGTTGCAAATTGTTTTAATTTGCAACGGACAATCCGTTGCAATATCAGTTTTATTTGCAACGGATTTTCCGTTGCAAATGGTTTATCATTGCAACGGATTTTCCGTTGAAATTTTAATTTGCAACGGATAATCCGTTGCAAGTTAATTTTACTTTGCAACGGATAATCCGTTGCATTTTGTTTTACCTTGCAACGGATATTCCGTTGCAAATTAAAATTACAACGGAAAATCCGTTGCAACACATATGTTTGTTTTTTTAATTCAGGAATTTATTTAGCAACGGAAAATCCGTTGCTAAACAAATTTCAGTTGCAAAATTTGCAACGAATTTTTGCCGTTGCAGAAATCCGTTGCAAACACTCCCCTTTTTTAGTAGTGCTATTCGGCTGCTAATGGATGCATCAATGAGCTGTATTATAATTTATGACCTTCAAGAGGAAATTATTGACCTGGGTCCAGTGCTAGACCTATTATACAAGTTAGAAATTTACGTCATTTCATTTCCTTTTTTCTCTGTATATAGTTTATATACCTTCTCCAGTTGTATCGTAAAGAAGGGATACCCTCGTATCTGTCCCCCACTTATTCATCACTTCTCAACTGGGACCCCGATCTTTTTTTTTCTCAAAACAATTAATATTAATTATCCCTCTTAAGTATATAAAAGAAGAAGAAGCATGCGATGATTGAGGAAATTCTGATAACGTGCAGGCTTAGTTGAAAAAATTAAGGGAGTTGGGAATGCAATTCAGAAACTGGTAATAGATTCGATACAAGCATGAGGCCACCTCCTTCAAGAACCATAGCCTTTTTGTCAACAAATGAGTACAGGATCTGCTTCCCCTCCTTTTTCACACTCTTCAGATTCTAGAAAGCTCACATATTTCAACGAAGGAAAGCAAAAGTGCCAGCAGGTTTGATATGTCCTTGTTATGGTGGTGGATGGCCTGTGCGATTGACAACTCTCACTCTGATTTTCATGAAGCCGGCCCCTTTTCTCGTGTTGTTCTGGCATCAGCATGGACAAGAGATATGCATCACAGAAGTCAACTCATGCATGGCTCCCTCTATTTCATGCCAAGTGTAGTTTCTGTATTGCTATCAGAAAAGTTTAAGAACCAGAGTTAGGATTCGGAGTTAATGGGACAGTACTCCCTTCAGCTGGCACATCATAATTTTATCAAATACTACTTGCTTATTTAATGTGCCCTAAAATTTTGAAGCTAACGGAACTTTGAGTAGCAGGTTGTCAATATCATTTTAGTTGGTGTTTTGTTTTTTTAATTGGAACAAAATATTTTGGTTTCAGAGTATTTCGACGTGTCATTTTAGGGTTGTACTATTTATGTGTGTATATATATATAATTAAATATATTAATTCAAATTTTTTTTAGTTCAAATCCAAAAAAAAATATTATTTAGAATGGTGCAATTCAATCTAAAAAAATAAAATAAAATGATTTTTCTGAACAAAATTATGAATATATATAATATTATGAAAATACCATCATCAATCTCGCAATATCATTACATTCTCTGATTGTTTTGAAATTTTAGCATAATATATATAAATATATCAAGAGACTTCTCGTGAAATTTCATCTCAATCTAACAGTCGGATTAATAGATATGATTAATATTGTAAAATTATTTATTATTAAACAAACACTATTTAGCCGAAATGGAACGCGCATAACAAAACCAAAACGTTTCGACCGATATTTGGCCGAAAAATCTAGAACGGACAGGAATTTAAACCGAGGTAAAAGCAACATCATTCTGTCTTATTTTTTTAACTGGTACGAAATGTTTTGGTCGTTTCAACTGAAACGAAACAGACAACTATGTTCAGGACCATGGAGCATCATACCAATTTCTTATTTTAATGGAAAATGTGTAACAATTATTTTTCAAAATGGTATAGTTGAATGGTGTTATTAAAAGTTAGCCTTTCTTTTTTCTTATTCCCCCGACAGTGTATATTATAGTTCTAGCAACAGTGAAAAAATGGAGGATGAAGATTTTTTTAGCCGTCCATTCACATTTGCAAAGAAAATTACACTATTGTCTGGAATCCTTAAAATTGAATTCAATTCCAAGGAAAAAAAACAAAAAAAAAATTAAAAAAATATCTTTTTAATTTGCTATAGTAATTTTAAATAAAAAAAATATTATTTAAAAACTACACCTCAAAACTTTTCTATAAAACTTAACATAGTCTTCTAGGTTTCACGAGAACACGACGCATTGAAGGATTGTCCACTGTGTTCGTTGTCATTGTTAGACGGAAACTTCCTAGATCCTGCTAATAGTAGTCTCAAGCTGATATCACAGTTTTCAATATTGTTTTTATTGGTGTTTTGTTTTCTCAATTAAAACAGAATGTTTAAGTTTTGGAGTGTTTCTGCTCTCTATTTCGGGGGTGTACTGTTTATCTATCTATCTATCTATATATATATAATTAAATATATTAATTAAAAAAAAATAGTTTAAATTCAAAAATAAAATTATTTAGAATTGTGCAATGTAATCTAAAAAGAGACACAATAAAATGATTTTTTTGAACAAAATTATGAACATGTATAATATTACGAGAATGTCATCATCAATCTCGCAAGGTCATTATATCTTTGATTGCTCTGAAATTTTAACATAATATATATAAATATGTCAAGAGACTCATCGTAAAATTTCATTTTAATCTAACGATCGGATTAAGAGATATGATTGATATTGTAAAATTATTCATTATTTAAAAAAATACTATTTGGCCGAAATGGAATGGGCAAAACGAAACCGGTATGTTTCGGCCGGTATTTGGCCGAAAAATCCAGAACATGATGGAATTTAAACCGAGATAAAAACAACTCTATTTTATCTTTTTTTTAACTAGTACAAAATATTTCGGTCATTTTGTATAAAACAAAATAAAATTAACAAAATAAAATTGACAACGATGACTGATATAGCTAGTCGTGGTTAACACGTCGATTCATTTTTACTCACAAATTAGCTTGAAGTCCCCCAAGACCCACCAAGGACTTGGAGGGATCAAAATTGTCGCCAAGCCACGTAAAGTTTAAAAGAGCCATGGATGAGCTGAGAGATAGTGGACAAAAAAAGAGATGACGCGTGCGAATTATGGCGAGAAGGGCGACCAACATCCACTGCTTGAATCCATAATAAAACGTCTAGTAAACGATTCGGTAGGTAAACCAATACTAAAAACTTAAAATTAAAAAACTTGTTTTTCTGTAGTTTTAAATTTGAGTTTTGAGGTTGCTAATATGATGATCATTGAAGGTTTATATGGTTGTTAATTTTAAAACTCGTGAAATTAATCAAGATATGCACAAGCTAGCCAAAATATCATGTTAATAAAAAAATAAAAAATAAAATATAAATATAAATAGTGTAGTTAGAACTCAGCGAGAAATAACCAACTTAGAAAGCTTTTCGACAGCATCAGCATATAATTTGGACAAACGGGCCTTGAAAGAAGCTAATAGTAAAGTGGACAAATGGGCTCCAAGCCCAACCTCGCTTCCGTGTTGACAAACTCTAACACTGAAACAGAAGGCGTAAGAGGAAAAGGAAAAAAAAACAAAAAACACACATCATTAAAGACAAAACAGACAGACGGGGGGGTTTCAGTTTTCACACCTGCCTAAGATTTCAATCTCAGGAATTTTTTCTTAATTTCATCCACTGAAAAATTATGGTTAGTTTCTCTTTCCGCTTAATCTTTCTCCATTCTTCCCTCTTTGATTTTTCTTAAATTATTTGCTTGGTAGATTTCTTTTGTTTGTTCTGCATAATTTGCGTGATTCGGTCGCTTTTATTGTTTGCTTGATTTAGAATAAACCCCATGTATATTTTTTTTTATTCTAGTTGAATTTATCTGGTTTAATTCTTATTTAGAATCATTATTTTTTTTTAATTAGCTTCGTGAAAGATGTCAAAGTACGAATACAAGCTTTGAACTTGTATGGGTATGCTATACCAATCCAAATTGCAATGGTCTATTGTTTAGTATCATGTTTTTTTTGTTTTTACCTGCGGTTCTTAATTTTTTAAGATTTGCAATTCTTGGTTTATTCAGACTAATAGTTTCAAATATTTTCTGAAATGTGAATGAAGGTTAAATAATTGATTTGCTGAACTTAAGTTTTGATGATGCGTATTCTTGAACATTGTGCTTCTTCAGGCAAGTCTTTATAGGGGGCAATCTAGGAAGGATAAACCCAGAGCTCGACATCATTGGTTGACTCAACAGAAGAAGCAGGAAATTAAAGAAGCTTTTGAGTTGTTTGATACTGATGGCTCAGGTACTGAAATTATCACTTGCTATTTGTGCTTTCGATATTTTTGGTATTTTCCTTTTCATTTACTTGTTTTGTTTTTTTGCTGTATCTTCCAGGCACCATTGATGCGAAAGAGCTGAATGTTGCCATGAGGTATGAATACTGGATCATATTTGATTGGTTTTTGCAAGCTGTCTTGAAATAATATGACTAAAATGTGATAACAGGGCACTTGGCTTTGAGATGAACGAAGAGGTACCTTCTCTGCCTAACTTTGTGCACAAGCTGAGCTTTTCATTTATCTATTATGTTTTAGAATACCATTTCTCACAAGATGGATATGTGTGGTTGCTATATCATCCTACAGAATTTATGCTTGCTTTGGAATTATGTTCTTTTAACTTGTAAAAGGCACAATGGAGCTTATCATTTTAATTTGGATTGGTTTCATAATTCACACATCAACAGGTCCATTCCTGCAAAGCTTTTTAGAAGTAGGTGCATCTCTTAAAATAGTTTTAATCTTTTTGGAGAAGGATATTGCAGTGGTCTGTTAAACAGTTTCCATCATTTTCTCCATGCCCCACAGAAGGTTTTTTCATTGGTTTGTCAAAAAGCTTCAAGAATATCCTAAGATGGTCTTCTTGTTCGAAGGAGATTAAAAACCCTTCTGTGTACTCTTTGATGGTTTGAAAATCAATGCCCCCACAGAAGTTGTTTTCTCGCAGGAGAAATGGAAATTGTCTAAAGATAAGTGTTTGAAACGGCGTTCACTGAAAAAACACAAGGAAAAAAAAGGAAGCTTCCTCTATATTGGAGTTTTCTTTAACTTTTTCTTGTCTTCAAGGAACCTTTTCCACATTATTAATATAAATCCCAGTCTCTGGTTACTCTCACTTGTTGCCTCATAATTGAAAAAGCCTCTTAATTGAAAAAGGATAGGCATTGGTGTAGCACATAGAATCCTATTGACATATTATATGAAGAATTAACTTTTTGAACAAGGATATGATATGGGTATGAAGACTATTGGGGGGGGTTATCTGCTGCTATACATTGCTTGATCAGTTTCTTAACTGACATACATCGTCCTGAATTTTAACCTCCATCCTTTTTGTGAGACCTGGCTGCATGGTAACGTATTTCTGGATTACGCAATTGCAGCAAATCAACCAAATGATTGCAGATGTTGACAAAGATGGCAGTGGTGCTATTGATTTTGATGAATTTGCACATATGATGACAGCCAAGATTGGAGAAAGGAACACAAAGGAAGAGCTTTCGAAAGCATTCCGCATTATTGACCATGATAAAAATGTGAGCTTTCATTGATTCATTGTTGATTTTGCCTGTATGTGCTGAAGACTTGTCATCTAAATCATTTTCCTTCAGGGAAAAATTTCTGTAACTGACATCAAGCGAATAGCAAAGGAGCTTGGCGAAAGCTTCACTGACAGAGAGATTGAAGAGATGGTTAAAGAAGCTGATCAAGATCGTAAGTTAGCTTGTTATTATTTCATCTTGACTTTGGAAGTTAAATCTTGAACCTGCTTGTCAAATAGAGTGGAAGTCTGCTTGTATTACTAAGGGCATGCCTAGTTTTCAAATTGTGCATTAATTTTCACAAAATTAACAGTAACTGGAGATGAGTGAGTGAAAAATAACAGTTAGAACGCAAAATGTTGTGTAACAAGCTAATGAGAATTCCCTCGTCGTCATGTGATGAGTGGAATTGTACCTTAGATATTTGGTCACCAGGCTGCTAGCTTTTGAAATTGTGAACTTGATCCCTGGGACGTCAATGCCTATTTGTTGCATCAAAAAGCAGTGTCGAAAAGGATAATTTTATAAAATGGGATGTACTAGCTTTATTTACTCACCGATGTTCTGCTTCCTGTGTATATAATGGCTTGTGTATGCACGCAGGTGATGGAGAAGTGGGTGTTGACGATTTCATGAGGATGATGAAGCTGACGACTTATGGGTCCTAGAAATTGATTGGAGTTCTGATATGCTGCGAGAGCCCAAGTGCGTGGCTGGTTTGGGGTGATGTATAACCGTGGCGTATCTGTACGCAGAATTTTTTTATTTACTTCGGTGAAGACACGTGCTTTAGTAACTTTATTACGGGTTTGCCTTGCTTTGTATTATGACCTAGATAATGTAGTTAATTTTTATTACGCGGAGTACAAGTATTTTATTTGCATCCAATGCAAGATAAACTTCTGATAGCTAAGATTTTTCTATCAGTATCAACAAAGTTTGTTTCCCCCCCACTGTGCCTTTAATTACATACAAGTAACCTAAAAAACAACCCCATCATACTAGCTACTCCTTAATTATATATATTAAAAAAACCCTAGCATCACAGCTTTCTTTCTCAGCATGCTCGCTACTCTTCTTTCTCGATCATTGTTAAGATCACAAACCTATATTTGTTTGCACAATGCAAAACATTCTTTCTCGTTTATCTTCAAGATACAGGTTCTGCCCTAACGAGAAAGAATTGATCAGCTATCATCTATATCAGAAAGTCCACGGAGGCTTACCAGGCGAAGCCGCCACTCTGATGAAGTACTACTATCTATATTGTAGAACCCTGGGAAATATTCAACAAGTATTTCCGTATTCAGGCAATGGTTTAGTAAACAATCGGGTAATAAGTAAGCCAAAATTTTAGCTTTTAGCAAGAGCTCCCAAACACAAGAGACAAGGTCGACGGGGACACTCCCAAGGTCTAATTAGCTTTCAGCTTACACAACAAAATTTAACTTATTAGGCCAAGTAATATTTGTGCGTGTGCGTTGTCTCACGAATTGATAATGATCGATGACTTTAGGACACCTACGTTGGCGTTGAGCAAAGGCAAAGCAAAGAACAAATTAGGGCCCCTTTTCTTCTTTATTTTATGACCTCAAAATTATCAATTCCCCCAACAACCCATGTTGACTTTGCCATTACAATGACCTTCAAAAATGTTTTCATTTTTTCATCAAAATTATTGAAAAGAAAATAGTAAGAGTAATTCAAAACATCAATTTAATAATCTTTTGAATTATACAAAACATCTAAAATCAAATGCGGTCTAAAACACTCATTTTATCATTATAGTTAATGTCCTGAATTTTCTGGAATCATGATAGTAAAAAGAGAAATAGTTTGATGACCTATTTTATCCTTAAAGTATTGATGTTGGGGTAAAATTAGGGCTGGATTATCAATTTAGCTATATGTATCCTTAAACTATTATAATTTAGACAAATCAAGGCCTTTCGTTAAATTGAATCTTCGAGACTTATTGTTTTAGAAAATGGCATTTCTTTCATTTTAGAATATATAAGACATTTTTTGATAAATAAATAATGAATGGCGTGAACCTCTTAAAACTTATAAATAGAGAGAGGTCAAAATTTACAATAATAATCTAACGAAATGCTTAATTTATTCAAAAAATTATAATATAATTTAAGAATACAAAATTTTTCTCAGCACAGCTATAGCTTAGCAAATCAACAAACGAAAAGTTTTAACTAGTAGTGGCATGACCTATTAATAAGAGTTTGGAATTAAGAGGTTTGTTACTCCTATGATCTCAGGTTTATATCTTGTGGGAGGTAATATGAAGGTCACTGGAAACTTACATGATCGTTAACTTCAGAACTAGTGAAATTAGTAGAAATACAAGTAAGTTGACTTGAACACACACGTTAATAATAATAATAATAAAAAGTTTTCATTGAAAATTCGTCTTCTCTCTCTCTTTCAGAATAATTAACTAAGAGGAAGAAGGACTACATCTGCCAAACTCTTTCTTGTGGTCAACCGTCCCAAACACGACATGTTCGTCCACCTATTTTGCTACTGTGTCCTTATCTTCACATTTTTCTTTTCTTCTTTGTTTAATTTAATCAAAGCATGAGCTCTGATTGAGAAGTAGGCGTCCAAGAACATGAAGCCGAAGCTTAAAGCAAGCCATGAAAAAAAACCAAAGATGCCTAGCTTTCCTTAAGATGGACTGAAATCTAATGCCAAATCCACCATCTTAATCCTTTCCTTTTTAGATTTTCAATCTAATTAAAATCATACGGATTCACAGTTGTTCCATAGTTTACATGCAAATGAACAAATGGACTGACCCTCTAATCTCCATCGATCGAGATAAAGCTGAGCTAATTAATCATCCGATTCCACAGATCTTGTTGATAGTGATCTGGTTAGGAGGATTCTAGGATGAGATTTGATGTCTCTGCGACAGAGATAGTGTGGCTGTGCTCTCCTTCATAGGTAACTACAAGCATTGATGGATCATCTGAAGCTCTCTCCACATGCTTACGAGCTGGACATCCTCTCACGCTGCTGCACTTGTAGTAACCTCTGTCCCACAAATCCAAATTTTATCACCACTATATCTCCAGAAAAACTGTGTTTTTTTTCTTTTAAATTACTTTCTATCATCTGGTATCTGCCCAAGAATCTAAACTTTATTGTCAGGCTCAATTATATTTTTAAGGTAGACATTGATTCATTCGGATGTTTAGGGTAAATCATAGGAAATAAAGGGTCTATTATTTGTAAACTGGTGCATAGAGCTGAAAATTTAATACAGCCATACAGAAAAGAAAGAAGCATACCTTGGATGTGGAGATCCCTTAATTGGCTTTTGACCATACTTTCTCCATGAGTAGTCATCAGGTGGAATATCAGACATCTTCAAGCTGATCGATGGAACCCTCACCACTCTTTTCAATCTCATCTTTCTGCAATGCAAAAAACTCACAACTACTAAGTACAAAATCCATGATAATTAGGCGTAAACCCGAATCTTTAAAGAGAGTTACCTTTTCTTCGAGCAATGGCAACGGCCAGAAGAAGCACACTTGCCAGCAGAATCCAAGTTTTCAGAGCTACACTTTCTGTTCAGAGAAGTAGTAAAGGGTGGTTCCCCCGCTGAAGAAACCTGAGAAAAATTTGTAATATGAAAAGATGATGAGGACGATGGCTGTTTTCTATCAGTATCACCAGTCAATGAAGACACAAAAGAGTTCCCAGCTGAAGGATAAGAGAAATTTATAATAGTTGCCGAATCTTTCCTCTCAATCTCCCCGTTCTTTGGCACTACAGTAGGGTGATGGTTCTGGTTATGAACCGGAGGTGGAATCTGCTGGATTGGTGTGGCATAATAAACCTGACCAGCTTCAAGAACTTGATAATTCTGTTCTTGTCTTTGGTTAACTGGAGGAGTAGACACAGGAGCTCTTCTAAAGCGCGCATGGCCAGTTCTGTGACGACGCAGAAGAGAAATGGCTTTCTTGAATTTAGAAACTGCAACAGCCTTGCAATCCATTTCCACATCCATGGAAGTACTTCTTGAGGTCGAAGTTGATGACTGATGAAAATTTTCTTGATTCTGTTGGGATAATAATCTAATTAGCTTGTTAACACTCTCGAGCCCTGAAGCCGCTTCTTCGACTGCGTTTTCTTCCATTTTAGCTACTAAAAAACTACTGTTCCTGTAAGCCATCATGAGTTCTACAACCATGATCACTGAAACCACGCCATAGAAGTAGAACAGAGAGAAAGACAAGAAAAGGAAAGGCGAGTGAAATGAAAATTTGAGGAGCTTAGACTGTAGATAAAGGAGCTTGGACTGCAAATCAAAATTATTGACCTCGGCTTTCTATATTATTTAGGAACACGAATATTTTCGTATTCTTCCTTTTCTTTTATTGCCGGAACGGTTGGTGTTAGAATTAGGGTGTGCACGTATCGGTTCGGGTTGGTAGGACAATTGCTTCTTCTTCTTCTTCTGTTTCCTACGAAACCATATAGAAAGCAAAACTTTAATAAGACTTTATTTTATTGATGGGTGAATGATATAAAGACCAAAAGGCCCCCGCCGCCCCTCTTTTTTCTCTTGAAATAGTTATTTTGTAAACTTGAGATCTTATTAATAAGTTAATGATTTGAGAGTAGAGGTTGACGGAAAAAACTGAAAAACTGATTAAATTGAGAAAATAAAAAAATAATTAATTGGGAAAAATCAAATCATTATGAAAAATTGATTAGAATTTTTTAAAAATTTTCGGTCCGGTCCAGTTTTTAAGGCTAAAATTGAGAAATCAAAACCTAACCGAACCGGTTCAAATTAAAAAAATATACTATTTTTTTAATTCTTCCAATTCAATTCAAATTCTTTTGACTTTATTTTATTTTGGTGAAATGAGAGAAGGGAAAGATTTGGTTAAATTAAAAATAAATTATTTTTTGAATAACCATTTGATTTTAAAACCTAGACTACTACTTCATTGAACATAAAAAGATCTAACAATCCGTTGGTTTTGTAATTATAATTTAAGCAATTATACACTAAATTGCTCATTACTTCATCCTTAATTGTTCATACTCACGAGCTTACTTGTCATCATCATCCTTCTACAAAACAACAACCAAACATGATTATTAACACAAAGCTATAAAAAATGATGTAAAAATAATATATGTCAAGTTATGTTTGAGTTTTAAGACTATCTTTTTATCGCTTCCATCTTCCCCATTCACTTCTTACTTGAACTTCTCATATTTATTTTCAACATTTCGTTCGTCCTAACATCACCCTACATAAACAAATCATTTTCATAACAAACAATAATCCAACGATCATTCTTCAAAAAAGCACAACTTTCATAAATAAAAGGCAAACAAGTACCATTCTTTTTTTTTGTAATCAGCTATGTCTTCATTGTATTTGATCTTTATCTTCTCAACCTTAGCCATAAAAGGAGCTTTTTTCATGATATTATTAATAAATTGAACCTTAATTGTTATAAATTCTAGACAAATTTATTTTTCTAATTTTTTTACTAGACCATAAAACTAATATATATATATGTATATATATATATATATATATATCTATTTGGTACCCAACTAACTACCCAATATTTATTTAATTCAAAAAATAAATAACATTAACCAATACTCTAATTATTATCAATTACATATTAATTTAATTTTCTCAAATTCTCAACAAGACCATAAATTGACTAAAATTAATAGGGACCCTAAAAATAATATATCATTTCTTTAATTCAAACTTATTCAATCTAAATTAAATCCTTTTATTAATCAATTCCACACAAATTCAATTTTTTTCCAAATTTTCAACTTAACCATAAAATTGATAAAACAAAAATCCTGTACCCGTTAAATTATCTATTATTTCTTCAATTCTAATACATGTAAGTTACAAAATCACACTCGATTTAATAAAGTGATAAATTAAATGCATTTAACCTAAATACCAAACAAATCCTAAAATATAAATTATATATTAATACACTAACGTTTGAATTATATAACAAGTAAAACACTTAAATATACAAAACAAAAATACAAGAGACTAGAAACACATTTTAATAAATTAACTTAAAATATAAATAGGTTATAAGATAAATGAATAGGTTTGCTTACTCAACAATGTAAAGCTTTACAAGAAAATGAAGCATAAGAAACAAGTTTAAGTCTTCAGAGGTGTTGTGTCGGCTTTAAAATTGAAAGAGTGAGAAAATTGATTTGTCAAGTTTGTATTTAAAAGAGTCATTAGGTTTAGTTGTCCTTTTAACTCACATATAAAAGTTTCATTGCATTTCTATTGTTCATTTGACAAGTCAAAAATATCAACAAAGTTTTTTTTTCTTAATTTCATTTTTGTTTTTATTGAAAAATAATGATGAAAATTTCCACTGTATATTTCAATGGTAAACCACAATGAAATATTTTTCATCAGTAATTTCTTTGATTCTTTCCAATTTTTTGGTGGTGTTTTGAACAAATTAGATTTTAGCATATAATCTATATTTAAACTTAGTTCTTTTTTAAGTTATTGTTACCTTTGGCTTCTAATTCTAAATTGAATTGCAATTCCCTATAAATTATTTACTAAGTGTTAAAATATATCTTTTATTCTATGTTAGGAAACCTTTCATAGGAATAATCAATGAAAACAATCATGAGGTCAACAATTCATGTTTGTCATCTCTTTAACATATTTTATAGATGATATATCTTTATAGAGAATTGATTATTTAGAGCCACGTATTAAGAATAAGTGCTTACAGTCAACAAGCCTATTGAACTCATGAAAAGCACAAGTTTGAGTCCAATATACGGTAAAGTTAAAATCAGAATTACAGATTTAAGCCCAATGAAACTATCACAATTTTAAGACTATTGCAATAAGGATTATAGGTTTTATATTAATATACACATAATAAATACTGAGTATACTTATGCAACTATTTTATCTACTTACATATTATAAATATCTTATGTATGGTATAAATATTAATAATAAACATATCCTAGGTTATGTCGAATGTAATGAACTAAGGATTATAACAATACCTTTTGTTCTCTCTTGTTTTATCTTTTACTTAATTATATCAATAATGTAACTTGGTATTAGATCCCTTAAATCAGTAACAACATGAGTTGTTTCACTTAATCAACAACTAACATTCATAATCAGTCTAGTATATTAGTTCCCTTCATAGGAATGCAAACTATGTTTTTTCTTTTAACCAGTTCCCATCCCTTCATCATAATCAAACTCTCTTATAATAATATTCTTATTTGAAGATGCTAGATAAATTAAAAAAATTGTTTAAGAACATGATTACTAGGCATTTTATAGGTCAAAATAAAAATGAAGTTCACTTACTTTTAGGTTTAAACTTCATTGAGGTGTCATCTTTACTATAAACACTTTAATATGAAACATGAACATGATTTTTAAAAAAATATAGGTATATGAAAATTGATTTTAAAGAACCATATCCCATATAAAAAAATAAAACTTTCTTGGTATTTATATAGCAAAAAGTTGAGAAGATACGATTGGGTTCAAGAAAACACCCAAGATTTTAAAGGGGAGAGGTTCTCTTAAAAGGGATGAAAAAAATTTAACATTTATACAATTGTCACCTAAATATATTTATAAAGCAAGTCAAAATTTATCTTTTGATAATTTTTTAAGTTTAACCATTATTTGTTTAAAGAACAAAAATTGTGTATGCCTAATTATTTTATATATGAATTGCTTGTTTGTGAAGATTATAGGAATGGTTTAATAGGATATTTTGGGGTTGTTATAACTTTAGGTATGTTGCATGAGTACTTTTATTGGCCTAAATTAAAAAGGGATGTACAAAGAATTTGTGATATGTACATAACATGTAAACAAGCAAAAACTTAAATCTTACCTCATGGTTTGTATACTTCTTTATTAGTACGTAAGAAACCCTGGGTTGATATATCTATGAGTTTTATTTTATATTTTCCCAGGTAAAAAAAAGGGAGAGATTTTATTTTTTGTGATTGTAGATATGTTTTCTAAGATAAGATACTTTATATCATCATAAAATTGATGATGCAATAAGCATAGTAGATCTAATCTTTAAAGAGATAGTTCATCTTCATAAGGTAAGTTAAGAACAATTTTTTTTATTTCATATAACTTGCTATCCATAGACAGATAATCAAACTAAAGTAGTTAATATGAGTTTGATTATATTATTAAGAACTATCATTAAATCTTTTATGAGAAATTAGGAAGATTGTATATTCATGTTGAATTTGTATATAATAAGAGTGTGTATTCTACTGATTATTCAAATTTTGAGATTTTTTTATTTAATCTTTTAACTCTTTTGAATTTAATTAATTTACATGTTGAAAAGGTTAGTTTTAATGGCAATATAAAAGCACAAGTGGCAAAGGCTCTCCATAAAAATATAAAATAGTAATTACATTACCAAAATAAGTAATAAGGGTAGAAAAAGTGTTATCTTTGAATCTAGTGATTAGGTTTAAGAGTATATGTGCAAAGAGAGGTTTTCTAAACATAGAAAATCCAAGATTGATGCTGAAATGAGATGTTTTATTCCGAACTCTTGAAATAATTAATGATAATGCCTACAAAGTGAATCTACTAGGTGAATATAATGTTAATAATACTTTTAATGTTGAATCTTTTTGAAGAGAGAGGAGATGATGATAATCAAAACTACACTAAATGATCCATTACAAGATTAATGGCAAAGAAGCTCCAATATACACTTAATGAGCTTTGTGGGTATTTGAGTCAAGGTGAATTTGAATAAGTGAGGATCAAACCTTAGTCAATTTAATACAGATATAAGAGGGGTTTGATTCATCTACTTCATAGGCTAATTAATTTTGTCATTAGAGGTGGTTTTGAGTTTTTTTTTTAATATATATTTTTACACTAACAAGTATAAGTTTTTATTCAACTGTTGTATCAAGTTGATATTTTACTACAAGTTTTTAAAAATCTTTTCTGTATATTGAGATAAGGTAATAGAGCTAGTGTGTTGGAATGGTATTGGTTTACTAGCTGATTTATGATTCTTTTTTCTATTTTATTTAGAACTCATTTGTTATTTTTTTAGCCTTGTTTAGGATGTTTTTAAATAATATAAATAAAGTTATTTAACTTGTAATATGTTTTTATTTCAAAGTGTTTTAATGTGTGATTATAAAAGGATTTTTTTTTTAATTTGGTTTTCTATTGAACTACTCTAGTATATCAAAAAATTAACCAAGCTTTGTGATATTTTCTATATGACATCGTTTGTGTCTCTTCGTAGGTGTCAAGAGAGGGTTCAGTTTGTACAATGTTGGTGTCTTGATGTAGATTATTATTGTATCCAGCTAAATGATAAACCAATTTAGCTTTATTGAACATGATGGGTTTAACAATGATTTTTTTATATATCCAGGATCACATCAATTTGACGCTTTGAATCTCAAGCAAGATATAACTGGGTGCGTCTCTATTTATTTATATCTTGTCATATCTGATTTTGTACAGCTGCTGGTAGACTAGTATATCAAAAATGTTTTTAGTTTATATGTTTTTTATGCTCTTAGGGTCGAATTTAAGGATTTGGTTATCTAATTATCAACTATCCAATTAAGTTATTTTGAGTTGAAAATTTCTCTTCTTATCAACGAATTTTTACATAAAAATGCATCTAATCAAGATGGTGTTTTTTCCTAAGATTTCAAATGTCGCCTGCACTCCAAATATCACTCAGAAACACTCCTTTCCAGGGAGAGTAAAGATGGCGTCTACATACATACTCAGTGAGTTATCTTCTAGGGTTCCTTGTAGGCCTCGTGCGTTGGTAGAGACCATAGCGTATCCCTCATAAGCTAAGCTTGGTCATCCTTATTCTAGAGTTTCGAATCATTCATGTCAGTCATGTCTCTTGGCAAAAGCAAAAGGATTGTATCTAGGTCCTAGTAAAAGGTTCATTGAGTGATGTTTGGGAACCTTTTCTCCAATGAATTCCATTGATGGTTTCAAGTGTAATGTGATTTTTGTCAATCACTTGAGTAAATTTATTTGGTTTTATTTCATCCCTTGTAAATTTGATATTTTTCTTTGTTTTCAACCCTTGGTAAAATGAGAATTTAATACTAAAATTAAATTATTTCAAACTAATTGTGATGGTAAATTTCGAGGCCTCAATGAACTGCTTTAAAAATTAGGAATTGATCATACGTGAGCATAATAATTTGTGAGTATCAAGCCCTAATACATTGACTTCAGCCTCCTCACACTCCTGGCATAAACGTATTTGATTGCAAATCAATTTAGAGAGTGAAGAAAAAGGCGCTAAAGATTTTCATGAGGTTGATTATGGTGAAACCTTCAGTGTAGTGGTCAAAACAGCTACAGCTTTTATAGTTCTCGCACTTGCACTTACTCCGAATAGATCATTTCTTGAATATATGAAGTTTGTTGCCATAGACTTTAACCAAAGTGATAGCCGGTGAAGTATAAGGTCAAACATTTTGTTCCAGCTCATCACCTCATCCTCAAAAATGAATCTATTTCCGACATTCCATAAGATACCACACATTAACAGAGTTAAGGTATTCCGTTGAAATCTGCCTGTAGTCAGAGTACTCCACTGACAGAAACTGCTCTGCTGTTTTAGGCATCCACCAACTGAACCCAAGCCGGTTCATGAAACACTGTCAAAACTTCCAGGATCCATGACAACGTAAGGCGTCACGTGCTCAATTTCAGCATTACAGATTGGACAAAAAGCTCGACTGGAATTTATTAAATTCCTTCACTGTTAGAAACTTCTTGTGCAGACTCTTTCTTGCAGAACTAACCATAAAAACATCTCAATCTTAGGAGGAGCAAGACCTTTCCATAACAGTGGAGTGAAAGTGAAAGTACCTGGGAATTCAATATTGTCAATAATACTGCTGCCAGATTATAGCTTTCCTGACTGGTCTGCTCCCATTGTTTCAAAACTTCTTTGCTGGTATTCAATCCGACCCCTGTTATCAGTGTAAGAAGTTGTTGATGCTGGGAATCTGATGAGGGGTGTAGTGGTCATTTTCAATTGAACTTCCACTCCTTAGTCCTAAGATCCTAATCTGTACTCCCCTATCTCAGCCAAGCACAAGAAATGGTATGGTGAGATAGCATATAACAACGGAAAACAATCATTTAGAAGTCCACCTGTTAACCATCTGTCTTCCCAAAACTTTATTTTCTCTCCACATCCTACTTTGAAACCTATGAATCCGTGTTGATAATGGAATATATTCCTCTGTATGTGTCTGATAGAGGTGGATTGAACGAGGGAAGTTTGTGTTCATAAGTGGGCCATTAATGAGAATGACGAGTTGAGATCCCGAAATCCATGCATGAACTACAGCTATCCATTTGTTTCCAAACCCCATGCACTTCATTACCTCTTCCAAGTACTCCCAGTTACTAGAATCAAAAGCCCTGTTGAAATCCACTTCCAGCTCTCTTGATACCATGGATCACTTCATTAGTTATCTTCCTGATATGAAAGCTATTTTATGTGGACTGATAAGATTTGGCATGACAGTTTGTAATCTAGCTGAGAACAATTTAACAATGATTTGAACAAGCCATGAATCAAGCTAATCGGTCTCTACTTTGAGAATTTAGTCAGCTGTGTTTTATTAGGAACTAGTGTCACATCAGAACTGTTAAGTTTTCCAAGCTTGAGAATTTCAGACACCGTTTTCAAAAATATCATTCCCAGAAAATGGCCATGCTTTCTTGTAGAAACTAAATGTGAACCCACCAGAGCCTTTGGCCCATCACAATCCCACTTTTTTCTCTGACTTCTTCCATACTAACCTCTTGTTCCGGCCAATTAGCTTGAGTAGAACGAGTTTGTTTGAACATGTGTCCCAAAAACTGTTATCCACTGCCCACTGAACTCAACCTTAAAAGTGTCGTCCTTCCACCAGCATTAACAGTCGGATTATTCCAAATTATCCTCATGCCTCGTCTGTTATCTTTATCAATAGTGACTTAATGTATGTCTTCATTTATGTGAACAACATATACATAACAAGATCTAATTCACTTGGAGTTCAGTGATTATATTCAGACATTAATTTGTAATTAGGGATCCTATTCAATCGCATTATTTTCTTAGAAATGGTATGTGTCTTGTTATATTGTTTAGACACATTTGTCTAACAATACCAAGTAATCAAAGGTCATAGTTTTTTTTAGAATCATAGTTGTGTTTCATGAATAAAAATATTGAAATAGATTCTTGTTTTATTTAGATAAAGGTGGCTGGTAAAGAACTTGAAATTCAATTCATTTGTTAGTTGATCATATCATTGATATCTTTATAAAGACTTTTAACTACTTCAACATTGCCTATAAGCTAAAGGGTAGGCATTAAGGATAAATGTTTATTGTCAATCAAGCATGTAAAAAACAAAAAGCAACGAATAAGTTAAAGCAAGTTTGAGTCCTATACTAAGTCAAAGTTAGAATTTTAACTCATTACATTACCATTTAATCAATACTAGTGTAGTACAATTACATAGATGGTTAGGACTAAGCTTTTTTTATAAAAATAAATAAATATATTAGAGATAGCTCTAGATGATCAATTTTTATATCTCTTTCTTAAGTTGTAATCATTTTTTTGTTTCATAACACTTATCTTTATGAAATAAATCATACTTTTAGAGTTATATTTATGTGTGTCACTCTTCATAAAGTAAAGGTATTATATAAATGTTTTCTCTTTGATGTCAATAAACACCTTAATATTGGTAGTGTCACACTTTTTAGGTTCTTTTAAACTTTTAAGGGCTCTTAAAATAATGTTAGCTTAAAGTGTTTTTTATTTCACGTTTTATTTTATAATCAAATATGATCCTGTTTAACCACATTCATTCTCTCTATATAAATATTGTTCATTACTTATTCAATATTCAATCCAAAATAGTATACATAGGTTCTTATAAAGTCAGTTATGAGATCCATTAATCAAGGCTTCTATAGAAATGAGTTCAAGTAAGCCTTCTATCTTGAGAATTTTTTTATTAGATATTTCTAAGTATGCTTGAGCCCCTTAATCCTCCTATTGGAAGATGAAGAGAATTTTAATGGAGTTTTTTTGTAAAATTACTTATGGTGAAATGGGAAATACGCTTTATACATAGATCATTAAAATAATAATAGAGTTATGCTTCAAGTAATGATACCATGTTTAGATGAATCTAGGGAACATGATCAGAAAAATTATATGATATCATTATCTTATATAATAAGCTTTTAACTATTTCCTACATTTAAACTTTTTTCATTTGGTTTTAAGAAGACATTAGAGTTGTCAATGTCTATATTTGTGATGATAAATTCCTTAGAAAAATAAATAGTTAACACCTATTTAAACAATTGAGAACCCTTTACTTTGTAGGGGTTATACTTTTTCTTAAGAGCTCATATGATCATGAATTTCACTTCTTTTTAGGAATTTTTTAATATTATTTAGGATTGACCAAGAGATGTTCTAAAAAAAAGTAATGGTGATGATGATGTTCACTCTAGCTATTATGACTAAATGTCACTTTGTCCTTGGATATTTAAATATCACATTTAGACTAACTGGTTTAAAAACATCTATCATGACAACAATAATATTTTTTACATGGATTGTAAAAGTAATGATGCCCCTACCAACTCTTTTTCACATCATTCTAACTTGTTTTTTTTTAAGAATTAAAGTTACACACACACATTTAGTTTTGTATATGTTGCGGTCAATAATTGTGCCACATATTAGAAAAGAGATAAAGCATTAAGTTGTTTTCGTGTGGTTGAAAGAGCCTTAGTAAGTAATCTCACTTATTA